>CM021768.1:3895807-4112950 GCA_011076525.1 Nettapus auritus
GGCTGAATATAAGAGGCAAAAGAACGTGATTTGTACAGACAGAAATCACATTTTTTTAAACATGAGAGCATTCTTCAGAAAGTCAGACTGTAAGTAAAGTTCATACATACGATTATGTCTGGATTTAAAAAAAATAGAATACTTTTTACTAAAGAATAAAGTTGTTCTTACCATTAGGTGAAGGGGAAGCTTCCCTTGTATGCTAATAACCTGATAAAAAGCAGGACAAACAACATGGGAATAAACAGTAATTAAAAATTGAAGGAGAAACTCAGTAACATTCCACAGGAATTCATGCTGAAGCCCCTGGTATTTGGTATATTCATAAACTACAGAAGAATGGAGAACAAGGTGACAAAATTTGCTTAAAGCAGAAAACAGCTAAGGCTTCTTCAACAGGAATAAGACAGTTGAGTTGACAATCCACTGTACCTTTTAGCACAAGACCCATAGGGTGTGCAATCAAAGAGTATGACAGGAGCGTTAAAAATAAAGAGCACAGATGTAACACAACTTTTCCAACACTATTCAGAATTTAAACAATGAAGCATATAGGAAAGATTAGATGTTAATATGTAAAATATTAAAAACCTCAGAAAATGTACAAGAATTCTCAAGGGCTATTAAAAATGTCTGGATGTAATATTCTACTTAAGAAGTCCTTATACGGCAGATGAAAATAAGAAAAGCCCTATCTAAAGAAATACCAGCATGCTTTTACTGCTTTAGTCTGCTTTCACTGTTTCTTCAAGCATTTGCTATTGCCTGTTGTCTTTGTTGATTTCTCCAGGGTCAGCTGGACTCTTGGTCTGATCTATTGCAGACATCCTTTTGCTCTTGGAGCTCTGCCCTTTGCATGCATTCAGACAGTTTCACCTAGGAATACGCAGACACTGAACGCTACAGTTTTCCATTTTCCCTCGCAACCACTCTACTCAGAAAGTGAGCCTAAAGCTACTCATCTTCTGTTGTGCACAGAATGAAAATAAGACAAGAGAGAAGGAAAAAAGAGACTAATGATAGCCAAGGGATACTGTGTAAGTCAGCCTGTAGGAAAGGTATAGAAAAGCAACAAGTATGAAGTAAATACAAACATAAAAATTTAAATCCCTCCAAAAAACACCCCTCTCACTCTCCCACAGAACCCTCATCTATGTTCTGCAATGAAATTACTGCTAGATGAAGAACTTTGAAAGAAACTTAAATGCAATTTAAATTTCCTGTGCTTCATTCACAGCATTACTATATAAAGAGTAGCACTCAGAGATAACAAGTGTATTTGTGTTGTGCATGGCCTTGTAAATGAGGTGTGAGGGAGATAATCTCATTTTTACAACTTTTCCAGGAAAGCTAGGAAATTAATGGAGACCACTTTAGCTCTAAGAGTTTCTCCCAAATGCCCAAGTAATGTAACTTACATAAAAGACCCACATGGCTATTGTTAGCTTACTTCCAGAACTCATGCTTCCTCATTTAAGGTTAGCTTGCATACCTAAACCACACTGCAATTTCTGTACAGACATACCTTTAAATATAGGGCATCTTTCCTCACTATACAACACCATTAAGACCCTTCAGGATGCGTTTTACCAGCCTGTTAATCCGAACGCTGGCAGTCTCATATATCATACCACACCTTGAGGTATATGTTAATTGAGCAATAAAACACACCTGTAGCATGTTAATGTTATAATAAAACACTCCACATATTCAGTAAATTTTGTATTATCAGTTCTCCATCAATTATTTATTAAGAACTAACATAATAAATAATCTGCTGAACAAGGTGCAATAATGTGGGGAAGAAACAGTACAAATACATTTTATCACCTTCTCTCTACAGTTCTAGCATTTGTAGCATGCTGCATATTTATATGTGCTTGAAGTAAAGTAAGATTGAACTCTTCAGCTCTAAATCTTCATACTCTATTCTCCAAGAGATTGCTTTGTTGAAATTAACAAAAGAACAGGCTTTCTTACATACATTTCCTTGCATCAGGTTCTCTTAATCCTAATATTAGTAATTCCCTTCTCTATAGAATCAGTAGTTTCATCCTCTGTGAGTGCTCATTAGCTGACTCAGTACTAGTATTAGCTAACAGAAATATTTCCACTAAAAAGACACTGTAAGCCTCTTTGGGACTAAAATGGATTTTTAAATTTCAGTAGAGGGTATTTACAATACCTCCAAATAAAATTAGCATATAACTGCAATGAGGAAGTTCCCTCACCATGAAGAAGGAAAAATACAAGGCAGAATGAGCTTCATTCACCTTATAATGATGGACTTATCAGTGGCTGATTCCTTCTCCCATTTTCGGAGACAGTAAAAGTTGTAGAACTAACTTCTAAAGGGTGTACTGAATGAATGACTATTGCAAGTCCCAGCAGTAAAATGCCATAATGCTTAAACATTAAATAGAAGCCTGTAATTTAAGCGGGATCTTTGGACATAATAATCTCAACTGGTGTAAACTGCTAAGTCACCCCTAAAATCAACAGTTACATTGATTTAACTTCAACTTCAAAAAAAAAAAAAAAAACAATAGCAAAGAAGTCATTAAAAAAAATAAAAAAAATGACAGGGCAATTATATTTGTAACATCCAACATCCACTCACTTTGTTTGCAAGAACAGAAAGATGTCAGATTCTTCTTTAGTGTCTGTCACAGTGAAGATGCTGGACGAGATGATGACATTTTTTCCCCTTACAGCCAAGATAGAGTAACGAGTTTTAGTATTATTCACACTTTTTCAGCATCATTCTACTTTGGAAACATTTCTACTTCCTTTATTACAGATTCTCAATAGCATTTCTCAGTAGCAGCCTCAATTCTTTCTTCATCTAGTAAATTGTGCAATTGTACTGTTGAACACCAGCATGGGGGAGATGACATTTATTTACATGCCAAGATACACGTATTTGCTGACCAAATTCCACCAATTTGTCCTTCTAATCATCCCCAAATTTGGTTCATCTTACTAAAACAACTTTCAAAACTACCATTTCACATAGACAATTCCAGGCCCAGGACCCCTGCTAGGCATGAAAGAATGCTTTTTTGAAAAATGTATTTATGCAGGCAAAAGATATAGAACATCATTCTATTTGCTTCTTTCAGATTTGTTAGCACATTTAGTCATAAATTTCCATGCAGGTGAGGAGGTATCCCAAGAAATCAGTCTTGTTGATATGTTTGAAGCCAGTTAGTGACAGTTTTCAAGTGCTAACCTACTTATGCTGAAAACATATCGCGTATTTATACTTCTAAAAAATATCATAGTTAAATCCAGATACAGCAACAGTTATGTAGAAAACAGACAAACATCAGGAAAACCTATAAAAAGTAACTCCTTAACAATTCTTGATTCTTTTCTTAAAGGATAAGTTAAAATTCACATTTCTACAGATGGCAACTTAGACGATTAAAACACCTGTTTTACAAAAAGCTAACACCTTATTTCTGCTTTTCAGTGTTCTTATCCACTGATGGCTTTACAAAATAAATGTTTCATGAAGCTGAAAAGAAAATCAAAAGCCACCTAAGTTACTAAAAGGAAAGAGGAAGAAGAATCAGCCAACTTGAAGACTAGTTCCCACTCACTACAGGAACAGTTGTTCTGTCCACAGGAAAAGCAGGATAGATGGAAAAGGAGAATGCTAGAGGTAAACACAAGATAAAGGGAGAACACAGAATTATTATCATTATTATTGGGTAGGGATGTACAACTCAAAGGTTTCAGTAGCTGTAAGAGTAGGTGAAGATCATGATATTATTCATAAATCTGCATGGAAAAAAGAACATACAAATTCCATCACCTTCCACCCACTGCACTTTGTCTTGAGTGCGTCATAAAGTAAAATACAGGAATGGCTCTGTTACAGATATGATAACAATAAAAACTTCCATTCCCTAGCGATTCTTTAAAATGCATCTTTAGGGTCAAATCTGTACCCATGATTTACTCATGCTTAGTTTCTTAGCAGTTTAGATCTCCTAGACACAAGAAACCTAAAGTGAAGCTATGAATTTACACTCAGAGCAACACACACAGAAGTCAGCCTTGGCCTCTTTATACACAGCAGACTGCAGTAACTTTATCTGACAGTGGAAATTGTATTATTGGAAGAAGCATCAAACAAGCTTCCTCCTTCAAAAAAGAGGCTATAAACCTGTCAAAATATTAATCAATTTACAGTTCTTTATGTAAATCATCCACCCAGATGTCTCTAGTAAGTAAACAGAGAATGTTTCCTCAGGTACAAGTAAGGAGGAGTAAGGTGATCTGTAAAAAGTAACTGGTATTTTGATGCTGGTGCAAATGCTCAAATAAGCATGCAAACTTCTTGCAGTGAGAATAGTCAGTGTTTCGAAATGTCAGAAATCAAAAATTAAATACACGAACAATATTTCAGTGTAACTATGCACAACTGGAACAGCATTCAAAGAATGCCTCAAGAATAAGGAAACCAAATGTTCAACTTCCATCAAAACAAGACAATAACTCATTTCAAAAGTGTAATTTCAAGGAGGCACAACAAATGTTAAAAAGCCTGCACTATTTTTATTGTATAAAATGTGAGATATTTGCTACAAAATCTAAAATTTTTCATTTCCTCAGTGAAGGATCAAATTACCACTCTCAGAGTAATAATGAAGAATTTCAATACTACATGCCAAAACAAACTTACTTGGTATATTCAACCTTATTTTATTTCCTCGTTGTTTTTTTGTCTGTTTGTTTTTCAACAGTGGGAATATGCATGTGAAACTTGCCAGGTTTACATATTGTTTGCAAAAGCAAAGGCTTCAGAACACATACTGAGTGTGCGGGAGTGGTGGCACTGTATACTGCGTCTGGTGGGATGGAGTTCTTCTTCCTAGCAGCCTCTATGGCGCTGTGTATTGGATTTCTGAATTGGATTTCTGAAACTATGTTGATAACACAATGGTGTTTTGGCTGTTGCTGAGCAGCACTTGCACAGTGTCCAGACCTTCTCTGTTCCTCAGAGCAAGGAGGCTGGTGTGGGCAACAGGCCAGGAGGGGATGCAGTCAGGTTGCGTCCCCTCCTGGCCCCACCTTTTTCTAAAAAAAATAAAATAAATTAAAAATAGAGAATCCTCTGAAGCGTTAAATAACCTGCAGAAAACTTACCCATTAAAGCATTTATTTTGAACTTAATGGTTTTGGCTTTATACTGTCAATATGCCAAGATCAATTTTAATGGAAAATAAGTAATGGCCTGAATCCTAAGATTTGGCTTTCCAAATCCACAATTCTACCAAACAGGAGGCAATCAGTTTGCAATTTAATTTCTAGGTAAATTAAATATGCTGCCTTATATTTTATTATAAAGTTTCAAATTAAAATCATTTTATGCTTTCCATGTATTTAAACTTATCTACAGATAATTAAATAATTAACTATTACTAGTTGTATTTAGTAAATAGCTAATTCAACCAATATTTAACCCAGCATCGAAGTATAGGGAAAATCAGACCTTTTTGATCTTTTAAGTCAAGAAGTATAAAACAATGTATTCACTCTCCTGCTATGAGAAAGATGAAGTATGGAAGTGCAAATTATGTGATTTATCTGTCCTTACAATTTCCCAGTTGATTTTGTAATATTCATAGTCCAGAAAATTTTATTTCTAAACAGTTTTTCTCTCTCTCAAACATACTTTGGACTTTTGCGGTTTTTTATGTTTTTCTTGGCCATTCCATTGGAAGTTTCCCCTGTTGTTTGAATCAAATATTTATTTTAATGACCATGTTGTGGTGTTTGTTTGTTTGTTTTGTTTTTGTTTGTTGTTGTTGTTGTATGTTTGTTTTTTCCCTTGCCTTTTTGCTTTGGAATGAGGGATTTAGTACATTAGCAATAAAAGCTCTGGCTTAGCATAAAGTGAAGAATGTCAAATGAAATACCGTATTAACATGAAAGCAATACACATCCTTACCATAGACTAATTAAAAATAATGGGTCGAAATCTGTTTTGTTTTCAAATCGTATTAAAAATGTAATTTAGAAGAGCAAATTTTAATAAGATAAAATGATATAAAAGCAATGGTATCTAACATAATAATGAAACTGGAGAAAAAACTCTACA
Organism: Nettapus auritus; assembly: GCA_011076525.1. Taxonomy (NCBI): domain Eukaryota; kingdom Metazoa; phylum Chordata; class Aves; order Anseriformes; family Anatidae; genus Nettapus; species Nettapus auritus. The sequence continues at coordinate 3,901,920 of CM021768.1, forward strand.
AGACAAAAAGCTATTTGATTTGTGACTGGTATTTACCCATAATTTTAGTGGGGTGGATAAAGAACCAAGTTATGAAATAATAACTGAATGATTACTACTATAGGAAATATGTAATATAAAGCTAAACTAGCACTAAACCTTCTGCCTGAGTCTGTATTCCCTTTCTTCAAACATTTCAAGAGCATTTCTGTGTTAATGAACATATATAGCTATAAAACACAAAGACAGCTGTGAGTAATGCTAAGACTCCTAGGAAAAAAACAAATAATAATATCAGTTTGAATTCATCAGCAGATCTGTTTATATTGAAAAGCTTTTGAAATATTATTCCTTTTTGAGGAGTCCACACTTTACAAAGCTGTGTGTACATACACACAAAATTCATACATAAGTTTAAATTGATACTGTGGCTAGGACATGTCATCTAACTCCATCTCTCTAAAGGTTAAGTATCTGGTCTGAGTTAGTCGTGATAGCATCCCCAGAGACAGTAAAGTGCTTTTGAAAATGAAGGCATAAGACGGATACCCTACAGGAGGCAGGTGCATCTCCCACTGCATCACAAGCAAGTCCATTCACCTAACTCGGGCAGACACCTAGCCCTCAGCTGGGTTAATTAAGGGCTTCCCACTGAAATGATTGCCACAGATGTTGCCCCAAACAGCATTTCAAGATCAACGTGTACCTTTGGATTAAATTTCAGCTTGACACTCAGGTGCTTTATTATTATACACTGAAAAATCAGTTATTTTAGCGTTCATTGCCAAGTCTACTCGACACCAGTAACAATTTTTTGAAGACATATTATTAGTCGTGATAAAACACTGCCACAAACCTGCTAGTTGGAACATTAGCAGAATACTTCTGTGCAGGTCATGGTCCCACTAGTAGCTGAGAATTATAAACTAAATATGATGCCTTCTGAAGGCAAAGGTTGCATTCTTATTTGTAGCAAGTATGGAGCAGATTAAAACACAGTACAGTTAAAATTGACCAGTGAGCTGACAATCAGCAATTCATTTTTCTGGAGAAGAAAAACAAACGGGGAGAAAACAGACCAGCTATTAAAACAACCAAATGAGACTGTGTAAAAAATCAAAACCAAAACAAAGAACCCTCCACTGTGTGCCAATGAAGAGATGATGGAGCAGCCACAGTTGGGACTTCCTGGCAACCTGACCTCTGAGGCTGGCTGGCCAGGCCACTGCTGTCCCTCTGAGATGTGTGGTAACAGCAGAGCACAGGCAGCACTCCGACCTGTGGAACAAGCACATCTCTCAGACCATGGCAGGCTATGCAGCTGCGTCAGCGGAACAAACAAAAATGAATTATTCTTCTCTGTATGAAGATGGGACTTCTGCCTATGATGGGACCTTTTGGTCTTGCCAAGAAGATTTGGAATCAAATTCTGTTTTTCCTTTGTTAAGGTCTATGGGAGAAAATAAAGCTAATGTTGACAATACTGAAACAGTGCGATGGAGTACATAAGGCAAAAAAATGAAATACGTTGGCTGTGGAACAATTACCTTACTGCCTACCGAGAAAGAACCCAGCAGTGGAAGAATCAGCTGTGCAATAATCTTGTTTATATTTCCTTCGTGCAAGCCAAAGGAAAGAGTGTGATTTTCTCACTGCACTCCAGTATTGCTAAAACCCGTAATTACAACAGAATCTGAGGACTTCAACTTAACTGCTCTCCCCAGCACCATCAGCACAGCTGGCCATCATACCCCCAAACCTAAGGAAACTCCAGAGTTCTGTCAGCAAAACAGGTCCTGGCTAACAGCAAGAACCTACACAGCCAGCTCAGTGAGCTGTCAGCAAGAAATGCAGGTTATTAGATTGCTCTGCTATTACAGATTATGCAAGTGGCACCAAAAGTGACATCCAATTCATATTGCTCAACTCTAATATGCTCCCCCATACACTTCTTGCGAACACACAGATAAAAATTCTGTTGGCTCCGAAGACAAAAAGAAGGACTATGTGTGACTAGCAAAATCTAAGCAAGCGGTGAGACAAGAAACCTATTTTACAAGACTTTAATGTTTCTTTAAATTGCTATTTTAATTTTTAAGTAACATTTACTGTGTTCTGAATCGCATTTCTGCAGTGCATCTAAATTTAAGCCTTCCAAAGTGAAAGAACAGAAAAGCCGTTTTTCCTGCATTGCCTGCTTTTGGGGATGTAGAAGCACCTACTCAGTAGTACTCAGTAAACAAAATTAATTTCTTCTTCATTTTCTCTTGCAGTAAGAACTCCAGAATGTCCTACAGTCCTCAGGATGGTACACAGACGGAAAAAATCCAGAGATGACTGAAATTAGTAGTAAGACCTCTATGGGCATATGGCAAATCATTCTTTCACTTTTTTTTTTTTTTTTTTTTTTTTAAATCTATGTATTAAGCCTTTTCAACCTTAAGGAGAAACTACTACTACAAAAACCTGCTACGTTATTTGCTGTTGCTTAGTTTGCAAAATAAAATTCATGCTTTGTTTTTCAGATATAATACATGATAGGCAGTCATGATCAAACTTGACATTATGGAAAAGGAGAGGGAAATAATTGATTTTAAAAAGTCTCCTGCAGTGTCACATAACAGTGAGATTTCACTTTGGTACAGTGAGTTTCTTGACACCTCTACAACATTTTATTTTCTAGTAATTATCTGAGGAATATTTCTGATACATGCATTTGGTTCATATACTATGAGGTCAGTGAACCATTTGTCGTCATGATGTATCTTGCAGAGTAGAAAGGCTATGGATTTAGAAATTGCTTTATACAGAAATTGCTTTATACACACGTACACAAACATGATATTAAACAAAGTGAGAACTGTATTATGAAAACTCAAAACTTTCTCAAAGACAACTTATTTCAAACAGAAAGAGTTTAGCAATTTGATTTGTCACAATAACTAAATGAAATCTTATCAAAACTTGCCAAGTTGACTGTATTTTGAGGATGCTTATTGTAAATATAGTACAAAATAGCATCTTATATTCTCAGAAGAAAAAAAAAAAAACATTCTGAGAAGTGGGTAAGATTAGGTATCCTTGTAAACAGAGCCATGTAATTTCATAAAAATGCATTGCTACAGAAGAAATAACAAGAATTGCTGAGCCTGGTGCCCAATGCCTTTTTCCCATGTTATTTTTCTGCAGAATCATTCTTAGGAACTGCCTCAAAACTTCATATATTACTGTAAAAAAGAGAGGCAAAAAGCAATGCAAAACAACACCTAGAACACTTGTCAACCATTTCCTGTGTTGTTTTACGCATAATTAACATGTGGGATCCATTGCTGCAGTGTATCTAGGCCATATGTTTAGTGAGTTATTAAAAGTGAACATTTATTCTGAGGGACAGATGTAATGTTGAAGGTTAAAAAGAATAATCCCAGAAAAACTTTCTTTCAGGACTTCTAAATTAAAATCTGAACTCCCACAGATCACTCTAATGCAAGAAATTCCACCCAGATGTATTGGGCAACATATAATATGACCTGCATGTCATTTCCTAAATTATGAGCTAAATTCAAATGTGGGGGAGGAGAGAGGAAGGGAAATTTTCTGTTCATACAAACTACATAAGAAATAACTTAATCACTTCCTGCTTCTTACCCTGAATGAGGTGAGTTCAATTAAAATAAAGTGAGCTGCACTGAATTTACAGAATAAATGAATGCTACAGAATTAATGTTATCTGTTCTAAAAAGATTTTTTTATGGGATTATGATTCCTCGATGTAAATATTTATCAAAAACAAAAGCAGATGCTACTATAAAAGAATCATCATTTGTCAGTTTTACATGACATCAATCAGACCACTTCTTAATATGTGCCAGAATTAAACAATGCTTAATACATCAAAAACAGATAGTAGAGTAATATATTGTGAATCTGTAAGACAGTAAAAGCACGATGCGATACTTCAGTCCTGGCCTTTCCTACATGCCCTCAGAAAGCAACAGAACTGCAGAAGTCATAGATACACTCCACCACTGTATCCAGTGGTGGCTGGTGCACACTCAGGTGGGAAGCAGAGGCACTGCTCTTGTTCCTCGGTTCCTGCCAGGAGAGGGAGAGCAGGATGCAACCTAATAGCTAGTCAAGTCATGTTCCCTTGTCTCCCTGCCCCAGCCAATGGGCTAGTCTACTTCACAAGTTGACGCAGCCATGAATGCTTGGGTATCAGAAAGAGCAACTAGGCATAAAGCACCATATAGGAAAAAGAAGAATCTACTGGAAAAGAAAAGAAAAGAAAAGAAGTAACGAAATATGCCTGGGGCAAATCATTGAAGTAACATACACATACGAAGAAGTCAAATCATGAAGAACAGTGTTTGTGGTCATTTTAAGAATCTTTCATCCTATTATAAATATGGATATGCCTTACTAAGTTTGAAAAAAAAAAATGCTTACAAGAAAATGATGTTAAAACCGTAGTTATTATCCATAATAAAATATTTAAGATGCCTAACAACTAGTAGCACTGATACAAGATTATGGTATCAGAATATTTTAAGCCATTATTGGCTAATAGGAAGTAAAGAGTTAATATGATAATAATCAGAAAACACTGAAAAGGGCACAACATATGCAACAAAAACGAATGAGAAATATTTGTGGGAAGAAAAAAATAAAAGCAGAAATAAAAAAATGGAGGAATACATTGTGGAAATAGAATAAACTAAAAATATTTTATCTTTTCCAAGTTGCATATAATTCTCTCTCTGAAAGAACAATATTAGAACAATAACATTGCTAGTTAGAGATTGTCACCATTACACAGCTATGCTTAGCCTAATATTAACATGACAGCTAGGCTCGCTGTAATTAAAATCTAGGAAAACTAAAATCCATTCCTCAGCCTCAGTGACTCCAGAGACTTCCTAGACAAGGATACTTTGTTAGAGCTTACATATAATCATTAAGAATAGACACACAACTAACTTACATGTTTGGTAACCCAGAAGAAGGGTTAAATCTTTTTTAACACATAAAAAAGGAGTCTAAAACAGTAAACCCCACTAAAAATGGTTTTAAACAAAGCAGGAACATATTAATTAAATTATTCCAATTATTATTAATTATTTGTTATTAGTAACAGACGTAATGAACTGGCAGCAGATGGTAAGATATGGTGAAAAAGAGATTGATTTCATACATTCACTTTTGGCAGTCCTTCTGCCCAACCAGACCATCTGTGACACATTAGAGACGTTAGAAGCTGTACCATACATATTGCAAAGATTATACAAATTATTTGGCTGTTTGCTTTTCCAGTCCAAAATCCATTCATTCTTTATGATCACAGAATTTTAAACAAAGTAGTTTTTATCATATACATTCTGATCTATGTTCCACCACTGTTTCTACAGCATGCTGCATAGATTCTGCAGGATTTTGTCTGAGCAGTTTGCCAGCAGCAGAGCTGCACAGTCCAGTATGTGAGTGAGCTTAAGTTTTTATGGCACATTCTTCACTGAAAACAATAGGAGTGTTAATTTGCATTTTGGAAATCATCCTTCCTTTACCCTGCAATTAATTTCCAAGTGAAAATTTCTCATCCATTTACAGAAAACTGATAGGAAGGTTAATGTCTTCCTCCCTGATAGCTCTTACAGTTTTGTTTCATGACCGTTTAACATTTGGACATTTGTTTTTGTTTTCCTTTGCTTTGGAATCTCATATTCGTATAATGGATTTTGTAAAAAGAGCCATTTCATCCAGCCAATGTATCTGCAAAACAAATCCCAACTTTGCTACAAATATGTATATATACACAGAGAGATTAAATTGGGCTTACCATTAAAAAATAAAAATAAAAAGTTGGAAATTTAATCTACATACAATTTTGTACAGCAAAATTTGGAATACATAAATATCAGAAATCTAAGGGAACAAAAGGCTAACAGAGTGAGGTATACTATCAGTTTGGGTTCCTGGAATCTATTGCTGCATTTATATGATTTTTACAGATATTGTCACTGAAGTACAGAGATATTGCCTGAATGACATTGCTAACTACTCTGCGTTAATCTAACAGATGAAAGGAATCTTACGCTACTTTTATACCTTGTTCCTCAAGCCTCTTCTTATTACACCATTTTTGTTCTTCTATGGTTTGTTACTCCACCCTCATCCCAGTCTAATTTGTTAATGGCTTTGCAAGCCAGCTTTCCCTAAACTGCTGTAAACACCTTACCAGATAGGCAATACAGATTATTATTTTCAACAAGGTAGTACTACAACAAATTTTGCAGATCTCTCTAAGCCTGATAAGAGAATGTGGTCACAGTAGTGGCTTCAATACCTGACAAAGAAATTTCTTGTATCTGTTTTGTTCTTTTTCCTTTCTTTGTGTACATTTAGCTTAGCAGTAAAAGGCTTCAAATTAAATAAAGAAACATTATTTTTATTTTTATTTTTCCATAAGAAGGGCAAATTCTACCACAATCACTGCTGTCAAAATGGGACAAAGACAATAAGTAGCAGTTTGGAATTAGTCTATATAAAGACTAAAGTTGCCTCAGTTGAAGACAGAGATGTTACTGAAATACAAATTTTAATACAGTAGTCCTACTGTTCTAGAAGTTTTGTTTTTATATATCTTTAATGAAATGTTAAGCCATTTTAAGTGATATTTTTTGCTCTGCTGTTGAAAATAGATTTGTTGGTGGTGGTGTGTTTTTTTTTGTTTGTTTGTTTTTTGTTGTTTTTTTTTATTATTATTAAAAGAGAATTTGAAGCTGTAAGAGATCTAAAGAAATTGAATAAACAAAGATTTTCTCTTTCTCTTTACTACTCCTCCCTACTGATCAAGAAGCCAACATAAAACTGAAACAATTTACCAAAGAATTAATTCAAAGCATACTGTACGGTGTCCTTATCATTTAAAACAATGGAATGCCTAAGTTGAATGTAGGAGATAGATCAAGCTCTTTTCATCTGACCCATGAGTTCTCAGGTAAATTCTGCCTGCTCCTGCCAGAAGGAAGTTCCCAAAAGCATTAATTGGGATACTATTACTACTCTGGACATTGACCAGACCTGACCAGATCAAAGAGACCCTTCTCCACCAGTAGATATAGTCAAAATGTGTTTAAGAATTGTAGTAAACTATACCTATTCTGCTCTTAGCTGTATGCCTCCATTTTAGACCCTGGGGAGAAACTCACTCTAAATGCTTGTAAAATACTTATAAAAGTAATTTCTTTGAATCTGTGCTTCCTCACAGTTGTAAGTATTTTCACCAAAAAAAATAAATAAAAAAAAATCCCCCAATTCAATGACAATGATGCATCATACATGACTTGGATAATTATGTGAGTTTATGGAGAATAAACTACAAACCGTAATAGAAAATGCTGTCTTTATTGTCCATGTGTGCAATTGACATCTCAAGCTATAATAACCAAGAAAGCAGAAACCAAGAAGAAAGTGATGTATGAACAGCCAGCACTCTTTCAAAGATTCCTTTAAAAAAAAAAAAAATAATAAAATAAAAAAGATAAAAGATCAGGTATTAAATCAGGATTCAAGTATTTCCCAGTTCTTCCTAACTGTCTGAAATATGACTTATCTTCCTTCTCTTTTTGAAGGTATTAAGTATGTTATTGTACTGTAGAAGATTGAGAACAATACTAGATAATTACTACTGTACTCAGAATATTACATACAAGCATGCAGCACTCTGTACAACCGAGAACTCTGACCCTTTATTTTCAGATTATTTTCCAGAAAAAGGCTTTTTTCCTGAATTTCCAACTCTAACAGCCATAGGTACATAGGGTAGATAAAAGCAACTATATGCTAACGCAAGATATAGAGATATGTTTTGATTCTTTTTGTTAAACTTTATAATAAAAATGCCATTTACAGGAATTGATTAAAAAGTTAGCTGCAAAACACACTGAAATGTAACAGTTTAGCAATACCAAACTAAAACCAGAAGTATTTCACAGAATGCTTCCTGTTTCCTTCTTTCTTCATTTTTGACTAAAACCATGTCTTGAATTCAGTTTCATATCACAGACTCTTTTGGTTCCTGTGGACTTCCCTTTGGTTTGCAAAAAACTACTCAAGCAAAATGTATGCCCCGACTATGAAGCATATACACTTACAGAATACTTTTCTCACACAGATATTAACTCTTTATTCAGGAAAGCATAATGGCTTTCAGCTATTTCTGTAGAGCCATCATCTTTTTACCTCAAGAGACCATTAATTCCTGAAAGACTAGATGACATCATCTATAAGCTATTTCTGCCTCCTCCTCCTCTCACTTTTCCACCCTTTATAATTTTCATGCTTCAAAGCATCTCTGATAGACACAGTCATGTGGCCTTGACCTTGACTCTGGATACTATCTTGCCATCTCTTGTCTTGTTTTCTCAGCATCTTTTCTTGGGTCATCTGATCTCTCTTTTCTATGCTACGTAATGCCAGCACATTCAAATGCTAATATGATTTGAACTTAAGAATCAAAAGGAGAGTGCCTCTCCTCAGCAATACATGGACAGAGCATATCTTATATCCCTGTCTTACCTGAGCATCTCCTCTCCATGTTCCTGGTACACTGGAAATAAGCAGACCATTTTTCATGGTGCTTTCTCATGTCCTGCAATAAAATCATTGTTTCTCTGTTCATAATACCAAATGTCTGTTATCTAAGTATCTAGAGTTGCATGAAAATCCTACCCACATGCAACATCAACATGAGCTGTCCATATCACAAAAGCAGTCAGGACTTTTTTTTTTTTTTTTTTTACCAGGGAGGATTTTCAGGATTTTTTTTATCAAGGAGGAAATAAACTTGCTATAGAAACTGAGCCTATATGTCTCCTAGATCAGCAATCACTTACCCCCCTTTTATGTTAACACAGTGATTTGCCTTGACATTGTCTGTGCTAATTTTTTCTAATTTTCAAAACTTCTGAGTTACTGAAAAAGGCATCAAGTTGGCTACCAAGCTACAAATGAGCTATGTGTCAACTAGCCACAAAATAATCTTCTGGTCATTTATCAATTTATTTCCTATATCAAAACTTATTTTCATTATCGTATCATGTTTCTGTTCCCTAACAGTCCTACAGCCATCAAGGAAACTCAATCTGACCTAAATGAGTAATTGAATTTGACACTGCTGTCCTAACCCATTATAGTGACATTTGAATTTTAGGCAAGAGATAGGCTTTGTCCATACCAATGATGCGAACCTGTGTAGAGTTTTTTTCATATTCCATCATAAGGGAGCTAAGTATTCTGGTTCCTGTATTGTAAGTATTATCCTCTTGCAGATTAATTAGAAATTCAAAGGTCAGAAACATATGACACCAAAAATTATTTTTATAATGGATGAAGTCAGTGTAATATTAGACATACTAATATTAATTAGTAATCAAATTAATCACTGATTAATAGGTATTTGAGACACTAGTATCCAATCATGTTGTAGGATGTTAGTCTCAAGGCAAGGCTAATAATTTTGGAGCATGATTCTACTTCAAAAAATATCATTATCATTAATGTCTTATTTTAATTTTGTCCAGAAAACACAAAGGAAGTAAAAACTTACCTTCTTTTTGTCAAATATTTCTCATCAAAACTGTGCTGCTATAAAAGCACCAAAGAGAGCTGTGCTGCTATAAAAGCACCAAAGAGAGCTATCTCCCACAGACCTTTCCTAATCTCCCTTTCTTTTTTTCCCCTGCAAGCTTAGCATGAGATTCATTGCTCGAGGGTACACAAAATGGTATGTGGGCCAGAGGGAGGCCAGTGACTGGGGACCACTCAAAGCCTTCCATAAACCATTGTCCTTGGGGGATGAGGAATTTGAAGGGCATTTGGTCACTCAGCACTGTACAGCCTATCTAGTTGATTCAGTATTAGTTTATTTTTTTGAGATGATAGGTAGGTTTTACATACAGAAAATGCGTTCCATAAATTTTAACACCCCCCTTGCAGAATATGTTACAATGTTTTCCTTTCAGCACAAAGTTCATTGCCATACATTCTGCTTACAGTTTTTCCTACATGCTAGCACACCCCCTTCATCTCACTTGAAACCCCACACTTCCAATTATTTATCACTTAAGTTTCTTCTCTTGCTTTTTGGGCACAGATCTCCCTAGGCACATGGAGATTCAGCTAAGAAATAGAAGTTCAAAGACACATATGGATTTTATTCCTATGGTTCTTTCATCTTTGCTATAACTTCTAAAAATAACTTGGAGCAATGATTAGAGAAATCACTATGAATAAGGAGCGTTAATTTAAAGGAAATCCAACTCATTTGAAAAGGAAGGTGTAGTCCAAGAAATTCATTGTATTTTGAGCATAGAGTTCATGACTGGCCTTCTTTTACAATTTTATTCTACAGTGTCTTGAGCATATTGTGGGCTAGAAAATCAGAAATTCTGTTCCTATCTCTACTATTGACTGGTTGCATGGTCCTGTACAAGCAGCATAACCTCTCTGAAACATGAAAGCAAAACTGCAGTACCTACATCTAAAAAGAAATAGCTTAGTAGGATCTTTGTCATTTATCTAGGCATCTAAAGACAGAGACAACACTCAGATTTTATGGCTTTCCTCATATATGGTGTTCTCCCTCATCAAACACGTTGCAAATTAGAATGCTGTCTTCCTCTACAATCGTCTCCTACTGGGAAGCTACTTTTTTAAAATGTGTTTAAAATAGATCACTAGCAAGTTTACCTAAAGAAAACCTGTACTAAGCTTCAGATTTTTATTCCACAAGAAAACACATTTTACCCTCTCATTACTTCTTAACCAAAGTAAAAGGAGACAGGCAAGGTCACAGAACAAACTTGTTCATACCCTGAACAAAGACCTGGAAAAGTCTCCACTCAAAACAAACAAAAAAACAAACAAACAAAAACAATAATAATTTGAGCAGAAAAAAAAAAAAAAAAAAAAAAAAAAAGGTTGATAAAACATAGCATTTCTCTTACATACAAGGCCCGAGCCACTGAGTCAACAACATTCTAATATCCTACCAAATACTGTATACCTGGTACAGTTGATATTTTGTAATAATCCTCAATCTTGTAATTCCCTCTTAGGGCTTTTCATAGAAAGGTATTTAAAGATAACCCAGATATTTAAATTAATTCAATTAAATCATTATCTGGGAAAAAAAACACATTGTAGCTGTACCCTTATTTTAGATATTTATTTATTTATTTATCCTTCTCTTTATATGTCTTTAAACTATGATGCAAAATACTTTTAAGTATAAGAAACAGTTAAGTAATTGCAAGCAATTTGAAGTATCAGAAACATTTCAGGAGTAGTGGATGTTGTGACATTTTTCCTTGTTAGACTAAAACTGGTTTTCCATGGGGGGGGAAAACAAACAAACAAACAAACAAAAAAAAACAGAAGCAGATTGCCAGATTTTTGTTCTAAGACTCTCCTATTTTCAAACCACAAGAAAACCAGCAAGCCAGAACATATGTATTGAAGAAGCTATCAGTTCATCCGCTGTATCTTCTTTGTATCCCTACTCATACTTTATTTACTTCCTTTAGAACTTCCTTTAGAACTCCTAAAATAAAAGCATCGAATTATAATAAGTAGATTTAAAATTAGAATTTTATATAGCCTTCAAATTCATTCATGATGAGCTAAGGAACAAGACTGAAAATGCTGTATGAAGAAGTATATGTTCTCTTTGTTATACCTTATCCCAAATCACACATAAATCTACCTATAAAGTGTAAAAAAGGTCCCCTTTTCTTTCACTTCTTGGCTTTTGTGATGGGAAGTTTAAAGGCTAGGGCTATTTTGGTGAAGTTAGGCTGAAAGTTACCCTCATCTCCTTTAAAGCACAAAATAAATGAAGTTGCTATCAGCTTCTGAGTCGTATACAGACATTTATTTGATTCACACATCTCAGGTAGTCTTCCCTTGTGATGGATAGATTCACACTCTAAACTTTCTATTATTCTGAGATGGCTCTTGGTGTTGTGCAGCAGGCTACACTTACAGCATTTATTACCCAAACATGCCTAAAACAAAATACATCCGTCAAGAAAAAAGTGAAAGATCTACACCAAAGGATTCCCAGGGTGAGTGTAGGAGAGAGTCATCAGTATTCTAACCATATTTGTTAGGTTCCTTTAAGAATTTTTCCCTTCTTAAATAACACTTTTTTTTTCCTAAAACAGGCCAACTTTGTATCTTAAACGGTTTATTCTGCTTTTAACATTATGTCTTCAGAACTTAAAATTATCTGTAAGTGGCAGTTAATTTATATAACTTCACAGCAATTCTCGTTTTCTAACCTTTCTTACAATGCAGCGACAAGACAGAAATGCAGAAACTAAAGACTATGGAATACATTTTTTTGTTGCTGTACCTTTGCCAATTTTTGGTCTATAAGACGTTGACTGCTGAAGTATGTACCTGCTCAGTTAATCCCATTTCTGTTGGGAATTTGTGTAGGAGTTGCATGATCTGGAAGTTATATAATCTGGCAGCTACATTTACAAGTACGTAAGATTCTAAACCCAGTGTGGAAAAAGAAAACGGTTTTCACTAGTTAGTATAAGGATCATCAGCACCTATTTAGAAGACTCAGCAGTGGTTTGAAATCCCCATAGCTAATCAAGAAAAGACACTACAGTAAGCTAGAATTCCAATACTATTCTTAATGGTTTCTTTTATTTCACAAAGTCACCTGCTTCTCTCCATTTCTGATTATTTTTTCTTGTATATTTTTATACCTGTAGCAACATTCTTCATTTTGCATCTATTTTTGTCTGTAAAATGTCAAACCCCAAATTAGTGTCTGTCTTCAGTTATCTCCATCACAGAAGCTCACCTCCTAGATATGCAGCAGAGGAAGAGAAACAACATATTGCGTGACAACCTGGCAACTAGCACTGCTCTCTTCAAAATAAGCTTTTCAAGCTTGCTGTCTTTCCAGGTGAATGCTCAAACAAGATATAAAAACACATAGTGAAGTGTTATATGAATATTAAAGGGACACAACCTTTGCCTGGCTAATACCATTATTTATTAAACTGGTGACTTTGGCAGACAAATTGATGTCAGGGTTCATGGATTGCCTGGACTGATTTGAATGATACTCAGAGGCTAACAGAATCAAATGAATTTCAAACTGTGCTGAAAAAATGAATGTCCAAACATTCAGGCGTGCTGTTTCTGCCAGGGAGGATGTTACAAAGTGCTCTAAGTAAGTCTTATCGACATGGTAGCTCCCAAGAACATTTTGCTTTTGTCTGTATAAGTCACCTTCACAGACAAGAACTGGGTTTTATTAGACAAGCCAGAAAAAGAGACAGGAAACTGAGATTTTTGTTAAAATCTGACTTTACATTAAAAAGAACGTAAATGCTTATGCTATACCTAGGCAAGAAGGTAAAATAAGCTTCTGTCTTTTCAGATCTCAGTCCTCAAAGTTAGAGTCAAGTCTTCCTCATCTTTTTGCCCATCTGTCTAATCAGCTATAACGCTAGCCAGCACTGGAATAGAGTCAGTGTCATTATCCCCTTGCTGTAATTGGCAGGGCAGGATGGAGCAGCATGTACAACCCTCTCCTGGTGTGACAGAAAGTGTGAAGAGAAACCAAAGCAAGTCAGCCAGATGCCACAGAGCCCCAAAGAAGTGTGCTGGGATCCAGAAGATGAGTGAACAAGCTGTTCACTTGAACCACAACGAAGCTATTTCCTCCCATCTTCTGTTTTCTTTGTTTTTCCAATGTGTGTTACTTTGCCAGTGGTTTTGTTAACTCTGACCAAAGGCGGTCTCTTTCAGTGCAAGGGACCCTGAAGTATTTCAACTTTTCCAAGCTTTCCCTTTTTCCTGTGCTACACAGATGTTACTAGGGCACTGTAAGGCATTAACATTGTTTAAATAGCTATACCAGAGCCTGAAAGAAGAAGAAAGACATCATCAAAAATGAATGATCACTGTGAGTTCCAAAAACTTTTTAGTTTCTCTCTTGCTCTGTCTCATGAAGCCTGGATCCCTCTACAGCTCTGATGGGAAACTTGTCACACTTGGCCCTTACACCAAAGGAACTCGTCCAAGAAGCAGGAAAGGAGTAATTTCATTTTGCAGTATCTAGTACAGTATAATGCTGATACACGCTTGTACTTTTAGGGTTCAGATTCAATTGTTCTAGCAGGGTATGGACCATATCCTCTGGTGTGCTGGAGCTAACTGGGTGTCTTAATGCTTTCTATATAGAATGCTTATTCACCTGTTTAAGAAAATGAAATATCTGTTGAAACTGGAAAAAGAAAAGTGACCACTGCCCACATTTTTTGACTACTTTTTAGTAGTCCAAAGTACATCATCTACTTTTTTTCCTTTAACGCCTATAGCTGAGTCAAACCTTTGTATCATGTGGCTAAATATTGGGGTTGTAATATGCCTTGATCTGTAACAACCTTTGGCGTCAATCCACAACTCTATCTGACCTACTGTGTCTGTTTTTACCCTCCTCCTTCCCACTTCTTCATGCTGACTATGCATTTCAGATTTTCTTTGTCTAACAGCCTAGTCAGCACTAAGAGGTAAAATACCACTACAGAATATGATCAGTTCAGTACTGCTTTTTCCTTTCTCCCCCTTTCCTATCTCTACCTGCCCCGCCCATCCCCCCCCCCCCCAAAAAAAAACAAAAAACAAACAAACAAAAAAAAAACGGACAAATTGCACTGTGATTTCCTTGTTCGTTTTACACGGAACAGTGATTTTCATCTCAACCTTTTTCAGATTTCAGTTCTGATATGTAACATCCGGAGCGTTTTTTCAGATCTCTGTAGAAGTGTTAACGTTCCTATGCATGCAGACTTGGCTTGTTTAAGCAACTCCAGAGTCCTGAGTACAGAATGCACTGTTACCACACGTGTTTCTCTAGTATTAAAGGTGAAAGAGAATTTAATATGTTCCAGATGGAGTGGACTTTAGCTAAAGAGAAAAAGTCAGAAGCTTAACCATATGATAGACCTAGGGGCAACTCCAAAGCTGCCAGGAGCTGCCTTTGGACTCTGCCAAGGAGACAGATGCTCATGCCAACAGTGCATACATTGGCATCATTTATATCACATCAGGCTTCATACTGTCATGATGCCACAGTGCAAAGCATTAAGACAGCTAATATTTAGACAAGAGCAATCACTGCGCATATTTAGACCATATACCCAGTAACAGTTTTCATATTATATTTACCCTTTTGCATCTTAGCATTTAAGACATGAAAGCATGTATTGTCTCACTGTATTTATTTAACTCTTATGAAAATTTCACATGTGCATTGAAGTATGAAGACAAACTAACCATTTAATTTTAATACCAATGGAAAACCTTGCCATAAGTAACGATCAGCTACTCGATACCGACGTGGAAACTAGATAGCTCACTTATAAAGTCACTCCTCACTAGAGACAGTGTTTTTTTTTTCTTTTCTCCTCCTTAATTTTACAAAATCTGAATATAAAGTGCAAAGCTCCAAAGATCTAAACACACAATACCTATCTAAAAACTATTTCTCTTCTAATGGATTCAAACACTGTTCCTAACTTCATTTTCTATCACTTGAAATATCTTTCTGTCCAAAAATAAATTATGCCCTGTATGGCACATCAAGCCTAACCTTAGGCATCTAGCAGCATAGAACTGTACAGATGTATTACAGCAAATATCCATATTACACGCTGTGTCATGGCATTTGAACAAGTGCAAAGTCTTGCGTGTAATTTTGGACACAAACTGGTTGAAACATGCCTTGTTTAGAGATCACTGTGCTGAGACTTCAGGTTTGATTGCACCGTCTGTTAAAAGTACAGTTTCATGGAGTTCTCTGAATAACCCTAATAATCATTTAAATCCAACATCAGTAAGAAAAAAAAAGTTCTACAGAAAGTAGCGTGCAAATGGATAGAAACCATTTAGTCAGCACACAGTAAATGAGTGACTTCAGAAAAGAGCACTGCAGTTCTGAAACACATCCACAGTAGGAAGGATTAACTTTCTTCTCCATGGAGATCCCACCATAAAGTGTGTTAAAATCCACCTCTCCCTGACTGAGAACCTGAATAAACACTGACAATTATTTAACAGCTGTTTAGCAGCATGTTTACATATCCTGGGGACTGTGCCATCCAAATATCGTGATTTCATTAAGGAGCTTTCCCCTAAAGAAACTCAGGGATTAAGACTTCTGAGAACCCTAGAGCAACATGATAATTTTCCCAGTGCATTACCTGGGCTTCACAAGGGGTTGATCTGTAAGCAAACTTGCAGATGGTTTTCTATCTCAGAAGTCCTCAGCAGCGTGGAAAAACAATATGGTCCTGGGAAAAAAATAAAAAAATAAAAAAATAAATGTATTATCACTCTGTCAGACACAGTATAAACAACAGCAACAAATGGTTGTGTTTTATTGTTTGGAGGATTTCTGATGCATTTCCTTGGCTTTCTATACCTAACCACCAAACACTCATTAGAATTACTACATTCTTTGTCCATTGGATAAACAGACATCTTCATATCAACAGCCTCTTGCTGGATGCTAGTACACACCCATGTGCCATGGAAAAGTACAGGTTTGCCTCAGCTGCTAAGTTGTTTGTCTCTAATGAAAGAAATAACTGAGTCTGACCTACTAGCTTCCTAAAAAGCTATAGCTAAGTGTTTCCATTCCACTTATTCCATGGCCAAGCATTCTGCTCTCTAAGCCTTGAACCCCTGAGACTGTTCTGATACCAATCAAAATATGCATTTCTTTCACGTAGGCGTATCAGTGAAATCACTCATGTTAAACTTGAGACCCTCATGATTGTAGCAGCTGGAGCCAAGATTAAATATTTTCTGGATTTACTGACATTTGGAAGAGGCAAAGAAGTAGTTTCAAGAATTGATGGAGTCAGATCAGATCATCTTGAGTAAGGTATGCTGGGGATGAATATTTCTAACACGAATAGTTCTCTTTTGTCTTCAAACTCAAATTCCACTCACAACCAGTACACCACTCATACTGTGTTGAAATACATAATGATCTGCTATAAGCAGCCAGACTTTTCCCCATAGCATGTTCTTTCTAACATTTTGAATATAAAAATATTGACACCAAATGTTTCTTTTACAAATGCTGTAAAGCAAAAAAAAAAAAAAAAAAAAAATCTGCTTTTAAATGTCAATCTATGTAACAGACATTTGAAAATAATGCTACATTACATTTGCTTACTCCCATTGATTTACGTTCAGTTCCTTTAATGTGGCAGAAGCTATAAATGAGTGGATTTAATCTCTAGAGTTTGAATTTTCATTCTTTACAAATACTAAAATCCTTAAAAAACACAGTATCATTTAAAATACTAATTACCAAAGTCATAGTTTTCTTCATTAAAATTAATATCTACTTTCTGCAGAAAAGCAAACTAAAAAGATTTTTGTGTTTCAGGAATTATGTCTGTCTGATCTTAACCACATCAGTCTGAGAAGAGGTTTGGCCAGTATTTTCAAGTATTTCTCATATTTAACCCTCTATAAATTATAAAGTGTTTAAAAAGCACACCCCCGCCACCACCAGCGCACCCCCCCCCCCCCCCCAAAATAAAAACACACTAAAAACCCTACAACAACAACAACACAACATGGAAAGCAGAAAGGATGCTATACACAGGAGAATACATACGATATGGAACAAATCACATAGTCATAGAAAAAAATGACATAACTGACATCAATTCAGGTACTACTGTTTCTTCTTTCTGATTGCAAGACCAAGAAGATGGTAAGTAGAACTGATTTAAATATCAAACAAAATGATTTTTTCTATTCAGTCTTACATCATGGAACTAATGGAACTAATCTCCGTATCAGCTTACGTAAGAACAGCTAGAAAAAAAAACATGCATTGAAATGGACAAAAAAGAATCACAATTCAACGAATTACAAACACGGACAGTAATATAAACACCTGTCAGAAGACGTAAGCCAACATCTCACTAACTACAAAAGTTGTCCATAAACACTATTTCCATGCTATACAGTATATTTGCACATACTACTGGCCATGGACAGTATTTTAATTAAAAATAAACAAATCTGTGCTGCAGTGTCAGCAGCCACAGATCTCCTCCACTGGGGCACCTCACAGTCAGGATCTAGGAAGGAGCCTGGGCAAGGCTGGACCCACGAAGCAAGGAGCTCCTCACCATCACGCCGGTGTCTCCGAGTGGGTAGGCAGGGTGCTGAGGAAGCAGATGCTTCTGAGACTTCCATTTAACACCCAGAGTCCATGGAGCCACTAAAACTCCAGGAACCAAACATTGCAACACCTGAATTCAATGCAATGTTATAATGATTCCTATCATCCTTCTACTTCCACCAGCACGCAGGACCACTGAGCTCAGTGTCCCTGCTCCGCAAAGAGCTGCAAAGGAAGGTCCCACATCCAGCATAGGCCAGGCCCAGAACACACGCTCCTTTCCCTTCATGGTCTCCCAGCCTCCAGCTGCCTTCAGTTCAGCAGCTCACTCAGCTCCACGCTATTTCTTAACAGCCCTCACAGAACCTCCTTCTCATGGACTTGACGGTCTCCTCTGATCCACTATGAGCACAGCCAAAGAATGGAAATGACAGTTTGCATAGGTGCTGAGACAGCATGAGTATCAAAAATGTAAAGATGACTAAATCATTACTGAACTCTATTCATTATACAAGGGACCAGAGTTAGTAACAGCAGTTTCTGATGATTTATGCACATATGCATTACATATTGCGTTTTACCTAAATACCTGGGTCCTCACGTAGACCAGGGCTCCTCTATTCTGGCATACACAGATCCCAGCACCCAGATTTCCCACTCTGCTTTTGTTCAACTGCAATGCAGGACCTCCAAAACACAGATAACTGTCTTAAGTCTTAAACTGTTATTGACCATGAAGAGGTTTAAACAGTGTAACAGTGCACAAGTAATATAAACAAACAAATTAACACATTTATGAGACCAAAACATTTTGAGGAGACTTCAAAATATATATTTGAGCATACTGCTTACTACACCCATGAATAACTTGTAGCCTGTCACTAGTAACTGGACGGTGTCTCTGCTATTTTACTGAGGAAAGTAAATTACATAGGTAAATTACTATGAAGTTGTAGTTGTCACACTACTTATATAACAAGATCATTTTTTAGGGGTTCCTAGGACATGGAAAAAGAAAGAAACTAAAGCTGTCTCATCAAAATATGAAACTCCCAGTAGGAGAACAAAGCTTCAACCTCCCAGATATAAAACATATTACACAGCATTCACACTTGAGCAATTGATAGAATGGTTTTAGAGAGACAGTCATGCAGTCAGCAGAAGAGACAACCTTGGGGGAAAAATGTATATGAAATTTCTATCCCTCCAGGTATTACTCATTTGCTGAAACTGGAGGAGTGAAGATTCAGAGCTTCAGAGCATTAAGAGTACAAAGAAAATGGGATTAGCTCTTATGCAGAACATTTAAGTTTAGCCTGTATTTCCTTATGGAACTTCAAGGGAAAAAAAAATCTCTTTTAATAATAGAAAATACCAAGTTATCTTATTTCAATCAAGGTGTTACTGCAGTCAGTCAGAAATCATGACTGATCTTTTGGTTTGGAAAGTACATGTTTTTTCAAACAGGTATTGGTAATTCTTTAGGCCCCAATGTTAAGACAAAAGCTTTTCCATTGCCTCCATAGGTTCTGTATTAGCCCTTTAGTACACTGAAATGAAAGAATATCCCAGAACACTTAAGACATGTTGCTGTCTATCAAACAGCCAATTAAAACCACAACAGCATTCAGCTTTCTATCATCTCCAGTGAAATATGGTCCAAGTGGAGTGCCAGATGAAATTCATCATTAACTGTAAAATATGCCATAGCACTAGACTTACTTTGAGCAACACAGGAATATTAATTATGGTCATACACAGAAAATATGCAGCCCTTATTCTACTTAAAAACCTTGAAACAACCAAAACGTTTTCTGATGTCAGATGCTGGCTGCTGTAAGAATTAATTTATATATATATATATGTATATATATATATATATATTTAGTGAGAATAGCTGATACAAGAAATGTAGACAGAATTTCCTTTTGCCAAAAAATCCAATTTCTTTATTCTACTAGTTGGAGATACTCCTTTTTCTATGCTGAGTGCATAGATAATCTCCAGTTACATCCATAGGACACTCATCACTCACCATTCATGGAAGAAAGTAATGCAAAGTGTTGCAGTTACAGAAGGTTGATGATTTTTCTGCTGGGGCTTCCATATTTTGATGAGACAGACCGCTATTCAAGTTATTTGCTTGCTTCTTAACTAAGGTAGTCACAATTTAGAACTACTTCAGTTTTTTGAATACTTCTGGAGCTCCACGGAGTTGAAAAGCACTCTATTCCAGTTTTTACTTGGGATTGGCAAAGCGTTATTTTTATGAAATGCAGACCCTAACAAAGTCATCTAAGCATCTCTAATTTGTAACCTAGGCAAATTATAATTTGGAACCTGAACTGAAGAGTCAAAGCTAATCTTGAAAGAAGTTACATGTCACACTGTAAAAACAACATCAGAAATCTTAGTATTAACAGTCATTCAATTTTATAAAGTAACATGATGAGTCAAATTACGATTCAAGAGATTTTTATTTCTGTGAACAATAACAGTCTGAATTACATACTTGTTTTGCAAACAAAAGGGATTATATAGGTGCTATTCAAATTCCTATTGTGAAATAAATTATATGGAACATGCTTGCAGGAGAATAGCATGGTAAATTCATAGGGATCAAAATCTCCACTCAAATGAAATTGTGAAGTTCTCACAAAAATATATTCAATATTTATCTTCTGTTCTTACTGTCATTGTTTTTTTGTAAATTTTACACTTGAAGGGGAATTATTAAATAAGTTACAGTTTCCCCAAGACGGAATTTGAACATTTGTTCTGCTTAAATGCAATTTTCTTAATCCTCAATATATTTAGAATTAACACAGCTGTCAGTAGAAAATACTTTCATAGCAATCAAACAGGAATAAAAATTGAAATGCAGAATTTATTCCTCGATTTCAGATCAAGAGTTTTCAAGAATCATCTTACCTGCTTTTCATGCATCTCTAAATTATACTGCTTTTCAATTCCCATCTAAATAGTAATTTTTAGTCTTTTGCGTGGTGACACTAAACATCCTCAGAAATAAAAACAGACATTTTCAAAAAGCATCCATGTTAAACTACATGTATAGATACTTTACACTATTATTTGCAACTGCAAATAAGAATCACAAATTAAAAAAAAAAAAAAAAAGTTCATTTGGAATATTAAGACAAAGATAAATCTTAATTCCATGCAATCTTTTCATTCCATGGATATGTCTGTCAAAGATGTGTGATGACTGTTTTATCCCCCTTCTTGTAGGAGCAAGCAGGAAGAGAACAAAAACGCTGCTAACCTTTATTTGGAAGTCATTAGACAAAATATTTCACACAGCACCAAGATGGAAATTAAATGAGACGTTACCAACACAGTGGCCTGCAAATGGGCACATGAAAAATTACACACACCAGTCAGTTTGCATACAAGTGAAACCACTGAAGATTTCCTTACCATTTTTAGGAAGTATGAAACAGAACAGCAAAATGCCTTAATGCAAAGGGCCTCTTTCATTTTTTCCTTCTTTACATTTACTTAAAAGCATCAGAATATAAGGATTCCTATGTCAGAAAAAAAATCTTTATTCTAGAACAGTTTGAAAAAGTTTAAGGAAGCTTATAAATAGTTTTGATCAGCTCATATATTCACTTATACATAAATAATTTAATAAGAAAATGTCAATGATTCTTCATACTACAGACCCTGAAGAAAGTGTTGGAAACAGATACTTCTGCATTTCTACTGTATTTATAAAATTAATTAAGATTAAAATTTAGGATGATGAAATCCTACCAGATATTTTTTTTTCTATTCACATACTATGATTTCTGTATTATTAGAGTCTTCTGACTTTAAAAGTTGATTACAGTCCTTAGCCATGCTTTAAAGCTGAAGTCTGGAAGAAGCTATTCACTGACTCTGCGCTTATGAATTCAAAATAATGAAATCATATCTTTACTTGTTTTAAAGTCTACTTGATCGCTAAGGATTGAGAAGAAAAATCAGTGGGCCTTTACCATAAGGCTTTCAAGAGAAGACAGAAACTGATAGATCAGATGCTTGATAAATGGCATATTGCCAGAGAGTCATCCATATGGCTCTCCAGATAATGTTTGAATATGATGAAAAGTTTTCTTTGACTGAAAAGCCTACAGTTTCAGATGGTTTCCTCATACCCCAAAACTTGCATTAATAAAGCTAAATTCAGATCTAGTTTTCTGTGCAAAACACATTCTCATTTAGCCAGAAGATGGCTGATTATTATTATTCATTTGTGCTTTCCAGACTCTTCACAATACAAGAGACTAGTCTTGCTGAAAGAAGCAACTGCCCCAGCAAGTCACACAATGGCATCAAGACATGTTCAGCTCTGCTGAAGAAACAAGTTCCATTGGATTTAAATATCAGACCTATTACAAAAGTTTTCTGTTTCCTACAGTTGTTTGAAAAATGGGCAAATACCCAGCAATGGCAAAAATGCCTCAAGATTCCTAAACAATGTACTAAACATATTGTTTGATTTTGTAAGTGGAAACAGAGTATGACCCTAGATCAAGACTTCTGTGTCACTAGAGCGCAAGAGGTCAGCAGTAGTGGCACGCACACAGAATCACTAAAAATCAGGAATTTATAGGCACTCAGGGAGAAAAAGGAAGATGCTAGGTGAAGCCAAGGATCTCTGACATTACATTATTTTTTATATTGATGGTAAGATCAAATTTGTCATTGTGTACTTCTTTGAAAGGAGAACACAAAATGTTCACCCTGTCAAGTTCTTAATTGCCTTTTTTGTTTGTTTGTTAATTTACTTCCTATATTTTAAGAACTCTAATCATGTAAGAGTTCATGTTTGAAAAATTAAGTCTCTGCTACCTCTAGGTGTCTAAGTTTATACTTTTGTTATGGTTTATGCTTCAGATAAAGATGAGGTATCAAATATAATTCGTATTTAAAAAAAAAAATCCAATTATTTCTGTTAGAAACAGATCTAATTTGTTTATTAATCTCTCAAATATGTCAAATGGATTTTTAATTGAGAAGTAATTGCATTTTGCCTTATGCAGCCTTTGTTGATTTCATAAGCTTATCATCAATCCTTTGGTGATTTCTCACCTGATAAAGAAATAACATATCTAATTAATCATGTTGTGTAATAACAAATCTCCTATTTAGAGGTACAATAATTAGATTGGGAAAATGCTAAGAAAACAAGAAAATTATTCCCTAAGGTAGAAGGATCGTGGGATCTACTTGAAAGGAAGATATGCAGTTTGCAAGGTTGATTAATTAGTTTTATGAGGATCTTGAAAAGCTTGGTACTTTGAAGTATGCAATCAGTTTGGAAAAAAAAATAAATCTGTGCTACAAAGATACCTTGTAACAACTTTCAAAATATTATCTGTGCAAAACACAGCATTTGCTTTGCTATATGAAAAACCTGTTTTCACTTTTGGAGACACAGTATGATAAATTTTGGCAAGCTCAGTGATTTCCTATATATGATTCATTTGGCAAGGCAGAAATGCTAAATAAGAAGCTTGCCTTGAATTTACATACCCCATCCATACAGTTTCAGCTGCAGCAGCTGAGAGCAAAGAAGATGCTAGTTCAAGTGAAAAGTCTTTTTGGACAAGAGTCTGTAATGAATCACACTTAACATATGTGGTCATTCTCCACCCATGTGCATATTTTTATCACTCTTATTAGATGTCCTAAAAATGTAAAAATCTCTTTACATCTCATTTTGAGACCTGTGGCAGAGATGAATAGATCAGTTTAAATGAATAATTTGAAGCTGACAACCTCAGCAAACTGGTTCATAGCAACTGTGAGCAACACAGCTGTGGCATCATGCTGAAAATATCACCCTATCTAAACATATGTGCAAACCTCAGGAATGAATGCATTGTGTCCTGGAGGGGAGAAGATGGAAAAAGAATACTAAATGCTGTTAGGCAGGTAAAAGGGTATCTGAAAAGTCTCTTCAGTACAGAAGGTCAAGAATTCTCTGAAAAATAAAAAACATAATGAAGAGAGTCAATGATATAAAAAATAAAATGAAGAGAGTGACTGGTTTCACAAAGCTGTTTGAACTTCCATTCCCCTTTCTCAGGGCACAATGTGAATAAACAGAACATTTCTCCCTGAATTAGTCAAATAATAAAATACTAAAAGCACATGAGAAAGCATCTTACTTTTTCAAATGACTGTCTGGAAGAGCAACAGCCATTAAGATTCAAGTTTTCAATCAATTCCCTACTGGATAAGTTCTAAGAAACAAGGACTGTCTTTCTGTTTTAGCCAACAGATGGCCTGTGATTTGAACCCTTTGACAGTTAAAAAAAAAAAAAAAAAGAATAAAAGCAGCCTATTTTAGTTCATTTAAGAACTTTTCAAATGTATACCCTTTACCCAAAAACAGGTAGTTGATAAACAATAAATGCAGATTCCTCTCTTCTACTAATTCCACTGTTCTCACCTCCAAAGGTGGAAAAAGAAAAAAAAAAATGCTTTTTTTCTTCTTCAGCTCTTAAATGTGAGGCAATCAGCCTGCTTTGACAAGATTACTCTGCTTCACAATGCAGGATCTGCCTCAGGTGGCACAGCAAGGCCATACCAGGCTTTCCTGGCTTACTTCACTTCTGGCCTGTTCTTGTGATTAAACCCTGCCAAGCAGGAATTCCACAGGCCTTCCTGATATACCACCATCAAAAGGGCTAATATGCAAAACAAGTACATTTCAGACTATTCCAGATGGCATTCACAGAAATTGGACATAATAAAGAATTCTGCAGAAATTATACAAGTTCTGAAGTCAGCACAGCCCTTGACTCTCAAAGTACTGTTGGGTACCTCACTTCTACTATTCAAGTTCTAGAACTAATCATTCCATCTCAGGTCTTTTTTTTTTTTTTTTTTTTTTTTAAACATAATCCATTTTAAACTGTTTAATCCTAAATGTATTTTTCTTTCAATCCTTTCCATTTCAAAGGCAAGCTCCTTAGAAAGATCAAACTCATAATTCATTCTCAGTATCAATGTTAATTAATTTCAATGTATTGTCAGATCTACATGAAAAGTAATTTTTTTTTCTGGCCAAGCCTGCTAGTCACAAAACTCTGTATGATCTCTCTGTGGCTCCAAATCTCCCTGTTTTTTTTTTCTGTTTTTTTCCCTGTTTTTTCCCTGTTATTCTTCTGTGCCAGAGGATATGCTTTCAACCTTACTACCGGGCAAAGTGCTCATGAAGCGCTCCATCACAGGGCTGGAGCACCTCTCCCACGAAGACAAGCTGAGGGAGTTGGGGCTGGTCAGGGCACAGAAGGCTCCAGGGAGACCTTGTAGCAGCCTTCCTGTATCTAAAGGTGGTTTATAAAAAAAAAAGATGGGAGAGCAACTTTTTACATGGGCGTGTAGTGATACAACATGGGGAAATGGTTTAAAGCTGAAAGAGGGTAGATTTAGATGAGATATAAGGAAGTTCTTTAGTATGAGGGCAGTGAGGCCCTGGTCTGGGCTGCCCAGAGGAACTGTGGCTGCCCCATTCCCTGGCAGTGCCCAAGGCCAGGCTGGATGTGATTTGGGCAGCCTGGGCCAGCAGGAGGGGTCCCTGCCCAAGGCAGGGGGCTAGAGTTAGATGGTCTTTAAGGTCCCTTCCTACTCAAACCAGACTATGGTTCTATGATTTGAGAAGCTCTGTAACCACATGACCAAGTTTCATGGATTTTCTTCTTGGCTCTCTAAAATTAGCCTTTTTTTTTTTTTAACTAAAGATGAAATTATCAGTATAAAACATCATTACTTTTTTACTTTATTCCTCTCCCTTTCAGTAAATTCCTAGTCCAACATATTCCAAAAGAAACTATTCAAAATCTGTGAAGTTCAAAATCTGCCAGTTGGGTTCAACATTTAGAAGACAAACCTAAAGTTTCACAAGTTTGAACACTCTGTTTTCTGCAAGCCTACTGATTATTTCAGCAGATTGTGAAAATTGGAAAAATAAGCTCGATACAAGTTACTAAAAAGATTAAATTTACTTTTAGTGTTATAACTTATCTGGTTAAAGTCCAAAAATATCTATTCTTTAAACAAAACTGTACTTCTCTGGTCATCTGCTGTACAGAACCCTTAAGTACAGAACATCTTTATACCTCACATCAAAGAGAGAGTTTATATGTGAAATATTTATTAAATTTCTTCTTCATTACTTCATAATCCCTTAAAAAACCATGTAGTTATGCAACATCATTTCAGTTAATGTAATCTGAAAATTCCTGCTATATTTCATTCTCTAAAGTAAACATTCCTTGACTTTCTCTCTTATGTCACACACTCCAACAGCTGTGTCCCTGATGAATCCCTGATGATAGAAATTAGTTTAGATATGACAGAATTCAAGTTGTTTGCTAATTTTAAACTTTCTCTTCTCAATTCAGACATCTATTCATTCAGCTATTCCTGATACCCATTTATTGAAAAATACAGTAGTCCTTGGCAGCTGGCAACATGAATTATACCTATTTATCTGAGAAATGGGACAGCACTGCAAAAATTAAGATGGGCTGAAAAATCTTGCAAAGACAGACAGGCCAGAGGTGACTGTGAGAACTGTAATATGTGATTAAATGCATAGGCAAATAAACTAATTTATATTACTGTTAGTAGAATTTTAATATTTTTCTAAGCTCAGAAAAATAAAATTCCACTCAAAAATTCTCGACTTGCACAGCTAATCATAATGCTCATACTATTTAACAACTAGGTCTATAGGTACTCATGAAATTCAGTCACCTTACAGCTGATACTAATGAACTTTTTTTTTTTCTAGGTTCATGGCTCAAAATTGTCTGGCATTGTCCCTGTCATAGACTAACTGTCTGCTAAAATTTCTCGTGTGCTGACACCTATTTTAATAATACATATGGAACACTTCTTGTTTCCTAAATGTTTAATATGGACTGACTGTTCAGAGGCACTATCTTGTAAAATCATTTGCTTTCACATACGTTAATGTTTGAAAAAATATCTCTGTTTTAATATTTGAGTAGGGATATGAAAATTCCTCCACTTGGCCACAAGATGCACCTGAAAAATCCCACTGCAGTATTATTCAAATTCATTTCTTTTACTAACATGCTAGACAGTTACAATGGTAAAACAGTATGAAGCTTTCCTCATGGATTTCTCATACTAGGTGAAAGGATGGAGAGAAGTTCTGGAGTCACACATTATTATTCTACAAATCAATAGCAATCAGACTAAGAACAACAGCACAAGGGTTTTCAGTTCCTTTTTCTTTAAGAAACGCCTATTTTACTGCTACGTGGAAGGAGTTGTCCATATGGCTCTAGTAAGGCTATGCTGGCATGGGGCGAAGCACAATCAGAATAGCCACAGCATGGAGATGTTAGGCTATCTGATGAAGGGCACTGATCCGTGGTTAAAGCCTAGATCAGACACTTATTTTTCTCTGCAGATTCTAGAGATTAAAATTCCTCATTTTTATCTCTTATAGTAAGAAAGGAAATTAGGGGAAATTATCTTTAGATTTTGTTTAAATAGAAAACTAACATGTGCCCAAAGAGTAGCAATATTCTTTTGCTTCTCCATGTCTGAAAAATAACTATGAGAAAAATAAAATAAAATCATTGATTTATGTCCTAAGAAATCCAAAATATCAGAATCAATAATCCATTAGTCAAACTGAGGTACACTGAGGAAATGTAAAAGACTTTTTATATGTATTTTTCTTTTTATTCTAACCTACAATAAACAAAGAAAATAAAACATCATGTATAAGAACCTGAAATCACACTGGAGCTGCCACAGATACAAACACTATAAGGGTCTACTGTAAAATGGCACAGTTTCATATTACACTCCACCTAACAAATAAATATTTAATTTATGAAAGTTGGCTCCTTCTTCGTGAGTGTTAAAGCTGAATATAATAAACAGGCATCATAACTGCCACAATTTTGTTAAAGTAAATACAACCTTGGGCCAAATCTCCTGGCATATGTTTATGCTATGTATTGCAGGCAGATGTAAGCACACCCTGCTTACCCTCTGAGCCGGAAAAAAAAAAAAAAAAAAAAAAAAAGCTATATAACCGCAGTAGCATGATGTGATGCCTACATTAATAAACCCTGCTGAGAGACAGTTTTATTTGCGTAGACTTGCTGCTGTGCTAACACAGTTGCACAGTTTTCTTTTAGCTCAGAGCTCACATAGAATAATTCCAGATGTACAACATACCAATGGTTTAAATCCACCAAAAATATCTCCACATTTTTTATAACCAAGATATCCCAGAACCTGTAACCAATTGTAGATGTTTCAAATATAAATCCAACAACCCAACTGCTATCCCCATTAAATGATAGCGTTTGTAGAAAACTTACTGACATGAGATACATAATCAAATTAAAGCAGATCTGTCTGCAGGCTTTATCATGCTGCGATTTATCAGTGTATTATTACATTCCTAATTATTACAGAAAGTGACTGTCATGATAGTACAGTACTAAGAACGAAGCAAATTTAATACACGCACAAAGTATGATAAGCAACCAAAATCTGTATGAATATTGAATATATGCTATAATTACTGCTGATTACTTTTCCAGAAACTTGCACTATATGCATACTGGTGTTTCTCGAAGTCCTCTAATTGCAGTCAGAGATTATCAAAGATTTTCAAATACATACACAGAGGAAACACTTACATATTTATGTAACTGATTTGAGGTATACAAACATACTATTTTAACTGGAAAAACAACCCCACTCAACAAATCCCAAATTCTATTACTTTTTTTTTTTCACAATATAGAGCAGCTTCAAAGTTTCAAATGCTACAGGTTTTATGTACTGTAAGAAGAATAAGGCAGGTGAAAACTCATTCCTCCAAACTGCCCAGTAAAATGGCTTGGGGGCTGTTTCTTTGTGGTTTTGTTTGTTTATTTTTATACATATTTTGTTTTATGCATGCAGGAATATTTCTGACAAACTCTTAAAAGGTAGTGAGGAGGCTGAGTCAAGTATACCTTCCAATCCCACTGTTAGAGACCAAAGCACACTGAGGTTAATTTTTTTATCTTACCCCTGATTATTTCTGTAATGTATCCTTTTTTTTAACAAAGAAACACTAAACTAGCCCTAATAAACATTTAACATATATGGACTACACTATGGATTGATTTAGACAAGCATTCATCATGCACTAATTAAAATAATCTTTTTTTTTTCTGTTTAATCATTGGTCTCTAATGATATTACACGAAGACACTGTATTTCTCAAGGAGTTGACAAGTGCATATTCTTTGGCAACAGTGGAAGCTGTCATATGCTTGGTGGTTTCAATTTTCTTTCAAAATTATGCTGGAAGAAGCACTTCTGCAATGCCTTGAGAAAAAAATAAAATAAAAGTAGTGAACATCTGCTGATACTGATTCCGTGAATCTGAAACTTTATGAAAACATAGATGGGATGCATTTGACAAGCATTTTTCTGGAACACTTTCAGACTTAAGCAAACAACATCTGTTAATATTGATTTTTGGGTTACACAGAAACTTTCAGAAGAATTACAATCAGTGGGTGATTGAAAAGTGTTGCTGGATATGTTAAAAGATCAAATATTAAACAAAGGCTTAAAATGTCTGTTTCCCTTTAGCTGCATTAGTGATCTACAACTATTGCCCTCTAGAAGAAAATAAAAAGAATAAAGGTGAGAAAAACATTTGCTTAAGACACACAAAAAAAGAGAATAAAATTAACATATATGAAAGATAGCGTAAATGTCTGATGCAGTATTTTTCAGTTAAACAGCTGACACAAACATTTATGAAGCTACATTATAGAAGAGAAATGAAGAGAAATCTTTGTGATAGCTGAAAATTCCTCTTTTGAGGACTTTTTGCTATAAAAATGAAATGTTTGTTCTCTAATGCCCTATAGCATCTGAATCATTAACAAAACAAAGAAATACTTTTACAAGTTATAACAACAGCATCTTAAATTACCTTATATACTGTCCTTGCTATTGAGTATCAGTCCTGGTTTCCTTATGCCAAAGATATCCTTATGTTTGAACTTTTTAATTTTTCTTCTATGTGATATTTTCTTCTAATAATGAACTTACTTTGACATGATCAATTTACTCAACAGTTTTTGATTTAGTAAATGCTTCAGCACAATTAAAGTAGACACTGAAATACAAATATGAATTTTCATGTAATTTTTCTATTAATATATTTTAAGTTAACTCTAGTTCTGCAGCAAGCAGGAATTCATGTATGTGGTAATTTACACCATATTAATATTCTACTAAACACTATGGAGTAGCAAATACTATGGGAAATACAGTCTTGTACAATTAATAAAACCAGTTTTACAATAAAACAGTTTTTAAGAAACTGTTTTCTGATGAAACTGGACTTGCCATTTATTAAACAGAGTCAAATCTCCTTTCCATGACCAAAGTAAGAGTCACGCGGAAGAATGAGCCCTCCTTGCCAAGCTCCTACATCTCTTCCAGTCATAGATTAGGCCTGGCTATGAACAGATAATGGCACTAATGAATCAACTTCAGCTAGAGGTCATACAACTTTACATAAGCTTTCAGGTTCTGGCAAAATTCAACTGAATGCTACCACCTGTCTATAAATTAAGTCATTTATTCACAAAAAAAATATTTCTTAAGCTAGAACACTCAATTTTATAGATCTACTTTTTCACTTAAGCGTATGCTGCTTCCCTGTCCTACAGAAATTCTATTTGTACTTGAGAGATTTCTTGAAGTCAAATCCCAACCATATGGAGTTAGCAGTCAGTTCTATTTATCTTTCACACCATATGAAGTACCACCAGCTAGCCCAGTATCTCGCTGGTAAATCTAAGCAAGACGTGGGTAATGTTAGTAGTCAGAAAGAAAACACTTGACAGCACTGTGTGCTTCCTTCAGCGGAGAACATCTGTTTGCAAACCACACAACTACCATGAAAAAGAAAAAAAAAACTTTGGATTTCTTGTTGATGCTGATAGTCACGTAGCTTGGACTACTATGCAAATATGTACTCATATGAACAGTCACTAGATGTTCAAATGTGTATCTATATATTGTTACACAGAACAGAGATCCTCAACTCTTGACAAATTTATTATATACATCAACCACAGGTGGAGGGCCCATGGCCCCTCTGGCAAGACAAGGTCCTTTCAGGACCTACACAATCCATTACACTTCAGATGCTGCAAGAGTTTTACGTCAGGAATTAGACATTTATGAGAAAAATTATAAAATAAGAAAATCAAGCAAGCACTAAATGAGACTACAATTTGCACCTTCCCTCTCATAGTTGGTTCCAAGGACATTGACCTGTTTTAAAAACTGAAAAATGAGCCATAAAAACAAAAGCATTCCCTTATTGACCTGCTTTAACTCATGGGATTCATACATTCTAAGATGGGAATTCAACACTAATTACTATGTTAGAACTAGGCTTTGCATTTTTAAGATAAAGTTCATGTGATTCAAAGCTGACCTTCAGAATATAGCATTCTGCATTTATATTGTGGATCTTATCTAAAGGGATAGTACACCTTTTCTTAGCAGAAAGCTTGATGAAACCAAAGCCAAAAAGAATGTCTGTTTACTTAAGCTACTCCAATATGTTTAATTACATTTGCTTAGTCTTTCACGGAAAAGAATAAAACAATGTATTCTGAAAAATAGGACATCAAACTGTTCTGTGTAGTTTATATTAAAGGCCTTCCTATTTGGCTCAAGAACAGTTAAAGTCTTAATTTATAGGGCTTTTTAGAGAGTAATTTAAGCACTTATTGTCACTACTTTTATCTTACCAAACAACTCAAAGTGATAAATAAGACATTGAGTAGCTAGTGTAAACCTTTTTAACATCAGTATAGGGCATGAGCCTCTTCTAAAAGCCGTGTACAAATGTTTTTTTCTTTGAGACATATTGAACAATTCTTTAGATTTTTTTCCTTAAGTGAATACTAGAAAAGCAGATGCACTGAGCCGTATATCCAGCTCATGCCATTCCTTCTGAGCTATTCACATACCCAAGTATCTGAAGATCTTTAAAAATCATTGCTTAAAATTAATTTGATATATCAAAATTAATACATACTTTGCTTGGCCTGCTCTCAAACTTGTGCAAAATTGGCTAGTCTCTTGAAGAAGTTATTTGTCTTTTGGCACTATGTAGTGTTTAGCCAGATGGATTTTTTTTCACTGTCCCATATTCTATTTATGCTGAAACATGAAATTGTAGCATCATGCAGCCATCTATTAACTAATGTAGTACCCATACACAAAGAGCAAAAGATAACGGGACAAGAAGTAGATACTGATCCTGTATACGTAAGGAAGTTGGCTTAAGTTTCTTGTAATTTCTACTGTACAATAAGGACTGATTTTGTAATTCCCATTTCCCATAAAAAGACTCAGGAAACTTAGGAAGCTCTGAACTGTCATACATTGCTTAAGCGTGGCTCTTCATTTGAATCACTTCCATACAAAGCCCTTAGTAACTGCTAACATTGAAACATTTAATGATACAGTATCAATTTTAATTAGGAGAAAAATTAACGGAGAAGTACTAGTAGTAGAAAAGGTCAGAAAACTCCTTTAGGCTGTTTTAGAATGACAAATTCCCATTTTATTATAAAGCTTGCTCAATTTGATTTACTTAGATTATATATTACAATGAAATACAGGATGAAAGTATTATCAAAATTATCACTGTCATCTTTTAATCAAACACTTCTACTAACTAAGCCAAAACCTCTTTCTTTTTTTTTCTTTTTTTTTTTTTTTTTCTTTTTCTTTTTCTTTTTAATCAGAGTATTTCTGAATGAGTGAGTTTGCCCTACCTGGCATAAAGACATACTGGTGTCAGAATCCTTCCCCAGACAGAATTCTTGTCCTTTGCAGTTCTACATCCAAATTTAAGCAGGAGAAATGCAACTGGCATTTAGATTCATACTGAGGGCATTGTGTTAACTGTCACTGAGATTAATACAACCTGCAGAAGGCAGTGTGGTAGCTGGCAGTTAGATTTATAAAGTGTGTTTAATGAAGATACACACCATGTTTAAATGCTCCTGGACATTGCTTCCCCTGCCCCTCTCTTGAGTTCCCCAAAGGTAGAACTTGACAGTTCTTTGAAAATAAGACATCTTTCAGAAAAAAATGAACCATGTACCTTTTTGCCCACTCTAAATATTTACTCTATTTTCCAGACTGTTGCACTCTGCATACTGAATATATTTACCCACTGTTCCAACCCGTATTCCTTCTAACTCCCTAGAATATTCTTGAATATTCTCTTTAAAAACTCTCACTGATTAAGCTCAGCAAGATGCTGTATTCAATTGGAAGACATCTGGCAGTTTGCAACAAGAGGACTCTGCACCTCTCAGCTCATCATTTCCTGCAGATCCTCAGTGTCTCTACTCAGCGTTCTGCTGAGATATGTAAAAATATAGGCTAGAGACATTACATCAAATTGCTGGATATAACATATATTCCTATTGTAAAGTGTTTCACAGAATCAAGAAACATGAAATATCTCAAAAACTGAGTTCAGCATATGTGAACAAGTTAATGCAGTAAATGAAGAAGTTTCATGTATATAACAGGTTTGTATGTGTGCAATGAGTTATGCATAAAAAAGTATCACATCATCTATGTTTAGGTACTTCTTAAGTGATTCAGTTTTTAAAAACTTTGAAATCCGAAGTTTTTTTCTTTTTTTTTTTTTTTTTTTCCTGGTACAGACTTTGGCAATCAGCCTTATTTTGCATTATCCTAACAGTTCTCAATTCATTTCATCTTATTAAAAACAGTCAACAAGTTCTCAGGATTAGGTTTGGGGTACAAGGCTTCATATCCATTCCTCTGCTCTAAACGTAGCACTCACTGAAAAATTTCCTTTCACCACTCAAAATACCTTCCCTAACATTTATTTCATTGAAATGTGAAAATTATTGAAATCACATTTTATTGAAATGTGATTTTGGTAAAACCAAGGAAATAGATTTCACTGAATATTTTTCTAACAAGGTTTGGTTATGTTACTAGATACTTTCTTTCATTCATTACCATGCATCAACTATTATTTCAATTTCAGATAATATTGGGCAGATAAGGATCTTCTTCCTAAATCATTTTCCAATCCAAACACTCACTTGAAAGATAACTTTGTGCTGAAAATTCCTTTCCAGTACGTACGTCCTTTATGCCTATTATTCAGGTCTAAACTTGAGCATCACCATTCCAAGCCCTTTAAGGGCCTATGACCAAGTGACTATACTGTGAAAATTAAGGCACCAACTTTCAATGGATTCTCTTTTTTTTCCCCCATGGTACATTCCTGATTATCCTTGGCTGGTTAAAAGGCTGTTGAACTTTAGATGTTTGGTTTGGTAAATAAGCATTTTTATTTTCTGGAGGATAAATCACACAGCAAATGAAAACAGAGGAATATACAAGCAAAGCAACAGGTTAGTTAAGGAGCAATGCTAATACTAATGGAAAAAGATAAACAAATGCAATCAACAAAAAAATATTAGCTCCAATAAAGGGTTTGTTGTAACAGAATTACACGTATATCGTGAGCAAAGTATATTTTATACTATATATATATATTATATATAATATATAATATATATATTTTTATATATATTTTTTGCAGACAACAGCTAATGTGTCTTTTCCTGCTGAGAATCCTCTTAGAGCTCTGCCAGTTGGTTTTGTGCATTACATTTGCAGGAGTTACTGCTTCCCTTTGGAAGGAAGAGAGAAGATTAACAGGCTAACTAAACTACCTTGCACCTTCCAAATAAAGTTTCCTTCTGTGAAAAAGATTTTTGTCAACTATAGTATGTCTGAAAAACAACTTAGGAAGTTTTTTCTATTATTTGTTTTTGAGATAATTGCAATGAAATTTTATTTACTTTGTCAGCACTTCTATGTAGTGACACTACCACTTTTGTGTCAGTACAAATCGTGAAAAGAGAGAAGTCTGACATATTGCTGAGTATGGTATCAGTCAGCAACAACTTCTTAGTCTTGACTGCTGCTTCTTTGAACTAATTAAATTTACCTGTGTGTCACCTGGCTAATTAATGTTTTATTTTCTAATTATTATTACAATGTTCTATTATGTGAAATATCTGATTTTTAACAGTAAAATAACACACCAATTTTTCTAACATTATGTATGATACCTGATTGATTTGTCCGCACCTTTCTCTTTTTTAAATGGAAAATGCCATTCTGAAGCCTCATAAATATTATCAGCCTTGATAATATTTGATAACAGGAGCTAGATTTATGATAAGGAAATTAATTATTATAACTTTTCTGAGATTAATTCCCTAGAACCAGACTGAAATCACTGATAAGCTATCATTTTCTCCACTCAAGAATATGAAAATTCCTGGGTGCCTGAAAAAGACTAAATCAATACTCGTCAGAGTGAATATAAAAGAAGCTCTGCCTATGTACACCCAGGCCATCTTCTTAAATACCAAGCTCAGAGCAGCAGGCTATGGTGAAGCAGACAGGCACACATGCTCAGTGGCATTCCCCTACAAGATGGAGGTGACTGTTCTGCACAACATGATTCCAAGAAGGTCCGCATACCACATACAGCAAATCTGAAGAAAAAAAAAAAAAAAAAAAAAAGATAATGACTCCTTTATGATTCCAATTCTAAAGCACAACAATATTGTCATGAAAATCCATCATTTCTGACCAGAGGGGACCAGAGAAAAGGTATCTGGGTGTGCCGATGGTATGAAGTCCTTTCTTTATATTGTTTCTTTTCTCACCACATCCTTCATTTAATTCATGCTACTGTCATAACTCCAGAGTTCACACGGAGAGTCTATCAGCGGAATCATTCATTATCTATCAAACCCAGCAACATTACAAGAGGAATTAATTCTCTGATGAATGCTTTAAGTAGAACATATGGAACAAGTATCTATTTCAAATACTGATCCACTCACTAAGCTTAACTGTAAGCAAATAGTCATGCAGAAACTGTAATAATTATCTATAGACTGGCTGTAATTCTTCAAGAAAACATAGTATGTATTCTCTTGCAAAAAGGCCAGAACATAGCCAGATTTGAAAATCTGACATTTTTGTAATAGATTGTACTGGGTCTGGCTGGGATGTTAACTTTCCCTGCAGCAGCCCATACAGTGCCACGCTCTGCACTTGTAGCTAGAACAGCAGTGTTATCACACCAGTGTTGTGTCTGCTGCTGAGAAGTGCTGGCACAGTATCAGGACTTTCTCTAACCCTCCTGGGGGGTGGGCAAAAAGTGAGAAAGAAACATCACCAGGGCAGCTGACCTAAACCAAACAAAATGGTATGGAATATCTCATGATGTCACACTCAGCAATAAAAGGTGGAAAAAGGAGGAAGAGGGGAGGGGTGGGCTTTCATTGAGAAAACATTTGTCCTCCTCGCGAACACCGGCTACATGCGTTGAGGCCCTGCTTCAAGGACGTGGTCAGGCATCGCTCATTTGTGGGAAGTAGAGAATAATTTCTTTCCTCTGCACTT
The DNA here is from genome assembly GCA_011076525.1 of Nettapus auritus. Classification (NCBI taxonomy): domain Eukaryota; kingdom Metazoa; phylum Chordata; class Aves; order Anseriformes; family Anatidae; genus Nettapus; species Nettapus auritus. The sequence continues at coordinate 3,938,734 of CM021768.1, forward strand.
CCATATAGCCTTTACTTGTTTTGTTTTTGCTGTTCCCTTTCCCCCTCCCTTTCCCCTTTCCCTTTTTTCCTTTAGTTGAATTGTTAATTATTAATATTTCCTTAATATATATATATATTTTCCCTTTAATTAAATTATCCTTATCTCAACCCGTGAGTTGTTCTTTCCTTTACTTCTTCCCCTCCTCATCTGAGGAAGGGGAGTGAGAGAGCGGTTGTGGTGTTCAGTTGCCCAGCACAGTAAAACCACCACTTAGATGTAAAGCGATGAAAACTTGAGACAAAGCAAACCTGAAGGGTGATCAAAACTTTTCATATTTTCATGAAAGATAATTAGTGTCAGAAATGAGTCCTTAATTTCCTTTTTAAATTTGATATATGAATATTCACTTAAAATTTATCATACTGTTCATGGAATTGCCTCAACAGTGAAAGGAAACCCAATAAAAATTGAAATGTGCTAAGAGATTTAAAAATACTATGTCTGTCATTTTTTATTTTTTTAAAGGCCCATCATGAGGCCTATAGTAACTAAAAGAGAGCATCTTTAAATGGCCAAAAGATGAATGTTATGGGCTTCAACCCCATCAGTGATTTCAAAATGAGCAAGTCCTTACATTATGTAGAAATTCTATCAGTTATCTCTTCTGCCACTATTTTTTGCCCATGAGAGTCCTTTATTATTTAAGCTCGATCTTTCTCTCAATACAAGATTAAAAACAAAAATGCCTAATTCTGTGAACTGCAGTATCTGGCTCTTTTAAAAGGAGAAAGAAAATGGATTTGGAAGTAGTTCTGTAGTACCTAAACCAGGACCAAATTATCTGATTAGTATGCATTCCTACTAGTTCATTTTATTCAGACAAATAAATCATGTCTTATATTCCTGTGGAATTATGCACACCAAGGCATGCATGTAGAATGTATACAAGCAGAAAGGACGCATGAAACAGAAAAGATACTAAGCTGTGTATTCTCCTTTATCAAAGATGGCTCAGCATGATGAACAGCTTTATTTCCAGCCAGAGCACTGTGAATGACTGTAATGTATCTTTGAAGATGTTACAAAAATAACACTCTTGTGTTTTTAATTTTTCAAAGGTCATTCCCTTTAGAAATTTGCAAACTTCTATAAATGACAAATAGAACCTAGCAATGAACAACTAGAGACAAACAGCCAGCTGGCTTATTGATATTCAAAGCCGACTCAAAAACAGCTTTATAACAAAGGGAAAGGAATACATAGCATAAGTACGACACATGTGTTCAACTGGTAAAACACACATCAGAGGACATCCTGGATTCAAAAAAGAACTGTTTAATTTACAGCTTCAAGAAGACTGACCATTTGCATACTGAACAAACAACTGAGTTATCTGAGTTCTGATCAAAGGCATTTGGATCTGAATGGTCAAGAATTATGTATTATGTATCAGTCAATTAAGCATTAATGCACAAGTCTGAAGTCAGAAATGCTCAATGTTTATTCACAAAAATATCTTTATCAGCAGAGTTCAGAGGTGTTTTACTATGATTGCCATTGCGATGAGTTTGTTGGACAGACACAGACCTGAGCAAATCCTTTCTAATTAAGGCTATGGGGCTAAAGGAAGTATTAGCAAAATGTGTTGTTTTCTTACTTTATATACACCTTCTATAATAATATAGACAGTGGAGGAGAATAGCCTAGCAAGTATTAATAAATTATTCTCTTCATGCCAACTGAATCATTTCTATTTTGTTTTAGTATCACCTTATGAAGTCTCAATACCTGAAAGACTTGCTTCTGAAACCTTGTCTCATGGTTATTCTAAAATCTGTGGTCAATATTGAGAATTAACTTCATATTTACAGGATTTGAAATGTACATGCGCGACTGATGCAATCAAGATGCAATTTCATACAAACTACTGCAAACCTATAATGAGTTTCTCAGTGATGTGAAGATTCTATGGACAGTTCTAAGCTTTCGTTTCCTTGATATTCCATTTGCCAGAAAACAAAACAAAAAACAATCAAAAAAACACATTTGAAACAATGTTTGTAAATGGAATGATAAAATATCCTGAGGGATCTGAGAAAGAACAGTTAACAACAAAACCATCTAAAGAGGAACCTGTGTCATTTGCAACGATGGCACAGCAATGCAATTCTTTAATGTATTTTCACTTCCACAATTAACATCAGACAGCTCTTCTATATAGCTTATTATCATTAGATTTCAAAGCTCTTTACAATGTCTACTGTCATCAACCATCAAAAACACAAGCCTAATTGTAGCAACTATCATGTTTATGCAATGCTTTGGCAGTGAAATTTCTTCCAAATAGATGGCTACATCTATACTAGTTAATTATGCCACTCCCAGTGCAATAAAATATGCTCCTGTCTATTGTTAAAATAATCAAGGGAGTATTTCTGGCCTAGGTCCACTTGCACTCTTCCAAATAATTCACAAGCCTGGGCTGGGAGCTGGAGCTTTCCAGCGATGACTCCCAGAAGGCCACTCACGCAGCCACCCTGCTCTGGCAGGTAGACGACTTTATTAGCACACGCCTGATCTTTGCCAGTTGGCCTCAGTGTCTGGGAATCTTCCCAAGTATGTTTAATTTACTAGTGTCAATGTAGCCTGATAGACCAAGAATTAAACAATTTGGCCCTTTCATGCATTCTGTAGTTGTACTTCACTAGAAATATAAGAGCTGGGTGGGGGACAAAGAGAGAGTATTTTAGACATTTCAAACTCTCGGGAAGATGAAATGAAAACTCAAAAATGGGTTACGCATTAACATAATAATATCTACCTAACAATGAAGATGTAACATTTTCTGCTTTTAAATAGATATTGTTCTTTCTACAAAGCTTTACATTTTTGCTGAAGGGCAATTTGGCAATATTGTCAGTCAGGTTTACTGTATTCTCCTCTTCCAAATGAAGTGGTACATGACAGATGAAGTTCTAAGAGTGTTAAGCATTCAGAGAAAATGTTAAATGCTATTAAAACTGCAACATACAAATCATAGTTTTTCTTCATGATGATTTAGATTTTTGCACTGGAAACATATACAAATAAATACCTCTTCAGTCCCCACGTACTGAAAATACTTATTAGAGGTTAAATCACTATGTTCTGAAGAAAGCTAGTCCAGATCATTTCTTTGTTTTGCTGTAGTTTAATTGGAAATATCACATTTGTCTGAATTTTTCACAGTTGTGGAAGTTACAAGCAGTTGAATGTATGTTTACAAAATCTAACAAACTCTGCTAACTTTTTTAGGTAGCCTGGGACACAACCAGTCTTGCTTGAGAGAACTCAGCCCAGCAACTCACTCACCCCTTTCACATCCCAGGCACCAGGCTACCTGACATAAGAGATTTGTGTGCTGTGAGAATCTCTCATTTAGTTACAGAAAGTTTAAGTAGGCTGCAGAAAGAACTTTCCCACATGACTACTCAAACCACTAAGACTCTCATGGTCTCACTCTGTATTATACAAAGCAATACAGACGCTCCAGATACCGATCACTGAATAACATGAACCCTACTGATTAAAGAATTCTCTGGAAAGGGGGAATACAACTGCCTATTTTTATTATATTGCAGGAACTGAAGCCAATTCCCTTATTTTCTGAGTACCCTAACTACTGAACTATTTGATGAGAGAGGAATATCTTTTTCTGCTTGGCAGCTTTCTGAATATAGCCTTTTATCTCTTGATAAAAGAGATATCTCTTGATTTTCTTACAAGCACTCAAAATTATAACAATCCATTACATGGCCAATGAAACATATGCTAATGAAAAAAAAAAAAAAAAAGCATTGAAACAATTCAGGAAACAAAACATACTGGAAAAAAAAAAAATAATAATTTAAGTTTGACCTAAACATTTTCCCTCCAATTTCTGGATTCAGGTACTGAAAAAATAACACAAATAATGAAGTACTGGCAGACGGATAGGAAAAAAATGCAGTAACGTATAAATGTGTCTTCTCAAAACCTCAAAAAAGGAAAAAGCAAACAATCACATGACCATCACAGGATGACTTTTTGAAATTATTAATGATGTCTTTTTAAAACAAAAGAGGATCATTTTGCTTTTTGGACTTCAATCTAACTGAACATGCTGTCAGTGACCATCTCTGAATCCCTTTCCATTTCATAGAGAATTACTGTCTTGCACTGATTCAACAGCATCAAGGGTGAAGTGTACCTCAAAGATGAAAGAAGTGGGGAGGAGCTAAAACATGTTTTTTCACATATGCATGAACCTAAAAAGCAGAATCCAAGTACTGAAAATTAAGTAAAGATTTTCCTATTACTCCGTTTTAAATCCATACAAGGCTACATTTTTAAAATCACCTCTATGACAGAAGAATTAAACTTTCAGGATAAAGACAGAAGCTAAGTTTTAAATAAAGTAGATCTTTAACACCACCTTTAACTTCTAGAACAACACAACTGGAGCCCTCAATCACATTAAAATAAACAAGCACTGCTGTTGATTTTTTTCTTCTTCCCTGGTTTTAAGATTCAATTTTGTAGCTTTTATCCCCCAAATAACTTCTGCTAATGTGTGACTGTGAACTGAATGAACTTGTATCACTTACTTTGAATTAAATATCGATTCTTTGTAATGTATGAGTATACTGTATGTATGAGTATAATGTATGTAGTAGAGCTGAACAGCTGCTTTTTTGAACTCTTTTCTGACCTCCTTGTTAATGAAAATATCATCATTTTGTCTATGGAATTTTGAAGCTTGAATAGTGTTTCATTTAGACAGTCCTAATGAATTCAATCAGAAGAGATTTATTTACTGAGACCTGAGGAAAATACAATCCAGATTTTCAAACACTGGCTTAAAACACAACCTTAGAATGTTGCCTATACCTGTTAACCTGAAACCAGAGAATGCAATTAAATTTGATCAATGAACAGAACAGGGGGGGGGGGGGGGGCGGGGAGAGGTTCTTCACTTAACCAGTAAATGTGTTTAAATCAAACAGAAGAACAAAATAATAATACAGATTAATTTATTTCACATTACACTCCAACAAAGAATTGATGCCTACAAAGGATTACAGGACAGAATCTGCTTCCCTAGCATTAGGACACTTCAGAAAATAGTGAATAATTACTGTAGCTATAACAGACACTTCGCAGCTCCTCAAGAGAAAAGCAGGCAAAACATGGTGCTTAAGAAGTAGGAAGGGATGCTTTCCCTTAAACCTTCTCCACAACAGCTATGACTAATTTCATAAGTAAATCTGATGATTTTTATATATACCAAGGGCAGTTTCATCTCATTTGCAAATCAGGCATTAAGCAAAACTGGTTTCCAAGGTTTCCGTACTTTGTATTCTCTCAAACACCTACCTTGAGATGACATTAAGAGCTGTAAAAGTTCCTTCTTCTATATAGAGAATGACTAGAAGGCTATTAAATGCATGTGGTGAAATACATCACATCCAGTTTGCATGGTGATATATTAAAAATGAACCAAAAATCACTTCCAACATAATTTACTTTCTCAGAGTGAAATAGGTATGAGGCAGAGACATGTCCTTGTCTTAACTTTGTCTAAATTTAAATTCTAACCATTGCATATTGTGCATCATTTTCAAGTAAACTAGCAAGATGAGGTAAAGGCCAGGTTCCTTTGTCTTTCTTAGAGTTCCACCTCAAGTTAGCTAAATTCAGTTGGCTCATTCAAATACAAATGTGAAGACTTTTTCAGACTGAAGGTGTGAGTGACTTGTCCTGATATGTCTCTCCAAGTATACCATAGGCTGTACCCACACAGTTTTGACTGCCTCACTAAACTATGCCAAAGGCAGTATATGAAGGGCAGGATATGAAGGCAAAATGCTGTCAGTGTATCATTATACTGCTCAGGTGAGAGGTTATTTTCTGATGTATATTCTTTCTTCTATCATGCATCCCTCTAGAAGCAGCTGAAGTTTAGCTGAAAATTCCAGCTATTTCAGAATTAAAAAAAAAAAAAAAAATCCAAATTGGCATTTTCCAGTGCAGTTACTATAGTAACTGAGTGGGAAATTAATTCTAGTTCTCTAACAAGAGTCAAGAATAACCACTTTCCATTACATATGCATAACGATAAAACTATGTTAGCTCATATAAAATAATAATTATGAAAATTATTTTTTCATGAAGTAGATTTTTATTTTTAAATGAGATCTTGAACAAGCAAGCAGAACCAAACTGTGAAAATACTCTGCACAGTTAGCTAGTTGTGTTACCAAAAACTTTGACAAACTTTGATCTCAGACTGAAAGCATTTTTTGGCAATTTGGCTTTCTTGCTTTCTTCTGTACCTACAAATTCTAGCAAACGTGAAGTGCAGATGATCTATAATTTGCTATATACAGCTGCACACTTCTCAATGTGCAATCAACTTCTGAAAGATCTGAGTAAGCAAGAAATATATCAGCTCGCTCTCTGCTGGCATATATTCTGTCATGTTAAGAGTTAAGGATTTTGTCATGTAGGTTTAGAACACTTTTGCTTGGTAAAGTCAGTGGGCTTTATATGGTGTGGTATGTTTAGAGCAAACCTTCTGTTCTTTATTTTCCCTTCATTTTCACTTTGCTGCCTGAGTGCTTTCCTTCTGAAACAAGGAAAAGGCATCCACACATCCTGTCTGCAAATCTTTGCAGCTAATTGCTTTCATCTGGGGACTTGTTATTGTTAAATTTAATAGACAATGGGGTGTTCTCTACCGAGAGCTTTAATGTGTTTGGGGCCTTGGAGATCTGTGAAGAAAAATGGAATGTACGGATGGAAAGTCAATGGTCCAGTGACAGGAAAATCATGCACCTGCTAAAGAAAATCTTTCTTTTAATAGTACACCATGGTCTTTGGGCCCTAAATGACCAGGGATGACAGTGTGAATTTAAACCTTTTAGTCCTGCTGTGGTTACAAAAGGATAACTGGCATGAATATACCTATAATGCTTTGTATAGAGGAATATATCCTTGTTTGTATTTATGCATTCCTAACATACAGATGCAAAGTTCCTTATTATAGAGATGTTTTTAATAGCAAAGAAATAATTCATAAAGGATTCTAGATAAGTGGTTCCATATTTTAAATTTATTTTTATATCTGTTTTTAGATTATTAATAAAGTGCAGCATCCATTAGGATCACATTTTTCTATCTAAAGTGCAACTTTTTTTACAGTGATCTATGAATTGTAAAAGAGAACTTCCTCAAAATGAAAAATGGTTTTGCAGGAATTTTTCTAGGTGCCACACTGACCATGTGATCCAAACGCACATCTAAGTGAGATCTGAATCCTATCAGAGCAGAGATATGGTAAGAATTATGCATTAGAACTAAAGGTGTATCAAAGTGAAGACTGCATTCTGTACAAGTGGAACTTTTACAAAAGTGGCTTCTGACTTCAGAAGAATAATTCTTACAGGGTACTCACATGGAAATGTGGCATCAATTTTATAACTGTGTATCAACCATGTTAACAATAGTGTTTCTCTCATATACCAATCAAATGGGTTTAGATCCTGACCTTAGGAAAACTGCCACCTACAGAATTACACTCATTTCATTCTGAACAACCTGGGCTGCCTTGCAGACCTATCCCACCTAAGTGGTATACTTACCCATGTGCTGTCTGCTGTAACCTTATGAGATGGCACAGCCATGTTTAGTGAGCATTACCTAACACTTAGAAATCTTCAGTAATTACAGGAATGCACCACTGTAACAAACTCTAACCACTCTAACACCATGGGTTTCCCCCCTTCAAAATCTTAATCTCTGCCTAAACATGAAACTCACTTTGAGCTCAGCAAACATCTAGCTCTCTTTGAAGATAGCTGTCTGCATCTCTAAATGCAGAAAGAGCTTTAATGATAGATGTTGCAAGTGAAAGGAATAGGTGTTAATCTGAATGCCTTGATCCTATCACATGCGAATTGACCCTAACTTCTACTGCATCGGATTTCTCAGCACAACTCTGCAGATCAAGGTTGGGTTACAGTGAGTGAAACACTGAGTGCAATGCTTAGATAGAACAGAACAGTAAAAAGTAGAAACATTTACTTTGAAGAAAACACAGACAGCTGTGACTGATTTAATCATTTTAATGCTATCACAGCATTACCAAAGCTATTCACAGAAGTGTTACGTCAGGATTCATTGTCAGGTTTCACACATAATAATCTGAAGTTCAGCATGTATTTAAGTTTTCCAGAATCTTAATGTGCCCCAAAAAAAACAAATATTCCAGAGACACTCTAGAGATCACCAGCCTGATTTCCAACCTAAAGACGTCAGCTAAGAAGCCAGCTTTCAAAGTTTATCCACAGCAAATGTTTTGAACTTTTTCAACTTCTATTCTTTAATAAACTATTCTGCCTGGAATTAATTACAGAAATCCACTACTGTTATCATGCTGTGCTCTGTAGTCAAAAAAAAAAGGTAATACACTTTTGGTCCTTTTAGCCAAACGGTTGGTTTGTTTACATAATTGAATAAAACAGTTAAAAAGGTTAAAACAAGAACCAGTCGCTACTAATACAACAAGGAGAGAACATGGATATGGAGTGAAGAGTTGTTTCTCAGATGAGAGAAAGAAGCAGATGGAAAGCTGATGAGGCAAAGAAATGCCAACCTGGGACTTTATCAAACCATTCAGGTGGCAAAGCAAATTGTTAGAACTTAATTCTGCACAATACTGATGAATTCCTGAGATTTTATGATCCCTAATCTTCCCTACAGATGAAATATTTGTGTGGACAATAATTTATACATCTTTTTTTGTTGTTATTATTTTTTTTAATCAATAGCTTGTTAGGAAAAATAAAATGAGAACTTTTTGGGAAACTGATTTGCTTTTATAGTACATTTGGTGACAGCTTTTCAAAACTCCACAGAAAGGAGGTTTGCTTTTGATACATTCAGGGAGTTAATCTGAGCTATATTTTAATAGCCCTGATGTGTAAATATCACACTAGCTCCATTCCAGAAGTGAAAATAATTTATAAGACTATGGCTTTGATAAAGCTCCTAGGGTGTCCTAGATGAGTAGATAGAAAATAAAGATGTTGGGGACCCTTTTATCTGAAGAGATCGTATTATAATATGAAGTGTTTTGGAATCCAAGGACTGTCATCTTTAAAGAGAACAAGATTTGTTCAAAGGCATGCTGTTGCAGAAATCCTTCTCTGAACTTCCACATACAATAATTTGTCGCTGCTCAACCACTTCCCTTGATTTACCACAACTTCTCTCATTTGCATTTGCTTTTCACATGACTGATAGACTATATCCTGCTTCCATGTACAGACCACAGGAATGGTTGTTTGGACTGAGTAATTTCACAATTACCTCTTATTCCACAGCTACTGCTAAGGTCACACAGGTTTAGAGACTCCAAAGCGTGCAGTAAAGTTAACTTATTCAAAGAGCATCAATCTCTATGCACGCAAGATGATCTTGTTCATACAGTGACAAGGGCTTCAGAGTGACAGCTCTCATTTGAAAGGCTATTTCAAAAGGGGAATGTTAGGAAAAAAAACATAAGGAAGAGCATCTGAACATCAACTCAATTAAAAAAAAAATAAGGTATGACTAAAGGAGAAAAGTATTATATAATCTAAAAAAAATACTGAGTACGTGATTTTTCATATTTTTATCCTGACATATAGTTTACTATTCCATCTATTGGGAAATCATGCAAAAACAAGAGAATAGTTTAACAATATATACATTTTGTGAAAACCTCAGATTCTGACTTAATGACTTAAATCAGTAAGTGCTGAAGGTGTCAAGGTGCTTTATAAAGCTGAGTGTGTGCTAGACTGGAATCAGTACTATCAACCCTTTGAGACCTAGTCAGTCTTCCTACTGCTACTCTATAAATTATTATTTTTTTAGGTTTATTTCTAAAACAACAGGAAGACAAAAGACTTCTTGAATTTTTATTTTCTCCTTTTCCCTTTCTTATTCCCAATTCTTGCTGAATTAGGAAAATTTCCCTGTGAAATACGTATTCACTTGTAGTTTAACTGCAATGCCAGCAGAGCGGCAACATCTGCACCTCCATTATCCCTTAAGAATTGCATTGTTTTTTCTCCTAAGAGGCTGAGAAAATATATAGAAAAACTAGTAGGAGGTACTACAGAAATGTGCTACAAAACTTACAGTAGAATTGCAAGCAAAGGGAAATGTTTCCTAACAAGAACTATGACCACTGTGAAAATGTATCTTTGAAATTTGACTGAGTTCTTAAACAGAACAAACATCAAATTGCCAGTTTTCATGTATACTAGAACCATTTATGCCATTTATTCTGAAGCACCATCACATTTATTTTCCTGACCTGCTGTGAGAAAGGGTTTGAGATGTTACTGTCACAGTTAAAGTATGTTGCCATATTCAGCACAGATATTCGGCATTATGCTGCACATAATAAGCTTCACCACTCATCTTACAATTAGTCATGTTGACGCATTTTTATAAATTAGAGCTAGCAATCATTTTCACATGAGCCATTTTCCCTGCAGAAGGACTCCTTTGGCTTTGCAAGAAGCAGTGAAAGTCAGGCATTTACTATAATCAAAAGCAATTTCTATATGGAAAAGAGAAACATGCCTTTTGTGCATGCCAAAAGGAAAATGAAATGTGAATCAAATTTATGATGGCAACAACAAAAACATTATTTTCTACAAGTGAAGAGACATTTCACATAACTTCTTCTGGGCTAATTGTTAAGTTCTATATATCATAGTATAACCAGCGGTAAAACAAAGCAAAACAAATTCCACTAATGAGAATGGCCCAGATTCTCAGAGGGCATAAAACAGCTTAGTTACATTAAACACAAGAGCCACAGCAGCTATTTCAGATAAACAGTTGCCATCTCTGAGCCTGAAAAAGAACCAGAAAGAACCAGAATAGTAGTACTTCTGTTTTGATTGATGGAGTTCTGATTAATTTCCATTAAATATGAAATACTGTGCTAGATACATATTTTTAACTACGTGATACTGTATTTTACAGTTTTGACCAGAAGTATGAAAGTAAGAAGCATGAAGTACTCTTCAGCTGAGTATGTAACTACAGGTAAGTCAACTGTTTAATTGTTCCTTTTTTTAAAACACTAATATATACAGTTTTAAGATTTTACTGCTGGCACCTCTTTAAGCAAATACTTCCCACATTTATAGGTTTATATATTCAAAATGACATGTTGCAAATTACACGGAACAACATATTGTTACAGCACCTCTGTGGAGAAAACAATTCCTACAATTCGAAAGCATTTTAAAATTACACAATCACACATCTGAAGACCTTTGATTTGTATTTGTAAAGGTCAACACAATTCTCATTGTTTTACTTCAATAGGCTGTCATACAAAACAGTTGTATTTATGAGGAATACAAAGGTGGTATGGTCAGGTTCCTCAGAGGACACTAGCAGGGCCTCTTCTGCCAAAGACCGCCTTTCTTCTAGTCCCACCCACCCTCAGAAGTTTTCCACAAAGACACTAGCTTTCCTCCAGCAACTGATGAGGATAGATTGTTAATTGCTTTCGTTATTCCATCCTGACTTGTGTTTTACTCCAGCAGCTCCACAGAGATCAGTGCAAAAGTCTGCTCATCAGCATGAAGAATTTTATATGCATTATGAAATGAATAGCGTAGTACTGACAGGATGAGACATCATCTAACTTCAGTTTAAAGTAAATTTGCATTGCAATTTGTTTAAGGACATTACAGGCAGCTATGCATTCAGGTTTGACTGGAGTGTCACCTGGATTCTAAATTTTGTTGTAACACTTGCAAATGCCTGTTATTAACTTCCAGTCTTTTGTTCTAACCATTACATCCCATCCCAGAATAATGAATTCTACTTCACAGACAGCCCTGCTAGCCAGCTTTCTATGTCTATCAACATGCCCAAGTATATTTAAACAGCCTGGAGTGTGACAAACTCAATAAAATGATCAAAGAACTTCAAAGTGTCATAGCACATCACAAGGCAGATCTGTGCAAAGGTATCAACTTTTACTTTGCAAATATTTGCAAGTAAAAAAGAGATTTCCATGAATTTGTCAAAAGGCAAAAAATGTCACTTCTCCCAGTAAATACAATTTTTCATTATGACAGCAATAAAAATAGAGTGGTATATGTGCTCTGAGCTCTGCATATCTTGTAAAAATGAATAAGATCATTACAACAAACTCACAGGAAAATAATTATTGGAAAATAAGAGGATTTTAGTGAGGATTGTATTTTCTTCATGGTTTTATCACAAACACTTTTTGAGTTTGTGAAATATTGTAATTAATTTTAATTAAACTATTGTTACATCAAAGTAACAATATTGGTTATTAGAAGTCATGAGACTATTACAACCGATTATATTTCAAAAAGGTCAGGGATAGGAGGGAGTTTGTTGTGTTTCACCACACCCAGGCACCTAAAGCTTATGGCTTGTAGTTTTTGGACATGTTACTTCCAGACAAAAGCATTGGGTTCCTGGATCTGGTAATGTAGGGGAGGACCGAGACAAAGACAGTGGTACCATGAAGCCTGTAACTTGCTCCTTCCTGAAGTTTTCCTCAGGGCAATGGGATGAGCAAGAAGTTGGGAACAACAGAGGGATGTGGCTCTGAGCCATGCCTCAAGCTGGTTCCTGGCTGGCCCAGTGCAGTGCTAAGGAAGACGCCTGCCTGGCTTACAGCTGTGTTACAAAACCTGTGCTGCAAGCTTTTGTGGCCACCTGTAAGCCAGCAACAGTGACCCAACCGGAATAAATCAATACAGCTCTCCACTGCGCGGTCTCTGTCTATCCTCAACTTTACAAATCACCTTTATTTACAAAGTACATGAAAGGGGGATGTTGCTTTAGCATTCAATGTTTATGGGTCTTGGGAAGATAATTTGCCATGGTTTTGCCCAGAGATTTTGTGGTAGGGTATGGAAATAAGAATCACTTCCTACTGTATGCATGTGTATCTTTGCACTTGTGCACAGCCTTCTATGATTTATCAATTTTACACTTCAAATCTTTAGGGAAAAAAGTTCCTTTTTTTTTTTTTTTTTTTTGCATTGCTATTAAGCTTGCCTTTTAATGCAGCTGATTTTGAAAACCTGTTTCAAAACATGCTAATAGGCACTTTGAACCACTTTCACAATATCTCTAGATCTAATATCCAAAGCACATAAAGTATCTGTTAAAGCATGGGATTATACTCTAATATTCTAAGCTGGTACATATTCTAACCTGTCAGACCACTGGATCATAGTGTGGTGAGCTCCATTCAGAACTCAGAGAAATGGTCCAAAGATCAAATTCTTTAACACTGCTGATACAATATGGTAAACAGTTCACTATGTTACATACATTTGTATGTAGCCTTTCAGCAATGTGTTTGTTATTTTGGGGAAGGTATACTATCCACTGTCTTTCAATAGTTAACTACATACTTCACTCTCTCCTAGTACAAAACCACCAGCAACAAAGACTTGGTACTCTTTTAAACCTGAACATTATTTTTCTCTCTCCTAGTTCACTACCTGTAAAGAAATTAAAGGAAATTATTTTAAAAGTTTTTGGAGGTATACTTTAGAAATAGAATCATCTAACACCTAAGTAGAAATTCAACTTTTATCAGTTATATAGTGCAGAAAACCTGAAGCTGTTACTCAGAAATATTCTTATATACTCATAAAGAAGTATCTGAGCCACCAGTACAGATTTATATATATATATATACTGATACAAGAAAGCCCAACATTTACTTTGTAAGTTCGTAGGCTTTTGAAAACATCACTGTCCACAATATTTGATGTTCAAAGATTTTCTTACATTTGTTATCAAGAATTATTTCTTTTGATTTCCACTCTGTCTTTACATATAAGGTGTGCATGTATGTGTTCATTTCCTGCATCCCTAAAGCAAGTACATGCAGATACATTGTTTCAATGAGAGTACAGAAGTGGAATGACTGGGGGCTTATTCACTAACAGAATCTTACCTGTATAAAAGAGCAATTTTTTCCCTTATGTTTCTGACTTAAAAAAGTTGAACATGGATAATAAAGATGTAGAGTTTCCAACAGATTGGAAAGAACACAGAAACCAGTCCTTTCAGCCCCCGAGGTAAGTAGAACAAATTTATATGAGATTTCAATTTGGATGTGCACTATGAGTCATTTCTACAATGACAGACAATCTAATGCCAACATCAGTTGATTCACTGCTGACACTACCCCAGAATTTCACCTGTTATCCCTTGGAGAAAGTGACTCAGCCTCTAAGTTTACTACACAATGATTTTTACTACATGAAAACAGTCATCTAGTAATTGTCAATATAAATTAAAATATTCATGAATCCACATGGTGGATTTTAGATTAATTCATTGAAGAGAAGCAGGCAGATATTAATTAAAGATTCCTCTGGCTACACATATTTCTGCCAGGAATTCTCACACTAATCAAGAAACTACTTGTTAAAGATGTATTTTTTTTTCCATCTTTCTAGCTTAAAACTCCTTTCGTCACATTAAATCCCACTGGTCATTGTTCTCACTAACCCTCCTTTCTATTGTTCCATCTTCAACTTCTGATTTTATACTCCATACTCCTCCAGTTTTACAAAAACACTCCCCCCACAAATCACGTTGCATTTAAAGTACTCTTCAGCTGCAGGAGAAGAGGTGATGATGTGTTTGAGTATAAGAGCCCTATTTTTGCCTCTAAGTTCAGCAGTCCTAGGGTAATTGCCAGAATTACAGTGGCTTTCAAGTTGAGTTTACAAAATCAAGGTGGTTTCAAAGCAGCATTTACTGTTCCGTAATTTCATCTAATCCCCACAGCTACTGACATAAACTAATTGCATGTACACATATGATCCCATTACTAATGGCGCAATCCAGATGGTGCCAATCTGGGACTGTAAACAGAGTTCCAATGCTGTCAAGTGTATGCCAAGCTTACCTGCTGCATTCACATCTCTATTCCTATTTCTTTATCAGACACTACCTATTCAACTGGCTGGACAATACAAAGCCACGTGTTCCTACATTGCCATGGAAAATACTGTGCAAAATATGTCCCAAGACACACTATTGCCTGAGAAGTCTTAGATTTTGCTTTACATCTTTCTTTTCTTACTATTATCACCATCAGTGCTATTTATTATTAATTTAGCAGCACTTGCCGTGATGAACACCGTTGTGGTGAACACACAGAAGTGCTGTGATCCACAACGACCTAACAGCAGTGGGGACTGAAATCTCTGTTAGACAGAGACAGTTCATAGCTGAAGAACATGCAGAATGTGTGGTTGTATTCCAGTCTAAACAGAAGAATCTGCAAAGTAACTATCCACATGGCTTGTGATTTTTTTCTTCATGTCTTGTAGACTAAAGAATAACTAGTAACCTTAAACATATCTTAGCAACTTTATGCAGATACACATGTACTGAAAATCTAATTACTTCAGAAGAAATTTACTGAAGGATGTCTGATATTAAAATTGATGTTTACTACTTCAATCTTTCAAGAAAGCTCAAAAATAAAACAAGCGAAGCAAAAAATAAATACAACAATTCTTATATCCATTCATGCTTTGATTGTCTGTAGAAAAAATGTTTGAAAAAAATCAAGCAGACCTTGACAACTTAAAAGTGAAAAGGTTTCAGTGAAAAAAGAAACACACATCTATGCCATGGTCCTTTAATTGAAACTCTCTCTTGGGCTTGCTGACCTGAGCATCAGTATATATAGTATCAAAAAGGAAAATGAGTAGTCTTTCATAATACAGAGGTTGGTTCAAACACGTTGTAAGTTAAAAGAATACTTTAATCGTACTCTTGTGAAACCAGGAAATAGCTCATGCCATAAGCCAGAACACATGCACATGACAAAAACTATGCATGTAAGGATATAAGGATATGTTGTATCAAATAAAACTATTAACAATGGCTATCAGAAAAAAGAAAAAAAAAAAAAAGAAAAAAAAAAAAAAAAAAAAAAAAAAAAAAAAAAAGAAAAAAGAAGAAAAAAGAAAAAAAAGGAAATCTTAATATTACTGAAGGGCATCCCCCAGAATGAAAGGAACTTGAGGAAGCCACAGAAGTCATTCTGGTTGTACACTTATTGCTGCTACATACTAGCTGCAATGAGTTTGAGGATTTGATCTTGTTTAGCTCTTCTTGTTCTAGATCTGAGGCCAAAAGGTATGGAAGCAGCAAACAATGTTTCTCCTTTAAAAAAAAAGTCAATCCTACATTTCTTGTTCCATAATTTTATAGAGTACTTGTTAATGCAAGTAACTGTATTTGTACAGTCATACCACGAAAATTTCATTTAGATCCCAGACACATAGCAAATATTTGTGATATGGGGAAGCAGTGCTCCAAGAGTGCCACAGAGCATATCATCAAAGCATGCTACATCTTTGTGATCTATTGAAAGCCATTTAGTTTGATTCTCTTCTCACTGTTTCATTCCATTGATTCTTGAGCTGTTATCCTGATCCACATCAACATTACTTAGAGTAAAATCAGGTCTACTTTTGGCAAGTGCTCAAGTCAGCTAAATATTCACTTTCTATCTGCACTCATACAAGTAAAAATTACTTTTCAGAGCAAACTACAAGTCAAATTAAAAGTCAAATGAAAGGCCACTAGCCTGGCTGATGTGAACTCAATTTAGAATTCAGCTGAATATTCACCATCTCTTTTTTTTTTTTTTTTAATGATATTTATTCAGCTCTGGAAAACATTATACTCAAACAAACAGCTGATATAAATAGCCTGGATCTGTGGGGCTCTAAAGAACCACATTGTTCAGAGGTGTAAGTCGGCTTGGTGGGTCTGCTGGAGCCAGTGGTCACACACTGCAGGATGAAGGCATCCCATCATTCCTACCTCGATTCTGATTCTTTCCGTGTTAATATGTAAGCACAGATGATTTTATGATTGTTATTACTGCTCTTCATATTATTAAACAAGCAGTTCAAAATTACTGTATTCAATCTGAATTGCTTCTCACAAAATCACTAGCAGAATTCCTTTCTGAACATGAAAGTGGCACTTCAGTATTTCATGAAGTGTTAAATTGGCAAAACAACAACACGAGTTCATTACTGCAGATTCTCTCCAGATGGAACCATAAATGTACTGTACTTTACCGAGCGTCTATGGTACAAAACAGAGTTGAATATTATGACCACTTTTTGAGGAATAATGTTGCAGAGAGTGATCATGTATTTTTGCACGGAAGAAACTTATTTTAGAAAGAGCCTACAAGGGAAGATTCACGAACCTCTGACTTCTTTTCACCTTTCTGTTTAGCCTCTGAAAACAAGACCAAGCTGTCCTTGCGGCCTCTGCCCAGTCTGCAGTGCCGGGACAGAAGGGACATCCCCTTTGCTCTGCTGCAGCCCTGAGCAAGAAGGCTGTCCTCGAAGCCATTCTCAACACACCCCATTCACAGGACTGATGGGCCACACAAGGGTGCTGTGCTGCACAGCAGCAGTAAAACCAATCAAAGCCTCAAATGTAAAGTTTTCTAAGCAGGGGATTTCCAGAGGGACTGAAAAAGACAAGGGAATAGAATACTTAAAAGTTTAAAATATTAAATAAACATGCAAGGATAAAATGGCATTGATTCAGTTTCACAGCTGACTTCAAGAGAGACTACCAAAAGCTCTTATTTTTTTTTCCCTTCACTATGCCAGGTTCTAATCATGTGTATTATTTAATCTACCCATATTTTTATTTACAGATTGAGAACTGTGCATGTGTCTATTTTTAAACATTGGTCTAGTCTAGGCTCATCCCAATGTAAATCAAGAATCACTCCAGTGACGAAAAAAAAAAAAAAAAAAAAAAAAAACAACTATACATAAAATATTTTAAATACAAATATAATCATTTCTATTTGTCCATTGTTCTTTCCTTAAAGAAAAAAAATCATTCCAAAAGTTTCAAATATATTTAAAGTTGATTTATTTTGTCCTCACTTCATTTGAGTAGGCTTTGCCCCAGAGTAACATCAAGTCCTTAATCAGTACCATTTCATTCAGTGACTTCCTTCAAGCTTCAACTGTTGTGCCGAAGATTAAAACCAATCTTTTCATCCATGCCATCAGAGCTGCTCTTCAAATTAATAAATTAGATCTACTTCTCAAACACATCCGCATTTCTCATTTGTTTCTAGTTAGAAATTATTATTATTAATAATGCTTCCAAATGCCTGAAAGAGGGAACTCCTTATTCCCTGGAATTTTAGATGTAAAAATAAATTTAGAAATAATGATGGAGCAAGCAAACAGCAATGTATTCATTTATCTCTGCTTTAGAAAGGCTGTGATATCTTCAAGGGAGCATCCAATACAAAACAATGCTCCTCAGTCTCCAGTGTTGTGGTTGTTTTTCTGCTTTGTTTTAATGCTAGAAAAAATATAAAATGTTAATAGCACAGCCTTCTCAGTTCACTTATATGGCAGGAAACACGTGGTATTTCAGCATGCAGTCAACTACCCTGATTTCATAGGCATGTAAATCTCTCTTCTGCGAAAAATCTGCTTGTGTATTTCACAGCTCAAAGTTGAAATTTCATTTAATTCCAACCAAGAAATTAATTGCAGTAAAATTATAGTTGTCCCAATTAAAAATAAACACTACAAACAATTTTATAAGATAAATTTGATGGTAAAAGCGCGTTTTATAAATTTGTATTTATTTTACCTTTTCTGTTGAGATTAGAAAATACGAGAAGCATTTGTCATTCCTTTTTGAGAGGAACACAAAATGGAGTTACACATGTCAATGACATCAAGTCCATGTAAATAAAAATCAAGGTAATGAGCTAGGCACCAGCCACTGTATGAACTACTAAGATGGCGCTGAGTCTTCACTAGCCATGGTTCTACCTTTGAACTGACAATAGGAAAGTTAAATTTTGAAAATTAAGTTTCACATCTGAGGACATGAAATGAATATCCAGACAGAAAAAAATTGCTATTGGCATGCACAGCATGGAAGAGCTTTGTATGTTTGTGAAGCTGCAGGACACAAGATGGTGGCATTATTATAAAACAGAGATGGTTTCTATTTCATCTAGGTCCTAGCCCCAAGCTCTGAATGCAGACAGACGACCTCATGGAAGTCCAGAAAGCTAAGATAGGAAGAAATAATATTTAAGAGCTCCAGGGTATTACAGCCTCTACTGAATCTGTACTAGAGTAGATGGCACACTATTCAAATTGCTCCAGATGTCTTCCTAGATTTCTTAAGGAAGTTTCTAAGACTTTAATTACTACATAATGTTAGAACAGATTTGCCTCCACACAAATACAAATACTTGATTCTCATATTGTATGTTTTTCCATTGTGAATTCCGCAATGAATACAGCAAAATTTTATGGAAAATATTTTTCCCCATGGAAGAAAATCTGACAAGCTTTTAAAACAAAAAAGGTAGGCTGGACATTAAAAATGTGGGTAACTGGAGAGCACATGACATGAACAAATATTAATTACATAAAGAAATTATTGTGTTAAGAAGGAAATATATTTCTTAAAATACTTATTATTCCATGAATTCATACATTTAATATTACTTATTCAGGACAGAGATTCAGAAATCCAAAGGAAAAAGATTATCTTTGTTCTAATTCATTTAGGTGGATGTTTGCTCTTATACCTATGTTCATGAAATACTCATAGGTAAAGCAATACACCAACATACTAAGGTAGAACGGTTTAGCAACGTGACCATTTGGTTTCCAACTGTTGCCTCCAGCAGATGAACCACTTTGTTTCTATTTTCACTGAAGTAGTCCCTTAACCCATCTGCCCACATTTCTGTAACAACAGTAATGGCAAACTTCCTCTCTTTACTTCTAGTTCTGATAAAGAGAAATGAGTTGCCATTTTGAAAATGCTCCAAGGAGCAAACTACTAAACAGGCATTAGGATTAAACTGTGTTTTCAGAGACAATCAAACTCTAGAGGGAATGATGGCCAAATTACCTTTTTTTTCCCCCCGTGTGCTCACATTAGGTTAGGCTTCCTTTTTTTTTTTTTTTTTCCTCCCTTTTTTTCTCAGTTAAAATTATCCCTTTCTAGCAGAGCCTGCCACAGTCAGGAAGATTACCAAATAAAGGTACACCAAATATCTGCCATCAGAGAGAAAAATCATCTCCATGGCACTACCGTTTTGCAAGAGGAGAGGAAAGAAAGGCACATTCTTCAGGCCTCTATACCAGGGCAGTACCTGCCACTGGCTAAGTTCATGCCTGTACCTTGAGAGCACATATTCCACTTCAGGAATTTGGCTACAATCCTAAAACAGGTATGCGCCTGAGTATTAGACATCTGGCAAGCAACATTTAAATCCCCACCACTGGAAGTTTTCAAGAACAACCAGGCAAGATATTATCCTGTAATATTAGCCATTGTGTATTACATTTTCTTATGAACAAGATCTCCATTCTGTTATCTTATAGCAAATACACACATAGCATGCTGGTCCTTTTAAAGATGTTAATCCTTTTGTTCTGTAGACCAAGGCCCTTTCACTGTACAAAGGAAGAAGATAAAACTAAAAGGAAGGTCTGGAGCCTCATGCACCATACACAGTGACAGCTTAAAGACAAAGTTTCCAAACGACAAATGTGCATGCCTAAATATCGAGGAGCCATCCACAAAAACAACAGCCTTGCTTTCTCTCACACCTATCGAACATGTAATGCACCTAGAAAATATGCTTTACAGGTGGAAGATTCATACTACCAAAAATTATTATATTGCCGCAGACTTACCAACTGTTCTCAACAGTTCAATATTTGTATTTCAATAAACTGTGACATTTCTTAAATATTCTTGTTTTGTAGAATGTTATGCTTGAAGCAGACCATAAAGACATACAGTCTTTTAAATCAAATACAACCTCTTGACAGGACCTGGCCTTCTTGAATCCCATTCCCCAGTCTCACATGCTAAGCAAGAATTCTCCTTAGGCATTCAAATTGCCTGGAGACACCCAGAGTACGTTAAATGTCTTCCATAAGTCATATTGAAATGGCTACAGAGATTCAGGTTATAGAATGACCTTGGTTTGTGCACCAGTCAAACTTACTAAATCTGTATCTATTTCATAGTAGATGTATTTAACCATTGCACAGTTCCTGAAACGTCTGAAATTCTTTTATGCTATTTTAGATTACTCTTTACGTAAGTTGACAAGTAAGAATGCTATCTAAACTACTGTAAAGAGACTGACAACCAACACAATCTGAAGTCAGATAAAAGGGGAGTTTTTGATGGGCCTGAAACGTATATGAGCAAGGCAAAGAATAAATCTGTTTCTTCCAAGTTACTTTCTTAAAGGAAAAGTGTATTTCATCTTGGACCTGTCAAAATATCTCAGTGATGTGAATTCAGAACATGAAAGTGTTGTATTAGCAATCAACAAGACAAGAGATACACCAATCTTTTCTAGTGTAGTTTTCTTATCAGACATATTTGTTTTACTTCATAAGATTGTTCTAAATCCATAAAATTTACATAAATATGGCTGCATAGCTAATTCCTGCTATGGAACTACTGAAAAGTTTCCATTTTCTGTTTAGTAAGGAACTTCATAGCCAAGAAAGAGAAGCCAGAAATGGAAGGTAGTGCTCTGATTACAGTGGTACACTTACCCAAAATACTGTTTGAAAAGCAAGTGAGCAACTCTATACCTATCATCATGATAGTAAGAAGTTATAGGAATTACAGGTGCTACATATTGAATCTACACAATAGGTAGAGTCAACAACCAACTGATAGTTTTAGATCTCCCAGCTGACAGCATGACTAAAACATTACAGAATTAATCTATACTTTGTTTTTAATTCCATCTCTGGATATGCGATTATAGACTTTGTGCCTGTGGTGGTTTTACCGTGCTAGGCAACTGAACACCACAACCGCTCTCACTCCCCCTCCTCAGATGAGGAGGGGAAGAAGTAAAGGAAAGAACAACTCACGGGTTGAGATAAGGATAATTTAATTAAAGGGAAAATATATATATATATATATTAAGGAAATATTATTAATTAACAATTCAACTAAAGGAAAAAAGGGAAAGGGGAAAGGGAGGGGGAAAGGGAACAGCAAAAACAAAACAAGTAAAGGCTATATGGAAGTGCAGAGGAAAGAAATTATTCTCTAATTCCCGCAAATGAGCGATGCCTGACCACGTCCTTGAAGCAGGGCCTCAACGCATGTAGCCGGTGTTCGCGAGGAAGACAAATGTTTTCTCAATGAAAGCCCACCCCTCCCCTCTTCCTCCTTCTTCCACCTTTTATTGCTGAGTGTGACATCCAATGGTATGGAATATCTCTTTGGTTAGTTTAGGTCAGCTGCCCTGGTGATGTTTCTTTCTCACTTTTTGCCCACCCCCCAGGAGGGTTAGAGAAAGTCCTGATACTGTGCCAGAACTTCTCAGCAGTAGACAAAGACAAAACACTGGTGTGATAACACTGCTGTTCTAGCTACAAGTGCAGAGCGTGGCACTGTATGGGCTGCTGCAGGGAAAGTTAACATCCCAGCCAGACCCAGTACGGTGCCAAACTCTTTTCTCCTTACTACATTCTGGCAGAGGTAATCATAGCAAGAATACTTTTTTTTTTTTTTTTTTTTTTTTTTTTAAACAATTTTGGGTTAAAAAAAAAGTTTCTACTCCTTAAAAAAAAAAAAAAAAGGCAAAAATAAAAACAGCTATTCAGATTTGAATTTCCTAAGAAAAAAACACCTTGCCATACCTTCAGGAAAAATGTCTTGAAGAGACAAAATTACAGTTAATAACTATGTTTCTCTAAAATAAAGGTATTGTGAAAGTGGTAGCAGGTATCAGAAAAATAAAATTTTCGCTCAGCAAGACTTGTAAGAAAACATTCTTTGTTACTTACCCAGGTGAAATGCTCTATATTAAATTCATATATAGAAAAATCTCAGAATTATCAGAATGATATACTTCCCTTTTATTTTCACAATGAAATTAATCAGAGCTTATTTTCACAGTGACACTAATCAGAAAAATATTCTCATACATTCTAACAGTATTTAGCTTATCAAAATACCTCTCTTACTGAGAATCAATAGCAGTGATTTTCAGGTAAATCTAAGTTTCAGACTTGCCCAAATACTGAATTGCATCTGGGCTGGAAGTCCACTAAGAATTTTTTTCACTAGCCTTATTTTCTCACATAATTTAATGTGTGCTTTCAATGAATGATGACAAATTAGAAAGCAATTAAGTAACAAATAAAATCATGTTAGATGATTTCAGACATCTCCTGAATACAATATAAATTGGTAACGCCCAATAGAGGGATGAAGATATCCTAGAAAGCATATTTTACAAATGATGTAGACCTACTGCAATATCCCTTAGCTCCACTGTCAAGAAGCCAACATTCATTCATAATCCTCAAAAATATTAAAAAATAACAGAGATGATCATTTCAATTCTATAAGGCAGACAAATTGAAGAGCATAAATTACAAGCAATAACAACAAATAATACGATAACTGTTGTTCAGACTTGAGTGTAAACTCCAAAACATCGTTAATGTGAGAAGTTCTGTACTCTTCTGTAGGGATTACAGGAAGACATTCAATTAATTTTACAACAGATGAACAAATTTAATTATAAGACTATGACAAATCAGCTGAACATTTATTTTCCTAGACATAAAAATGAATGAATGAATGAGGCAGCAGGAAAAGGTACGTATGAAGGGAAACTTAAGATATTCTAATGGTTCTAATTTTAAAAGCTGCCATCAAATCTTGATGTATTATGAAAGTGTGTCTAGTGAGATAAATTATAGGCATGACACTGGGGAGATCAAGAATGTACCTTAATTTATTAAATAGTGACTAAGTACAAGTACCATGGCTCAACACTGAAGTGTGCTAATGGAGGGTATGAAGATGTATTGAATGGTAAGAGTTCCATTTTGCAGGTAAATCTCAAAAACCAAGTATATATTTTAAGGACATTACCTGTATGCTTTATTTTATGGGTGCTGGTGGCAAAACATAGAGCAGAGACACAAGATCTGCACAAGGGCTTCTATATATATATATATATATATACATACATACACACACAGGTATTCAACATGGAAGATGCTGAATGATCCCTTAATGTGTTTTGTATTGCATTTAGCATTTAACATTAATGCTCAACTCACATTCTGTCAGTATTAAATGATTTTGTCAGGATAAAGGAAAAATAAGCCTGTTCTGTCCTTAACTCAATTTGATCTTCCTTAGTGCTGCAGTTTAAAAGGAATTGTTTTTGCTCTTCTACACAACTTGAAATGTTAGGGGGTTGGGTTTTTTTGTTGTTGTTTGTTTTTTGTTTTTTTTTGTTTTTTCTATCTCATGTTTTTTTTAAGGTGTATTACTTGGCTTTACGTCTTACTATAAATCTCCAAATGACAATGTGTGTCATGCGGCAAGTAAGTTTCCCTGTCAATGAATCTTTTCACTACAAACTGAACTTACTACCGTGCTGGATTTTCAGCTTTTCCTCTGTTGCACGTAAGGCTGATATAACTGCCCTAGCCCTGACACCACCTTGCAGAAAGCTGATACAGACTCTGGCAAAACTTAACAGATTCTCCCCCAAGTGGGAGGGATATATATGGTTGGTTCCATAGCTTTATGTAAAAGGAATAGTTACTGTAATGACTTCATTGGCAATGTAGGAAAGCATTCCAGTAGAATGCAGTCTAAGACAGAACACAAATTGCCTTCCTTGGCTCTAAGAGCAGAGCCTTCCAACTATTTTTCGCATGTGAAAAAGGCTACTCTCTTTCCCATGCTGATACTTTTCCACTGAGTAGTGAAATCAGTCAAAGAAATCTGAAATGTAAGATGCAGAGTTGCCTGGCAGAGTATTTTCAGGTCTTGACACTCTGACAGTAGGTGGAATAGTTATAGTTACACTCGTTAGTTTAAGAGAGAGAGATCAAGTCCTATCAGGAGAAATGAAAAATAAATTAAAAAAAATCTATCCCTTCCTAATAATCCATCCCACCTGGAAGGCAAAGGAAGAAAAAAAACCTATGATATAACCATATTTTGAGACCTGTATAAAATCTTCTTTAAAATGTCTTGTCTGAGATCATGTTCATTTTCCTTTTCCGCACCTCCTATCAATCATGCTTTTCCAGAAACTCCGTCTTTTAGTATTAAAAGTCCATAAACTCTGACACTTCCTGAAGTTTAGTTTTTCTGCACCTTTTGGCTATTCTGTAGATGGAGTGGAATTCCTAGCTTTTCTCTGAATTATACTGAGAGCATGCTGTAGAACTGCTTACTCTTTTCTTTTTCCTTGATTGTTGCCACTTGGTAGAAATGATTATAAAGAAATTTATATTCACTTGCTATTAATTTTGTAGGAAAGAAATAATCCAGACAAAATATAATCCAACAAAAAAACTTCCAATATAACTGAATAATCATGACTCTGGAACACATGGCCTAGACTGCAACCTGAAAACTGAGATTATATCTCATGAAGAACCCAAAGTCTCAGTATCCCAGGAGCTTTAAAACTGCACTTGAGGGGCTATGTGAGCAAGTCAGATACTGGATTACTATGCTTCCCTGTGAAAAATTATTTACAGTCCTTCTGACCTGAATGCTTCTTCTTTGGCTGTTAAAAATATACACTGTAGTCTACCTATGCCAAATTAAGTCATTTACTTTATTTCTGTACAATTTGAAAGCTGAAAAAGGAGAAAGATTTAACACACCTAGTAATCTCTTTAATAACGACAGATTTAATTAATACATCTGTTGAAAGCCCATAAACGGAATTTAACAAGTCAAAGAGATAGTATGAAAGTCCCCTTGTAACATGTTATTCTAATAAAAAGTTTTATCCTACCACAGGCATTTTAGTGAGACATTTCCAGGAAATATGGCACTATATCCTTTTAAAAGCAGAATGTTTACTCGCAGTTCTAAATTTGTTTGATTGCCAGCAGTGATACCCTCACAAAGCTGTTAACCCTGACAGGAAATGCACACCATATGTTCACAGAGCAGAAGCCCTCGCCATACGTCCTCCAGCTGCATCACCTCTGCTGCAACCCAGGCCACAGAGTCCCTAGAATTATGAAATACAAGTATTTCCTTAAAAAATAATGCATGTGTGACAAAATTCAATTCACGTATTAACATTAGAAAACAGACAATTTTCAGTGCTGTAGCAGAAACTGGAAAACAGGCACATACCAGGTTTGCTAGTAACAATGCTGACTCAACATTTCTCCACAGAGTTCTGTCTCTTCCAAGGGACAATAGAGGACTGTGGAGTACTTATTCCTGACAGTTTTTTCTTGCAGGTGCATATCATCAATTTGCCATTTCTTCTGCTGCACTCCCAAAAGAATACACCTTTATTGGATCTAAAAGTGACGTATTTTCTCTTAACTGAAGAGTCTCATATACTTTCTTCATAAACAAGTTATTTTAGAAATATGTGTATGTGATAGGTATGTGATAAAATTAAAAGAGCTATTTAATCGGTGATAAACTAAGAACTATAGTCTCCAGGAGTTTTTCTTGAGGAAGCATTTGGGATCTGTCTATTTTGATATCAAATGAAAAACGGCACGAATGTTGTTATACAGGCAGGAATAAGATACAAGAAGTCATGCAAAAGTTACAACAGAGGTGAGGTATTTCCAAAAACAATATGAAAGCATAAACAATGAAAACAAAAAGGCTTTCGTGACCACTGTTAAAAAAACATAGTGATTTTCTAACCAAATCTATGTATGATCTAAGTTTATATAATTTAATACAGTAGATATTGTATTCCCTGAGTACACTTCCCAGAATATAACGAGTACAAGAGATACTGATTACAAATCCCAAGATAACACAAACATTTTCTGCAAATAAAGAAATTTCAAAGCTTGCTAAAACTCTACACAGGAAAAACTACACAAGTTCACTGCCAGAACCGCATTAGCTTCTTGAGTATAAAAACAAAATTACTTCATCAGACCCTCAGCTGTTACAAGCTAAGGACTCTACTGCACAGTCATAAAGCTACAATAAGCAACCAAAATAAAGGCATTACCAGCTGGCACTGAAAGCAGTATTATAACTACTATAACTAACTATAAATATTTAGATTAAAAATACAGCTTACCTGTCCATATTGTTAAAAACTCGAATTAACATTAGTAACTATTGCTCTTCCCCAGATCAGGTTATTAGTTGCTTTTAGTTCCCTTTACTACTAGTTCCTTATTCTGCTGCAAACCGAATTCTGAAAACAAAAATATCCCCCCCAAAATATTTTAAGAGAACAAACGTTGCGCTAAAAATTAACAATTAAGCTTTTCACTTCATTTGCTAAACATCTTTCAAGGTAAAATGTACTCTAAAATACCGTTATGCTTGGTTAGATTAAATCAAGAGTTCTTTGATCTGAAACATGCAGAACCATAAAATGTTTGGACGTGATCAAAATTTGACATCACAGATCAGCTTCACATCTTTTATTCTTTTTCATAAAGAAGTGTCAGACAACTACATAAAAATAATAGATCAAATAAACATAGACAGTTGTACACAGACCATAAAATCTTAAAAAATACTGAATAATTCAAGTGAACTCTAGCAACACTTGTAATTTAAAACACTTGCTATTTTTCATAAAGCAATACTTTCTTAATTTTCACCTTTTTTCTACAGTGCCTTAGGAGAAAGAAAGGCAACAATTGAAACTATAACTGCAAATATTAAAGTGTTTACTTCTAGTATCAGTGAAGTAAATATGCCATTAAAAGATAATGCAATTTGCAAACATTTGTTCCAGATCACTACAGAAAACAAAATTTTCAGAGACTGTGATATTTTTTCCCTCTTGCTATCTACAGTATTACTTTGCAACAAATAACATTTTTAATACCTTCCCAGCAAGAGATTCTTTTGTTTTAGAAAGAAGTAACACACAGATTAAGTACCTTTATTTGTTCTAGGGTAAGTGTTCAGATTTTCAGTGGTGTCACATGACCTAGGACTAGCTGGCTATATTAATTCTGATGTCTGCACTACCTTGAATATCTCTGCATTGCACTGCCTGACACATCACAAGGAAACCAAAGTTCTCGTCTCAATTTTACCTCTGATCTGCTCCTTGGATCTACTCTGTCACTTTAAAATACAAGTTTTGCCTCTGTTTCTTGCCCTCTAATTTATGTTCCTGTGCCCCGACAGTTCATGTGTAGAGGAAAGAAGAGCTCACCAGGAAAAACAGAGACATTCAAGCAGTGACTAAATATATAATTGGGAGTTATAACATATACCTTGACTTGGAAAAGTAAACATCACATCCACATTTCACTTTTATCTCCCTACACCTATGTTTTGTGTGATCTTATTTGGACAACTGTTTGCTTGTTCTTATAATTTTTTTTTCCAAACTTCTCAATTTGAGAAAAGTTAAATATCCTAGGATGTTGTTTTCCTGCCAGCCAACCTTGAAAACAATTTCCTTCTTTCCCTCCCCCCACTAGACATATTAACACCATAATACTACTGCTTGCCTTTCTCTCCCAGACAGTTTCTCCAACCTGTACTGCTGGTTCATCATCGTAGCACCAGCCATTTTGCCAACATGTGTTGCAAAGACCAGATGCATTTACATACTCTGGAGGAAACATACATACTGTTGTTACTCATATGACCATGACAGCTAGCTGCTCCTTTGGGAATCACTCACCTGTTTCAAAACCCAACATTTGAATAGCCCTGCTGACTTTCATTTTTTTAAACTCCAAACCAACCAAAGTTAACGTAGGTTTTGCATATTTGCAATCCATTGCTATAGAGTTCAATACTCCAATTATGTACGCTCAATTTCTGTCCTGGCCACAACATACACAAACATTCTTTCTTATTGATTTTTGCTTTTCATAAATTCTAGTTATACAGCACTGACTTACTACTAAGTCCACTTTCAAAGTTTTATTAACATGAAGTGCTTTAGGGAAAGACAGATGTGTTTTCTTAAGAAATACGGGAAATCACTATTGTTTTCCAAGGTAAGAGTACAATTTAAAGCATTTATTAGGTACAGTGGTCTTGTCAGGCTCATACTTAATAAAGTATCATTAATTCTTTTATTAATTGAACTCAACCAAAATGAGTAGATTAGATGAAAATATATATTTTATATGCATTAGTAGCGTATGAGTCACCTTGATCTCCTTTGGGATGAAGCTCTAATTAACTCTGGAACATATTTTGTCTATAAAAATTCCTGTTGATTGCCCATGAGGTTAACAGGAACTCATTTTGCCAGATGACGTTAACTTTTATGGGTTAAGGTGGTGAGTTACTGGGAGCAGCAGCTGCATATTCTATGCTCAGGGCATGTCTTCAGCAGTTCAGTATTTTATGAAAAATGACATTCACATCTGATGTATGAAAAAATCACAAAAAGGAAGAGATGATAAAACATTATGTATTAAAATATTAGGAATGACAACTTAGGTTGATACTCTGGCATACCACTTATGTATGTGCTATATGACATAAGTTCAGGTAATTATAGCTAAACAAAAAATGAAGTTACTGACAGCTTAATTACTAAATCTCGAATACAGGTGTTTTTACTCCGTCCTACTATTTTTATGGAGAAAACCAGAAGTCATAAAAACAAAAGAAAGATTAGTCATTGTTTCCTCATTTCTCTCAAGAAAGAAATGTATTCTCTCAAGAAAGAAATATTGTCTGACAG
This sequence comes from Nettapus auritus, assembly GCA_011076525.1. Classification (NCBI taxonomy): domain Eukaryota; kingdom Metazoa; phylum Chordata; class Aves; order Anseriformes; family Anatidae; genus Nettapus; species Nettapus auritus. The sequence continues at coordinate 3,968,570 of CM021768.1, forward strand.
GAATTCAAGGTGAACCAATACCATCGTTAGGTACTAAAAGCAGCCCAAATACATAATCACTACACAAAAAACCTGCTAGTACTCCATCTATTCAACTATGTAACGGCTTCTGGAAAGTGTGCTTGATGAGAGTGCTGGTTCCTTTGTAGCTATCAGCTGTCCTTGCTCTTGTGCTCTGGTAAATGACAGGCAGACTTCAGAGAAATAAAATGTGAGGGAACGTTCTCTAATCCTCATAGTTCTCATACTACTAGTCAAGGTAACAAACATCTCTCCTGAGACTACTTTTAATAGCTGTAGAAGCTTCTACTTGAACTGGCAACTATTCCTAAAACAGCAATATGGTTCAGAAAAGCCTGTCCATCAAACACTTCCTACAGAATTCTGAAATTCTGTATCAGTTGATATACACAACTATATAGGCCACACAGAGAATTCTCAAAAGAACAAACGCAGGTACATAAATAGATCTGAATCACTTATTAAAAAGCCTAATAGATGAAGAGTGCTCCACATGCCTCTCAGTGAAAACAATTTTACACATTATTTAATTTCATTTCAGTTTTGATTTGCACTGGAACATCCCTCTCAGCATGCAATTACTGTTTACTAGATTTTCATGTTTGTTTGTTTTTTCTCTCTTTTTTTTTTTTTTTTGAAGTCTGCCAAAGAACTATTAGCATTTCACATGTCAGTGATGCCTGGCATCCACAGTGACTCTGCAGAATTTAATGGCAGCAAGGGAATTGTTATTGTCTATTGCTTCACTGGTCCATGAACTGAGGAGCTCCTGAGCAAGTGCTGGCACAGCGCAGCAAAGCAGCTGTTAGGCCTTATTGTTGTCAAGAATACGCATTCTGACAACTACTAATCATGTACTTACTCTGAACAGTGAATAATCTTATACATTTATTATTCTCAGAATATATTTACCCAACAAGTAATGGCAGCTCTAAATGAGTTTAGGTCCTAGCAAGAAAACACAAACAGTAATTAATTAGTTTACTGTTATTTAGCCACAATTTATTTATTTTCCCAAGCCATTCACCAGATGTAGTGCGTAGTACATAAAGGTGGCTTTTGGTAGCATTTGTGTTTATCAAGTTTTTGGCAAAATTCCTTGCAAAGTATTCTAGGGAACCTATATTGTCTGTAAGAGGAGAGATAGAAGAGAGATTAAATTCTGCCTTGAACTGGGAGCAATCTCAAAGACAGAAAAATGAGTGGTATAAGTAAAACAAACCCCTTGAACTGTTGAAAGGGTTCAAGCTAGTAATCATCTATTCTCTGTTAAAACACAATAAGCAGAGCTGCTAAGCTGTCTAAATTGTACAATGTTATTTAGGTTTGTCATGACAGGCAATAAGTGTAAGCCTTTCCCTGGGAAGGTAACAAACATAGTGACTATGAAACCCAGTTGTGATCTATATAGGTTAAACAGAACAGACAAAATCATTTCAACTTCTGAAGATTCTTCAGACGACGATGACTGATTCAGGGAAATGGGAACAGGTGTCAAATACAAACTAGAAAGGTTAAGATCACATGCACAAGAAATGACAATACGTTAGAGGGAAGTTTATACATGGGAATTCATGGCAACGGTAACTCAGGGCACAATGTTGTCATGCTATTCAAACCTTGGATACCTGCAGTATATCCAGAGCATTTTAGAATAATGCATTATTTTTCTCCCTACCTTTTTTCTCTACTACTGTAAAGTAGCTAATCTTGCCAAACATCTGTAAGCTCCAAGAGCCTTCTGAACTTGTAAAACTAAATGAGTATTCTAGAACTACTGACCTTCCATAAGGGATACTCAGCATGGAAGATGGTAGGAGACCAAAACCTGAGACAAATTTAATCTAGAATGGAAAGCATTATCAATTTTAGATACAGTGTGCGCCACCGGCACAGGCTCCAGCCTGTCCCCCACACTGTGCTGCTGAGGAACCAAAGCCACATCAAGGAAACAACTGATGAAAAAAAAACTTCCAAAAAGCTTCAGCTACCTTCCTGCTCAGAACAAGCTTTACATTTTGTTTCAGTCAACAGCCACAGATCCTTCTGTATCAAACCTCCCTGCGAACAAAATACAAATGTTTAATCTTTTCCTGAGGAGACTGGGTGCAGTCCCAAATTCATTCTTTTCCCAAGTGGAAAACCTCTGCCCAGCATGGAGCAGATTTTTCACTGGCTTGCAACCAGGTCATTCCCGAACAGTATCACTGCAGATCAAACAGGTTGTATCACCAGACAGACACTGATCTTGAACAAATTACCTATTCAGTGATTAAAAATCATTTCTTTTTGTCTAAAGAAATCTACTATTAGAGAAAATAAAATGTTCAATGATAGTTTCTATGAGTGACATATGTAAGCACCACAAAATGTAGTGCTAATTATAGTAATACAGTATGAATGATTGTTAATTATTAGATTGTTTAATTAGAAGGACACTACATACAGTCCTAGTGTGAATTTAAATCCCAAATACAGCATAAGGATGCAACAGACACCTGCACAACCACTGGTGACCACCTTGCTACAAAGGCATGCGAGTACCTAGCTGGGGCTACTAAAAGCATGGCTGCTGGTAGCAGAAGTGGGATATTGTTTTAATTTTTAACAAGCTGGTAACACGTATCACTCTGTATAATACCATTGCAGAAAGTAAGAAGTAATGAGGTACAAAAACTGCCTTAGGATAAGCTTGGAGAGACAGGAGTTAAAGGCGAGAGGAAAAGATCTCCAAGCAGCTAAGCAGAGTTGGAATCAAAAGATGCAAACAAAACACCAGAATTGCTTGCTAGTCTTGGAATTCAAATACCAGATTTCAACACTGAATACAAGAACACCAGTGTTCATGAATAACCTCAAAGTCTGATATTCTAAAATGTTATGATGTAGTATCTTTTTTTTTTTTTAGCCCCAAATTCATTCTGTTTTGACTCAGCCTGACACCAGCCTTCCACCCTGAACTGGAACACAGCCCTTCCCCCAGCCAGAACAGAAATGCACTTACATTTTTGTAGGGCCAACAAAAACGGTCTACATCTACTATTTTGAAAAGCCTATAATGATTTGTATTGAAATATTTAACTTGCCACCAAAACATTTAGATTTGTGACCATAATGATTTTTATTTTCCATTTTAATGACCGAAGTTTCAGGAACAGATTATATAGTGATGATAAGCCACATGGATTCAACTTTCTGTGATGCTTTTTGTTATTCCTTCTCTTTCACCTGCTTCTCCAGTCTCCGGCTCAAGGCTAGAACAATTAGGTTTTATTTAATGTTAAGTTTGTTAATTGAATAGATATGTAGGCATTTGAAAACACCAAGATTCTCTACAGGGTCTTGTTTATCAATGTCTAAATCTTGGATAACAGCTTGCTACCATGCTAAATATACAACTATTTAAGTATTTATGTACAATGTTTGTTTACCATGGCAACTGCTATATCAACTTGACATACACAGAAATAATTTCATTCAGATTCATTTACCTCTTCCTTGGAATCTGTCCATATTTTACGGTATTTCAAAAGAATTCTAGTATTTTCCCAGTGAGGTATCTGTGGCATTTATAAAAGTGTATGTAGAAGTTTAAATATATCGCTTTTTATCTTCTTTCTTTCAGAAGACAGCAGAAAGGAAAAAAAGAAAAAACATTTATGTAAGAAAAACATTAACAGGAATGATTATATTTTAGAGGTTGGACTAGGTGATCTTGGAGGTCTCTTCCAATCTAGACGATTTTGTGATTCTGTGATTAAATGCCAGATAATACCACCACCAAATTTCATTAGCATCTTTTCAGAGTGGTTGTCCAGATTTTCAAAGTGCTATGGAATATTTCATCTGACTCTGCAAGGACAAACAATTATGACAATTAAAAATCTTTCTTCAGTAGGTAATGTATTTTTAAAATAATCATCTGTGACAAAGCTGTAGTGTAGACAGCAATATATTGCAGCGTCAAGCATCCCCTTACATCTGATACGGACAGTGGAAAGGGAGCACTGAGCAGATTCTGGGAGCCACCTGTGTTAAGTAGACTGGAGAATCAAAGCACTGGGCTTTGCTGAACTGGATCAAATTAAACTACTGAATCACATTCCAAACCCTTTTTCCACATGTAAGCTTCAATGTATTTTATGTGCAAAATATACTTGTCAACATGCCAGTATAGTGTATATGACTGAAAGTATTTGTCAATGATAGAACTGCTCAAATAACCAATTAAATCAGTTGGGGGGAAAAAACTTGGCAAGCTTTGGATATTATTCAGCTTCTGGTCCTTCTGTTATAGAAGTTATTACTTTTTGAATTTATACCCCACGTAACAAAAACTGAGATGAAAAAAGAAATAGTACTAAAATTAGTAATCAAACCTCTAACAGCCTCTGTCATAACACAAACAGGAAAACCTCCTGTAAAAAAAATGTAAAACGTAAAAAACGTAACCTAGTAAAAATACACTTTCTCTAATTAGTTTTTTCTACACTCCTTTCATACACCTCAGACTCCTCAGTCATGAGCTTCTGTATTCTAACTTCCCTTAGCATTTAATCTTGGAGTCTCTGGACTTCTAGAAGAGCACAATCCACATCTGAATGCACTGTGGCAAAAGGTGAACTTGAATATGCAAAGTCCCTTTTCTGATCTTTGTTCTAGAAACCGAAGCTATAAAAGACAGAGGTCACAGAAATGACTGGTTAAACTGATGTGAATTCACAGTATGTTAATGGATTGGACTACATCCTTGAGAGAGGATGAGACAGGGCCCACATCCTTCCTCATCTGCATCTGTGAAAATGGCCACACTTGTTGTGTCGCATTATGGTTCGATATATGGATTATGTCCAAAGGAAAGAGAACTATACACATGCAGCCCACGGAAATAGAAAGCCACAGTTCAGAAACACAAAGCGTAATTGGTGATCTATCTCTGCTTAACGTGTCACACTGAATTTCACTGACATCTGATTTACTAGTGAAATCAGAAGGTGAAGAATATACCGTTTCAGAACTGCCAAAATTACAGCAGACCCCAAAGGGAGTTTCTAGGGTTAAAGAGAATAATAATGACAGTGAGACTAATAACTACAGTATGACTGGAAAGGAAACTGGGTATAATAGGATAGGTAATTACAGAAGGCAAGAAATTATTCAAGACAGCAACACCATGAGAGTACAGCACCAGGAGAGATTAGAGGGAGAAAGAAATAAGACCGGTTATAGAATTGTATATGCTGTTGAGTTTCCAATAGGGAATAATTCTCTTATGTGATTCAATTCTTTATCCCTCATCACAGTCAGAAACCGCCCTGAGTTAAACAGAGGACAAAATTAAGAGATACTATGAATTCCGCAATATCTTCTGTACTGGCAGCCACAATCCAGGCCCTTTTGCAGTAAATGAGTAATACTTAATAATGATAATAGTCATAATTAATATTAAACACTTAGGGAAGGTTTATCATTTTGAAGTCCCATTAAGTAATTAACCAATTCATTAAGATTTCTAGCATAAAAGCAAGCAATTAAGTTTCACAGGGATACAATGCAGGTCCTACACTTCAGAACTTATTTCAACACTAAAAAAAAATCAGCATTTCTTAATATAAAGTGATCTAGTACTACATTTACACAGAACAACTCTGAAGAACACTTCTTGAAAAACTTATCTTTCCAGAAGTTTCCATGTTTTTAAATTCCCCTTCCTTTTGAGAGGGGGACTCAAACAGATGAGAGTTCTCACAGTAAAACAGGTGGACATGTTACTGGTACTATTTGCTTTCACGCAGTTTATCAGCAGAAAAGAAAACCAGGTATAACTTTTATCTTTTCCACGGAGATCAAAATGTAGGTGAAATTCAGAGTTCGTGTAGATTTATTTTGCATACTAGCAAGTTAAAATTAATCTAATGAGGAATATTTTCTCTGTGTACTGTAGACTGCCTGAAAGTTCATATTTTGATAGGCAAGGAACTTTTAGATCAGATGATAATCTTCACTTCCATTCTGCTACATGTACATTTCAAATACTATTTCTGCTTTCATTTTAGATCCTGATTTAGGACGACAAAAAACTAAGATCTGTACTTGTTCTTATTTTACTTTTAATTTTATGCCTGTAAGGTCACAACTTTTCTTCGTGCTAGTGAAATGCAGAACTGTCTTGCTTGAGTTCAGCAGGACCAAATAAAGCTAATACTGCTGAAAAAAAAGAGATAAACACATCTTCACTATCTGCAGTGAAACACAATGTGGTGAGGCATTTTCTGGAAGTGATACTTTATTTCCTCCTTTCATTTATTCAATTTCCCAAACTTAAGATAAAAACAAAGTTTCTCCTTACTTACAACTTGCTTCTTTGACTTAGATTTCCACCTCTTGAGAGACATAGTGCTTGTAGTAGGCAGTATTTTAAGAAAGTGTTTCTAATTAAGTGAACAGGTGGCTTCAACCAGCAGGAACTACTGAGCAAACAAACCCAGTGAGAGCTGGGACTAGTTGTAGCAGATGGTGTGGTCTTTGTACCACTTTAATGAAGACTGTGCCTGAGCTCTCTGTTGGGTTTAATAGAACACTTTCCTTATCATTTGCGCAACTACATTTACACCAAAATAAAAATGAAATCTTTTCTAGATTACAAAAGCAGTGCCGTCTGTGCATCCTTCAAGCACATTCACTTATCAAATAAGTATATATTATGCATAACAGAATTCAGTAAGAAGGCTAATCCATAACTATCATTATCACCTATATCCATCCACTAGTGAAAAATACTGTTGTAATATCTGTATTATTGTAACAATCATCTTGCAAAACTTCACATGGACATTAACAGTCTTTAGGCAGTAGGTAGATACACAGATTTTTAACCTTCCCTTGCCAATCCCCTTTCCTATATGAATCAGCAATGGTTTATAACACATTAAATAAAATATAACCTTACAATTCCATTTATAGATTTACCTAAACCCACTCCAAATGAGAGTTCACATCAGGAATGGGAAAAATTGTCCTAATTTTTTAAATTATTATTATGAGAATTAATGTGCTATCTTGCATCTTCCCATTGACTTAGGCGAGGGTGAACAGAGAGAAAAGCACTGGTATAAAAACAATTCCAAATAGATAAATGACCATTCCAATTCAGTAAGGATTGAAAAGGAAGACAGGGTACAGAATGGGAAAAGAGACATTTTCCATACGCAATCAGTAACAGAATTCAGAAGTGCCAATAAATTACACTTCTGTACAGCCCAGCATTATCAGAGAGTTTATGAATTTAGAAAATATTCATACAGTTTTCCACCTAAACATTTCCTAAAACATACCCACATGTAACAGTTACAATACAAGATGCTACAAACACCTTACAAGAACAAACAGAAAACTAGTTTTCTGAAGTCAGAAACAGCTGATTCTTCTCTGAGGCTCATGTGAGTAGGCAAGCTTCCCCTTTGTAAAGCGGATGTTTCAGGCAAACAGTGTCACATCTGAAGTAAATGTCTGGCAATACTGCCAGTGAGCTGCTCAGCAGCAAAGCAGGAAAGGAAAGCCAGTCAGTGTAAAAGAGAAAAATTAAAAAAAAAACAAACAAACAAACAAACAAACTGTGCACCATTAGCCAAAGGTGATACAACAGGCACTTTGGAGGGAATCAGATCATTTTCTAATGTGTATTTTGAGTTTTTTTCTTCTCAAGCACAGGAACATGTTATGAGAACAAATCTGAATCTGACCTGTAAATCTTCACCCAGCTGGAAAAGAGACAAAATAATGCAGTGATGCAAAAGTTACATAGGTATCTGGTCTTTTTTCAAAAAATATTTTATTTACACAAATTTCATTCTATCAGTAGGGCAATGAACATATGCATTGGCCAGAGTATCTGACATCTGAAGTGCTGAAAAGATTACAATTATCTCTAAATGCATAGAAAGATAATCTCAGTTTTATCAAATGGAACAGATATTTGGAAGGATGAGATTTTAAGATAGCAGATAAAGGTGCCATGTATTTTGATTACTCTTTGTTCAAGTTATTGCAATTATTATATTTGCTAACACACTGTAGTGTAGTTCAGCTATGTGTCTTGGGTTTACATTCACATGGCTTTCTGTTCAAAGTACATTAAAAATAAACTTAAATAACTGAGTAATTTAATATAACAAAATCATTCAGCAAAAACTGTATGCCCTTTTCAATGTCACACGTTTCTTTAACAAGCCTTAAAAGTACTACCAACATGGAAAAGAGAGACACCATTGAAATAAGTAAGATAGATGGATCAGGAAATGGAAGTAGGAAAAGCACCCTTCCAAACTCCTAATAGTTTCTCCAAGAGCAGTATCTCACTACTGCATGATTACAATAGCATCACTTGGTTGTTTGAAAGTCATATTCTAACCTACCTTTGTGCAAAAGTTCAACTGATAAGGAAAAAGACATAATATGGCCCATTCTGTATATGCAAACTCCAGTATGTAACAATTTGGCTGGAATATGGCAAGAATCACAGTACACACGACTCATTATTTTTACTGCTCATATCACTGAGCTTGTCTTGCTAGTTCTATTTATTTTTCACTGGAGTAATTCCTTTGGAAACTTCAAAGCAATTAGTTCAGGAGCACATGTTAAAGGGTGAAGAGTTTCAATGTTGCAGCAATGTAAGATAACCATAGATCACAAAATCTGTCACGGAATAATGCAATCAAGAACAAAGCAAATTGAAGCTTTGTTTTCAAAAGATAAGAATGCAATGGAATGCATCACTAGCTCCTCTTATTTCTTGTGCTGTCTACCTAAATGAGACTCCCTGCTTGCATATTTCAAAGTCATTGGTTAATTATCCTGTAGCAAAACCACATTTTGGGTACTGTGATTTGAACATAATGATGTGACTATAATTCGAACAAATTTGAAATATGCAAAGTTGAATACCTGATTTCAGATATAATGCAGTAATTAAAGACATAACAAATCATTTAACAGGAATGTTGCCACAGTTAGGGAGAATAACTGTTAATTGCAGTGTTTGCATCCCCCCCCCCCCAAATGCACAGCTTTACTCCATCCCCAAGTCAAGATCCAACTGCAAAACATAATGAATTAAAAGGTATATGTTATAACTTTCAATCCGTACGGACATCACTGAATAAGAAAGGAACAATATGGAATAAACAGACACCGCTTGTATTTTCAATTTAGTATGTGTAATGCATTCCTGGTTTTACAGAAAGTAACATTACGCCAGTTAGAAGGACAGTATGACAGCACAATAAATGTAATAGAATCAAAGACAAAAGGCATGTTGAAGACTCTTTTAAAAATATACTGCTGTTATCTTGATATTTTTTATAGTTCTGATTAGAGTTTTGTGCTGTTAGTTCATACAATTAAAACATTTTTTGTATTTTTGATAATGCAGCATGATTATATTGTTCCTTAAAAGAATATCACAAATTCAGGTTGGGTTTTAGAAATGAGCATTTATAAACCTTGCTAGGAGCTCTCCCTATGGTGGTTGCTCTCAGGCACCCAAGGTTAATATCACTGAATGTTCTTTCACTGAGAGCCCAAGCACTCCTGTGAGAAAGGCCTGCTCCAAACTCAGCAATACAAAGGGAAATAGTACTGGCTACACTCTGCAATTACAGGCAGCCTTTTATTCCCTGCCACCAATGTGATTTCAAATCCTGCAGTGACCTTGGTTTTGTCATTCCCTGATGAAAAATATAAGCATGTTACAAGTGTATTGAAAATGCATGTTCAGCGTTACTGTTCAGCCATGAATATTGTTCAACAGTGACCGAACAGAGTGGATGAGAGCTACAAATGTTCTACAGGTCAAACCTACAATCTGAGAACTCAATCAAAATTACTTAATTTACCTTTCTTATTTCTGTGTTCCCTTTCCAGTCTAGTTGAGCACAGAGCATCACAGTAAACATGTTTTCACACGTCAGTTTGCCTCCACAAGTTGTTTCAATGCTGTCTATTTTTGTCACCCCTCCTGCTACAGCAGATGTGAAACATCCACATTACTTTGAAATGCACCTTTGTGCTTATATAGGAAAAAATGTTATTTGCAATTGATAATGCTCACCACTTTTGTGAGTGTTCATGTCTCCTAGCAATCAGTTCAAAATCAGCAGCTCTGCTGTGTTTAGTCTTAACATCCCAGTAACAAGCACAGGCATCTATCTGATCAGCTTTTAAGCAGAGAATGAAGTTATTTAGAAGAAAGGATAAGTTGTTTTGTACAGATAACGATTCACAAACTTGGAGTGAATCAACAAATATCCACTGACATTGACTGACCTGTACCTATTTAGCACTGTTACAAATCTGGCAGAGTTTTTATTTCCTTGATATGCAGAGCAAACCTTTCCTTAAAACCCCCAGCTTTAATCAGTGAGGGACATAAAAGAGCTAAAAAGTACTGAATTCTGCTTACCACACTTGATGAGATACATTCACCAGCTTCTATTTTACTTATGCTGCTGTGACACAACTTTGCAAACAGGTGAAACACCTACAATAATCAACTTTTCTCAGGATACCTAGATGTGCAGTTTGGTAATTAGCTATTAACATCTACGTTTTGTTCCAACACTTGTCTCCTGCAAACCTTCTGGAAAAACTGGAGCTTTGACTTTGTTAGAGGAGTGAGCAGGAGAGAGGATTATAAGCTTGAGAATGTGAGAGGTGCCTCAGAATTTGTTCAGTATTGCCCACCAGCTCTCCTTTTTCTTTTCTTTTGCCAGAAAGTTAACATTACAACAACAGTACAGCATTCATCAAAAGGCAGTACTTGACACTAATAATGCAGGGTGGTAAATAAAAATACTAAGAAACCCGGACACATTATCAGGAAAAGATACAGTAAGTGCAGTAATAATAACTAGAGCCCATATACAGGGATGCTAACCAGAAAATACAGAAGCTGCGTTCCACATTCATCCACTCTGAAAATACCTAAACCTGCTAGTCTTCAGGGACACAGAAGAGTTCATCTCTGTGTCCAAACTTGGAGAAGAAAGTATGAATGGAGGCTGACACAAGCTGCTTTCCCTCCCATTTCTGTTATGAAGATCACAGTGGGTTTAGTTCAGTTGTTCCAGTTAGCTCACAGTATGTGGATCTTCAAAATGATACACTGAACTGCTTTGAGAAAGTCTAAATATATGAGAAAATTAAGAAAAAACTACTGCTAATACATGAGTCTCTCAATTATTAAACACTCCTAGGCATAAATCATTTCATTAATTCCAGATTAAAATTGCTCATTTGACTTTCCTTTTGCCCATATAAAAAAATGTATTTGCATATACTTGTACAGAATTCTTAAAAGTCAAGTATCATGCCCAGATAGAACAAGTACTGCACACAACCAAACAGAAACACTACTCAAGTAAGGTGTCTAAAAAGAATTATGCCAATAAAAAAAAAAAAAGTTATAAGGAAATCAATTTCAAAAAGAAATCTGATGTTATATTATTGTATGTATTGCACATAACTTAAAGCTATCTGTGCTAGTCAGGAACTGGCTTAAAAATAAGACTGCTGACTGCTCGAATGAATTTTTGGAATGCTTCAGCGTGTTATTTTCTTGAGAGAGGAAGAAAACCATCTCTGCCAAGCATTCTGCTATTTTAAGAGGATTCAAGATAAATTATTTTTAAATCTATACTAACATCATTTTTTATCCTAACATATGACTCGAACTATGGCAGCACACAGAACTACCGTGAGGACTGGCACCACATACAGACAATTTGCTTGTGCAATAGCTACCTTAATCTTCTGGGACCAAGATAGCCCAAAATAAGGACCAGCTCTTGGTGTTCTTTTCAACCTATATAACCATAACGACCTATAATGAAGTTTGTTTTATTCACACGGAATTCAGTGTTATTACTCTGGCATTGTTCCCAAAATATATCTGCTCTAAACACCACCCTTTTTACCTCATTACAGTGTTGCTTTACACTTGACCTAACTCAGAAACTACAATTCAAAGCTTCTTACACACAGGAATTTCATAAAGACAGCACCAAATGTGAAGACAGACTAAGATATCCAACTATTGACAGTTCTCTAATGCTGTCCTACAGCAACTTTTTTTTTTTTTTTTTGGAGAGAAGGACACACAAGTTCTCCTGCTGTCATCTGGGAAAGAGTCAGTAGTAGCCCACTGAGGAGCAAATAATTTTAGGGCACACCCTCAGAAATTCATATGCAAAACTAAACCGCTTCAGTAAATCAAGTGGAGCTTTCCATGCAACTGCAATTTCATATCAGTTATTAATGTTCAGTTTTAAGCCACTCATTCAAATTACTCATTATTTACTAATTATTTTCAGTTTTTCTTGTTTAGGTAGCTGGCAATATTGAACTACTAAAAGCAGTAATGGTTTTAAGACACCTGCTATGATTCTTAATACACAATGACGTGTTGGTTCTTATTTTTCCCCTTTTCTTTGCATTGCACTCCAATGTGATGTCAGCTTGGAGGTTACTGAAATTATTGTTCATGCCCTGAAGATCTGGTAAAACAGGAATGTGTGATTCAAATTATTAACTGAAATGAAAGAAGAAAAGAGGACAACATAAAGGGTCTTATTTTTAATTCTCTTTGCAAATCTCAGCAGTTAAAAGCCAAATGAATAGAAATCAGTTAAGGTTCATTACAGTTACAATCCATCCAGAGAAAGAGAAAGATAGAAGCTCTGGTACATTAACTTTTACGCTTGTGACCCAGTAAGTAATGTTCCAGTTAGAGCTATGACTTCTTAAAACCCAAAGCCCATATAATTTCTGAAATAGTATATTCATTTTTAATGTTACTGTTAAGTGCTAAACACAGATCTGAAGAATGTCTAATTGAATATATGACTGGAATTTTTAAAGAAATATTCACATTTTTCTTCTCAAAATTTTTGAGTATGATTATACAGTTTAAGTAAATGAGAAAAAAAAGGCTGTCAAACCCACAGCAATCCGATTGAAAAATCAAATTTATGATGAGGCTAACACAGATGACATGCTTCCATTTTCTCTTCACACATGGGAGAAACTAGATTTTCAGTTAGCCTGGATCATTTAACCAATGCATCTGTAATTCAGATGCAAGCACTGAGTGTTACCTGAGCAGACAGCAGAGGTGGAGGTGCAGGTTGAGGGAGTTTGACATTGTATTGTCCCCATAAAAGGATGTCTATCAGATCATAATCTTGCTTCACTTGCAAGAATGAAGGAAGAAATTCTGTAAACCTGTTTTTTGTTGTTTTTTTTTTTTTTTTTCCAGTTACTTCACAGCAATAAAATACAGTAAATTGCATCTAGAAAATAGATCCAACTTATTGTATTTATTCACTGTGGAAATTGCATTATAATGATTCTCTTTTGATGTACATGCAGGTTGGTTTAAAACAAGCCTCAATTGGTGAATATAGTCAACTCATTAAAAATATAGGGACTAATTTGCATCCTAGCCTTTTACTTTTGTTTAACAAGTAGCATCTAAGTTGCACAGTTGGTGAGCCAGTAACAGGGATGTCTAATTAAAAGGGCCATTAACAAGTTACAGATTAGCATCCTAAGGCTGGCTTCAGAGGTTAAAAGAACACAACATATCTTCTTGTCTGCTAAAGCTAGGTCTCTAATGTGGATAAAAATGAACATCTGTTGATAAAAATACCTGGCTAATTTCTCTGCTGCAGGACTTAAGATATTTTCTATACAGGCAGTCAAGAACAAAGTGAAAGAGTTTTGTCTGCTCAGTTCAATGTACAGCACTTCTGGTTCTGCAACGCCAAGATAAATTCAGTTTACAATTTCACCTCACTTTCTCACTGCTCTACAAGCTATTTGTAAAGAAAACTGTCAGCAATGGTTGTAAGATCTACTGAACCGATGCATTTTTCAACCAATACTAGAGACCTAAAATCCATGATAAGCAGTACCTTTTTCTAATTTTACATTAATACAATGTGACTTCTGTACAGACAAGGACAAGGAGATTCTGACATTGCTGGCTTAGTAAACTTCTTGCCACAAATGCCTTCTGATTTCTAAAAAAAAAAAAACAGAGATGGAAAGAGAACCTAGACATATGGTGTCATCCCCTTTTTAACATTTTTTCCCATTTTTGTTTTGTTTTGTTTTGCTTCCTTTCTGATAAAACCACTGGGAGGACTCTGCTTACTACAAACTCTCTTACATAAAAAGAAAATGATCAAGAGAACACAATTAATATTAGTAATGCTTTCTAGTTTTGTCTTCACCTCACTTTAATATTTTATGAGTTCAAATCATAGGAATCAAAGGAACACTGGTCCGAAGGAACCCAGAATGAAGCAATACTCACTTGAATCAGCTTTGCATGGCTAAGCCTTCAAAATGTCCAGCATCTGTGAGCAACCTGTCACAATACTTTTCTACTCTCCTACTAAAGTATTTTTCTCCAATATGAACTATGAATACAATCCTGATATTGTACCTATTGATTCCTGCTTTACTTTTGACTTGGTTTCAGTTAAGACAGTTTTCCTCCTAGTAGCTGGTGGAGTGCTGTGTTTTGGATTAGGATGAGAAGAATGCTGATAACACACCGATGTTTTGGTTGTTGCAAAGCAGTGCTTGTACCAAGCCAAGGACTTTTCAGCTCCTCGCTCCTGTTCTGTCCTGCCAGCGGGCAGGCTGGGGATGCAGCAAGAGCTGGGAGGGGACAGACCCGGGACAGCTGACCCAAACTGGCCAAAGGAGCATTCCATACCATCTGACGTCATGCTAAACAATATATAGGGGTGGCTAGCCGGGATGGGGGGGCCGGCTGCTCGGGACGGAGTGAGCATCGGTCAGCGGGTGGTGAGCAATTGCATTGTGCATCACTTGTTTCATACACACTATTATTATTGTTATTATTGTTTTCTATCTTAATAAACTGTCTCTATGTCAACTCTCGTTTCACTTTTCCGTTTCTCTCCCCCATCCCAGAGGGGGAGGGGGAGCGAACGGCTGTGTGGTGTTTAGCTGCTGGCCAGGTTAAACCACAACAACTTTCTGCTTTCATGTACAAAAAATTACTTTGTCGTCTTTACACCTTCTCTTCAAGCAGTTGCAAACAGCCTGATGCCCTGTATGCCTCATCCAAATGAGCCCAAACAAACCCAGCTCCCTCAGCCTCTCCTCACAGGTGATAAGCTCAATGCTCCATATTTCTGGCCTCTCCAGTTTGTCAACACCCTTCTCAAACTGAGGGACTGAAATCTGAATTCAATACTACAGACACAGCCTCACCAGCAGCATGTTTTCCAGTTGTATGTAATTATTAAGCCCATCTTGGCTCCATGTCAGCAGTTGGACCTTACGGGTCCCTTCCAACTTGGGATGTTCTATGACTCTGTGACCCTGTTTAAAGCAGGTTATCAGACAACTGACACCGGTACTGGAGTTTAGAAGTTCTTGTAGTCATACTGTTTTGAGATCCACATGTACTACTCATGTAAGCAATCTGCTCATGGATCGTGTATTCCAGGTTCCTGAGATGCTTTATGTGCCCGTCTCTGAATTGTTGAGACCAAAGCCTGAGAAACCTCTTTGCTGTTACAAAGGTCCAAGAAAGAATGTGAGAACAAAGACAAACTGAATCTAATCCTATTAACGCTGTACAAAATCAGTCTCCTGAGACTTACTAGTGCTTGCAAACATGCAGTTAAGATGCCTCTGGTGATGGATATAAATTGTAGGTTTTCCTCCCGATTTTTTTTTTTTTTTTTTTTTTGCCATTTCTTACTTTCATTTTCTTTGCTCTTGCTGAAAGCTGATTGACTGTAAAAGATCTACTGCAATGTCAATCTCCCGTTAACAGCTGGGAAGTCACTTTGTCTTACTTGCAGTGACAAAGAAACACAAGATAATCATATTGTGACAGCCATACTCAGCAGAGAGGAATAGAAGCAAATCTCTTTTCATTATTCTACTCCCCCAATTTCAGCCCCTACCAAATTTTCTGCACAGTGAAAGAGGGAACATTCCTTATGAATGTCATTAACAGCTGATAGCCAATAGGGAAGTTTATTTTCAGTCCATAAATCTTATTTTCAGGATGAAAGCACATTTTTGTTCCTTTCTGTGCTACTAAAAGCATATTATGCAGTTTTCATTAACCTCTCCCATTTTAGGGGAAGTAGCCTCTTAACTTTCCAAAACTGCTCTGCATACTGCTTGTTTCAAGGCACTGTTGAAGAAGGCAAGATTATCTTAGACAGAGGAATTCAACAGAGGGAAAAAAAAAATACAGAGACAAAATGCTGTGACACAAAAGCCTGGAACTGAACAGCATTCATGTAACGTAATTTAGTTGTCAGTTTCCACAAGCACTTGTATGTAAATCACAGTTTCTACTGAAAGTGAATTTCCTAATTAGAAACACAGAGAAAGACGCATAAAGACAGTCTTTCTCCTCACTGCCTGTGAACTGCTCTTGTTTCCATAGGTGCTGCTTCTCATTTAACAGAGACATTAGCATAGAGATAATCTGCATCAAGTCTGTTTCAAAGCACTGCTCTGTCCCAGGAGTTTCAGCTGCCTAAATTAGGATAAAAAATAATTTGAGTCATTACATTTTAGATTCAGATTAGCTAAAGAGAATGTAACTTTATTATTTACTTATACATAAACATTTATAAAAATGTTATTTCCCTTATATTCACATAACATTAGAGGGCTTCCTTGTCATAGAAGTTCATTTAAAAAAAAATTGAAATTTTTTTCAATTTAATAAATTTTTTTTTCATTTAATAAAAAAATTGAAAGATTAAAAGAAAAGGTAAATAAATAAAACCACTAAACAGAAAACTTCTGATAAAACCATCACGCCCAATAGAGAACAGATACCTACAATTTCACATCCCACATGGCAGGTTCCCAGTAAAGAAACAACTAAGTGGTTTTTGTTGTGAAGTATGCCAATATATCACAGGTCATTACTCAGAACTCTCCTGAAAAAAAAAAAAAAAAAAAAAAAAAAAATTATTCTTTAAAAAAAACAAACAACAATAAATAAAAAAAAAAAGAAATAAAAAAAAAAAAAAAAAAAAAAAAAGAGTTCTGCTCTCAAAGCACCATGCTGCACTAGTCTAACTACCAAGGTACTAGAATCTATCACGAAGTCATACTTTTATCCGCTGAAAAAATAAGCTTGGCAAAGATCATCATGAAGTTGGCAATAAATCTGAGATTCTATATAAAGAAAGGGCAGGTTAAAGATACTTTACCATTCATTTCTCAAGATTGGTAGTTATTTGTTGAAGCATTCACCGTTTATGAATTTCTGCAAACCAGAAAGTAATAACTCAGTCAGCCAGACACGATGTCCCAGAGCCATCAGCCAGTCAGTAGAAAAATAACCGGTAATGAGTATGATGTATTGGTTAGAGCAGATACTCCTAGATTCTTTATTTAGCTCTGCCAACAATTAGTATGTGACCTTGAACAAATCACTGAACTGAAGAATCGCCTACAGCACAAAGTTTATACTGGGCACTGATACAAATGTATTCTGAATCTAACAGATCTTCAAATACAAATAGTTAATTGAGGTTCTCAGAAATCGGTATGGTATTTTTAAGGAAGGCTGAAAGAAATTAAGAAATGTAAGTTCCACATCTACTTTTTCTGAACGTTCCTTCTAGGCCCTCTGAAAAATGCCAAACAAACATTTTATGCTACAATCTCCCTCTGTATGTGCAGTGGGTCTATTACTGTGGTACTCTTGCAGTGCTGTTTAACAATGTGGCTTTATTAAGCAACACTGTTAAAGAGCTGTACACAAGACCGGTACACAAGGTACTGGTATGGAGAAAGACTGCCAACTGTATCTACACTCATAAGATGTCCCCTCTTTGAACAACAAATGACAGGAATCAGATTCATCCCACCTACCTTCAGGCATGTCAGGGAATAGCAAGGGCCAGCTGCTCATGCAAAGACGGTAAAACGAACAGGGGCAGCAGAGAGCTGAGCTGAAAGGTCTGGGTCAGGGTTCAAATGAAACCAGGCCCAGATATACCTGCTACATGGCTTTTTCACCATAGCTCTTGTCAGCAAAGGAGCTGACTTTGAACTCAAGCAGCTAAACTCTCTCTCATCCAGCTCAACTCTGAGAAGAGGACGCCCTCCAGGTCCCGACCAGTGCACTGCGACGCAGAAATATGGGAGCTTGAAGCTTCTCTATGTCAAAAGAGAGAAAGGTTCACCCAGAGTGCATTTCAGTACACCTACTATCTGTCATGACTTCTGATGGTGCTTCTCAGTCATGAATTAATCAACTTTTAATCTGTTTTACCTAAGTGCTGAAGTGGAATGAGTATCTTCCCAAGAAACAGTTACACATAATGAAGCCCTGCTTTCCTGGAAATGGCTAAACATCTGTCTGTCAATGGGAATCAGTGAAATGAATTTGCTTGCTGTGTCAGCACATGCAGCTTTTGCCTTACCCAGTCAAATGTCATTATCCTTACCCCTGAGTCACTTTTACCCTTTCAATGCTCTCTGCCACACCCTACAAAGTAGCTAGTATTTTTAGAAGTATTTTTACATTTACATTATTAGAGCTTCAGAAATTCTGTCTGTGGCATCTGTTACCATACACAGATAAAATCACTTAAAATCACTGGTATAATCAGTCCAGAGACAGCTTTCTCAGGGGCAGAAAAGAATGTCTTCCAGCTCCAATTCCCAATTTTCCCTAGGCCTGGTTAAGACAATGGACAAATCTCTTCGCCCATTTGTTAGGCTTTACATAGCTTGGTTTCCTCACCTAAAAAATAAAAATAAATAAAAATAAAAAAATAAAAATAAATAAATAAATAAATAAATAAAAACAGCTTCCTCACAAGAACACCAGCAACTAAGTACTTAGGGATTGTAAGATATATAGAGAAGATCAGTAACCAATACTAACTGCCAAACATAGCAAACCTACTACTACAACTCCAGCTCATTTAGCAAGATCTGTGCCTAAGAACAGCGTGCAGCATTAGTTCATGACCCAAGCACACATCTGCCACTCAATTCAACAGTCATGAGTTATGAAATTCTGGAAGTCCCTTTGCATTTCCATGAATAAAATACCTCGTAAACAGAACTAGCTGTGATGCAGCACTATTGTGCCTACATTTGCATAACACTTTTTTTTTAAGCAAAGCTCTATGAGAATATATTAAACTGACATCAATTAAAAATTATAGAAGCCAGTTATATTTAGAACTTAATTTTAAATTTTAAAAACACCCTGAGGCCAGCTGTAGGAAGACAAAGCATCATTTTCTAATTAATTTTACTGGAAGCACTTTCAAATTTTATTTTACTGAAGAACTACTGAATTTTGAACATTTCTGCAGCCTTTCAGAATTAAAAATTACTTTTCAAATACAGTTAAGTTGAACAAGTTCTTCTCTACAACACCACTAATTTTTAATTTTACACTATCCTCCATCTCATAATGTTATTCCCTCTCAATCATTATGTGAAATATGTTTTCCCCAGGATTTTAGATTAAAGACATATTTCAAATTACAAGAAAAAAAAAAGTGAACTAAAGCAAAAAGCCTAATATTTCCACGTGTTTGAAAACAATTACAGGAAATTCCAGATGGACGTTACAGAAAAAAACACAATTTCTTAACCACTTAAAGTCTCATCTAATATCTCTCATAATGCTCAAGCATATTCCTATCATTAGTTAAATGGCTTCCACAATAATCATATGTATATCACCATTAATAAAGCTTTAAGAATTAAAAAAAAAAAAAAAAAAAAAAATCCCTACATGTCTTATCTAACTAATTTACTTTGATACACTCACTGTATCAACACCATACAACCCATTTTGCTCATTTGCTCATCAGAACTCCAGTATTAATTTTCAGGATTTCAGAAATACTTGCTTTAACATGGTTAATATCTCAGCCCCACAAAATAGCTTACTGCCTTCATTTCTTCATCCTCATCGACAACAATATTTTTCCAACAACCTAACTTTGAGAAAAAAACATATTTACAGCAATCTGACTTAAGCCTCATTTTCTTGAAACAATGAGGATGACATGGAACTGATGTTTCCTTAATTTCTACTGGTATTTGCTTATGAAAAAGTTAAAACTTCATGCAACCCATTTTTGTAAGACATTTTTTCAAGGTTCCAGTTTGACATGGCCTTTCAGACCAAAAAAGAACAACTTAATCGAGTTCAAATACATTTCAGAAATAGGATCTCAGAAGTGTAAGTTAGAAGCAGTACTGTAACGAACTGAAGGATAATCACAGCTGACTACCATTCCTTAGTTCACACTGGAAACATTTATCATGAAACTCTTTCTTAAATGAAACTTTGTAATCCAACGGCAATATCTGTCAGCTAAAAGAAGAAATGACAGAATTGTTCACTGTAAGTCTTGTTCATTAGAACTTGGATTTTTTTTTTTTTCCTTTTAAAAGAAAGGATGTCTTATGATTAAATCATCATTATAAATGAGATGGTAGCCTGTCACGCAGAAAATAGAGATTCTCTGGTTCTGGTGAACTGCTTCTCAGCCTAAGGGTTTTTAACTAACTTAAATGAGACACCTTCTTATCTCACTAGTTTACATTTTTAACTCTGCACTAACAATATCCACAAACTTGTTTAAACTTGTTAACAATATCCACAAACTATTGTTTAATGTACTTCAAAATAGAAAATGTTTATTTTCTTCTTGTTATTAGCATATGGCCATATATACATATGCTCATACACAAAGCCAAACAACCATATACAGTCAACTTACTGGGATAAAGATATTGAAGTGTATAGACATTACCTCTACTGTAATAGGAGTTTCTTATTTTTAAATGACTAAAGTGTCAAGAAGCTACATAAGCACAAGATTTCTATTGTTGCAGGCCTTCTTGTTCCTGAATGTAAGAGTTACACCAGCCACCCTGAACAGTTTCACAAGCACACCATGTTTTCCAGTTCTTTCATGATTTTAACATGGATTAGATTGGCAGTAACCACATTTTTATTTTGGGGTCAGAATACATGTTTTCCTATTCAATCTTGAAGGGATAACATCAATGGTTGACCTCAATTTTTGCAGACTATACCACTAAATGCACTCCATTCTATTTGCCAATCAGTTAAAGGACCTGGTCAGACTTAAGTACTTTACCTCTATCAGCTATGAGCAAAGGCATACTAAAGTCAGCCCTGCCAATTTTAGAGGACTTTTGTTTCTTCCTCTCTCAGAAAGATACCAAAAGACTACATTTTAGCACTGGGTGTTCCCAGAATAAATTCTTACCCCTATATTTAACGTGAAGGAATATCTTAGAATTAAAAAAGGGGATTCAGCAGCAGTCACTTCCAAGATATTCATGCATGATAAAAGCTGAGCTTTGTTACCTTTTTCTAATTCCCCATGTCATAATCATTTAATGGCACAATGAATCATGGTGTCTTAAAGTCTGTGTAAGCAGGAAGTTGCAAACCTCACTGAATCCAAAGAGAACGTTACCTATTAACGTCATGGTAAATCAAGTCCCTTGTTCTTTTTCTTTATCTAATCTTTACTGAGATTGCTAATTAAGTACATGTGTGATGGTATCTAGTTATATTTCAGAGAAATAGAGAAGCATGAAGGTGGTATTTCTCCATTCAGAAATCACACTCGAGTATGACATGCAAAGGTCTACTCACCCAAAAACCCACTCTGAGTAGGCTGTCTTAACAATCACATAACCCACGGAGCCTAGGTAGCCAGCTTGTCTGACTGGGTGCTCACTCTGTGCTGTGACTCCTACTGAGACCTGGAGGCTGGCAGCTGCCTACTTTACGCACCCCCTGAGGACAGGAGCAGAGGAATGCAGTACCCCAGAGAACGTTGCCCACAATGCATGTTTTTGGAAGTGGGTGCAGAAGGAGGGCTTCTGTGGGGTGGTGCAACATTGTCCAAGGCAATAACATAGTAGGAACTACAGTGAGGTTAAACGGGGTACCTCTGAAAGACTACAAGTCAGCCTAACCAACCATGATCTCCTTTGCATGTGTCTCCACGTCTCTTGAAGAGATGGCACTCATTTCTGTTACCCTTATCCTCAAAGGGTCTGCATTTTCCATTCAGGAAGTTAGTTTTGTATAGCAATGTGAAGCTGGAGAGCACCTCAATATTTAGTAAACAGAGAAAACTGGGTAATAAGGAGGAGGGAGAAGAAAACAGATCCCTTAGTTTTGAATAGTAGATATCAAGTTCTTTCTTCATGCAAGAATGTAGTAGCTGAAATGAAGCTTGGCTGAAAGCTTCATTTCAGCCAAGTACTGAAGCGTATCTCATATCTATGTTTAGCAAAATATTTAGTAAAAAACTTAGTAGATAAGTTCTTCACTTAATGAATAGGTATGCATTAGAGATTTGATGAAGTAAATGTTGCCACATAGTTCATCTGAAGAAACAAAAGTAATCATCACAACTCAAAAAACTGAGAACCAAGGAATCAGTTTCACACAGAAACGCTTGCAATTGATCCATAATTTAGAATAGATGAACACAAAAATAAGTTTGTCAATTCTGTTTGAATATTAAGAGGATGAATTAGTGGAATAAAATATTCATTCTGAAATACTCACTGTGCTTTACTAATTATCACAGCAAACATAATACAGAAATTTAATAAATTCCTCTATCATTTCATCTATCACATACAGGCACATGCAAAGACATGCTTGGAGATGTCCTGCAGGCAAACATGAATGGTACAAGATATAATTATAAGATGTTTTAATAGGTTGCCGAAGTTGCTAAGATACCATCAAGCAGCCTAGCACATCTCGGACAACAGCAACTATTCAAGAACACGTCCTAAATATTCATTTCCTGTAGCTTTGCTTGCTTTGTCTCCTCTTTAAAAAAAAAAAAAATACACACACAAAAACAACTTTCCTCATAACTGTAAACCTCTTCAGACAAAACATCATCATCTGACAGGAACATTTGTGCTTGGACTTCACTATATTCACATAGCAATGAACAAATTTTTATAGCTTTTCTGAATAATAAAGGGTAAAACAAATATAAAGGCAAAGTTATATGCAAAAGCATGACTTGCAGCTAGGCTTGATGTTGAAAAGATGTTTATCACTTCCAATGCAGTGAGGAAAGTAGCAGGAGATAGAGCCTTCTCTATCATACTGGGATTCTAACAGTAGCATATACCTTACTTAGAGAGCTGTGTAATTGACAAAAGGAATTTGAGGCCGTTTGCATTAGACACAAATATGATGACGGTGTAACATGAAGTAAAATATTTTTACAGTTTTTACATAGAAATAATAATCTTGAATAAACAGCTCCCATCTCTCTACCTGCCATGAAGCTTGTTGTAACAGAGCAATAGTCATGTGGCATAGATCCACTAGTATTAATTGGTTGAGGTATGGATATTGAATAATTTGTGTTACTTTAATCCAGGTAATTACATCCAAAGAGCCATACACAAAGGCTTCACCATTTTTAACTACCACCACCTCATCAGCTAGTAAAGTTATTTCAGCATAAAGTCCTCAATTTAAATGTTATTAAAAAAATAAATAAATAAATAAATAAAGTCTACCTGGTTTATTCACCCAAATCTTTGTTAAACTGGATTCTTATCAAATCTATTTAAATTTACCATACATTTCCTACAGATATACCACGCAAAGAGGTGTTTCCAATTGACCCACTTCCTACCAGTACTTTGGTCAAGCTAAAACATTTGAACAGCAACCACTTCAGGTTTGATAACCTTGACACAAAGCAGGATGGAAAAAATTTCTTCAGCTTTGCTTTTAACATCCATTTTTTTCCCCACACAGATGATTGGACAGATGTGTTCCAATCCTACATTTAGCAATGGTTGGTTCTTTGAAAACAGAATAGCAAATGCCTACTGAACTTCTCTTTAAAAACTTAATACCCAAGATCAAAGACTAATTCAATTAATTCTAATCTCTGAAGTTATTAGATCTGGAGGTTTTATTATTAATATTTTTAGGCTTTTAATCCTTTATACAATGACTTATGCAGGCACATAATATCCCAAATTATAATAACCACATTGTGAATTCTAACAAATTTTTATCTAGCAAGAATCATATATAAAGCTGTCGGTTTATCTCCTTCTCTGTAGAAAAGAAACAGACAATCCTGCCTATGATGGAAACAAGGGTGATAAAGACTGCAGATATGAGTGCACTATTTGCAACTAAACATTTATTCAGAGATCAGAAATTGTTTCCAGGCAGATACTGGGGTGGTTCTTGGCATTTAACATGATCCTCTTTTAAGTAACTGTGTTTAAAAGGGATATAAAGCATCCTAATGACTGTGAAATGCAAAAATAGATTTCAGCTCTGTTTTCTGCCTCTATTGTCCATAGTTACAAGAGGCAAGTACTGACTGCACTGAAATCAACAGAACATCTGTCATTGCCAGAAGCTGGACCAAGCTTTAGCATATTGGTTATTATTGTTATTATTAATTCATTATCTTACAATGTCATTATATGTATTTTGGCTTTTTTTCCCATCTAAGTAAAAAATCACTGCAAAAATAAAGATTTAGAGAATGTTCCCAGCTCTGATTTTAGGATTAGACTCATTGATAAGAAGTTCACCCTGTGTATGTTATTCATCGAGTTCCTACTCTGGTTAACTTCCCTAAGCTCCAGTTCCACTTAAACTTTTAATTAAAAACTGTTACAAAAAAGACATAATGAGAACTGTTGCTTTTATGCAGAGAAAAGAAGCATTTACAAAAATGGCAGAAGCCGAACCAGAAGGATCATAATTGAGGTTTATAATTAAAGCTTATGATACCATAACCCTTCCTTCCTGAGATACTCAGAGACTAGTCAATTAAATAAAATGGATTCTCATGACATTTACATGAAACATGCTTGCATGTTATATATAAATGTGATACTAATGTGAGACAAATACTTGATTCAATTGCCTACCTATTGCTCAAGCTCTGAGCACCATTTTAGCTAACATTCTCTCCTATCTGCTAATCTGTTCCTCAACTAAGGGCATTTCTGCCCTTCTGCTGCCAACTCAGGGTAGATCCTAACAACGCTGGGACACACCTGAGCTAATTTTAAATGAGACTGCACAGATTACTTCTGTCAGTCACGATCTTCCAGCCTCAACTACAGCACAGGCTGCATCCTTTAGGTGTGTCACACTAAGATCTCTACAGTCACACAAGCAGTACTGCTAGCCACAGTAGTTATCACACTACTAGATAACATGACTTACAACAAATCATACCTTTGTGTATGGTTAAAGGTCAGGGCTCAGGCCAGAATTCCTGACAGCATGGTGTCCCTCTGTGACACCATACTGTTAGCTGCAAAGCACAGTACTAATCTATTATCAAATGAAATGGAATGATCTGGATAAGAAAAAAAAACACCTGTTGACAATGTCACAATGCCATGAAAAATCTGTCAGGGATCATTTCTTATTAGTGAAGCTGAAAACCAATCAACTTCTCACTTGTAACAAGTCTGTTTAGTTTCTGGATTTGCAAAGAGAAGAGACCAACTCAAAAAGTTTCATCTGAGTTGCACAAATATATAATCAATGAAAAATTTGACAAATTTTTCTTTTCTCCTATTTCTTTTCATCAGAATTCTTAATCAAAACATAACAAAACACTTCATCAGCTTCTAATTTAGTATTAGTACAAGAATGAGCGATAATATTAGGACATCAGACTATGGAATGATCAACATTTTAGACAAGTTCAAATGTATTGGGTCAGATGTTCTTTAACAAATGTTCAAAGTTCATCATAGTGCGCATTTTTAATCATGCATCAGTCTGACTGCTGCTGTTAAATTCTATTTGTAGTATTGCATATATTGTTAATGAATGTATGAATGAAATTTTCAGAATTGTGTGCTTTTATTTTTTATTTTATTTGCAAGTCAGTCAAGCAAACACTTTGGATAGATACTGAAAAGAATTTCTCAAAAACACGAAAGATTCACCTCCAATTTGAAGCATACTGCAGTACAAACCACCACCACCAACAAAAAAAAACACCTGATGACTAAAGTCTTTCAAAAAAGAAAAATGAATCTATATCAGTAGCCATGGAGAATTTTAAGAAAGCAAAACCAAATGTTACTAAAATTAAAAAGAAAAAATAATCCAGCACAAGTTATATGATGTTGAGATTTTATTAGTAGTTCAGAGCTCTTTGAAACATGAATCTTAACGTCCACAGCTTAAGAGAATTGTTAGATTCACTGATCACAGTCCATAAAGTAGTTTGAGACAGACTGTTATATAAGATAGTTATACTAATATATAACATTGATATATACAAAGTTACAGAAGTAATATAGGACAGAAAATTTGGTAGGTTTTATTTTGAATGTTAAATATTGATAACGTCAGCAAATAGAGTAGAGCATTATTGATTAACTATCAAGTGTACCCAGTAAATGGTCTACATGTTTAATCAATGAGTTAGTACCTTGAATAGAGCAATCCTTAAAGTACTTACCCAAATTTAGACATTGATAGCCTTCTATTTTCAACATACTAAGCATGAGCTGTGTGTGGTGCACAACACACAAGATAATATAAAATTATCTTTGTCATTGACCTAAAAATAAAACTTGTTTTCCTGGATATATTACATGCTTCTAGCTGGCTGTAACCATTTCACACTTGGAAATTAAGCCAATTCGTGTCATGTGACTGAGAGTCATGCTGATTTCAGGAAATCCAGAGAGATCTGGTATACTGTCAGGATGGGTTTGGTTAAACGTTAGCTGAGTTCAAAAGGAGAGTAAAGAACATTAGTTTTACTGTATTCCAAAAAGTGATTTGTGTTGAGTTTACTTGAAAGGAAAAGAAGTAACAGAAAAAGTATTTGAACCTTAGAGAAACATGTTCAACCCCTCTCAGTAATTTCTGGCCTATAATCCTCAGCACATTCTAGCATTTCAATAGATAAACAGAAAGCTCCCCAAAGACCAATCACTGCCTACTTATCTAGTATATTTAATAAAATAGGAAAATCATTCTATTTCACTGATTCATATGGAAATAATTTCAGAAGAACCCAAACTACTACTGGAAGAAAAATGAACAGAGACTGATATTTCATATTTACTCGTATGGAGACACATGATATAACTGGATGGAAAGAAAGTATAAAATGAATATGCAAAGTATTAAGCTATCTGAAGGACAGCTGTAATAAATGCAAAAGCTGGCATCCCTGGCTGTCCTTTGCTCCAGCAGAAATGACATGGGGCTCAAGCCAGACAGTACAGAACCAGACGTTGACACCAGCCTTTAGCACACAGGCAAGGATAAAAGACAAATTTTGTACCTTCCTACCAAGCATTTGCTATACTGAGTCAACAGGATCGGGATGTACAGAGGAAATTCTCTAGAGTAGTTGTCAGACCATTTGGACCATGTTTGGCCAAAATTTCTAAAGCAAAATTGGCTTAAAATTCATTTCACCCATGTTGCACAGCTCTTGAACACAACCAAGGACAGTGTGAATTATGCTATCATTAACAGAACTTGAGATACATCTGGAAGTATCTCAGATTACCCAGACTCTGTACTCCTCCACTTACATTTCTGTCAGTTTCAAAGTTGAAAATGCAGGAATGTAAACAATTTTTTGCTGCCCTTCAAAAACACTCCCTCTCAATTTGTTCTTGATGACTGTTCTACTCAAAGAAAAAAGAACTTTTTTTTTAAAATTCAACTCCAGTTACCGCTGCTATTGTTATGTAAAAAAAGTCCTTATGAGCCTAGCCTGTTTGGCTCACGTTTACTAAGTTCCTGCGACCCTCTTTAAAATATTACCAGCTGAGAGTCTTTATTTAAAACAATGCAGATATGTTGTAAGCTACTGCAATAGTTACAACACTTAGCAGTAAGTAAGTAGGATACAGTAATTATACTCTTAGAAATGTACTCAACTCCCATTTTTACCCCTTTCACTTCCAATAAACGCTTTTTCCCTTCATCCACACAGGAGACCTGGGCAGAAAATATTTGGTCAGATTGCTGCTTGGGAATTAAGCAGGCCTCATCAAGTACCAAATCTTACCTGAACTGTTTAGGTCCAGCTGTGCCTTGTTTCACTTTGTGCCTCTCCTTCATGCTCACATCTACCTTGTCAGAGACCCTGCACCAAATGATATAAATGTTCTAGATGCATGATGCAATACATCTGCTATGTAATGTGATGCAATGTGACTGTTAAAATTACACCAAAAATACTTTCCTGGTCCAATAACTACTATCAAATCAGACTGCAGTTACTCAATATAAATTGAATTTGACACAGAGTATGAAAGTAAAAACAAAACAATTCCGTGCATGTATTACATACATAATCCCATACGTAATACAAGCATGTTGTGGTGGAGATGAAGATTTGCTTGTTTAAAACTGGCAGGCTTGCGTAATTGTAATTTTTTTGATTTTCATATATACAAATACTTATGTTTACATACATAGGAACAGAAATCTGCACTGGATTAAATATACTTAATCCATGTACAGTGCTGTTGTTTTTTTTTTCCTCTTTTAAGATCAGCAGGTGTCCTTAAAAAAAAAAACTTTATAAAAATGGCAAGTCTTTTAACAAGAACAACCTAAAAATATTTTTTAGAAAATATATTTCATTTTGTATAGTGCCACCTGTTATTATTTATGCTTTCAAACATTTTCTTAGGTGTACTACTTTATATGCTGTCACTACTGTATCTGTTACAGTCAAACAGAAATTCCAATAAATATCTTAATAAGTGGTACAGTTTCCTAAACATCAAGTCCAGACAATTAAATTCACTGGCATGGAAGCTAATGGCAGCTGAACTCAGCTGAATACTAACCAAGTTTTTGTGAAGATATCCAAATAATAAAACAGAATAAAAGAGAGAACTACATTAAGGCACATTATCTACTTGTGTCATCAGTGAAGACTACAAATCACAGATAAACCCAAAAGCCACTAACAGTGGCAATTTTAAAGTAGTGAAATTTTCCTTTTACAGGCATTTAAGTCTAGTTCTGTTCTCCAATAATACCTTTACAGAATCACAGAAAGTCTAGGTTGGACGAGACCTACAAGATCACCGAGTCCAACCTCTGACCTAACACTAACAAAATCATCCCCTAAACCATATCCCTAAGCTCTACATTTAACTCTACTATCTGAAGATATTTTGGAAAATGATGGCATACTTTTGTACTTAAGTGTTCACTGTGTTGAAACACCTGAGGTGTGGTGACAGAATAATTAAGGTAGAAAACCAAGCCTCATTCACATCACAAACAGCATCGCCATTGACACAGTGACAGTGATGCACCATGCCTGTGTCAGGGAAGAGCGAAAGGCATCATTAACTGCTTTTGCTGAGCAAAAGGCCCAGAGCACCATCCAAGCGTACAAATGGAACAACCTTGTTCTAAATTTACTCAATCTGCCACGATGCCTTCTTAGAGTAACTCCTTAATTAGCAAAAACTACATGCTATTTCTCTCTTGAAATACAGTCAGAATGAACTATTTCAATAAAATCATCAGAAATGGCAATAAGGAAATGACAGTGGAAGAAATTACCGATATTTTGAAAGCTCGGTATAGTCGGCTCTTTTTAAAGGGGAAGCCTTTGTACGTGCATACTGACACGTTAAGAAGTAAGGCTGCATGACTGTTACTACAAGCAAGCAACAAAATGAGACACTGGCCATCTCATAACATTAACCTTTATATATATATATATATACATATATATATATATATACACACACACACACTTTGAAAATTAACTAAGTCCAGTATGGATCATAAAGTTTGATTTTTAATGCATTAGCCCTTTATTCTAATGAACTCAGTATGGTAAACATGGTAGGTTATTCTCTTTCAAGTATGGCACTGGTTTATCAAGGCACGTAGGTACATGCACAATTTTAGGCATATAGATAGTTCAGCAGAGTTTATGAAATGTTAAAACTTAATAAAGATTTCATCTATTCTATTGTACACTGGAACGCAAAACAAACCCTATAGTTCGACGTCTTCAGCAAATACACTGCAATTGCAATCAAAGCAAAGGGAAAAGCATCCAAAGAAAATAAAGTGCTGTAATTTGTGGTTGGCAGCAAGGCACTTGATAGCAAAAGAAACACATCTCTTTTTTTCTTTTGGAAGGAAAAGCCTCTCTACAACAAAGAACAACTGCTGGAAATAAAGCAAGATTAACCTGTCTCTCTTCCGTCTTCATCCTTGCAGTGGACAGCAGAGAGATAGCACTTGACTATTGTCCTAAAGCAGCTGGTTCAAAAGCAAAATCCTATCTACTTCATGATTTGAATCAACTTGTAACACAGAAAGAAAGGTGGACCTGGAGAAGTGAGCTAATTCATCTTCGTAAGCCAAAGCAGGACCCATTCTTTTTAAATTATCCCTGGAAAATGCTTGTTAGTCTGCTCCTAAGTAGTGCAGTGACAGACTCTGGGATGTCCCCAAGCAATCTGTTCTAGGACATAACTATTTTTACAACTGGAATTTTTCCCTCAACGTCTAGCCTAAATCTTCCTTGCTGCAGTTTAATTCCATTATTCTTTATCCTGTCCCCAGAAGCAATGGAATACAAATTATTCCCTTTCTCTTTAAAGCAATTTGGAGACATTTGGAGACTCATCACGCTCTCCCTCCCTCTCACTCAAACCATGCAATTAAAATTCTTTCAGCTGTGCAGACTTCCCAAACCACTGTTTCACCCCTCTCCACTGGATTCTCCCCAGCAGTGGAGCATGCTGCACTATACCTTAAACTGCACGAAAAGCTTCGATGAAACTAAGAAATGCTTGCTCAGCGCCATGCAGAGTCATGCACTTGCACACCACTGCACGACACAACGCTGGTAATTAGCGCTCAACTTCTCACCTAAGCCAACCAGTGCTTCCTCCCCAGCACGTACCATGAACACGATCTGCGGGGTTTGCAGGGCTGGGAGCTGCAGCAGAGCCCGCGCACCTGGTGGAGCTAAACGGCCGCAGAACGACCCCGGGAGGCTGCTGGACGCAGCAACGGCCTCTGGGCGCCCCGAAGGCCACAGCACCTGGAGCCACCGCCCGAAGGCAGCCCGGCGGGAGCAAGGAGGAACACGACATGGCAGCACCAGCCCCGGGAAGAGCCTGACATAGAGGCACCAGGCGCAGTCGCTCCCTTCCTCCCTGCGGGGGGCAGTAAATAGCGTGGGTTTCTTAAGGCACAGCATAGTTTTTCGATTTGAGCCTGGAAGAAAGGCGTAGTTTTTGTTTGTTTGTTGTTGTTGTTGTTTGTTTTGTTTTTTTGTTTTTAAGCTAACATCCAAATTGCTGTCCAGAACATGGTGTTAATTGCCAACAAATTAAATTCAGTAAAAGTCACTCGAGTCAATGGCTGTTATACCCATGGTGCAGTATTTTGTACCTCTCCCTGCTAAACTTCATCCTATTCTTTTTGATGCTACTTCTCCAAGAATGTCACTTTGAAGCTTTGCCCTGCTTGAGGCCCGTGGCAGTAATAAACTTGGGAATAAACTGCAAACTTATCAATTTATTTTTCCAAATGAGTTGAAAGAAGTATGTGCAATAGCCACTGTAAAATAATAATAATCATAATAAATTATTGTATATAATATAAAATATATAATATTATATATATAATATATAATATATATTAATATATATTAAATAATAATAATAATAACAAAGTGCCTTTTACATTTACACTGTGGTGTCCAAAATACCTCAAATATTTTCATAAAAGAGAGCTATACAGGATTCATGTAAGAATCCTGTTTAAACTCTGTTTCACCAGCACTGTGGTAATTTAAGTATTACTCTGAAATACTCTAGAGAGCCATTAGTGGAGCATATCTTTTGCACTTGATTTACCAGACTGTAGATGCTGCCACACTTAAAATCAAGAGTGCCTTGGCTGCAGCACCTTCCATCCTTCCACAACCCAGCTTGTTAACACTTCATGAACACCATATTTAGTCTGGACTGCCCAGGAAAATTAACTTACGAAGGTCACTTTATGCAAGAGATTAAATACAAGCCCAACCACTTAACTTACGCTTGTGAAACTGAACACAGAAATGAAGAAGTCAGCAGGATGTAAGGGTATGTTCTTTAATATAAGCAACAGCACACAAACTGGGTGCCCCTAATCGCTCTAGCCGCTGTAGAGCAGGGTGGGCTCAACTTCTTCCTGTACCCGTGTGGACCATCAGCAGCTCAAGGGAGCACTGCACCAGGAAAAAAAAACACTACTGACACCTTCTGTGCAAATGATGATTTTGAAATCGAGGTTGAAGAAATTATTTCTTTCTCGTATCCTCAAACAAACAAACAAAAGTTTTTAGTAAGGAAAAAAAAAAAAAAAAAAAAAAAACTTTACTAAAAAAACACAAGTGACATAACAGGAAAAATCCAGCCACCATACTGGGCTTTACAAAAGGCCTGTTGTGATTTTCCTATGGTGTCCTAGGAGAAGGAAGAGTAGTAGTATGTCTAATGGTATACTGCAGCAAAAACAAGCATGATTTGTAGCTGTTTTCTCACACTAGCTCTCTTAGACACTAGGCAAACTCCCACCTTCAGCACTCCTTGTTCCACAATGTAAACGTGAGAATCATATTCCCAGTTATCTGGACTTGTGTTCATTACAATACCAGGCAAGTTTTATCAAACAATTATTTGTGGATACACATTTCAGCAGTTTTAATAATGTTTACCTAACTCGTAGGGGTGCTGCGTGCATCAGTCATTTAATGCTGTAGAGATACTTTCAAAACACAAAACCCAGTATAATCACACAGCCAAAGTTAATAAATGATGCTATTGTTCCTTAGATTAATAATATCTTCATAAAGGATGCCCTTTGTAAAAACACAGACTACTTCTGTGCTGTATTTCAAAAGGCAACAAAAACATTATAATTAGACATATAATTTAAAATTAAAAAAACATTATAATTAGACATCTTCCTGGTTTTCAGTGCTCCTTATAAACAGTTTTTAGTATCACCTGAATTATTTTTCTTTCTCATTTAAAAGAATTGGAAAGAATACCCAAGGGAAAAAGAAAGTGTGTGTGAGAGAGAGAATTGCTTGTCACACCATCTCTCAGTATTCTATAGCTCTGTAGTGAAAATGTACCTCAATAAATCAGGAGCTGTGAAAACTCTAGCTGTGATCATACAGGCTGGAAGGGGAGTGGAGGCTGTCCTAAAGTGGGAGGTGTTGCTTTTGTTACTTACTTTACTTAACATAATACACAGTTACCAATATGAAAAATCTGCATCTACTTCTCCTTCCGCATGAGAATATGCCAACAAGTATGGTTCATTTCATGAAGGAATAAGTGATGCACCAACCACATCTTAAAAAAAAAAAAAAAAAAAAAAAAAAAAAAAAAAACAGCCTTTTCATGCTGATTAAATTTGGCTGAATGCTTTAAACATGTGACTTTGGCTGATCTAATCATCCCAGGACAGTCGGAGAGTTAATCATGCAAATGTCTTCAGATATTTCAATTTGCAAAGCTGTGTTTTGTAGCATGCACTTTTACAAAGCATTTGTAATTTATCTGAGGTGCAAAATGCAACTGTTCAGTGACTGGGCAATAGCAAAACTTATTAACTAGCAAAATACTAAGCCAAGTAAAGTAACACAATAAGTTTTAATTGGAAGAATATAAAATTTGCCAGAGACTTCACATCACTGTAGGAGGTTTAGGCCTATCACCTACAATGAGCAAAGTGTAAGGAATACCAAACATATAGTTTACATCTTCACAGCTTGTGCACAGAAGTTCAAGCTTACTACATGTACTTTGTGGAATTAGACTTCTCTGTGCCCACTGAACATAACAACTACGTGATTCTGAAGTTATCCTTGCTCACTCTTTTGGAGAAAGGCAGCTTCCACTAAATGCAAGACTTACTTACTACGCATAGTAATCTTTTATTCCTACCTTCCTATCCGTGTGAAGGAAAATTTTAGGATGAATGGATTGAATCAGATTAGATTCCATCTTTCAGTGAACACCCTATTTTATTTTAAGCAGAATCTTTCCCTTCCACCTCCTCTTTCCTGTCTCTCAGATGACTGGAAAACATATTTGGATCATATATTTTGATGCTGCACTTGACCTTCTTTAAAACTTTCATTTATTAAAGTGGTTAGAGAAGGATAGAATAAGATAGAGGAAATATCACAGTTTTATGAAGTTAACCTAACCACTTACATTTTCTTATAAACTATCTGTTCTTTACTGAAGCATATCTTTTCATTTACATTGTAAAATATTATGGCTATTATTACATGTACTTCATAGTTAGCCTTACATGTGTAGGCTAACTGTGTAAGTTCTATTCTTTGACTAACCTTCCTAAGACACTTTTAAAAGAAGTAAAGGTAATGAAAACAGAGTAGTTCAGATAATAAATTTTAGCAATAGTCTCAAAAAACGTGTTTTTTTGTTTGTTTGTTTTTCTTTAAAAAAGATGAATTTTAAATTCTACCCTGTAATCAGCTGGCAAAACAAACTGTAGTTCTGCAGTATAAAATGCTCAGCTGTGTAAAATACATCAACCAATCAGACTAAGAGATAATACATTGGAGAAGATTCACATTTCTCTTAAACTAGCTAATAAACCACAGAACCACGAATAGCTGAAACACGCACAGCCAAGGAAGCAACAAAAGATAGCTGGAAGTTTGACAACTTCTGCATGTCACCAAAAGATGTCAGTGAAATCTTGCCATTGTATAAATGGGTAAAATTGATCTTGCTTGCAAAAAGAAGAAAGAGTAGGTGTTATGAAAAGCATACTACAAAATAGTAAAGCGTAATTAGCTAGTAAGAATTTTGAGGCATAAACATACAAATAATGAAAACAATAAGCAATACCATCAACTGGAGTTATAACTGTGATACCGCAGACTATTTATTTGTATAATTTAAACCAGATAGTTTGCTATAACTGATGAGAAATGCAAGACAAAACTAGGCCTTAAAAATGAGAGTCCCAAAGCCAGTTTGTTTCTTCCTTTGCTTTCTTTCTACACTCAGGAAGAGTCTACTTCAATGACATTAAGGTTATGATGGAAAAATGATTCCAATAGAAGTCTATAGAGATCTCGTTAATATGCCTTTATGATGTGATATTATGACGGCAATTCAATTTCATTGCAGGCCTAATGAGACCATGTTACAATGTCAAAATGAAAGGAAACCATATCAATCATGTTATAGTACCCTCAGAGAAAGAAAAACCTAAAGAAATTAACCCCATTAAAAACTATTTTAAAACAACATTAAGATTTAGCGAATTCAGAATTGCTTTGCTTTTGTTGGTTTAATGCTTCGGGTAGAAAATAAATTTGGCACTGATTTACAATTCATGAAAATATACTGACATCAGGGGAGTCAGTGAAAATTTTAAGGAAATAAAAACACAGTATTAACGGTGAGTATTGTAGTTATGTAAAGTGTGGGGCAGAGCCTACCCTCCAGCTAAAATCTTATTTTCAAAAGCAGAATTTCAATGTTTATAGCTTTAAAAGGTGGCAATTAGGTTGGCATATATGCATTTAGCTCTTGGATCTCAACTCCCCTATTGCTGTATATCAATTTGTATTAAGTACTGTAGAGTTAGACCCCAAACTGCAAAAGTGAACAGAATTCAAGAGGAAGTTGCTTACAATACATAAACAAATATGTCAGTGCCAACAATAAAGTATATTGAATTATATCTGTATATAGAAGATGTCTGTATGTATAGCTAATACATACAGTAAAGACAACAAGAATCTTGGTTAGGTCCTAGGTCCTCAAATTTGAGGTCACTAGTGCATACCACAGCTGATCGCCTTTGCTAGCTATACCTTTAGAATCACCTACAAAGCAACTTATGTCAAAGTTTCAAGAACAGTCCTAAGCCTTTCTTCTTATCTTGAAAGTATTCAAAGGTCTGTGTCAAAAATAAAAATAAAAATAAAAATCTACAAACTGTATAGTGGTGTGTTTTGTTGTTGTGTTTTGTTTGGTTTGGGCTTGTTTGTTTGGTGGTTGGTTTTCCTATTTTTTTTTTATTTTTTTTTTTTTTATCAGAGGCCTTTCTGTAAGCATTCTTTGAACAATTTGATTCCTCATCAACAATTTTTGTCTCTTGCAAGATAACATGAAGAACAGAAGTTAAATCTGTAATATGTAAGAGAATTTTATACAAGACAGAATGTGTATTCCATTTAAAATGTGCTACTACCATTTTCCAAACCATGTGTTACTAGCAGAGTTTGGAACTTTATATACATATGGTATGGAGGGTGATGACTGAAGTATCAATATGGGGTGGCCTGGAAGCTTGATTGTATCTCACTAACACAAACCCACCAAGGCAAATGCCATGTGCTTACAATTGTGGAAGCAACCACTGGATGGCTGGAAACATATCCCATGCCCCATGCCACCACCTGGAACACTATCTTGGGCTTTGCAAAGGCAGTTTTATGGTGATATAAGTTCCAGTCTCTGTAAAAAATGCCACCCACCCAAATAGGTTTTGGACATTTTAGTGCAGCAGGCAGAACACCATTTGGTGAGTTCACATAAATAATAGGTATATGCCAATTTTCACCAAGCTACTTAAAAGGAAAGAAATTTAAGACTTAGCAGAATATTAGCACCAGATATTTGGATATATTTAACATACCAAAATATTGTACAAAATGAAAGACTTTGGTTTTCACTGTGCCATTATTCCTCTTTCTGTTCACCTTCTGTTTGCAGTAGACATTTGTGATTATGTGGCACTAACGAAAATTTACAAACAAGAAAAAAATCCATTGATTTTTGGTTCTATTACTGTTGAACTTGCAGAGATGGCATTTTGTCATCACAGTATTCAGGGAAATTGATGGAAGGAAGTCTGAGCCATTCCTAAAACCAAAACCTGTTTGTTTCTATTTTTGCTTGTCCTTTACTGATACACATCAACACAGAGAAATTTCTTGAAGATGTTTGGCACAAAATAGATGTTGTACTGAAATTTTACTGTAAACAGATGAAAATAAACTTATTTGTTTCCAGTATCATTATTATATGAGTGTATTGCCTAGAGGCTGTACCCCCATTGCAGGAGGCATTGTACAAATCAGAACAGAAATAGCCCCTGCACGAAGATCAGACCCTGGAGAGTTGTTATATTTTTGTAATTTTGCACACAGAGTCTGTGCCCAAAGCCTATAGAAGCTTGGCCTTTAAAAGCATTTTCTTGTGTCAGCGTGGAATTTAAAAAGGAAAATTAAGTGCAACAAAAGCAGGTCTTGCCATTTCAAGAAACAAAATGTTCTTTTCTACAAAACTGATATTTACTCATAGCAATAGCTTTAGCAGAGTTAAGCACCAGTTACACCAGCACTGTATTAATTGCATCTTATTTTTAAATTTTCACAGTCTATTTTGGTCGGTGCTATCTGATAGGGAGTGATTTGCAATGGCTTAAGAATGGTTTCACTGAAACTTTATGTATCTTGCAAAATAATGTTCACTACAAAATGAAGTAGTACTGCAAAAAATATCAGGATTACAGTCAACACTAATGAGAATAGCAAAGAGAAGTGCAACACTGAAAGTGTAAGTAAGATTGTAAACTAAAAAAAGTACTGGTATTTAATCCAGGCCATACAAAACTTGACCTTTAATAAGCAGTGATTTGTATATACACTCAGTTCAGACTGAACATTCAGTGAAGGAGAATGTACAAGCCGGGGGCAACATTCAGCAGCACAGATGTGTGAAATTGTTCTTTTTGGCCAGAAATCTAAACTCATTGCTCCCTAATCATTATGTCCAAGAAATATTTTGTTCCAAGGGCACGAACATTTATTTCATCTATGAATTCTTGTGTTATGTACTTCCCCAAAAGTCTGACAAAGAAGGCTTATTTGAGAGATTTTTGTTCCCTTGATAGTGTCCGTAATTACTTTTAACTACATAAGGACAGTTTCCATCTGAACATGCATTATGTCAGTATGACGATAGTGATGTCTCACATAGTGGAGTTAATTGGCATAAACATCCTTTTGTTTTATTGCAATGTAACTATTTGCCATAGGGACTGTATCAATTTAATTATTTCAATAGTAAAAATCATTACTCTGACCAATTCTACTACAAAAGTCGTTCATAAATCTTTCTTTCAGTATTTGATTAATTTTACTTTGCAGTAGATAAATTCCAATGGTTATAGTCTGGCTTTAGTATAATGTACCTGATAATATACACGAACACAGAAAAAAAACCCTGTTACAGATGTTGAAAAAAAAAAAAAGCCATAAAGTTTTATAAGATCTAACTTAAAAAACCTAAAGACAGCTGCACATAAAGCAATTTAGTTTTTATATTGCAAACAAAATATTTTAATAAATCTGCCTATGTTACAATCATTGTACAGAGTTGTTCATTTTGCAGTACTTCTTGCACAATGATCAACTGCTAGTTATTTATGAAATCTGAAAGATTAATCTTTGCACTGCACCTCCTATGGCATTTCCTGTTTTACCTAATTGAACCTTCTTCTTACTGAGGTTCTTTCTCTCACATGCTGAGTTCCTTGAACACAGTGCAGTCACTATTGCTGTCCTGCCTCACAGCTGCATTACAGTCCAATAGTTTTTCCTGAAATGTCAGAATCTGTTACCCACTTACATACCTGATTTTTCCATTCATTTCCATTTGCCTTCAACTTCAACTGACAGTCTAATCAGTGTTTCCCATATATTTTATGTCCTGATATTGCAATGTTCCATTATCTTCCTTCTATCAAGTTTCTAGTAGTTATGTTTCCATAAGCTCATTTAAATCCAAGTTTTCCAATAACTTTTCTTAGATTTACTTGCTTAAGTGTATGTATATATACATACACTTGTATGTATATATGTATATGTATATATTTAATGTGTTCAAAGGATATATTAACCTGAGCAATGTTCTCTTACACGTCAGCTTTTCCTTACTCTTTTGTCTATATTTAACTTTAATGCCAACAATTCAATTTCATTTTGATTCAAACAAAGTTTATTCCTCCTGTGCCTCCTCCTTTATTTCCAGAGGTTCTCAATTTCCTAATGATGCTGATTCATTTTCCACTGAGCAGATTAATTTCCTCAGCTACATCTTCAAATGCTGCATCTCCATCTTTCTGTCTGGCCCTGAAAAGATTTCAGAGAATGTTGTGATACATCTTGGTCTTTTATTTCTTAACTGGACATTCACATTTTAACTCCAACAACTCTTCTACCTTTCCCTTTGTGACTGGCACAATAAATACAAACACAAACAGCTCCCCTGCATACCTGTCCCAGTAAGAATAGCCTAGGAATGTCTACATACATTTCAGTAAAACATTTCTGTGATGGCTGTTCTGCCAAATAATATCACAAGCTAACTGTGAATACTCAAGTGTGTTTACTGTTGTTAGAGTTATTTTAATGATTTACATGTACTGTGTGCTTAATTTTTGTCAAATATTGGTAAATCAATTAAAACAATATAATGCCATTGGGAAAAACAAGATTTGCAAAATAATTATAAGCAATTGGCACCAGATGTTCTATTTCTGCAAAATTTGCATTTTCAGTTTTATAGTATTTCTATTATTCTTCTGGCAAAATGCTTAAGTAATCATACCTCAAATGTCTGGCTTTTTTCTTTTTCTTAGCTTTGATATTATGATAATGTAATTTATAAGGCAAAGCCAAGGTCCTATTTCCAAAGCCAGTTAAATTTAGTGTTTTTATCCCCTTATCCCCTAATATAATAAATAAATAAATAAATAAACATATTTTAACCACACTTATTTCATCTTATCTACTGATCTGATCTGGGGCCCATGTGAACCTAATGAGGTTCAACAAGTTCAAGTGCATGGTGCTGCACCTGGGTCAGGGCAATCCCAGACATGAGTGCAGACTGGGAGAAGAATTCACTGATAGCAGCCCTGCGGAGAAGGACCTGGGGGTTCTCGTGTATGAAAGGCTTGACATGAGCCATCAGTGTGCACTAGCAGCCCAGAAGGCCAACCATTTCCTGGGCTGCATCAACAGAGGAGTGGCCAGCAGGGGAGGGAGGTGATTGTCTCTGCTCTGTCCTTTTGAGACCCCACCTGGAGTACTGCGTCCAGGTTTGGGGCCCCCAGCACAAGACGGATGTTGATCTGTTAGAGTGGGTCCAGAGGAGCACCTCTCCTAAATAACTCTCACCTTATCTGATTTTTTAATGATTTACCCAGTTACCATACCTTTGCAAGACAGGTCTCCTTTAGGACGACTGTCAATGAAACAACTTTTCTGGGTTGCAATACATTTTGTACAGTTAGAAGGCCTGAATAAATTCTTATTTTCCATCACTTCTGAGGACTGCCTTTGCATTTTCTCCATGCTCTCAGCAGTCTTAGGTATGCTAAAAGCACTTTTCTTGCTATATTTGCTTGCAGACACTCTGCCTGTTCCTCCTTATTATCCCACAATTACTACTAAAAGCAACACTGTGACACTATGTTACTCAAAAGCTAGTTTTCCTCAGAGTATTTTATAATTTTATAATCCCTTTTCTACCAAAGCAAAAAAAAGAGAGAACCCTGGGAAAAGTCAGGAATCATACTATCCTCCTCATGGTCAGGTTCAGCAGAGACTCTACTAAAGACTATCTTGTGATACTTTCTTCCATTTCACAAGGAAGGAATAAAGAGAAACCCAAGAAGTATCCTGCCATGAAAGAAAATAAACATTCATATAGATATTACATTTTGACAGTGCTTTCTTGACTAGAGGAAGCACACCAACTGCAGTTAAATACTGCCAGAGATCACTCTGTAGTCACCCAACACGACATAAACTCATTTATTACCAAGTTTACATGAGGCTGAAGGAGAATTTGCAACTTGGGCTCCAGTGTGAGTGCAGATGGTTTTTAATCCACTTTACAAATCTGGACATAGTTATATTTCTTTCATAACTTAACATATGACTTGGGAAAATAACTGCTGAAAGACTATATTGACTAATTATCTTCATTTTCTTTAGTATTCTCTCAGATATCTTTAGTTTAGGTCAAACTGATCAAGATGTGATAGAAAGAAAAATAAGCATTTGAGACCCGCTTCTGAAAACTGCAGGTCCAGCTGAGACACAGCAATGTCTACCCTCAGCACGCAAACTGTTATTCATAACATCTATCTAGTGCAATGTGAGTTCCTGTCACTCATCACCGACATGTCTCTATACTAGGACTGATATCCTAACAGTAAATTACTGTCTTTCATGAGAATATGCTAAGTCCTTTCGTATCACTATGCACACTGGTATACATTATCTTTTGGCATAAACAATATGTTCTAGTGTGATATATTAATTCAAGAGAAGAAAGAAAAAATATGCAAAGACACTGGTAGAAAACACCATATATCTGCCAGAAATTGATTAAAAGCATTATTCTCCCAATAACATTATTCTCCCAAAAGTGCAGCAAGTTTTAGCATTGACATCAGCGGTGCCAGGATTTGACCAAATTTTCAGATTTTGGGTTATTAATTACTAGTAAGGTACAATACTAGTTATTATTACTATGTGTCAGGTAGAATTTGTAAAGCCTTTCTATTTTTATAGAACAGTTTATACAGAACATTTTTTGACTTACTAGCAGAATAACCTCTAATTCTGTTATTATGATTGTGTATTATCAGATCACACTACACAGATATTTCTGCCAGTATTTTCAAGCAGCAAATGACCATAATCATACATACTTGACATACATAATTATAACACATTACTTTTCAGCTAAGAATGAGTAGGTGGGACTCTCCCAGTATGTCTTCTCATTATATTTTCTACAATACTTTTTTTTTTTTTTTTTAATTTGACATCTCTGTCTTTCACTAATGTCCTCGATAATTTCCTCAACCAAGCATTTTTATTATTTCACCCTACTGTCATTAAATCTTAACTTTAAATTCTCCTTCAACCCTAATTTAACTTTCTGTAGGTACAAAAGCATTGGCAAAAATCCTCAGTGAGACAGTGTTTTCCAGATAGCTTTTCTTCAAGCTTTTGCAGCTTTAAATCTGATCACACAAAATACTGAACTAAAGACTGAATTGAACAGCACTATATATTGTCGTATTACAATAGCAATGTCACTTTTCCAAGAACTGAAGTTGGGCTCTGACAAAATCACAAAATTAGACTCAGAGTGTAGAGAAGCTGGGCGCCTGCATTTTCACTCTCTGACAAGACTTTACAAGTAGCTACTCATCTGATGCATACCTCCTGGGATCAGGCACTGAGAGTCTACTATAAATTCAGTTCTTTTTTCTTTCACTTGCCAAGAGAATCCTCCTCCTACAGCATATGTGTAAGCAGAGAATACAGAAGGAAAAGTATTTGATTCCAAAACTTCAGTGAACAGATTTCTAGATTTATTTAGTTACCTTTAAAAAAAAAAAAAAAAAGGAAAGAAAGAAAGAAAAAGAAGAAAAAAAGCCCCTCAAGTTAAGGGCTGTATGTGAAGCACTCAAGTACAGGACAACTAAGATACATGTAGTACTGCTAAAATCATAGTACAGACAAGACAAAGACATCATCACAATTATTTCTCATATTGCGACTTAGCTGAGGAAAGCTTCAATATCAATAATTACCAAGTATTCTTTACTCTGTATTTAATATTTTTAACCACTCTATTCAATGAAAGCAGCTGAACTCTTGCCAAGAACTTGACCAGAGAGAATCGATGGCTTTGTTTGCACTAGTTTCTCAGCAGAGCTAGCTTCAAGCCTGCTGGACTGATAACAACTGTGGCCTTTTGTGTGCTGAATTCCCATCACAAAACATACACTCACTTGAACACCAAATGCAGTAGGTGTAAGCGGACAACAGTAAGCTGACAGTGCTTACAGGATATCAGAAATTCTAGACAGTTATCTCACAGTTAAATCAAAATCCCAGTACTATTCAATGACATTGACATCAGGGTCTTTTTTTGTTTGTTTGTTTTGTTTTGTTTTCTTTTACAGCAGTTCAATGTACCTTCAATGACCTTAGATTAATGCAACCAATATTCAGCACCTATTGTATTTACGTATTATAAATCAAGTTCTCAAAAAATGAGCAGTATTCCGTAATTCTAAACAGAACTGCAAACCCTGTTCCACCCAGGCAGAGCCAGTTAGTCTAAGCTTTTCATATTTTACACTATGAAGTTGAAGAGTCTTTAAATAATGTGCTTGATTATTGCAGTCTGTTTTTAATGACAAGAATCAAAAAACCATGATG
Source organism: Nettapus auritus (assembly GCA_011076525.1). Classification (NCBI taxonomy): domain Eukaryota; kingdom Metazoa; phylum Chordata; class Aves; order Anseriformes; family Anatidae; genus Nettapus; species Nettapus auritus. The sequence goes on from CM021768.1 coordinate 4,012,066, forward strand.
CTAGACTACAACATGTCTATTAATCAGTCTCTGACAGAAAGACTGTAGTGTGTATCAGAAAGACTACTTTAAACAGTTTTAAAGGTGACATTTTACAATTATTACCTATCTTTAATATTGAATTAAGACTGTTAAAACAACAAAGAGGAAAAGAGACCACCTCAGGTAGTCACAGAGAGAGGAAGGAAGGAAGGGAGGGAGGGAGGGTGGGACTCTTATAAGAGGGGAAGAAAATAAATAACATCACTGTAACTAAAACCCAGGTAACAATGACACACTGACCTTTTAAAAGAGAAAAACAAGAAAGCATTCACTTTAGGGAGTGTTCAGGCTCTGCTCTGGAGTTGCATGAGTCAATCTTCCTTAGAGCTATATCATGCTTCCTTAGAGCTATACAGATATATGTCAAATTAAAACATGATTTCAGCAGTCAGTCTACTACCAAAAAGTGCAACTGGAATCAATAAAACAAGTTTCTATTTATACTGAAACATTTACGTATCAATAGATAAGTTCCTGAAATACACCTCCTTCTTATCACTAAAAGAAGCCAGTGTTTTTTCCCCTCACACCAAATTTATGTCAAGCAAGACTTTTTCTCTAAACTAAGACTCATACACTAATAGGTTACCTAGATGAAATGAATCAATTTGTTGTTGAAGATATTTGTGCTACGTAAAGGATTCAATCTAGATTGCTTTCAGCAAATATTTTACTTTCAATGAATGTACAGCACTTGATATCCACATTACCATTGTAATATTATTACAACAATGTCTTTTTATTATGATTTAAGCATCCTTTATACATTTTATAACACAAAAAAGTACTTAGTTTGGGGGAAAAAAAGAGATGGTAATTTATCATCTGCCTATAAGAAGCCACTTCTTAGAACCTCTATCCTTTTCTTTCTGCCACACTATAAATCACACATATTCACTATAATCCTGCTTGATCTAGAATTTCTGTAATTCAAAAATTCAATCTGTGGTACAAAAAAAGGCAACTATGTCCAAAAAAATTGGACATAGCTTTTGAACAGCATTTTAAGGACCTCAGAGTATTAAAACAACAACAACAAAAAACAGTTATGAAGTCTACATAAATTACTGTATATCCAAAGTTAGAGTTCAACCTACACCTAAGGGAAAGACAAAAATGTTTTGCTCCTAACTTGTTCACTGGGCACTGTCATATCTTGTACTATATCTGATTCTTTCAGAAACGACATCTAGATGTCATAAAATCTAAATCATCAGCAACCTCAAATGCTTTTTTAGAGATAATATCCAAGACTGATGAATACAATACACTAAGAAGTTAATCTGACCAAATCAAGCTGTCTTGTCTCTCTGTGTAAGTCATTCTTTGCTTGACAGTTACACAGTGCCAGCAATATTCAAAATAATATATGAAAGTTCATAATCCTTACGTTTGTCTTGTGTGTGCTTTCACTTAAAACAATATTTACCTTTGACTTAAAAACAAAGAATTCTCCTGTGACAGGTAGTGTGTATTTCTGTTTAGTTATTCTGAATTGTTGGATCTATGTCCATATGTACTATCGAGCAGCTGACACAACCAATATCATACCAGTCGCATTTGCTGTGACCTTAGAGTCAATATTTTAAATCTTTTGGACAACACTAGTTTGCATAAAGGAAAAATATAATTCTGAGTTCATTTCAGTCTTTTACCATTTATAATTTTCTCCTCATATTTTATGTGAAATTTCACCTTTTCTCACATTCCACCTGAAACTTTTGTTGCATGTTTTTTTACATTTTCTCCTCAAATTTCTTCAAAAAAGCTTAACACAAATGTTACTATAAACCCCCCCTCTGCAATAAAAACAAAAAGTGAAGTCTGCCTCATTTACCCCCCCATGGCTCAGCTAGGCTGCGGGCTTCTTTTCTCATGAAAACTAAAGGTCAAAGGTTTTTAATGCTTTCCTTATCTCACAGTTCTTGGTAACTGCATGTGTTAGGAGTATTAATGTTTTTGTATACCCTCCTGTAAAGATTTCTTACAGATTGTGAAATAATTAACAAAAGATGTTGAGCTTTTGATGTGTCAGATTTAAGGGAAAGCATTTTCAATAGTCTGAAAAATTAAATGAATAGTACACAATACATTTCCCATAGATAATCTTCTAATGCATCTTGCACCAGTATTTTCTACTCTGCTATGGCTTAACTGGCTATCCTTCTGTAATTGCGTTAAACTTGCATAAGAGAATTACAGGTATAAGCAGATAAACACTTCAATGAACTTAATTTGGCTGAATTTAAGCACATTGACTTTTGTTTAATAAAGAATCAGTCAACATAATTATAACTGTGGATTCAGGAAATAACTAATAAACTGATCCTTGTGGATTTTTTTTCCCTATAATATTTCTAGGACATTTCAAGTGCATGAATATTTGTAAGAGCATTGAAAGTAAATTTTACAGTCTAAAAGCCCTGATAATTTCAGAGGGGCAAATGAGGCAGATTTTTTTTCCTTGTCCAACATTCAGAATGGGAATTTTCTCATCAGTTATCATCACTAAAATAGGTATCCTTCCATTAACTGATTCAGTGGCATAATATAATGTACTCAATAGTCACGTCACTTTCAGGTGTAGCCATCTTTTCAGAGGTGGATGCATTCTTTGTTTTGGAGAATTCTGGTCTTCTATAATTTTGATATTCAAAAGTAGAATCAGCAGTGAAACAAGAATGTTCATATCCATATTAGGATGGTGATTTTTATAAAGTTTAGAACAACAGCTGCTTTTCCAACATTATGAACCTGCAAATCAGTACCAGTACATGGATTTTAATGGATGGTCAAAGGAAGGAAATATAGATGTTAACTTTTCTTAATAAAATGATTTGCAAGATTCAGATTATGTACTCTTAATATATAGGCTGTATTTCCTCTCAGTGCGGCTTAGCATGTCTTCAGATACTTTTTCCCTCTGTCTTATTTTCTCTTGGTCACCCTCTACCATCTTGAAGTTTCTTTATAGCTTATATTCCACAGAAACAAGGACCAAACAGATAACATGCAAGGACAAGTGTATTTGAGTTTGGTTTGTTAAAAGAAGCTTGAAATTACCGTATATATCCCTAGACAGAACTAAAACTAACAGAAGTACCTTTGCTTTGTGACTGACATAGCAACCCGTGGTATGGCTGAAGAGCCCGTTTAGACATGGATAAAGGGATTATTAATTTGCAGTCTCTTAAGAAAGCTCACCAGCTTCCTAGAGTGCTGTCTCTCACAGAGCAAATACTATCATCAGTGAACCACCAGTAGCATTCTTGTACTTCCTTCATTGTCAAGCATATTGAAGCATTTACATGTGCAATATCTCTTCTCCATTTGAGCAATACAAAACAAAGGGATACAATGAAAAACAGACTTTCACCTCAAAAATGCATACAGAACTACAGGAGGTATCTCAATGGTTCAGAAAGAAAAGATAGCTCAGCTGGAGTCCTGAAGAGTGATTCCCATGTGGAAGTAAAAGATACCAATGTCAGCGAGACTCAAAATCCATGTCTGTACGTAATAGTTTCTCACAGATTTTATTAGAAACAGGACTAGGGAAAAAAAAAAAAAAAAAAAAAAAAAAAAAAGACCATAGAGATGTAACAAACAAAACTGTTCTTAAAAGTACTAATTAAACATCCATAACAGGATACATGACAAATAATTTGGTGGGATGTCAGAAAAAAGAACATCACAGCTATCTTCCTATTGACCTAGAACATGTTATTTTCCAACAGATAATAGTATGAGCAATAATTTTAAGTCAAGTTGACAGATCTGAGTCCAAATCATCATGAACTTCAAAAACAAGTATTTAAGGGTTCTATTAAATAGCCTCAAGAGCTCTAATGCACCTTCACCCCTTTTCCACTCAGAAAAATGCTGATTAAAAAAAAAAAAAAAAAAAAAAATTTAAATATCCACATGATACTAGTTTAGTAATAAAAAAAAAAAAAAAAAAATAAGTCTGAAGGATGAAAGTGTCAAAACTAGCCCGAGGTCTGGCAGCTGAGAATAACAACCTGTAGCGAAGTCAGCTGGGAAGCTCTCCTGAATCCTCTGGGAGAGTATACCCACTGCAGAACGGCAGTATGCTCTAACTATAGCCATCTAGCCAGTCACTACCACTTTCCAATGGATGGAAATATTTATTGCACAACACAATATAAAAGATTTTACATAAATCAATTTAAATCACTGAAAACAGTGAAGCTACTATTCATGCACCTTATCTCACTGTCAGATACACAATTTTTCTGTTTTATAAAACTGAGCTCATCTTCCTAATGACTCCTCAGGTGCTCCACAGTTCTGGCTAATCTGAAATTCTGCCTTTGGGGCCGGTTGCAAAAGCATCTAATAGATTCCAATTAACTCAGCTGTCTTTGTGTTACAGCTCTTCCTTTCTAAAGGTCAGCACCTTTGCAGCATGCTAGTTATGTTATTAATTTGTTAGCATTGCTATGAATAAACAAACCAATCTCTTTCATACTGATAAATAAACCACTACTAAGACACTGATAGATGGATGGTAGTGCCAAATCATTTTTTTTTTCTTTTTTTCTTTTTTTCTTTTTTTTTTTTTTTTTCCAGCTATATATGCCTCTATCTATGCCTTACTTTTAAAATAGTAATTATTTTAACATTTGTTCATTTCTCCTCAAGACTGACAATCTTGAAAGAGATGCCAGCATCAAGACTTTCTGCCCACCTGCTCTCCTTCAACTCTGATTATACCTAGGCTTTAAGGAATGGTCCATCTCCAGATACTTACAGAGATACTTACCCATCTAATTGGGACTGGAATGGTTATAACAACTTACAATAATGAAATAAACAGAAATAGTCAAATACTAAAACTTTACTCAGGTTTATTGACGGAAACTCAGATAATTTTTGCCTTTTGTTTCCTTGATGTGCAGTGTGTTTTTGTAAGAGTTCAAAAATACTATCTTTTGTAAGAGTTTAGAACTACAGTCTCATTCCTTGCAATATTTTGTCAGAAGATCCATTGGTGTTTCATGTATGGGAACATGCCACTCAAATGGTGCCTTTTTACTGCAAGCATACATAGTCAGAAACCCAAGATACAGACTTGGTCAACATCTTTTCAGCTTCACACTGCCCCACAAGTGAGGAGGCCGGGGCTGCACACGAAGCTGGGAGGGGCACAGCCAGGACAGCTGGCCCCAGCTGCCCAAAGGGATGTCCCATGCCATGTGGTGTCCTGCTCAGAAAGAAAAACTAGGGGAAAGGTTTCCAGGACTGCTGTTGCTCAGGGGCTGGCTGAGCATTGGCCACCTGGTGGTGAGCCAGGTGCTTTTTTTTCTAAAACAAACAAACAACAAAAAAAAAACCCACACGTTTTTCTTGTTTTTGTATTGTTTTTACTTACTTAACTGTCTTTAACTCAACCCATGAGTTTCTCACTGTTGTCCTTGTGCTTCTCTTCCTCAAACCCACTGCTCTGTGTGTGTGTGGGGGGGGGGGGGGGGGTAGGGGGGCAATATTACTAGTATTATTACTTTTAGAAAGAAGTAAGGATGTAAATATGGGTGAGGGTGCTATTGTAATGAGAAGACATTAGTTTCAAATTACAAACTTTTCCCATGAGGGTATCTGAGAAAACTCCATTTCAGCTGCATTTCTTTGTGCTATCACAAAGCCCCAAAGACAAAGAGATTTAAATATACACACAGTTAGAGAAACAATATGATCCTGTTATCCTAATTTGAAAATGAAGTTGTCAATAAAAAGGAAAAACAAATGGGATAAAATCAGAAAAAGATACATTAAATGAGCTCTCCATTTCCATCTTCATCCACCCTCCCCTATGGTAAGAAGTGTAAGAATTTATTTTACTGCAGCTAAAATACTTTGATAATATTGTTAAACTTAATCACATTCCACTTTTCTAGTAAAGATAACCATCCTACTGCTGTAAATAACTAATGTTTCTCAGGTGTCCCCTTCTGTAAAGTCTTTACCATATAAGTTCTTAGAACTGGAGATATAAGTTAACATACAGACTTTCTACTTGGGTATGGATAACCAAGTCTTCACTGTGCGCTGTGTCAGCTTACTCTGGGCAGCTTTTGTTTTGCATGACTTTACCCAAAGTAAATACTTTAAGTGTACCTAAAAGAGAACAGTGATAAGAGATATAAAACAAAATGCAACAATGGAGAATCTGAAATAAAGATCTTTGCTCTCCTAGGTACAACCTTATTGGCTTATTATTTTGTACTCAACAGCTTACACATTAGCCCTCTGAAAGTGCTATATAATAAGGAATTAGCTTTGTGTTTGCCACCAATTACTGCAAACAGTAAGCAGAAACTAGTCAGCAAAATCTGTGGGGTTTTTTGAAAGGACAAAGCAAAATTGGAATGGTCTTCTGCCTTCATGAGATTAGCTGAATTGATTCAGCTATCTAAGACCTCTTAACAAGGTTGCCTTAAAAAAAAAAAAAAAAAAAGGGAAAAAAAAAAAAAAAAGCATTGACTCAGACTGGGTTTACAGCATTTTGTCTGCAAAAATATACTTAGGTTTATATCAGTTTTTTTGTGAGGAGTTATTTAGCATACCTACTGGTTGCCTGCACCATGCGTATGCATCAATATTGGGCAAGCTTGCCACAAGCAGACAATTAAAAACACAGCAAACTTGCAGGATCAGCTTACTGTCATCTTAACATTTTAGAGAGACCTGTGTTTGTGCCTGGTCAGCACTTTGCTAATTAACTGTATTCTGACTATTCTGCAGAAATGATATTTTAGCTTGTAAAGTATCAGATGAATATTATGGTCAAATAAACTTACACTGCAAAATTGGAAAGTCACTGTCAGTCTGCTGCATCTTACCCTTAAAAAGCTCAGAAAAGTCCAAAATGTTGATTCTACCAATATTATGCACATTTTCAATATGAAGGATACCATACCTGTACTAGCGTTTATATGTATTTCTGTATTTAAATATCTAATATAGTCTCAGATCAAGAATATTAAAATACAGGTGCCTAGCTATTAAAATGCTTTAATGCGTATCCAAGGACTAAGATGAGATCAATCCAACTTTATATAGGTTTGTCTAAAATTCTTTTCATCTGTTTACTTAAAAGCAAAGATGCCCTTTGCTTATAACTCCATGTAATTCAAAAGATAAAAAGCAGTATTCATTGGAGCAGCGCTTGAAGCAGGCCCTTTGGGATGGTTCTTACTAAAGTCTGATATTTTCTGGTTCTTCTTAGTTAGTTTTCTTAGTTAGTTTACTAACTCAGTACAGAGGTCAATAGATAGCTATGGCCCCCCCCCCCCCCCCCCCTTTTATCTGATAGAGTCTCTTGATAAAGTCAGTGTAACTGTAAAATAATTCTTTGTCACATTGAGAGTACCTACTGGACTAGTCTACTAGGATTTTGTACTAAAAGTTTTAGAATGTAAAAAGTAAAAATAAAATTTACTATGTTTTAAAGACAGCCAAAACAATCTTGCTTGTGTCAAGCTAGTACATTCACTGAAAGCAAAAACAAAACCCTGACACAACACAGGGGCTGGAAGCTGAAAGGTAAATTATGCTTGCTGTGTTTTTGACTTGAATCCTGCCTGTATGATCAGTAGCATTCAGACTCCCGGCAGGGAAGTCTCCAAAAGAGAGTGAAAACTAGAAAGGAGGCTTTAAAGAAAGAACAGAAAAATGTACTAAATACAAATTCTGGTTGAGAAATGAAATTGGTTAAATTGCCTTAAGCATGTCTGTGGAAGAAAAGGGTCCACACAAATTTCCCTACTTGGAGGAGCAGTGTGAAAAGCATGGCAGAGCATGAAAAGTACATGCCTGCACAGAAGACTTGCTCATTACAGACCATGTCATTTTGTTTTGGAAATGGGCAGAATGAGGGACACACTAAAGAAATTACTGAGACAGGGCAAACAGATGTATTGGAAGGAATCAGTCATCACAGGATTCACCTGATAGCAGTCAACACAAGAAGATTAAACTGCATGGGGGCAAAAGATACAGCAGCGTCTTGTCCTGAAAACAAGGATTCAGGCATGGTCATAGGTCTTCACTGGGATAACATAGCTGTAAGATGCCTCTGTCACAGAGCTTACCCAACAGACAGGAATTAATCCTGCTTCATCATTGCTAGTCAGCAGTAGCTTCAAAATATTCGGTTGGATTAATTATGATTTTTTTTAAAAGCCGTTCATAATTTGGAGGTGGGAGGAGTGAGCAGAATTCAAAAATAGTTACAGAGGAAAAAAAAGAACAGCTGCTCTTTACAATAACTCAAAAAAGGGAAATGTACTTTGAAACACAGCTGTTTGCCCATGAATTAAACTCAGCATTCACTCAGACATTTATCTCAGATTGCTAGTCCAGGCTTTAACACATGTCCCCATCTGATAGCATTTCTTCCTATCAAAATAAATGGAACCAAGGAGCTCAAATTGCTTAAGCAACTTGGAAGATCTGTCTATCTTTTGAACAGGTATACTGTTCCTTCCTCAGTAGCTTAATATGATCTTTCTTTCTCACAGAAGTGTGGTTTGTTTCCCTCACATATCAAGGCAATTTTTAAAATACTAGAATTTTAAAACTATCTTCTGGGCATCATAAAAATGTCAATCTTGGAGTAAGGCATAAACTGACAAATTCATCTCTAGGTAATTCAAAAATACAGAAAGTGTATAACTGTGCCCAGAGCACTATACGTGAGAAAAAATATAGATATAGAATAAATATAAATATAGATATATAAATATAAATATAAATATAGAATAGATCACTGAACTTCTCAGATTTGCTTTTTCTTCTGCAAAATTCCATTACAGGTAATATGTAAAGATAATGCTTAACCACATACTCAAAATCATACACTGATTTAATCTAGGACACTCACAAAGAGTCTATCTCTTCAGAATGGACTACTGAAGAGACAAGAAAAGATTTAGGCTAGACTTCCAATCCAGGTGTAACCAGATCTACTGTATCCAATCTCATTTTTAAAAAGACCCAGAACCCTAATTTGTGTAGTTCACAGACATACATCCCTTTACTAGCTTGACTTCTCTGTGCTCTTTTCTTATGTTTGGCCTATGATATATCAGATCATAAACAGTCCATATTTTAAAAATTCCTCTCAAAAGTTATCACTATGCAAAACAAATTTAGGTTCTACACAGTAAGAATATAAAACTTCTTATTCCTTAGCCCAGAGATCCTTTGCCTACCAAGATACAAAGATAGAAAAAGAAGATTCTACTTTTATATTCCATTATTACTGTATGCAACTGACAGGAGAATAGTCATAAAGCCTGCTAAATAGCATGTACGTATGGCTTTGGCTTTTCTATCTCTTTTCTCAGGGGACTCCTGGGAAGTTGCAGTTCTGTATCTAGGCAAAGATAAGGGTTTTCTTTGTGAAATGAAAGAAAAGAAAAGATAGATCCTAAAATCCCTAATTATTTGCTCAGATCAGCAAGATAGGTAAGAAAACCAATTACATACCATCAGTGAATACAATGGTATATACATCATACCACCATATGGAAGCCCTCAAAGCTGAACAGACTGCAAGAATTGACTACAGTTCAGATAGTCGGAATGATAGTAGTTGATAGGATGAAATTCTCTCACACGTCGTATTAATTACTTTGTTTTGAACACAGAAGGAGCAGCTAAAAATGCTAATGAGCTTGTGGACAACTCTCAAAATAAAGGGAAAAAAAGCTATTTTTCCAGGACATATGTTATTGGATTTACATTAATTTAATAATCATTAATGCTATTGAACAATAAAGTAAGTCGTTAAATAACTTCTTTTTTCCTTAGAATGTTCCACAATACTGAGAATTTCTTCTAACCTATTATACACCTCTCTGTATTGAATTACAAATAAAAAAGAAAAGAAGAAAGAAAACCTTAAGAGCGAATCACAACTAGGTTTGAATGCAAAGATGCCACATTTTACAGAAAACACGCTTACTTCCAAAATCAGTTCCTTTGAGGGAAGATAATAGGTTTCTAATGACCTAATTAATTTTACACTAAGTGTGTTTTGCAAATGTACAAAGTTAGACAGCAAATTGCTGTCTCTGCTTTGGTAAGAAATGGTTTTCTCCAAACATATCTCTAAAACCAATGTACAGTAATTCATACCGACAGTTTATTCTAATTACAGCTGAATATAATGGTTCAGCTGAGATACCAAATTTCACTGCAAATACCACTTTGCTAGATGCAAAATAAAACAAAATGAAAACAAATAAATGCAAGTTATTTCAGCTGCAACCTTCTTGTTTTTTCTGTTTTGTTTTGTTTTGTTTTTGAGCACATAATGCTACAGAAAGGTACAGCGTGGCAGATCTGGTGCTGATGTAGAAGACTAAAAGATTATATATATATATATGTATATTCTAATAAAACTAATGGATATATGCACATTCATATTAACACATTACACATAATACTGGCATTCACTTTCTTTTCCTCCCAACTCTGCCAGGGTTCTCTGAAATTGCAAAAGGAAAAGTTTTTATCAAGTGAGAAAGATTGATGTATGTATTTTACTATGTTTTTGAATACTTAGATTCTGGTCTATCAAGATGGAGTTCAGATATTGGGTTAATTCCAGTTTCAATTAAAAAAACAGAACTATGATGAGTTGTCTTTATTCATAAATGTATATCACATAGTCCTCTTACCTGTTTTTAGAAATCTACCAGAACATCCTAGTAATTCAAAAATTTGAAGGTAGCACAAGCAAGAAACATAGTGGTTCAGAGCTTTTGTTGTAAGTTATAATTGAATGAAGGAGTTTGTATGCAGGTGACACAAAAACATTACCTAACTATAGCTTTAGGACAAACAGCAGAGATAAATGTTAAACAGTTTTAATATTTCTGAAATGCTTGATAGCCTTCTGCCTAATTAGAAATAGGTTTGGAAAACATATAGCAGTAAGTATAAAGTGTATATGCACACTGAACATAAAAAGTAGCTAGCCATGCCATGCCTGATGCACCCCAGGGTACAGTTGGCCCTATTGGCTGCCAAGGCACACTGGTGACTCACGTTCAATTTGCTGTCAAACTAATCCTAACACCTGCATTTTCTGTATGGTTTTTATTTTTTATTAATTTTATTTTATTGGAGTAAAGTAAAATAAAATAAAATAAAAATAATCATGCAGAATATACAGGTGTTAGGATTAGCATCCAAAGCAATATGTGAAAAAAGTACAGGGAAAGAACCAGTATATGTATTTTATTATTATTATTTTTTAAAATATAATGTACTTCCATTTAACAATGAACAAAAGCACAAGTTCTCTACATTAAAAGAGCCCCTCATTTTTTGTACTGGCATCCTGCAAAAAAAAATTATTCATTATAAGAAGGCACAAAAATTCTGTAGGATAATATGAATAAGGCATGTAGTTAATCCACTAAGATTCCATTAAGTACTGAGATGATGTTCAGCCAACTAATTACCCATTCATTAAAACAGAACCATAAATGACATTTCCAACATATTACAAAACCCCTCTGTAGTAATATTTTCCCATCTACATCTACTCTGACATTTATATTCTATGTCTTTTTCATAATTATTTCAAATAATTCCTCTGACATATTAAGGGGAAAATAGCTTAAAAAGAGATTACTTACCACCTACCAGTTGCTCATAAAGAAAGGAGCAGGAAAGAGTAATTATGTTGGTTTATTAACATGGAATTGACATGCTGGTAGTCCCTAATAGTCACTGCCATGGTCCAACTTTTACATGGAGGATATTTTTCGGTGCTTGAAATTATTTGAATATATACATACACAGGATTCATCCTGGTAAAAATGAACACACTTAAAACCAACTCATTTGATTCACAGAAAGCAACACAGCAGCCCAAATTCTGCATTAGAAAAACAAAACACAATAAAAACAATAACACCACTGCCACCATAAATCCAAAGTCTGGAATCTCATGTTCCACTTAGTTCTGCTATTGCTACTGCAACAGCTGCTGCTGGATAAAACAGGAACAGAAGTACAGAGAAGATGTACAGACAACTCTTCAGATAAAGAACAAATATGGTTTAAAACCAAAAGAGAACTGGATACTTGATATGAATTGTTATTTGTTGCATGTTCATTCAAGCATTCCCTGCACCTCTTAGATTGGTTATTCACAAAGTCACAAATGCTGGCAGTTTGCAGGAAACAGTACAATCTCTGGGCTTTTTAGATCACAAAAGAGATTTGCAATGTGCTACAGGTTATTTCTTCCAGCAGAATTTCCTATCAGATTTTTATATAAAGCTTATTTCTTTGCTATAATATCAACACACATCATCATTAATTTCTGTTTCTGGAAAATAAATAAATAAATATATTTCCTTCTTCACACATTGGCCCGTATTCTGGATTCCGAACTGCAGACTCTTCAAGCAGTCTTTTCTCTCCTTGCGTTCTTGTTCTAACACTTCCTGTCCCTGTCTCTGCCTCTTTCCTATCACATATTATTTTGCCCTACTTCTTCTACTGATACTTATATTTAAAATCCATGGTCCCCAGTTTAGTTCTCATACTTCAAGAAAATCTAGTCAAAGCCAGCAATGCTTTACAGCATATATTTGATGAGACACTGATATCTGAAAGACAAAATTGGTAAAATAGGCCCAATGCAGACTTGCTACACCATAATGATAAAAAGGTGTCCTATATGGGGATAAACAAAGCTACATCTCACCCTGAAGGACTGACCTATGTAAACAAGAGAATAGCTATACAGTGTTCAAAACTCTTTTGTCCTACCTAAAGATATATTTCATTTAAGTTCAATTAAGCATATGCCATTACCAAAGTCACATGATTGGTCAAGCAATTATAGTAGCTGCCACATCCCTAGACAGAAAAAGTGATGTTCCTGACACCACCATCATCTGTGTTGGTCAATATTTAAGTGATTTCTTGATGCTTTGAGAGAGCTGAGAGTGGAAACAAACCATAAGCCAAAGACTGTTTGCAACCTTGAATAAAGTCAGTTTTCTATCTGAAGCACAGCTGACAACGTATGATGAGAAGACAGCTGGTAGAACGTCAAAAAGATCAGGCAAGCAAATAGAAAAAAAAAAAAAAAAAAAAAAAAACCAAAAAAGTCTAAAGGTGCTAAGGATGCTAAAGGTTTCACTCACTCACAATAATAAAATATTGGTGGTTTGAGAGAACTTGAAATGTTGATTTCTTAACTCTCTGAAAAATAAAAAAATAAAAACAAGCAGCCAGCCAAAGCCTATTCTGCCTTCCTCATCCAGCCAAGTAGATCAAGATCCAGCATTGAAAAGAGCATTCTGGTTTAACCCACACAATATGAGAAAGACTTGGCATATCTCCTGACAAATTTTCCTCCCGTTCATAACCATCCAATAGATTCATGACTATAGACAGTTACAGATAACTGAACACACATTGAGAGAAAAATACAGTCAAATCTCCCTTGAGACTTGAGGAAACCACATGAAGAAACCACAGAGATCTAAGCAATGCCTTTCCAATATTTGTAACATAATTAACATCACAGAGTTTTTTTTCCTCCAAGTGTGCTTTTACATTGGCCTTAATTTACATATAGATCAATATACCATGGTCAACACATACACTGATAATTTATTGCAACCTGTTAGGGGAGATTTTCCTGTGAAAATGGGGTGATTAGATGTTTATAAATGATGGTATAGGTCATGATCACCCACTGCTGTACCTTCATTCACTAAGTGGGAAGTTCTTACTGAGCAAGGATTTCAGAAAGAAACCTTCCTGCAAGAAACAAACTAATATGAAAAATGCCAACAATGTCCCCTTTAAAGCACACACTTAGTTTACATATAATTTACTTAAAATTCTATTACAGCAATTCAAAGGAAAAAATATATATATTTCTTATTTTCATTATTATTATTTTACTGAAAACCCCTCTTCCACACTTAACATAGTCTCACTAAGAATTTAGGAATGATCCACTTAAAAATAAATTGGTATTAAACAAAATGTGTTTACTATATACATATGAAAATGCATTGTTAAAAACAGAATGTGAATAACTTGGAACACATTTCAGAGAAGATGCACTGGCTAGTACCATTAAATAGCAATGCTTTTAAGACTCTTCAAAGCAACAGTCTGCAGGCAGTGGGAATGCAACACTAAGATAAAATACCTATCAGTGGCACTACATTTTGCAGGAAAAATAATTGATGAGCTGGGTAGAGTGAATTATAAATCGCAGGGTGTATGCAGTACATTCTGCTCTGTTCAAAGTAGGTATTAGAAATACAGGATAAATACTGTCACTGATTATTATAAAGGGCAGAATAACCCAGTAATGAGGTGGATTAAATTTTATTGATTGATTAGAAATAAAACACCTGTATTATCCAAAGTTGGTATTTATTGCCTTTTAAAAAAAAAAAAAAAAAGTGCCTTTCTGAAAACATCACATCAAATATTAATCAAGTAATAATTAAATGGGGTAAAGAAAGTTGTCCTGGTCTCACTTACAATCCTTTGATTTGGCTGTGCTTGACTTATTTTATACACCAATAAAACTGCAATACTCTAATATTGCATTTTTAAAATTTTAATATTCTGGTTTTTTGTTGTTGTTGTTATTTTTTTTTTCCTAAGTCCTGGTTGGAAATACTGCTCTTACCTAACTTCTGGTCTGGTAGTCTATGTAATGATATCACTGCTTATTCTCAAAGCAACAAGATTGGAAAGCAGGGCCAATACAGCAAGATAAGGCTTTAGCTTCTTCTTATATATTATGTGCACTGTTTTGCTTTAACTGCATGCTTTCACTCCCTTTTTATGACAGGGTGCCAAGGTCAGAGAGAGACATGTATAACAGTCCATCTACCTCTCTACTTGGTTGGTGGTTACACACATACTTAAGTACTTATTAAAGGAAACAGTGTCTTAAACAGATGCTTAAATGATTCCTGGCCTACTGAGGGGCGCACAATTAAGCAGTCAAGACAATTATGAATTCAGAATCTATGGCTTCTGTGCTAGACTTTGCCAATGACTATTTCATTAACTGTTGATAAGGCATTTCAGGTATAATATTCTGTTAGACAAGCTGTGGTTGATGGGAAGTTTTTGTCTGATGTTACAACAAAGAAGTATCTTTAATACATGGAACGTAAGATAATAAATACTAGAGCCAAATCTTTTAAGAGACACTCTCCGAAATATTAACTTCCTTTGATTACAGCAAACCTCTGCCACCCAGCTAGATGGTTAGCGTTAATGCTAATGGATGCCTTGCATATTAGCCATCCTAATGGTGCCTCACTTCACCATCAGCCTTAAAAATCACTTTGTCTGACCTCTTTGTTACAGGTCCACGTAGCCTGATTTTTGCAGATTACATGAACAGAACAAAGCCAAAATATTCATGGTTTCAACTACAAATTATTAGAAACACTTTAAAACAGAGCAGTTATAGCCTATTTCGGATAGGTTTAATGAGACTGGAGTACTCAGCCTGGCAAAGAAGTCACGGGCAGCTTTCCATTTGTACCATGTATATGATTTTAGAACTAATTAGATGAACTACTGTTTGTATGCTTAAACTTCTGCACAATCAGGCCTTTATAATTTTCAAAATTATTGGTGCAGAAGTAAAAAACATAAATCACACAAAAAAACATTAAAAAAGTAAAAAACATAAACCATAAGTCTGTCTGCTCAATAATTAGTTCACAATTTTTGTTGCTTTCAGAGATTACAATTGAAAGAAGCACATATATCTAGTCAAAGAGATTCTCTGAAGTTTATTGACAATGAATTTTGTTTTGTTTTGT
Source organism: Nettapus auritus (assembly GCA_011076525.1). Taxonomy (NCBI): domain Eukaryota; kingdom Metazoa; phylum Chordata; class Aves; order Anseriformes; family Anatidae; genus Nettapus; species Nettapus auritus. Next base: position 4,027,977 of record CM021768.1, read on the forward strand.
TTTTTAATATAGTGAAGCATTTAATGGAAAAAAAAAATTGTATTTATTCCTGCATGCTGGGAATGCTTTGTTTTTACACAAATTACAGTAGAATTATTAAAAAAATAAAACACAGCTGCCTTATATTTAGCACTATTAAAATCTATCAAACTTACACCTCCTCCTGTGACAATATTACTGCTCTGGCCTTATAAAAAATACCCGCAAATATTTTTTTCATCTTAAATAAAATACTTGAGATATTTGGAGTGATTAAAACACATGAAGATCAGAGAGACTTTTCTGTATCTACTCTGCCTTTACTTACAGCTTCATAAGATTTTTCTTCCTGCAGGGCAACAAGAATTAAACACTATTTTAAAGGCCTCCACTGTTATAAAGAAAAATGTATAATATTGAGGCGGTAAGGGAAGAGAAATTCATGACTATACAGAAAAAAAAGAAAAAAAGAAAGTCTTCACAGGAGTAAATATTGGTTGCAGTTAACCAACTCTAAATTGAAACATACCACAGAGGAGAAGACAAAGCCTTCTAAAGTTTTTGAGGATTCATGTTTCCCTAATGAATATTCCATTGAGTTACAAGCATGAAAGATAGCAAACGACTTGCTTTCATGTTGCGCATAAGTATAATATACACTGCCGGGAAACATGCTGCCAGAAGCTCCTTCCTTCTTTTTCAGTTGCTCTTTTTGTTGACTTAACAGGAAGGTTTGGATTTCCCACAATGGGATATACCGAAACTTTGAAACAGATCATCCTTCATGTAAGACAAGTATATACAGGTGACAGGAATCAATGTAAATACCTCAATTCCAGCTGGCAGATTCCAAAGTCTCCTGCTCAGTAGAGATTAGGATCAGGCAAGTGGGGAAGCTGCTGTCCAAGCTGGTATGAAAGGGTGGCTGTTTGCTGTGAACATAGGCATAGGCATTCCTTTGTTTTGTGGACTTGCTTTGTTTTTTGTGGTTGTTACTTGTTGTTGTTTTTATCAGAAAGACTTCTTATTCTAAAATTTTACACCTAAATGAATATGGAGTTTTTTATTTTGCCTAGCAAAATGGCCTGTAAATCCTATCTTTCAATGTAAAAAAATATATATATTTCTCAGAATTTACTTTCTGGAGGGTACTTATTGCTGTTTTCCTACTCTGAAGTTATAGTCAACTATCATGTCTCATTCTCAAATGCCTGAAAACATGAAATACATTAGACCTCTTCAAAATTTACAGGGGTGCAGAATAAAATCAGTCAATGCCTCTAGCATTCAAAAATGTATACTCAATTAACATTATTCCAAGATAATAAATTAATGGCTTTCTATTGAACAATCATCAGATTTCCACTTAGTATGCTTACGATTTTGAAAATATCAAAACAATTTAAAAATAATAAACCAATTCCATTCATTTGGTCTCAATGTCTTCTACAAAACAGGCTGAAGTTAATTGTTCTCTTCCCTGTATATGAACTACCGTAGCTCTGTACAGAATTCCTAATTGGAATGCATGGTCCAGTTTAATATATTTTGATGTGCATAGTTTGGAAGTAGCTGCAGTAACTTCTTTAAAAACTTTTAAAGGAACAATCATTAACTTTCTTGAGAAGACAAAAAAATAAATAAATAAATAAAAAATAGCCAGTTCCCCCAAAACTGTTTTGTTAATATTACATGCTACTGAAAAAATAATATGAATAGAAAATTGTGACCTCTGCCTTCAATAGCATGCATATTGCCCGAATGAACATCCAAGAGTATACCTGGGGGACAAGGGGAGACTATCCCTTCAAGCTACAAGGAAATTTACATATCAGGGTTGGATTTTCTCATCTGGACTTGATAGGAAAATAGATATTACTGTCTGACTCATCTCAAATACAAGAAAGCAACCAAACATTATTATATATCAGCTAAGAAATCATGTGGTGTACAAGGAGCAGCATTTCTCCCAGCTAATAAACTGGGAGACGACATTCAAACTTCTTTTTGCAAAACAAGAAGGGCTATCTTGTTCAAGCTGGAGATTAATATATTCTTTAGGGTTTGCTTTTGTGGAAAGCATGGGCCCAGATACCTTCTAAGTTTAGGGAGTAACTGGAGACTCAGATAATCTGCTAAATTTCTTACTATTTCTTCCCTACATAGCTAGCTAATTGTGGTCTCTGCGAACTGCTTCACATTTTCTGTGATCACAACAAAATAACTAAAAACTGTTTTTTGTTGTTGTTTTGTTTGCTTGTTTTCATAACAGTAAGAAGAAATTGTCTTAGGACTTCCACATACATGTCTTAATATTGATAAGGCTACCAAAATGCCTCATAAACTGTTAATAAACCAGTTAGAAGAAATACCAAGTACGCCTGTTACTTGCAATGCCTCACTCATAGTAGCTCTGAAAGTAACTGAACTCTCACATTAGAACTAGGTGAGCATTAAACATCTTTGTTAGCCAAAGTGTGATAATAATAACAAAGTGTGATAATTTCAACACAAAAATGTTACAGCCCATTGAACAGGAAAAGTTTGATCATATGAAATTCCAAGTATCATCTTGAAGATGGAAGGCACATTACAGTATTGATAACAAACATGTACATAATCATATTTGTGGAGAAAGATTGCAAGTAACACATTTAAATGCTTTAACTGACTACTACTTATATTTGCTATGGTACAGAAGCTGTACAACAGAAGCTGGTGCAGATAGCACTGAAATAACAGCAAAGTAAATGTGGTTCCAGAACTCCAAAGGGGAAAAAATGTAAAACTCTAGTATTACACGTGGATGCTACCTGTAATTCAATAGCATTTTTATATGTATGTTGGCAGCTATTGTGCTCTCAGCTGTTTGACTAAATGGGATTAATTAAAATAATTATTTGCAATTTATCAAGAAAGTTATATCTGCAACAACTATGTATTTCTCTGCACTAGAAAGATGGTGAGTAGGCAGATTCTATGCTATACAGAAGCATATTTATTTCAGAGACAGTTTGTGCAAGTGACTATGTAAGGTTTCAGATAAAAAGAAGAGGTGAAATCCTGTTTCTACAGATGGCCATCACAATGTGTCCTGGCTGATCTATATATCAAAGGCCAAGTCGGTGACACTTGTTTTGAATCTCTACCTCTCACTATATTACATTTAAATGTTTGTTTGTTTGTTTGTTTATTTTTTTAATGTGAGATGGGATTAGAAACTAATATTAAGGTAGATATTGAAAATCATTTTGTGGTACATGAATTCCATAGCGCTGAGGAGAGGCATGAATAAGGCAGTGGTCTGCCTCTGAAAAGTTAACACAGAGATCAGTGATTGAGGAATATGGGACTCTGCTGGACCAGCAGCTAGTGAGAGACCTCAGTAGCTCCCTGTGAGATTATGAGCTTGGCTCAGCAGCAGACAAACTGGAAACCTGCCAAAATAATGCATTTCCTCTGGTAGTCAATGTGGAGCTTTCTTACCCAGAGATTTCCTTCAATTTGAGTTTCAACCAACCACCTGACTGTGAAATAATCCTCTGAAACGCAGAAATTGTTTTCCTCCATACTGTTACAACTATAAATCTTTCCTTGCACTATGCTTGGTTTCCATCTCTGAGATTAGACCACATTGTGTTTTGGAAAGCTTCTTTACAAAATAGCATTACAACTGCAAATGGGAGATGTATGTGAAACTGAACAAAGCTGCATCTGCTGAAGAAGCATACCTGCACTACAAAGGGATTTGGCATTTGACATTTCTGTTATTTCACTTCCTAGGCAGCTGAAGGCAAGCTGCCCAAACCAGAAAAGTTCCCCTAAAAAGACCAGGAAAAACAAAACAAAACAAAAACAAAACAAAACAACAACAACAACAAAAAACAGATAGCCTTGAATGAGGACATCATACCTCAAGAAAATTAAAATTGTTAAGAATTGAAACCATAAAGTTAAATCTGAGGAAATAAAATAGTTTATTTTTACAGGTGCAATTTAAATATCCCATAAAAGACCTGAAATAAACTTGGAGCAGGTAGAACTGCAGGCTCAAGCCTAGTGGCCCTAAGCATTCTCAAGCTACTTTCAGAGCACTTTGTAGCACATAAAATATTGAGCTAAAAGGGAACTATTGATGTAGATGTAATGGATGTGTAAGCAAACTCGCTTTTTGTGTATATCTTAGAAGTAATTTAAAGCTTTGTATGTTGGGAATTGCCGAGTCTAATTTTTAGCCTAGAGCAAGTTTTTATAGACAAATAACAAACTCTAATGATAAGAGTTTGTAATGGTCAGACTTAACTACTCTTCTGCTGCTAGGTATTCTAATGGTACACCTTAGCTTTGATGGACCTGGTTCCACAAAACAGTCCATTCACCCACTTCACATAAACTGTAAGTTTCTGCAACTTGAAATTAGGCATTATTTGGATATGTTTAAATCTCATCTGTTTTAATGGAGAGCATGTGCTCATTTTCTTTCAAACTACCTTTGAATGGATCATGAGCAAGTAATTAAAATGGTTCTCTAAACTATTAGTTGACATTTCAGTTCTCAGTAGCTATAGCTAGCCTGAAATTGTTCTCTTTAGACATGCCAAACATACTTAAAACAAACAATTGCGAGTTATTAAGAAAATAGAAACTCAGAGTGCTTTTCAATTCATTCACATAAAACTAACTTATCTTGACCTGTAAGTTTAACATAACACTTTTTTGCAATTGTCATAAGTCAAATTAGTGCTTTTAACCAAATGAAGGCACAAATCCATACACCATTTCTTGTGAAATTCTCCAGAATTCATGCCTTCTGGTGACCAGCTTAGAAAGAAAAAAATTGTAATTCTACAGTGTGAATAATTCAATGAGAGGAATAATTAAGAAATCAATCTATGGAAATGTTATTAAAAACTTGTTTATTTTGCATGGAACTGTATTCTAATCTTGCACAGATAGTGTTCTGCCATACTACTGGAGCAGATCATGGCTCTTCCACATCTATAACTTAGGGTCTCAGAACAGGAGATAAACTCAAGATTTCCTAACTTTCAGCTGTGTCACACACTCACATATTCACAGATTTGCCAGCTGATAAAGATATTCTCTGAAAGACTTTCCAAGACACCAATAAATTGATGAAAAACATCATACCAGTCCAAATAATCAGCTGGAATAAATTGGAATGGAAATCTTGGACTTGCATTTTTAATACCTTTTAATGTAACCCAATCCATCAAGCACACAGACAGACAATAATCCTGCCTCAATTTTTCCATTAACTGCTGTTGACTAATTGCCTTGTTTTGGTTTATAATCAAAACAATACACGAAGCTTTTACAACAGTATGACAGCCTGAAGCAGTTACATCTCCTTAACACTTAGGAATGAAAAATAACAAAATCTAACCTACCTATAAATTGTAAAAGGAAAAAAAATTACATATTTTATGGATATATTTAAATGGATAAAAATAAATATATAGAACTACATAAACAAATCGAGTTATTTTAGTGAAGCAAGTTTGATGATTGCAGAATTGTACTTGCATAGTAACGTTTAAGTACTAGCAACTACAGAAGGAAAAATTCTAAATATCAGTTATGATAATTATGATACAGACCACTGGGAGAAAGGAAAAGATCAATCTTTTTTCCCTTTTTATTCTTAAGTATGCGCTTTCCTGTGCACAGTGGTGAGATGAGAGCTCCAGTTGCTATAACAACTTAACTCTTTATTATAATCAACAGCCTCCTAAGTTTAATTGCCATTCTGCCCTACTAAACTGTTATATTCAACAGCAGTCGTAGGAATTCCATAAATCTTGTTAATCAAACCTATGCAAAATCTCAACACAATCTGAAGCATACTTAAATGTCAGAGTTAGTCTTAAGTTCTCATTTGCTTCTTTACTGTAGCAATGTATCATTCAAAATGAATTACTTTGTCCATGAACACATTTGTCTTGGGACAGCTATCCTCTGATTAAACACAAAACAAACATAAAATGGTATTAAAACTGAATGTATGAAACAAAATACATCAAAATAACATATAAAAATATAAAAATATTGAACATATTTTTACAATAGTGAAAACATCCCTACCTCATACAAAAGAACTTGCACTTAGGTCAGCATCAAGAGTTAAGCTATCATAAAAAATGAAGTAATAAGAATGCTTGAGCAGAGAATGATTAGAACACCCAGTACACTTCAAAATCTGGAGATACACACAGAAAGTGTGTAAGTACAAAGATTATTAGAAGATTATTAGAAACTATATCATGAACCTCATGATATAGCTGGCCTCAATAACATTTTCTTTCACTAATCAACTAAATCATGCAAATGGGAAGGATGTTAGCATTCTTCACAAATGCTCTAATTCAGGTCCTGTGGGCTCAGTATAAATTAAGCCTTATCATTTACCCATGAATTATGATGCCAATCTATAATAAGAGGCCTTGTATGTATCCTCAGAAACAGACAATCAGAGAAGAAGGGAAAAACAAAACCATATTATCAGAATCAAGCATTTGGAGTTATAAAGAAACTAAAATGGTTTGTTACATAAGGTACAGAGGATAAACATCTGATATAAATAAGATAACTGATTCTTTTTCAATATAAGGAATGTAAGAATGAGATGTATTTAAGCTTATGTACTTTCAGAGTCACCTGTTCTTGCCTTATGCCCTGCATCTTTTTTTTTAAATTCCAGAAATTTGCAAATAACACAACAAAAACTCATACCAACACTCAGAACAGAGAATGACACCTCATGCTTTTAAATGCAGCCATGCATGACCTCACTTTCACTTAGAGCATAATGCAGAAATCCCTGATAACCACTTAAAGGCAGTCCTGGGAGAAGAATTTAGAAATGAACTAGCCAGCAACTGGACAGTACCAATAACTCAGCCATAGCCCAAAATTTGGCAAACTATTAACTATAATTATTAACTACAAATATATTAACTATAATTCTATTAAATTTTTAAAACATGGATGCTGCAGGTGTCGAAGAAAAAACACGAAGCTGGAATTAGCTTGGCTGCAGTTTCATGGTTGCATGTCAGAGCACTGTTGCTATTCCAGCCTAGCCATGATGCAGAAATGGCCAGTCTGTGGTCTGTGGATCAGCTTCCTTGGCTACGACTTGCATGCTGCTGCTTTTGTACCAGCAGGGCAAGTGAGCAAAGAGGACAGGCTTGTGCCAGCCTTCCCTCTGCTGGCTGCTCTCCTTTGCCAGCTTCTCTATCAGACCATGATAACTGGGACATGCTCTTTAGCACCTCAGTGTGAACACACCAGAGCCACCTTGTTAAGCCCTGCACACTACCCCTCCAGCTGAACAATGGACTTTCTTATCAGCTGACCACTGGAAAAAGCAGCTGCAATTTCAACGGCACTATGAAAATAAATTACACATATGAAACCTAAAACAATAGTAAATATTAAATCCACCGAGTCATGTTGCTTCCTGTTTGAATGCCCATTTTTAGATTTAACCCACTAATTCATTATGTGTTGTTTGTCCATCTGTATTTACTTGTGATTAATACAGCACACAAAAACCACAGCAAATCAAAAATACCATCTCAGTCTAGGCATTAGCTCAGTAAAGAGAAAAATAAAATTGTAATAGAAAAACTCTATGATTCTATCAGACTGTAAACCATAAAAAAACCCTGTCATTTAATGTATATTTATGCCTTTTTATCTATTTTACTTATTATTTTACTTATTACCTTTAATGCTCAGAACAATTATAGTGAAGATTTGCATTAAAAAAAAAAAATACAAAGACATTAGGATTTAGCCAGGAAGTCTGAGAACTCAAACAAATAAGTTGTGCTGAATTCTCTGACAGCAACTAGTTAGCACATTTATCAGAAATCAATAATTCTAAAGCACTGTCATAAAATAAAAACTGATTGTCATTGGTAAGGCCCACTTTTGCAGAATTGCTGTACTGAACAAACAGAATAAGCATTGGCTTCTGTTCCAAAAGATGCATCTCATAACATCGCAAAAAAAAGGCTTGCTTTTGGTATTTGTTTATTGGATCTGGATCAGAGAACAGAATTAAGTATTTATCTTTAAAAGGTAATATCTTTTTGATTATATGTCATAGCAAAAATCTTATATTTGTTTTAGAAGTTTGAGACTAATGCTGGCAACATTAGGAGTCTTGTGAACCTTGACAGTAGTTCAGCCAATTATCTGATGAACGATGAAGATGGAGTCTTCTTTACTCCTCCGCGACATTTCTGGAAACCGTAATTCTGAAAATCTAAATGGAGTCATTGCTTTTCACCCCTGTGGGCAGAGCTATAATTCTCCAGATATACATTCTAACTGGGTTTTCTAATAGCTCCATTCATTTCTCAATCTTTTTAATAAGATTGCCAGAGAGGACAGCTTGTCTCTGGCATATTTCTCTTCCAAAAGGACAAAATCATCTGAGCTATAATTCAAGCCTTTCAACATCACATTTTGGTCATCACAGCTTGTCAAATTAAACAAACTAATATTGCAATTTAAAAAGAAAAATGAAAAAGTCAGAAGATGACTGTGGTTCCTGTAGTTTCCACAGCACATTTCGTAAAGTCAAACATGTTTTAGAAGTAACAACTCATCTCTGAAATACAGAGAGATACATACCAAGCTGAGGTCAATAACTGGCACTCACTGTGTGGTGTGATAATTTTCACAATAATTTAGAGCCTAAAATTGGAAGCAAATAATGAAGTACCACTGCAGATAGTAGTACTGAAATGAAGAAAATATCCTATTGTATTAGCAAAGACAATTTTTGAGCATGCCACCAATTTGTTTATGCAAAACATACAGCAATAAGGTTTAGCAAGTTCTTAGGTTTTACACTTCATACAAAAAAATAAAATAAATAAATAAATAAGTAAAGCTTTTAATACCCACAAAAAGACTATGGGGGAAAGAAAACCTGTGTGGAAATAAATACAAATATTTTTAAAATCAAGTTAAGGGAAATCACTTCTTGATTACATCCGTGATATATCATCTATATCAACTGCAGCTCAGAGTTAACAGTTGTGAGAAGTTGGTGGTACACTTTATTAAAAAAAAAAAAAAAAGCAAGTGAATCTACTTTTATTTGCATATATGTGAAATATTTACATAACTTGAAACGTGTATATTCTTACGTGATGTTGAATATGATACTTTTACTCCCTAGTTTAATTTAGATTACAAAGTGAGTTACAATGAATTACAAAGAGACTCCTGAAAAAAAAAAAAAAAAAAAAAAAAAAAAAGAATTAGCTTAGGAGGAATTATAAAGGAAGCATGAAATTTTGTAATGGCGGTATACTTTGGAATAAATGAGCCGAGTCAAAACTTTGATATATCCAGAAGTTGCTCTGTCAGCAACTACTGGGACTTGTTAAACTTTGTGACCTGCACTGCTAACAAATATTTTGAAGAAAAGCTGGGGCTTTGCTGTTCACATGGCTTTGTTTATATTGAAAAATTAAGACAATCATGTCCTATACCTCCGTGAACTCTAACTTCAACCCTGAGTGCCAGTGTTTCGTATTTCACTTAGTTATTCCACATTAATAGACGTGAACCATCAGCACGCATTGGTATAAAACCTACATCTCTTCACAGGAGTAAAAAAGTTATTAGAAATCTTAAGCATTATGGACTCATTCTGAGGTTACTAAATTGACCTTATGTGGGAAGGATCGGTGGGTAATTTTTCTACTACTCTGTCAATATATACATTTCCTTCTAAATATACTCAGCATTTTATCTTAATTACATCAAATGTGAAAACAAAAAATATTAAAGCCAAAGCAATGTATTTCTTGCTCTAGTGATTTCTTTATAAAGTTTTCACTTGTCAGTGTGTCCAAAAAGTCTGTTTCACCAAACTCCTGAGGAAACCGAACACCAGTTTCCTGTAATCTGCCACCTGCTCCTACCATGGAAAATTTAATTGTCTCATAGCTCAAAGATTTAGAAGAAAAGAAATGTTCAGATTCATTGTTCATTTGTAAAGAGCAAATGGAAATAGAAACTGAAGAGAGGGCTTGGATTTTGATAGAGTTGACTTTCTTTAAAGGAGAGAAAATATCAGAAAGAGCAAAAATATTGCAATGTGTGAAAACAAGGTCAACATCAGAACAAATGTTTGTTGTCTGATATAAAACACTTATTTGAAAACTTAGTAAACAAAATCAAAAGCTTGGGTTTTGTGTGTGGATATGACTAGTACAATCCAAACCATACAATGCTTTTTATGAAGTGAACTCAAATTAATTGGACTCAGATGCAGTTGACTGCAGTTCATTTCCATGATATTTTTGGCAAGTTTTAAAGTGAGAATGAAACCCATTTACCAACATGCAACAATGTCCATAATCTTACTGAACAACAACGTCTATCTGTAATAGAGTATACAGCTATAAAATAATGAAATGTCTAATACAGTTCTTCTGTAAATTCATAGATTACTGCACAAAGTAAAGGGACCAGACAATCATGGGAAAAGAGTAAATAACAGGTCACATTCCCTTTTATAACTTATGTGACATACTGTCTTGATTTTGATGGAGTGTTTTGACTTAATGTGGATTTCTTATTTATGAAAATACCGATTACAAAAATTCCACAACACTGACCCATTACTCCTTGAGAAATGTCTATTGCTAAGATTGTTAATAAATAAATAAATGCATAGTGTTTAATACAAAACAGAGTACTTCCTGGGACTTACAGAATAAATCCATCTGAATGTACTTTTTTCTTGTCTGTGCTGTTTCCATCATTCTGATCACTGTACATATATGGCTTTAGAATAGTTCCTGTAGCTAACAATGACAACTCTGCCACTCAGGGACAGCACGCAGACATTCAGTTTGTCAGTTTTCATTCAGTTTAATGAAAAACGAGTTAATCTTAATTCAGTATCTGAAAAATGTTGATCAACCTCTGTACTGGGTCTGGCTGGGATGGAGCTGACTTTCTTCCCAGAAGCCCATACGATGCCATGTTTCGGATCTCTGACTACAAGTGTCAATAATGTACCAGGCTTCGGTATCTTCCAGCTCTGCCACCCACAGTGAGCAGTGAGGGAGGGGGCACAGCTGCAGCCAGGACAGCTGCCCCCTGACCCAGGGACATTCTGTGCCATTAGGCTCCGTGCTCAGCACTTACACCAGGGTGGTGATCCCTCCAGAACTGTGCTGCTCAGAGACTGGCTGGGCATCGGTCTGCATGTGGGAGGTGGTGCCTTTGCACCACTTGGTTCTGCCAGTTCAGAACTTACACTGACAGCATATGGCACTGCCTATGTTCCTTTGTTGGATACCTCATAAAATTACTCCACCCAGGCCACCACATAAATTACTAGTGTTACTAAAAATATTTGTCTAGGGTGAAGTTTACTTAATTTGAGACTTGATATTCACTTTATGAAATTCATCCTAATAAAACTGAACCCCTGATTATTCAGTGAAAATCAGTACATGCAGAATCATAAGTAGATCCAGATCATTTTTTTCTTGTATGTTCAAATGCATATTTGAAGGGCAAATGGATTGATTAAATCTGCAGCTATGAAGTATCTCCACTTTTTTGTTAGCTTCAGTATATACATCTCAGTGTTTTTGTGTAGCTACTTCACAACTTGACAGCTACCTTCATAATATTTTTAATTAAAACACTTGAAATATTTTGAAGAAAAGCTAGCCACACTTCAACTTTGCAGTCTTCTTTGTTCTGCTTAAGAAACACCACAAACTGTACACCACTGTCAACACCTTTCCTGGGATGCAAATGTGTGGTGTTTGAAAGCCTCTGTCATCTGCAGTGCTGTCTTCAAATTAATAAATGTAAACTTTTGGTACCATGTGGCTCTTCTACTGACTTGTATTGGCAGGAAAAGGGAGCATATTAAGGAAGAATTGTTGGGACACCAACAGTAGCAGCACCAGCAATTCATCAAACAGCAATCTGTCTGGACTTAAAGCCCAGACTGCAGACTTTTGGTCCCTTCCTGACATTCAGCCAAAAGACAGTATCAAAAAAACTGTTCTACACACAATATTCACAATAACAATGGGAATAACAATACCCTAATACTCTTCATCCAAAGGCAAAGTGGACAGTTAGCATAAATGCTGGTGATCTACTTTGATTCTCACACCTTGTGTTCTATGTTGTTTGGCAAGTGTATTTTCATCAGTAATAGTTTACTTAAGTACATAAATCAGTTATTGCTTTCTTATTCCCACTATAAAATCTTGTGATTCTTAAATTACATTGTTTCTTCCTAATGCACAATAAAACCAGGTTAGGTGAGATTAGTACTGAAAACAATTTAAAAATAGATTTATTCACCAGAGAGCACTGGATTTAAATGTTATGTATTCTGGATGAGGGGCAGAAGAAGAGGGGACTAAGAGGTCTCAGAAGGGGATTAGACTTTGTTACTTTAAATATTAACTGACAATCAGTCAAACATGAATGTGTGGGAAGCACAGTTTTGCAGTACTGCTCTTCTAGGATTTGTTTTCTTCAAAATGTGCATTCCTTTCTGCATGCATTCCAGATATACGTATGTTGGCTTTTTAACTATTTGAAATGGCTTTGATCTTGACTACTTGAAGGAACATAAAAATATAAATAGTGTGACTAGATATGATTAATCCTAGCAATGACAAATAATAAGAATAATAATAAAAAAGATAACATGTTTCTGATTTTTTCAGATGTACCTTGGGATGTTCAGGCTTTAGCTCATATCAGTCAAATAAGAATGATCTACAGAAGAAATCAGAAATGTAGTAGTGTTCAAGGTCCCCAAATACCACTAGTGCCAGCTTATCAAAGATAAGAAACTAGAAAATCAGAAACAACAGCTTTCTGCTTGAGTAGCTGCCACTTTCCTTTGAGATGGAGCAGGGAGTAAGAAAACAACATTCTTGCTGCAACATAATTGTCAAAATGATGAAATAATATGCAATGATTAGGTATGATAATGAAAATTGTCAATTGTTCTAAGAAGCTGTCACCAGTAGGTAAAAAGTGCTGTACAGCCAGGACTTGATGACCAGTTATGAGGTGTGAAAATATAACTTTTATTAGAGGAATTGTTAACTGGACACTTCAAAAAAAGAGTGGTCCTAAATCCTCATTAAGATGATCTCATTTTCTGTACATATGTGAGCAGAGAGGTGAAGTGAGATGAAAGGAAGATCTGTTGCAGCGAGCAGAGAGCCCCCAAGACATCACCAATACTATGTTCAGATCTCAATCCTTGAATGCAAGAACCCAGCAACTCCAAAGGATACCTGTCACACGACATGGTAACTTTCTAGGTACCTTAAGGGCAGCATAGCAGAAACTTGACCTCTCATCACCTCACAGGGATAAAATATATTATGCATATATTGTGTATATATGAGTATATATAAGTGTAGAAATGCAATGTGACCTAAATCCCTAACCTGCTTTGTTTTCAGCATCAGCTTGGCTGCTTTCTGTAGTTTCCTTAATGTACCCAGTTAATTACTTCTAGTCAAACTACAGAAAATTAAATGGAATGTCACAATAAAAAGGAAAAAAATACAGCCTAAATGCTCCAATAGATAAGGAATGTTTTAGAGCATTCTGAAACATCTTCCAGCATTCAATTGCCTGGAAGATGAGATTTCCTTCACAGCATTAGCAGACATACAACACTTTACATGGATACTTCTCATTCACTGGCTGGTATACTACAACAAAAAATAATTTACAGAATAAAAAATGCGGTATGGCCACAGAGAATAACAAAGTAATCAATGAAACACATGTTCCCTTTTTTCAATAAAAGGGCAAATGCGTGAAAGCAACTGGAAGATTGTTTAATAGCATAGTAATTTATTTTTCCAAATCATTTTAGTAGTTTCACAGTGAAACAGGAACACAATTTAAGAATTACTTTATTTTCCCCCTTTACATTTGTTTCTTTTTATATCTCCCCCACTGATGCCTTGAATTTTCAACAAAATTAGAGAACCAAAATGCTTATACCCCACCCTTCATAAGCAAATGTGTTGACTGAAACAATTCCAGTTCTTTGAAAAAACAGTTTGCTATTTTGACCAGCCCTATGCAAGCTATTCATGAGAAAAGTACTTTCACTAATTGCATTTTAAAAGGAATATTGCACAAAATAGCTATGCTAAGTCTTGTTACTCAGTGAAGCTTGTATTTCAGTAATAATCTTCTGATACTAATGATGTCTCTACCCAATGGAGAAGTAAAACACCTCATTAAGTTAACCGTGTAATTCTTAGATATTTCCAACAAATTATAAAGCTTTGATCTTCTGAAAAGCACAAAAGATAAATGAATCTATTCTAGAAACATACTAATATTATGTGATGGTTATTTTCAAACCGTTCAATAAAACTCTTACCCATACAGAGTGCAAAAATATTAGAAAAATGGGTGCACATAAAATTATATGCTTTGGCATCCCGTTGTGTTTGAGAAAATGCTGGAATGTTAGTACCGATGTTTTACTTGTATATTTCTCAAAAGAAGGGTTGCACATTAGTCTAATATTTTGCTTTAAAATCCGCACGTATCATTTATCATCAAGTACTTCTGTTATATAAGTGCAATTGTTTTTCCATTTATCTCCCTGAATACTGTATTTGAACTGAAGAGTTCAAATAAATAAATAAAGTCTAGAGGAACAAAAAACAAATCAACCTCTAAATTCCAAATGAAGTACTGAAAATACAAAATTGAAGAGGCAGAGAAAAAAAAAAAATCTAACAGTTTCTTAATTTTACTTTGGCAGTTCTTTACTTGGGTCAACATATGGAGATAATCTGGAAGTTTCGAATAGCATGGTAACCCAGGCAGGAACTGGCCCAGCAATCCCTAACACCTTAAATCTATTTGTCTTTGGGTTTGTTATCAAAATCAATATTTCTAACTCTCATCTCAGCTTGAGTTGGTCATTTTTCCCATCTTCCAGTAAGATTCCTTCTCTGTCTGAAGCTGCCTTTACAAAACCCAATGGAAGTTTTGCAACATTTTAAAGAGTAATTAAAAATATTCCTCTAGACAGAGATGCCATTAGGGACTAGGATGAAGTCTCCTTCCTATATGGCATGTTTGTAGGCAGAACCATCACTAGCACTATACTCCCAAAGCTTTAAAAGGACAGGCACTAACAGTACCTAAAGAGAAAAGAGAGAAAAGAGAGAAAGGACTAAAGAAAAACCTTTTAAATAAAGTATACACCACTATTTACCAGAGGAATACCTAAGTTTGCTGACCCACAGATGGGCCTCATTAATTTTGTAGACCTATTTATTTGAGTAAACAGGAGAGTAGCTGAATATTGTTTGAACACACTGTACCAGCAAAATTAAAACAAAGAAAAAAAATAAAACCCAAACCCTGCATTTAACTAAGATGACGACATAAATGCAATTTGTCTGCTAGAAAATTTGAGTAGATCTGAAGGAATTACTGAAATACATGTACTCATAAATTAAGCCTAACAGAGGACAAAAAAAGCAATAAATAAATAAATAAAAGCAAATGATATCAATTCATTTTTTTTTTTTCTCTAAAGAAAATATTAAAACTAAGTTTAGGCTGTAGCAGAGTGATTTGCACTTGACAGTTGACACCACATGGTATGTATGTGGAGGGCCATCAGTTATAGACAAACAAAAAAGCCCTGTGTGGTTCTTGTGGTTATGTGGCTGGCCTGTGGTTTATGAATTCTCCAACTCATATTCTCCTAATATGTGCATTTTTGCTTCCAAGATCCAAAAATATCGACTTTGAAAATTAGAGATTAACTAGGTCACTCATGGAAGGAGAGAGGGGTCACTGCATGGATGATACAAACAAGGCACGTATTATGCACATGGTGGCTCTCTAACATTAAAAGAAAGCTTCAAAACCACATCCATTCTTGTTTGTGCTCATTGGGCTCACGAATTAACTATCTTCTGCAATTAAATCTATCAAACTTCAAGCTCCCAATTAAAAATTTTCAAATGCATCATGCTCCAGGGTGTCTGAAATTAAAAACCACTTTACGTGTTTGTCAAGTCCTCTTTTGTAATTTTGTTTTACAGTGTTGTTATTTCTACTGTGATAAGTGCTGCCAACCCCTTTCCATTTATACACCATGAAAGAAGGAAAAACAAAACAAAACCAAACCAAAAAAAAAAACCCTCCTTCAGACAGCTCATTCCTAACCACGGCTTTTTGTTCCAGCAGCGGTTGCACTGTCCTCAGACATCTATTCCCCAGAGGGGGCTGAGGGGGCCGGGATCGTCTCTGCGTCCCTGCCCCTGACAAAGGCCACAGCGCCAGGGGGAACTGGAAGTGGCCCTGCTGGTGTCTGGCCTGCCTGGCTCCAACAGGGGCTGTGCTCAGCATCTCTCCACAAAACCTAGACACACCTCTGTAAATTTGCTTTTACTTTTGGTAAAAGGGGGGAAAAAATAGAAGAGCTGTTTCAGTTTAGTATGGGGGTAAGACATTCTAACACTCAATGTCAATAAACCTTTATTTTGTTTACCCAATTAACTCTTTCTAGACATGAATCCCTCCTATATGAGGGTCCAAATAAATGTGACTATGGCTAAATAAGGTTTTTTACTGATAGGCTACTAAACTGTCCCCAGAATTAACTGTTTTGTGCATATAGTCATCTTGTGGTGAGAGTCCTACTGCAGAGATGGAGATGTGCTCTGGGTTTCATGCTCCCTCTTGCTCAAACGTATTCTCCAGAAGCGAGAACTTATGAATGATGTAATTTTGTAAAGGAGGAGAGATAAACACAGTTCCTGATTTATAAGAATATAAATTTGTAAATGATGTGAGCTTTGACAGCAATGTTGTTTATCAAAGTATAGACAACTGCATCAAAAACAAGATTACAGAAAACATTTCTAAAATGGCTATACACAGGCTCACATGAGCACGGCACACCCAGCTTATCAGCTCTACAAATAATACTTTTTCCTGTCTTCTGATAAATTTGTAGCTTTTCAATAAAATTTAGAAAACTGAAAATTCAAATCTATTCATGTACCAAGGGACACTGAAAATCTTTAAATGGGAAATACTGAACAGCTGGAACTGCAGGAACTCTAATTCTTTTTTTTCTCTCCATGGGCTTCATTTGCCTATAGAGAAAGATGAAAGGTATGAAACCATCCAGATACGAAATCTAAAACTGCTGAGGCTGAGACAGAAAATGTTCCACCCCAATCCCTCCTTGGCCATGAAATAATGAGGTAACTATTGTAATTAAGTGCAACCATTTTTGTTAACTTGAATTCCTGCTTTGTCTTCAAAAGGAAAAGCTACGTATGTAAACCATATAAAAATATATAATCTATTTAGGATACAAACAGAAGTTAAAATAGAAATACAAATGCAGTTTCCAAGAAAATAGTATAGTATAGGTAAAAGTCACAGTAGGTATAAAAGAAATATACAGAGCATTAAGTAAGGATTGCTCTTCCAATTTTTGAAGCAATGTTTATGATGTCTTTGTATGTATTTTGTTTGCTTAATTTTGTAAAATCTTCTCTCTTGATTTTACAGATCCACTGCAGGCCCTTTAAAATTAAAGCATGTTCAGAGAGAAACGTAAATACTTGATGTTGGTCTTTAAACATTTTAAGTGCTCACTGTTTCCATTGATCCCTGTGTGTATACTAACACTTGCATTTCACAAAATGTGTATATCTGATTGTTGTGTTTACTTTGTAAAATAAAATCCACATTCTCAGATAACAAAAAGATAATATTTCTGAGTAAACTCTGGATTTCTTCTGCTAGAACAGGACATATGAAGACATCTAGAAGACAAATTGGAAGACAAAGAAACTACCCTAAATAGGCATTAATGTAAGCACCCAGGGAGATATTTCTTATGCTTCCTTCAAAGAAGCAAAAGCATAATTCTGAGCAAATAATTACTAGGAGGAAATAATACGAATCAGAATTGAGGAAAATGTAATTAATTTTTCCTCTTCGAGAAGCTATGAAATACTTCACTGTGCATTTCCCAGTAATTTTCCTTGGGCCATAAATTACTCTTTCACTTTCTACGTGGAAGATTTTTCCACACAAAACCGTGGAAGGCACCCAAGCAACAGTCACATCCCTACAAAGAGGTAATCAAGCATTTTGTTTAGATTTGACAAACCTCTATAATTATTTTTTTTATTTACCTGCAAGATGTTACGGAGCTTTAAAAGAAGTGCAAGAGTTTTATTCACAAAGTAGAAAATATTTCATTATTATGCTTTTCTGTTTCATCAAGTTTCATATTTTGAGAATTACCTCAAAAATAATAATAATCAGACTCATCATAATCATGTTTTAAAACACACATTATTCTAGGCAAGTTTCATAAAAATTGTATGTGTATCAATAGTCAAGAACATCTATTTACAAAATGAAAATAAAGTTATCCATCTTTAAAAAAATCATCCTAAAAAACACCACTTATTAGTAGTAAGCCATCAGTCATTCCTAAGAATCCCCCTGCATTTGGGTACCGAGATATATTTTATGATCTAGCCCTAAATTTGTCAAGTGGGGATGCAAGTAACCATAAAGAGGAGGGGTAAATGACCTGTCAGTTGCCAAAATGAACTTTAAACAGAGCCATACACTTACTGGTTTTATTATAACAAGTCAGTTTTCCTTTGGCTTTGGGGGATTTTTCTTTTTTCCTACCCCTAAGCTACACATCTTACATTTTAATGCTACTACACTGCACAACACAATGCCCTTTTAATGAATAAGGGATTTCATTTTCTGAATGCAAACCAGATTGCAGAAGAAGTTAGTAAATAGAATAGAGAATTATATATTTCATGTATGCTGAAAAATTAACAATATGCATTTGTTTTTCTTTTTGGCTTTTATCCATCCACTTATATTCTTCTTTGTACATAAAACATTGGTCGTTAGCCCACCAATTAATTGTTTTAAAAAACACAGGATGTTCTGGAGCCTCTTAAAAAGACAAAAAAGCAGCAAAAATTAAAAGACATATACTGAGCTATCTCCTTTACAAAAATTTCTCACAAAAGCTAATTTTATTTCATTTCTAAAATGATTCACTCAAGCACAAAATGACTGATCATTGCATTAAATGGTGTTCACTGCATATATTTAAGCCAACTAATCAAAGACAATCCATCCTACATTTTTATCAATATTGTGTCTATTTCATGATTAGCAAACCAGCTGTCAACCTTAATATGATTTCTCAAGGTTAGGATAATCTATGAAATTCTGATGCGAACAAAATTCCTATCCTGTATCTCATATATTTGCTGAAACAAAACTACATAAAGCAGCAGGGCAATTCTAACTTTGAGCTGCCTGTTACAGAAGCCAGGACACTTTAGACTGGAAAACAATTTGGCATATGCACCAATCTGCACCAGGTGTCTGTAAATTAAGTTTCGTCACGAGACATGAATACATCTAACAAAGTCATGTGCTTACTCTACTCAACTCAATGTAGTTCATAAATGCTTGCAGATTTTTATGCCTTTTCCTTTCCTTTTTCACGTGACAGTCTATGAGAGATCTGAACTGGAAGCCAGAAGAATACATGCTCTCCCAATCCATCTTCAATTCCTTATGAAAACTAGAGATTAAAAAACAAAAACAAACAAAACAACAAAAACATCACCACATATCTAGTAGCCCACACATGTTGTGCATCAAGAAACACAAAGGAACAAACACTTCCCATCTCCCTCTCCCTTTCTCTCTTCAAAGAGATCCAGACATATTTTTTGTTTAGGCAGTTGAGAATTATTAGATAAAACAACAGCTTTTTAAAACTCTAAATATAGTAAGGAACACTAGGAGATTGAAAAGCACCATATCCTTTGAGAATGCAAATACAATCCAAATTGAAAGCTTAGGAAGAAGGGGACATGAAGATGAGGATGCCTATTGTAACTCAGGTAAAAGTAGCTCCTTTCATTTCTTATAGAGAAACATGAAATACAGTTTTTGAAATGCTGATGCATTTCAGACTGTATCCACAGTTTCTAAATCTCACCTCTTCAAGCTGCTGATTTGGGATTTTAGCACTGCAGGGCAGCGAAGTTTAGAACAAATGTTTTCAAGACTTCCTGTTCTGCTTGACTTAGTCACTTGGAGAAAATTCAAACCAATAAAAGAGAACAGAAAGGTATTTTGTTCCCAGGCTATAGTTTCTCTGTTTGACTGATTCCTGACCATCCTATTAAGAAAACTTCCAAGTTTACCAGCAAATGTAATAAACACTAGACAAACTGCTATTTCAGGAAGCTGTTCTACAAAATCCCTCAATTAAAAGTTTATCAGTAGTGTCTGTATTAGTGAAAGGGTTTTTATTGTTATTATTTATTTCATGTTTGTAGGTGAAGTATTGCTGGAAAAAAAAAAAAAAAAAAAAAAAAAAAAGGTAATTCAGCTACAATTATTGCTTGTTACAGTTTCATCTTCTTTCATCACCTTGAACTTCAAGCTCCCTCCTTAGAAGGCTACTGTCAATCCTTGCTTTCAAGCCTTCTACTAAAAACCTTATCCCTTTCTTAGCGCAAAAAACAGAAGCATAGTCTTTTTCAGCCAAATCTTGCAGGGTTGTCCAACTTTTAAAAAACAAAAAACAGTTACTCCAGTCAGGTACACTAACTGATTTTATCACATACAATAATACACATCGCAAGGTATTTGACAAAATCCCTTTCTAACACTTCTATAGTAAGATTTCCCCGCAATGGCACACTCTCTTGTTAGGCAAGTTGAATTTATGAACAATAATAACAGTCTTATAAAGCTAACCGGTAAGTAGAGACAATTTTCATATGTTACTTGTAGACTTTTGTAGATATATTGTTAGGAACGAGGTGTTAATGGTCCTCCTCTATGGGAGTTAGAAGCAAATATGTTAAGTAATCTCCTTTAAATAAATGAATACTAAGCACTCATATTAAATTCCTACGTACAGTAAAATCACAAAAGGGGTTAACTGGTGCTACCACCTAAGGCAGGGTGGTCTGAAAGAAGCATGAAACTTATGGATCTAATTCCTACATTATTTCAAAAGAACACAGTAGAGACAAACCTATTGCACAGACCTGAGCAGGACAGCTCTGCACCTCCTAAAGCAGCACAAAATCAGTAGGCATTCCAGAAAAGCAGGAGTAGGAACGCTGTTTGAATGTTTTGTTCCTGCTACTCTTCAAGGAAAGAGAAAGTATGTATTTTTTTTCCCCTAAATAAATAAATTACAAGAAAATCCCTCAACTTTCTGTCACTATTTCTCAGCCAGCCTTGCACTAGAGCATGGCTGCTGCTGGGCCCAGCAGACAGCCACGTCCCTGTCTATTTATTTGAGCCCTAAGATCCAGTTACCTTGTGACTTCCAGCAGATTCTTTACTGAAGGAAATAAATTTCCTTGTAGGAGCTACTCATCTTAAAGAGCATTCAGGAATCATAATATTGGGGCAAAGAAGTGACATTTGACAGGTTACTCCTTGGTGAGGCATAACTGGCAGAGTTAGTCAGCCTGCAGTGAGCTTGGTCCCTAACTGCACAGGAGAGAATTTTTGCAGAGGCTGGTTCTGGGTTTTCTTTTGGTTCAGAATAATACTGCAATGTGTCCTCATGATATTTTGCATTACTGTCTTTCATTTTTCACTGGAAACCTACCACATATAAGTCCTTCACAGAGATATGGTATATATTACTATTCCAGGCTAAATGACATAGCTAGGACAGCACATCAGAATCCCACAACATCAAATGGAAATTAATGGGAAGAGGAATGTAACTGAGGTAACAGTAGCCTGTTCTGTATTAAACTAGCAATTGAAAATAATTGGTAGGTAGTATTTATTTGTTTTTATCTATTCCTGATTACCATTAGTTTGCAAACTAAGCAGCTTGTCATTACAATATAGCCATCATTAAATATCAACTTTAAAAAAAAAAAAAAAAAGACAATGCCATATTAAACAAGAAAATCTTTCCAAGTTTTCCAGACAAATGTAGCATATAACTTTATAAAGACATAAAATGCTTTCACTTATTAATTTACAGGCAAAAGTCGCCATGCACAGTATTTAGATTGAGTTAAAATAGATGTTTTGGATGCTAGGTCAGCTGAGGCTACTTTGTAAGTTCTTTGTAAAGAATAATAATTTCAGGTTTTGTCTGACTGTATCAGACAGACCTTTCACAACAGCTATGTCAGGAAACAAACTTCACAGGCTATCAGTGCCCATGAGTGTGAGGAGCATACATTCACATACCAGACTTATAAGACTTTCTCAGAGCACATTGCTCACAGTTCTGCCAGACCCGGCAGATTTAGCAGCAACATTTTAAGACATCCCCAGCTGTCCTCCAGCTCTCTGCAGCTGGCTGGATATGCTTCTACAGAACAGCTCCCCCAGTTCTGCCTAATGAGCTAAGCCTCAACAACTGGCCAAGGCGGATCAGCACCACGGTGTCTGAGAGTACTATGAGAAGGTGAGCTGCAATTAGATGATGATTCTTATTCTTCCTGCCACCTCACACATGCAACAGCGGCGGAGCTGGGAAGCATGATCTGAGCACTCAGACGACTTCACAACTAACAAAAGTTGCTTGCCTGTAGCTGCTGCCTGTTCTTTCTGAGCTTGGTAAGGATTCTTAACCAAGTGACAAAGTGCCAAGATCCAATGGAAGAAAACTGTGGGAAAATAAAAGTATCTACAAAGCTGAAGCTATTGCCATCAGAAAGCATTAAACATTAGTAGGTTTAACAGGGTGATTTACAGGCTGTTCACAGAAAACAGGGTATCTGAAATCCCTCATGTTCTCCCTTTCTTGAGACAAACAAATGCATAAAGCTGAACAAATAACAGAAAAGAAAATCTTGTGTGAGTTTTTAATTAAAATCAGGGCAAGAAACATTCTATGCAAAATGACCTTTCTTTGAATATTGTAACACAAAAGCTTCCTAGCAGTTTATCTATTTGGATCATGGTAACAAGCGATGCACTCAGCACTGAAAAAAACAGAAAGCTTGTACTCAGAGGCCCCTCCCCCATAAATGTATTTTCCCCAGGCATCATTTCTAAAATACGCCTCTGGGGATAAATATCTCACCAGTTTGAGAATGCTACAATTTTCTAACAAGCTCTCTGCCAAGAGAAAGAAAACGTTTATATACACCTAAGATGCATTTATTCTCTTGTACGCTCTTCTGTGAGCTAAAGGATATGTAGAAGTGATCCTCTTCACTGCTGATATGAGATTTGCTTGTAGTTAAAAGTGAATTGATATGTACAAGGCTGATGAAGAGTTATTAAGTGAAGCATTATGTGACATTGCAGAGGCTTACAGTAGCAAGGACAAGAGCCATACAACAAAAGTTTATATAAAAAAAAATAGAATCTCTCCCATTTTTTCTGTCTTTAATAAGCTTGTGTGTAGGTAAACTGAACAGATAAAGGCAGTTTCTTATGTTATCAAAAAATGACAATACAGAGGAAACAGGGACTCAAAAGGCTAAGGGACAAGCTACTTTGCAGTCTTTAGCTAAACAAATACATGGTGAGACAAAACAGAAAAAGTTATCTGTTCCCTGTTATGCATATAATCATGCAAAAGCCAATCCTTTTTTTTTTTTTTTTTTTTTTTTTTTTTTTTTTTTTTTTATCCATCTTTGATAATACAGAGATGTATCAGACCTGAATTGCATAGTCCTTTGCTAAACCATGGACTATTAGATCTATTAGTGATCTGTTAGTAAAAGATTATCTCCTCTCATTACTATATCATACCAAAATGTTGTTATAATTCTTAACTCATATACAGGAAGGATGTTAGAAAAGGAAATATGCTGTTTGCTGTCTGTGTGCTTGGTGGTGACCTCAGTTAGTATCCACATTTTTTTACAAAGTGTAACAACTGCATGAAAGCATATCCCAAGAAAATAAGTCTCACAACTTAAAAAAAGACTTATTTTGATCCTAAGCATTTGATTTTCTAGGTAAATCTGGTCTTTCTGTTATAAAAAGAGAACAGAAAGAGAAGTTTTAAACAGAAAAAATATCTATATAGTTTCACACAGAAAGGACACAGAATAAAACCTTCCATCATGGCTTTAAAAAAAAAGTTTATTCTAAATGCACTAAAGCCACCTGAGTGTTGTATCTGTCACAAACTGTTCAGGTTTTATAATACTCCTAAACTTCACAAGTAAGCTGGATTACAAGAGCAGTAACCCCTTTTTAACTTTGTACTTCATGTAATAAGAGCCTTATCTGCAATCTATTTTTGAGTGAATTCCAAGTTTTCTGTTATAAGAGCCTTACATAGTGGAAGCATGTATTCAGCATATCAGCATTCTTCTGACCTTATTGCCCTTTTATTCTCAAGAACATTCACTAGAAATTCACAAATAATTTTATGGCATTTAGCAAGTCATCTCAGCACTGCAGATTTTTTTTTATATTTTTTATTTTTTTAAGAGAACAGTTGGAAGAAAATGATAATGGGTGATCCCAAAAGAAAGAAAAGTGATTTCAGTATCCAAAAAATAAATAATTAATTCCCAACATTCTAAAGGATTGAAACATAAGATATCCGGTTTCCTGACAAATAAAATTGGAAGAAAATGTGCATGAAATGAATGAAGTCTAAGAAACAAAGCATTTCTGGGAAACTGGGGCAGGGAGGAGTTAGACAGTATGCTTTTTATGACAAGAAATGAGCTATATTCTGTGAGGGACATTCCTGGAGGAGTTTGTGAAGTTAGCCTGTTGCAAGACAGAAAAGATGCATTCTGCAGCACCTGTTCACCCTTCTCTGATCACCCTCTTAGAGGCAGGTCTGAGTTCTGCCTGTGCTGACAGCCCCCTGTGGCCCTACTGACACCTTTTCTCCTTCCAGACCTCCACCACACCTGGTTAACAAGAAAAAGGGTAGGAGTTT
This sequence comes from Nettapus auritus, assembly GCA_011076525.1. NCBI lineage: Eukaryota > Metazoa > Chordata > Aves > Anseriformes > Anatidae > Nettapus > Nettapus auritus. The sequence goes on from CM021768.1 coordinate 4,052,986, forward strand.
GTACATGGCAATCAGATAACTCTTGGTTGATGAGAAAGAGTGATGCAATGCTGCAGCAGAGATAGGTGGAGATTTGTTCTTAAATACTGGGTTTGTTGGGTTATGAAGGTGTAAGTAAGTCACCTGATTCTACGTTTCATTTGCATCTCTTTAAAATAATGCTGTCCCATACTCCCAGCTTCAACACAGAACTAAAAATCTACTCAATATGACTGAGATAAAGAGAATGGTTTCTGCCTTATCTCTCATGTTGATCTTCTGTTAGCTGCTTATTCATTTATTCCCCCTTCTCTCCTTCAATATGAAATAAAAGCAATTCCAAGATGAAAAGTATTTGCTCAGAGTAAACCTTGTACCAGAAACTTGGGATGTTCAAGGGCTGGGAAAAAATAAAAATAAAAAATAAAAAAGTGATGGCTCATAGGAAGTGGAAACAATAATAACTCATTCAATATGTGCTCCAGATCCCTTGCAGAGTACATTAATATGAGCCTTTTAAAATTCAAGTAATAATTTTGTATGTCTTTTCCTTTTGAGCCTGTGTGAATCACCTCCCTCTCCTGGACTAAGAAAAGAAGGTAGTATTATCCACACTTTATGGATGAAGTAGAGAAGATCAAGTGTCATGCCACAAATCAAACAAAAGTCTTCAGAACAGTTCCTGAAACAAAGTCTGGTACTTTAACTGTATGATAATTTTCTTCTGCCAGGTATTTAAATTTTACCCCAAATAGTTCTGGAGTTCCCATTAGCACAGAATTCATTCCAGCACCTGTCACTGATGAAAGTGAAAGAGATTAGAGTTCATGACGAGGATCCTATCTGTATCCTCATTATCATATTTTCCCCTTACAGAAGAAGATGGGGTGTGGCTATGGAGTGCTGCTGAAGGAACTGAGAGCACTAATGGAAAGGAAAGAGCAAACACCACATTGCAGGGGTTACAGCAATTTTCATGAAACAATACTGACATGGAATAAGTCTTTGTAGTTTTGCTTGGCTTTGCCTGTCTTAGACAAAAGTCTGGACCTAGGAGATAATAAATATGAAAGACTTGAGGGTGCAGATTTCACAGGACGGGTTTCTGGAGAACTGCCAATCCATCTTAGCATACATACATTAGGTATTATACCAAGGTGACAGAACAAATTAATCAGTATTTCTAATATTTTTGGTAAATAATACTTCATTACTATTATCCTGCACTGAATTTTAAGTTTTACAACTGATTTGCAGCTGCTGACTTTCCTTTCCAGACTTGCATTGACACTGCACATCTTTTAAGCTAACAACACTTGCCCTCTCCTTAACACTAAAGGGCAGAACATGGGCTGATTAAAGCCATATATAGATCTTTCACATATCAAAAAATAGCAGCATGAAATCTAACATTTGAGGGGAAATATGATGAAGCAATACCAGGGAAACACAGGTCCTGGAATACATTGCTCCATGTTGCTCAGAGGCTCATCTCTCTACAGGCATAATAATATCACAGCAGTGTAGATTATCTAGCCCCTTTACTACGCATTCTTGATACAGTGGTAAAGGCTGTCAAGGCATGAAAAAAGAATCCTAACATATCCACTTCCATGCATACACCTTGGAATTAAATGAAAATGAAGTTAATATATTTCATTCTTAATCCTCCTTTGTTATTAAAATGACATTGTTAGCTGCTATTCGAATAACACATAGCAATGTTACATGTGGAGAGGAGAAGGTGTTTCCTCACCTTCTGAAGCTAAATACAGGAAGCAGAGGATCTACAAGGTACATATACATGTGTACCCAGATGTACATATGCACCTCACCTTTCTATACTCAGCATCTAGAACTATGTAGATGGTATTTTGCCATCTTCCAAGATCTGTTATCAATTTTAGCCTTAGCAGATACCATCAATATCGATGGTATCTGCTCAGCAAACCCTATTAAAAATCAAAATACCTCCTTGAGTCACTACAGAAAAGATTAAAACTACAAACAGATGACTTCTGTTTCTGCCAGAGAGGAATGTTCATTCCATTAAATCCAATTTTTGTTGATTTACATTTATCATTAATATGTTTCTAATGAGATCCTAGGAACGCCTAGGATCATGCTCACAAAAAACAAAAAACAAAAAACAAACAAACAAACAAAAAAAAAACCACAGAACTTTCATCACCTAAGACTGGAAACATCTTTAGCTCAAACTTATCGTGAATATGAAGTTCAAGTCTTGGCATTCTGAAGACCTGTGTTCTGACCTCCCCAGTCCAGCAGGCAGAAGTTCCTACAAGGAACATGTGACATACTAAATTTAATCTCATAAATCTCATAACCTCATTTTGGTGGTGATATTTTGGAGAGCAAAATTATTTTTTTTTAAAAAAGCAAAATGGCAAGAAAATGTAAAAAAAAATGAAAAACAAACAAAAAACGACAACAACAACAACCTGTCTGATATGAGTGTGGATATTTGATATATTAGAGAAATACCATAAGGATATTGAACAAAAATTATTTTGGAAATGAAAGGCCTATATGAATACATGACTCAATTGAAGCTAATTTCAAAACTAGTGGCTTCACTGGGGCAAAAAAAATCATCTTTCATCATGGAATATTCAGCAAATGCACATGATAACTCATACCAGCTTACTCATTTAAACCTTTCCTAGAAAGGACACACTTATGCCTAAAGCATGCTAGCGACAGCTTAGCTTCTGAATGGATGAGGCATGTGATCTATTTCAATCAATCAGTGAGCTATAGATCAGTATGACAGGAAGGTCCAGCGTTAAAAAGCTAAATGAAGACTGCTTTCTGAAAAGTCTACTTCAACTTTAAGTGTAAGTTGCCCATCTGTGCTGAATCTGCAATATAGACCACAAAGTTAAGCACTGAGAAGGAAAAAATAAAGATTAAATGATTGGTAGCAAGACCAAAAGTAAACAGAAGATCCTACATCTTATGGTCATTAAAACAAACAAACAAACAAACAAACAAAAGAATTAAATGCAGCAAAAATCTTTCCAATAGGGATATGTTTTTCAGTTCACAGCTTGGTTTAAATATTTGAAAATATATTTCAGAATTCTCATTTAACTTTCAGATCACAACAGAAAATTAGTGTCTTGATTATGTATTTGGTCACTCCCACTGATAACTTCCATGCTGAAGAAATAACGTCAGCATACATAGCCACTCAGCCACAGGAGTTAATTTTGTGTTCTAAGCAAACGTTATTTCTAAGTGCTGATTTATGGATTTTATATAAAAAGATGATTAAAATAATACTCAGAACTCCAAAATCACAGTGGTATAAACTCTATGAGCTGAAAGTCTAGAATTCAGGAAAATCTTATGTTGTCTTCATAATCTGTAAGACTAATGCAATCCTTTGCATAGTATGAGCTATTAAAGAAAGCTTTTAAAACAACAACAAATTAAGCTTTTAGAACAACAGCAGGGTAGCAAGAGGCAGGCAAAGTCCATTTTATTCTCTTGCAATATTCAGGCTTGAAACTTTGAGGTCTTTTGGTTTATTTCTATTATTATTGCAAGATTTTAGGTTTGGAAAAGACTATTCTCTCATCTGACCCAACTTGTGTCTATCACAAGTCATTAGCCACATCTCAGCCAGACCTCTAAAATGGAGCATTTCACTCCTCAAAAAAAGTCAATGACTGAGTTGCCAGATATGCCAGAAGCTCCTAGAGTGGAAGAGTGGAAGAAGCCTGATGAAGTGATGCACCTGCAGATGAACTCACAAATACCAAACACTCCTTGCCATTATGGGAAGGAAGTATAGTTGAAATTTCCTACTAATCTGGAAAAAAAAAAAAAAAAAAAAAAAAAAAAAAAAAACTTCACCAAAGCAAGTAAGATTTATAGGCACGGCTAAGTAACGTGCCTGTTTAAAGCACACACACGTTTTAATGCACAGACATGTCCCTCCCCGTATCTATTATAATTTAACATAAAGATATCCCAGCTACCTAGCAGAGTAGTACAAAGTCCTTATTTTGAGCCATGCTAAACCACTCTGATAATAAGTGAAGTCCCTGTCAGCAATAGGGATCCTAAGAAAAATTCAAAGTAGATATGTGAAGTGTACTTCTAGTGAAGCCATGAGGTTATAGTACAGTACCAGACTGAAGACTCTGACTCACGCTTGCTAGGCAAACAGCTGTGCAATGTAAAGCTGTACTTCTCCCAGCTGTTCATTATCACTTGGCCAGATGTTACCATCCCTGTAGCAGCAAATGAAACTCATGACATCACCTTCTCTCTTTCAGTGCTAGCTGGTATTTCAGCACAAAATGACTCTGATTGTCAATTTGTATAAACTATGACTGAAACACAGAACCTGTCTTCCCCTGCTCAGTCACATCAGGAGAACTACATTTGCCATAGCTCCACTATCAGAACACTGAATCCAGTTGCACTTACAGAAGAAGAGTTTTTCTGTTCAAAGTTCAGCCACACACAGGTAGCAGGGTAACAGTTTTCTACCTCTAAGAGAACTAACTGCTAACCCTTTCAAAACCAAGTGAACATACAAATGTCATTTTGGTAGATTCCTCTGCAAATCCCAGCCTGTCAGCTTTACCTAAATTGTTGTGCATTACATGTCTTCTCAGCATAGATACAGCTCTCACTGCTGAGTTTATCTGTTTCAGACCATCTTTATATCTATGGTAGAGTTTAAGCGAGGTGAGCAGAAGATTGAAGCCCTTCTATAGCATACTGCTGCTTTACTACTTGGTATGGCCTCTGAGGGTCTTTGGGCTCTGAATTACAGTACAATTTCTCTCTGCTTCAACTAATGTAGGGACCTCTATAAAAATAAGACAAGACTGGTATTATGTGAACTTTTACATAAGTTAGTTGTTTTAATAGCAGTCTCCATGGACAGCAGGCATTATATATTCCAAGATCAAAGACCTCTTTTTAATTTAGCAATTAATCATCTTCTCAGCATATTCACAAATAACAAGCATAGTTAAAATCTTAATGCCAAGGTATTACAAAATAGGCCTGCAAATATCCCTTACAGCTCTTGCAACACAGTCTCAGTCTTAGAAATTACTTGATCTAAAGACTTAGTGATACTGATACTGCTACATACTACACGCACTAGTTCCTCAGTGATGCTCTAACTACGCCCATAATTTCATTAAGTTATCATTGTAGGATACACCAAAGTATTTTAACTTTTTTAGCGAGTTCCATCAACAAGAAGATTTTCAGGAGCTCTAAGAGTTTTTTAACTTCTTTCAGCCATTTTTATCCCATTGGCTATCCATGCAACTGCTGTGCTGTTGGACACACATAAAAACACAACACTCCTGGGAATGGCTGTGGCAGAAAAGGTTCCACACACATAGATCCAGTGGCTACACATACTATTAAATTTAACAGCACAAAGGAATAAACAATTACTGAAACTGAAATTCAATTGCCTATACTATGAAATTGCTAAAAAAAGATCTGGTACACTTATAAATAAATCTTATATCAGAACGTAGCTCAGACCATGGACTATTCCCAGTAAGTATTCTGACTTTTTTGAAGTTGTTCTGGAAGCTCAGTGAGCTTGATGCTACAAACACAATCTGTCCCATGCTTCTGATTTATTAGTAGAGCTACAGCCCATCGTTCTATAAATTAGGGTAGCAGGTCTGCAGAAATCAATCATAGTAAATGAACATTCAGAGTGCTAGACAGGCATGTATACATTTCACTTTATTATGCACAGACTTGCTGAACAGGACATGGTATATTCAAAGTTAGCATGTATATAGCAATATACAACCACCAGTTGTCCCAGTACAAAGAACTATTGTACTGTTCAAAGAAGCAGCAAAGCTGATTTAGCGACACAAGGAAATGTGAGGCTATCACAGAGGAATAACACTCTACAATAACAAGACAGTTGGAAAAACTGAGCCATTGAAATGGTCAACATGGACAGGTCTGGTTAATGCCAACAATTACTGTAACGTAGTTATATGCCACCGTTCATTACTTCCTGTTTTTTACAGGAAAAAATCTCAGGGATAAAGTAATTTCCTGGCTAGAAGTTTTAGGAATACAAAGCTCACTCTTGCTGAGATGAGCAGTCTCTTTACAGAAAGAATCACACTTCCTCATTCTGCAGCAACTCTGCAGCATATTATTCTAATCAAACTTTCATTGCAGTACGTTCATCTCTCCTCAACTCCTTGTAGCTGAGAAATTACCACTGTGTATGTTCTAGATCAGATTGCTTTCTCTTCACACCTTCACCATTGCTTGCCAGGGTCAAATAAAATTGGTTGAAAAAGAAGCCCTTGCAACCAAGAATGGAATAAGAAGTCAATGAGAAGCATTATTCATATATATACAGCATTTTTTCTGCTCCATAAAAAAAATCAGGGAACAAAGTAGCCATCAAATTCTGAGTTTAAAATGTATGTGGGGTAAGGGCATATGCTTAGAAACCTTTTGAAAAACTTAATTAAAATCATCACATAAAAATATACTTGTCAACTAAATCAGCATTAAAATAGTTTCTAGGAGATAAATAATTCACAGATTTTCACAGTTAACAATCTGCTTTCTGGAAATAAACTTCACAGTTTACTATAAAATGATCAAAGAGGGATTAGGTAGCTATTCAATTTACTGGAAAAATGTTACACCATATCATTGAGACTGAGAAAATTACTAAGGATCTGAATATGTTAGAGAAGATGTAATGAATCTGAACAGTGATAGAAATTCACTATGTATGGAGTCATTAATGTTAATTTTATGAATATTAAAATCACCAAGGGGAACAAATTTGCTGGCAGTAGAGTTGATAATGACTAAATAGTCCAAAAGATTTCATTTTTTTGAAGGTTTAAGAAATGAATTTTCATCTTCGAATTTGGAGATCTCTTGCAACATAACGTATAGAAAGTACAAAATACACACGGATCCTTCACCTTGTACAGGCTTGCCTACCTGCTACTATTAATTTTGGTGGCCACCCAGTATCCTTTGACAGTTAAGTAATGCAATGATGAGAAGATAAAAATGCAGACTAGCACCTTTCAGCTGGATGGGCTACTGAGATTCAATAGTGTAGCGCCTGTTGGAAGCAAAGGGTCTTCCAGCACCTGCAGTGGAAAATTCATCTGTCAGTGGAAATGTCTTTCTGGTGTTTTAGAATTTTGCTTTCCTGTGACAGGCGCCAGCATCATGGTTCTCCCTATTTTTTGGGCAGAGGACATGATAGGATCATTTTATTAGACAGCAGTCTGCATCTTTACATAGAACTGTGTACAGCACACAAATTAAAAATAATAATAATTATTATTATTAAAAAGAACCCCAAAATCCAACATCTTTCACATAAGTTGATTTAACCTTTGCTATGGAATTGAGGTTACAGAGAATAACAATATTCATTTTTAAATGATTGCAGTTTACTATGAAAAATTCTGTGCAGCCTTCAACCTTGCTTCAGGGCATCATCTTATCATTAACCTTACTCGATTCATCCTGGCCATTCCAGGAAGAACTGAAAAAGCAAAATGGTGCACGTGAATATGCTACATGCATGGAAGCACAAAATGGAATTTGAGGTGACATGGCTAACTCTGCCCTGAAACAGCTAAGTGAAGTTTCCACAAGAAAGTATTTCTTTCCTTTTCTTCCAGAAAACTGTGTTACTCTCTGAAACAACAAATAATTATCAAATAGGAATCCCCTCTTTATTCTGCTTGGTTTGTTTTTCTTCATTTTGTGCATGTTGTAATATATAATAACAGTAGGAGATTTTGTGTGTGCACCATTAGTAGTCAGTAATAGATCTTTGGCATCTTATGTTTCATAACTACTTTTGGAAACTCTTCAATATGAGTATTCTTTCCTTTCCAAATGTAGATCTTCACAATAATTTTCCACAGTTACAATGTCTCACGTTTGGAAAAGTATGCTTTCATCTCCTCCAATAGTCTCCAGTTTCTCTGAGAAAAATGGAAGTTCCAGGGAAGTTGACCACTAAGAACTTGCTTTATTATGGTAAGAAAAATTCACTTCTTGATTATGTAAGTAAAAAGGAAGTTATATCAAACAGTAATATTTATTCAAGGCATACTTGACAACTCATCTTACACTGAGAAAATGATTACTTTAGAATCTCAGAGGCCATAAAAACAAATTTTCAACACTAAGCATCAAGCTGAAAATGAAATAAACACAGCCTAAAAATACAGAAGCTAAAAATCTTATATCTCCTATTTAGGAATGTGTGAATTTGGAACCTTGGCTACTTAAGTTTGAAATGACAAGGAAACAAAATGATTAGAATGAGCCTCAGCAGCAGCAAATTTATGCGTACTTATGAAAATGGACCCTCCACATTCCAAAAAATGCCACTCATATCTCCTGCTATTTCATGCTGGACACTACAGTGACATTTCCAGGCAATTTCTTTATTTCATTTTCTGTTACAACATCTGCCGTCATCTGTGATCTGAAAATACTACAGGATTGAAGAATCTGATCTCTCATCACAAGTCAAAACTTTTCAATACAGTTTGCAAATGAGTGGTAGTGAATCGGTCTCCTAATATTTGCTTGACATTCAGATTTCTGAGCCTGAGTCTCTAGACTCAGTTTCCATAATCCCTTTCACTCCATCAGTTTTAATCACCCTTTTTCTGCCCTCCAGGAGAAGTCCTTGCTGTCTCTATTTACTACCATTAGCAAGCAAGCAAAAGCTAACAACAAAAAAGAACAAAAAAAGAACAACAAAAACAACAACAACAACAACAAAAAACACCTTATTTTTATTTTCTAAATTGACCTGTTTGGAAATTGATTAGAAGTTCTCTTTAAACTTTTTAAAATTATTATCACTTAGGAACAGCAAAAAACATACTTAAAAAAAGAATAACTTCAGAAGTGGACTGTAACATCGTGAAAGTTTCTTCTTAAAATTTAAATATTTTAAATTTGTGTCACTGAATTGTCTTCTTTCATTTTCTTCTATTTTCTACTTGAAGACAAATGTTGAAAAAGACTAATTAGTTTCTATTGTAATGAACTGTAAAATTTATAGAAGATTGTGAAATTGAGAAGCATAGAACAATATTATCATTAAGGATTTATAGCTTATAAAATTCAAATGATATATATTTCATAAATTCTTTCTGATCTTCATAGCTATTATGACCTTCCCAACTATCTTTCCTGTTTCTTATTTCCATCTGGCATACTCTCAGATTTTAAAGGAACCTTTTAGAAGTTGCACAGAGTTAATGAAATACAAGTTTTTAAGTGGGTCATCAGTAACAGGTATCCTTTTTTTGGTTAATCAATATATTTTTCTGTGGCTTTCTGTGTGGTTTCATGTGAGAACTACAATTCAGAAATAAACACCTATCCAGGCTACAGTGTGTGTTTAAAACACCCTGTTTAAAATATGTTTTTTACAGTAATTAAAATAACAATGACCTTTTAGCATAATATAGCATATTATTGTACTCTAGAGAGAACTAAGCACATCTTTTGGAGCACTATTATTTCATACTTTCTCCTTTATATCAGCTTGTTGACAAGTATATTGTAGGAGTGGAATTTAGCTAAGTCCCCCTTTTCAACCCTAAATCTTCTACATTTGTTGTCCTCTTGTGACACAAACAGCATAATGGTTCCTTCCCAAAAGCTTCGTAGCTGGCAATACTGACACCTTGCTGAGAGCAGGCAGCAAGTATCTTTCTAGTGATCTAAATCGACATTCTTCTTTTTCAGATCTCTCTACTATATATCTTCTTGATAGAAAACTACCATATGAAGTGCTTCTGAGGTAAAGAAATTCACTTCAGAGGTTTGGGAGATTTTTTTTTCCTATTTTTCCTTAAATTCACGGCTCTCAAAAACACTGACAGTTTTGATGGAACACATTGCTGCCAGCAAGAAAACAGATGCAAAATTGAGGAAAACGTGTGAATGTTGAGAAGAGTAAATCAGCACTTCAGCATCAGAGCCAGTATTTCATTATTCAGATGCAGTAGGCTGAGCAAAAAAGATGAAATGTGTCAAAAGTAAGAAAAAGGTTAGTGTTGAAGTTCCTGAGAAACCTCAGCACCTCAGACTCCTGCTCTGAAGTATTTATAATTACTCTGCAAAATCCCTGTGCTTCTCTGACTCATTTTATTTTCAGTCAATATACCTAAGCATATTACTGGAGTATTTTAGGTTCACTTCACTGTAATTTCACTGAACTCAATTGAAACTCACAGTGTAAAGCTAAAGCTACACTGCAATGAATCAATCCCAACAAAACTATTTACTTAAAAGTACATAAAAGATAATACTGAAAGAATGTAACATGTATGGGAAAGTTCAAGGAAATTAAATTCCTCTAAAAAACAAACAAACAAACAAACAAAAACACCTAAGATACCTAAATTGCAGCAGGATTGGATTTACTGCCTATAAAGTAGATCTCATAGGGCTGAATGTGGATACAGATGTATGATTATCAGTTTTGGGGGAGGATGTGTAGTCCTGCATTTATTCCTGTTCACATTTTTAAAGTACTAGCATTATAATTAGTTTTACCTCTTGACAGAAATGATCTGCATAAAACCAAACAGCGGCTCGGCTAACCTGAGGACCAAAGTGCTAACAACAATACCACGCTGCACCACAAGCAGAAGTCAAGCCCTAATTCTGGGATACATCATTGCTTCCAGAACTCACCACCACCACAATCACACTGTACCAAAGATAGGGTTAATTTAAATATAATTTATTTTAATCTAATATTCTTCACTTTACTGTTCCCAGCAAATAATTCTTCAGAGGCATAAAAATCACAGAGTAAACTACACTCTACCAGATCAACTACATCATCACTTCGTACCCTAAAATGTGACCTTAGGTGTTTGTTGTTTTCTTTTGTGCAACTCAGTCTTAAAGACAGATAGATGCTCACCACTGTACCTCGTGAAGAAGGAAGTTCATTTTATTTTATGAGGGTGGTGAGAAAGTTACTTCAAAATCCTTCATGAGTTCACCTCAGTTTTTCTAAGCATTTTCTGGAATGCAAACACAATTTTTTTCTACAGTAGTCGCAAAGCTTTTTTTTTTTAATCTCTTCGAATTATTTTGTTACTACATCCTATCCAAATGAGCTTTTGATGTCCAGCTCCACCATTAGTTTAAAAAAAACTGCAATTATAAATATTTTAAAACAAAATTGGTTTGGTAACAAACTTAAAATTTTCTAACATGCCAGTTAGTAATTACTATTAATAGCAATTAGTTATCTACCTATCCAACAGCCTTAACCTTTCTTACACTCTGTAGACTACCCACAGAAATACCTAAATCACCTGAGTCTGTCCTACATTTTCAAGAATAGCCTTAGCCTCAGATTTGGCAATTTGGTTAAAAGACCTGCTTGGGATTCTCAGAAATAGGCATCATTACCCATCCTCAGATAAGAAGCAGACACTAAAAAAAAAAAAAAAAAGTGATACGAATTGTGCCTTGCTACTTCATATTTTGTGATCTAGAAGAACAAGAGGATAAGTAGCCAGCCCACAAAGACCCTGATATATAATAGTCATTAAGGACTGATTTCCTTAAATAAAACTTTTCCTTAGTGTCAACTATCCTTGTCTGTAATTTGTATTCAGCATTCCCGTGCTTGTTTTGCTTTTTATTAAAACAAAATATTGAAGAAAAAAACCTGTACCGTCATTTTTGAATGATGTCTTCTCTAGGCCTTAGTGGCAAGTCTTCATTAATCAATAAATTTCATCTATAAAACTAAATGCATTGCCAAGTATCCATCAAATAAAGAGTTGAGGCAACAACTAGAATACACTCTTTGAAAGCTCTTTTAACTATTTTTCCTTCCCAAACAAGCTTTGGTTAGTCTGAAAGATTTTCAGCCTGATTGTAATCTCTCAGTCTCACAGGGTGACATACTGCGCATTTTTTAATGAATTAATATTTCATAGTTTATATTGTGAAAATAGTAATCTATTTTCCAATCCTCACTCTAAATGAATAAGGAACATTTATCATTTCCAAGAACAATAGTTTTTATTCAGATTGTGCAGGAAAGAAAAACAGTCATTCTAAAATAAGCAAATGACTACTACATAGAGGAAGGGAAGATGAAGGCAGGTTTACAAGAAATACAAAAAAAAAAATAAATTTCTACTTTTTATTTTTCTTTTCCCCTTGATCAATTTCTTTTTTCAAGGTGCTTTTTTAATAATGAGGCAAGACAATGTACTTGGCTCTGTCAAATCCAACATTGTTTGCAGAAATAACAACTTCCTACACAAAAACACACATTTCAAGAGATAGCCTAGCAGATATATCTTTCAAACAGGACAGATGGTCCTGAAGTTTTGTACCAGTTTTTGGAAAGCACTTTTATTCTGTGAAAACCAGAGACACTAAAGTTCATGTTAAAACTTTACCTCCTGTCCTAAGCAGATGAAAGAAGGAAGTTTCTGGAAAGAAAAACAAAAAGAAAATTAAAAAACAAAAAGAAAATTATTTTTTTTTAAAAAAAAAAGGAAAATTAAAAAAGAAGGAAAAAAAAAAGAAAAGAAAAAAAAAGAGCAAAATCCAAGCTGGAAGGCTTTAACAGAAGTGGAAGTGGTAACAACTAAGAAGACTTTAGAAAACCTTGATACACAGAATAAATAGTTTTCTATTCAAAGCCTTTCCACTGCCGAGGAGTTCCAGATGACACCCCTTATTTCACCTGCAGCCCTTGCAAGTGCAGCAGAAGGAGGCGAGCGCTTTCACAGGCGGACTTGCCTCCCTGAGCTCCCTACCAGGGAAGAAAACACCTCCCTTCCTCCTGACCCTCTGTGCAGCTCTTCTCCCACTGCCTTTTTTTGCAAGGCATCATCACAGGAGAAGAAAGACTACCACCCTGCACTCCATCCTTGGCAGCTCTTGGGGAGTGTGGGTGAATTTACACAGGAATTTACACAGGAAGACATTTAAAGGCCCTTGGTTAGTGTTAGCACTCTAAAGAAGTGGTGCAACAGCTTTCAGAGATAATATTCCCTTCTACCAAAACCAAATGTATTTGGCATGACCTACTTTAAACCCAGGGAAGGTGTCTCACCCTCCTGTCCCATCTTGGGCCCCGCTGTGTGTCAGTGTTGAACCAGACAGAAGGAGCATCCGCAGGGCTGTGCAGCAGCTGAGGCAGGGTTGGCTGCTCCTCCAGGCCAAGGAGAAAGAGGGCAGGGCTGGGGACAACAGCAAGCTCTTATTTGCAGACACAGAGTGCCCAGCTGCCTTCCCCTGATGGCCACTTCCCTTCGCCCCAGCTCACAGCATTGTATTTCTAACTAAACAGAGCAGATTCCCATGAAGTCCAGCTACAGTTATGCATTGCCATGCTGATGGACTGGCTTTGAACCTAGTCTTGTGTAATACAAGATGCTTGCACAAAAATACTTCTAGCAGTAGATATGAAACAACCTTGAAGCCATCTCAAAGTTTTTATGCCACTTTAGTTACACATGTGATCTCTCAGGCCAAATTTAAGATTTATTAAAATATGCATAGATTCAGGGGTCGGTAGCACCAGCCTAAACTAATACCAGCACACATGTTGGCAGAGAACATGGGCGGGTTCAAGAGTATTTTTTTTCCTTTGGATCAGCAGTTCTTAAAGCTGTTCTACAGAGGGTCTATCACTAGGCTCCCATACAGATGTTGACCAATCTGCCCTATATTTTAGCTTAGAGTGATTTTTTTGTAATATATGACCAAGATAAATATTGTGTGGAAAGCTACAGTGTGCTTTGATTGCCTATAGATACTGCAAATAATTTAACAAGCACCCTCACGGCATTTCTTACTGTAAGCAAAACATTTATTTTCTTCTGGTTAAAAGAAATGTTTATTATTATTATTATTTTCTTTGTAAAAACATTTAGGAAAGTACTAAAAGGAGTGCTTCTAGTATAATCATTTACGAAACAAGCAATGTAACAAATTTTGCTCCAGGTCTCATTCCATTAAAATCAAATCACGCTTGGCCACCATGGACTGCAAGTTCTAATAAATATTTAAAAAAATCTTTTGAGATTTTGACTATTACAAAAGTCTTCAATGGGCAAAATTCCCTACACAGAAATATGTAAAAGATTCCAGCCACGCTATGCTGTATTAATACTTAATTAATTTTTTTGTTCTAATTAACAGCTACTGAGTAACCTATTTATGATTCTTTTCTTTCATCGGATAACCTCTCTCTCCCTAAATACAGCATCAAAACCAAATTTGAAACACCACCTTTCTGAACACTTTGATAAAATATATTATAAGCTAGATTTTGCCCATTATAATGCCCCAAAATCCAGAGTTTCACAGTGAAATAACCCATTTTGTAAAGAGCTTTTCTTCTCTGAAGCTCTACAGGATTAGCAATCCATATAGTTCCAAAAGAGCAGCTTAGATATGCAAAGTGGAATATACAGAACCCTGTTATGGGACAATGCACAGTACCCCAGAAACGTGGTAGGTTTTTTTGTTTGTTTGTTTTTGTTTTTGTTTTTCCTTCTTCTTCTTCACGGAGAAAATAAATCAAAAATATAAAATAAATTTAAACTATTTTTGGAAACATTGGAAACACAGGCCTGCCTTTTTAAAGATATACATTTCATAGTGCTAGGAACATTGTTATTGAAAGTCAGTGTGACTGTTCCAGAGGTGTAGATTAGGAAATCCATTCAACTGACAGGAACTATTTACAACTAAAGCCATGTCCTGATGGCAAATGTACTAATGTAAATCTGTGATAATGACAGTGACTTATGTGGCTTACATTTGTTCTCATTATTTTCACCTTAAAAGTATATTTTGTTTTCGTTTGCATTTATTTTCATCTGTTTACATTTCCTTTATTGTCAATTGCTATCTTTCTTCACAGGGCGAGACTGTTTTCTGCAAGGGAATGGTCTTGTCTTAGAAAAGTAGTTCCCAGTGACCCTCACTGGTGCAGAATATGTATGTTAAAGGTAAGAGAGTACAAGTGGTGCTATCTTTGTGGAGGGACACCAGAACAGCAATGTCCTCATTCCAGTCCAAGCGAATGACCAATATTTTTGCAGTTAGTAGCAGAATAAAACACAAACAAAGACTTTTACTGTAGCTGCCATGCTATTTGTGGCTGAGATGCACCTGAAAAGTTGGCAATTAGTAAGAAAATGTGCTCTTCAGAAGGCTCTTAAAAGTACCATTACATCTGTATTTACTCAGCATTTTCTCTTAACTCTCTTATTGGAAAACAAGCTGCAGTAGTTTCAGAAAAGGTAGCGAGAGAACAAATAGCTATTTGCCATTTTTATGCAACTAGAGGGAATGGCTGAATTTCAGAATGCCCAATTTAAAGATGGACAAACCTGGAGAGTTGTATTACAGGTTCAACCATAAAATACATCTCCAGAATAAATTAATTATCCCATTTATTCCAAATACAGATATTAACTGCCAACTGCATAGTCTATAACATTTGAATTGCTTCGAAATTTTGAGACTCTGTAAGAATCGAGAGATTTCAATGCCTTGGTCTGTGTAGTTCACTACAGTGAGGCAGAAGCAATAGATTTAAGCCTGCACAATTTCAAAAAAGCATGCACAGACTCAGCCATACAACTCCTACTGATATAAACCACAAAGTTACCTAGAAGTATTCAGAAATGCAGGACTATAACTTCAGACCAAAGCAGCGTAATCCTGTTTTCAAAGTTCCCTGATAACAGCTGCAGTCTTTTGAATTTGCCTTGAGTTTCAGTTTGAAGATCTACAAAAAGATAGATATCTCTAAAGGACGCTTCTCAAGAAATGTCAAATGTAAACAGACTTTGAAGGAGTTAAACAACTGTTTCCAAAGCAGCAATGATCAATTTTAAGCTCATTTCTTGTTTTAGTTTGATTTAACAACCCAGAAAGGAGACCTCAACACAAAGCAATAACATGCAGTGATGTGGCAGGTTGCAGTGTGATTAGATATCGCTGGGTACCAATATTAATTCTGGGATAATGTATGCACATACAGCACTTTGCAGCTGACTTCATTGTAATATGTACAGAGTGTACGTTCTGACAGCTGTGTGTCATAACAGGATCCCATCTCCGTTTGACATGATTGATGTGCAACCCTCGAGGCTGCTATCTTTCACCACAAACAGGTATTATACAGGTAGTTAGCATGAAAGAGGTATCTTCTGGTAGAGGGAACCAAAAGGAGAAAAACAATAAACTCAAAAGAGTTGCTTTTATTTAAAAAGCAGCAGGACAGAGAAAAATAGTTCTTTAAATAAGAACTTTTCATCTCACACTGTAGGCTTAGAAGATAAAAATGCTTCCCAATTTTCATATATGAATATCTAAATTCAATCTACAGACAGAAATTGAAACAGGAGTGGCCTGGTTTCCAAATATGCGAAACACTTTCAATTCTTATGATCTCTCTTATTTTTTATATCATGCTGGCTTTTAAGGTATCTCTGTATTGCATATTGCAAGCTCATGCAGCTTTGTTGTGTCCAATGTCCAAACTAGCCAAATGTGAACCAGCTGCAGGCAGCACGCTGGCTAAACAAAAGCTGTCATACATGAAATACTCAGTGAAGCTCAGGGCTGTAGTAACCGCACAGAGAATTGAATTGTTGTTTTCAGGTGAGCTAGCTCACAACGTTCAGAAGGTGCCCTATATAGTCAAGTACACTGCTCGAGTGCCTCATTGCTCTGAAAGATGAGAGTGTAGCATTTAAATAATGGGCTTAGATGGGAAAATACAGGAATGTACAATAGAAAATTGTTGTCCTCAAATGCAACTTAATGTGAAATGATGGCTATTTTACAACTAAGTGAATAGATAATATTGATTTTTTTTTTTTTAATTTTTATTTTTGTACATAAAGACAGTGTCTGTGACTATACAGTTAGTCATGTGGGAAGGGAGTTATGGGATGATGCCTTTAGCATAGAGGTCCTGGATCAAAAGCATCACCACAGAGGAATCCAGGACTAGAGACAAGGATGATTCTGACTAAACGTGGGATAATCACAATACTATAAAAATACAGCATCTACATTTAGTATGCCCTCTGAGCACACAGCTACCTGATATCTGAAAGTCATTACAACAAGATGTCCTACCTCTGCATTTGAAAAGGATGTCTGGGGAAATTAGGAGATCCCGTAGCCTAAGCAGATTCACTGTTTTTCCTCTTCTCTTCCGTCCAGTGACCAACTCTCTATGTCAGTGGAAGGTGCTAAAGTGAAAACCCTGTCCATGGGTAGCAGGTACACCACAGGAAAAGTAAGTTTGAAACACTTTCATCTTTTGTCCAAAAGGATTCATTTCCTAGTGAGACATATAATTATAAAGGTGTTGCAACTACTATGCAAAGGTAATAGTAACTATAAGGGGACACATTTTAAGTACACTTACCAAATCCAATTCAGAAGAATTAATGAGCATTTGCTTCATCAATCCCAATAATACTTAAGTGTGAGATATGCACAGCAACTTAGCACTGTCAGAGTAGAGATATCATTAAGATGGTCCTAAAGCGCAGCTTTCAACACTGGGATACATTAATTTAGAAAAATGATTTATTAACCGCCATATTCAAGCCATCCAGTGGGTTAGGCTGAATACAAACCGACTCAGAATGAGCAATGGCTGTAGCAGAAACAGAAGAATATAGTATAATATTAAAGGGAACTATAGACTTTTTTACTGATTTTCCCACTTGAAGCAGCTGTACGCGATCTTAAATGTTTCCCAAGTGCCCCGAGACCATTACATTCTGCTAACGGGTTGACACCCATGAGCACTGCTGGAAGTACTCTCCTTCATCCCTCATTATTCCCACTTATAACTATAATCTACCAAACATAAGTACTTGTTCTGTAGGATAATTGCTTCACCATAACTCCACAATTAACTGTGGCCACACTGGAATGCATGGATCTAATCCTAACAGAAGTCAGAAAATAAAACCTCCAGAGTGATGTATGGAGGATCACCTGGAAACTTCTTATGCTTTGGACTCATATTAAGGAATCATGACTGGACTGCTGTCATTCATATCACCACAGAAAAAAAAAGTTTAAAGATCCCCTGAAAATCTATTTGCCTGCCTATATTTGGCACCGCCATCACTAGTGACCTACAAAATGAAAATATCCATCCCTAAGTTAGCACTTTTTTTTTTTTCCTGAAAAAAAAAAAAAAAAGTGTATCTCTCAGCTTCAGAGCTGAGCCTCAGAAAATCAAGAGAATTAGACAATTAAGTTCATTATTGATTGACAAGTCAACAATATTTCCATATTGTTAAGCTATCTCAAAATAAAGAAATAAGAAAACCCACAGTATGGGTTGCTTAAAAAGAGCTTAAAATGCACCACACGATGACTGCTATGAAATGAAAATCATTGTGCAATTAATCAGAAGTACTGCTATAGAATTTTCATCGCAAATAGGAAGTAAAAGCTTCCTGCCTTAAAAAGTAATTGATAGAAAATCATCTCATTTCCAAAGTAAAGAATATTGTTTGTGCATATATTACTTCAAACCAGACAGACATCAATTCCCAATTCATTGTTTTCCATGGAAAATTAAAGCTTGTCAAGCTGGTTTAGTCCAGAGGACTAAAAAAATCTCCTTGCAAGCAGATTTTCAATAGGAATAAAAAACACCAAGCTTTTTTTTTTTTAAAAAAAAAAAAAAAAAAAAGTACAGTGATCTAAGCGTAAGGGTCCAGACCAATATTACACTGAATATTTTGCAAGAGCCCCTGTGTGCAGATGAAAACCTTCTGCTCCACTGCCTGAGTTTGCTGTCTCAGCAGGTTCCTCAGCGCAGCCCCAACACCACACCTGCACAAAGGTTCTCAGGCCATAGCAGCCTGCCGCAAGCCAGGGCACTCTGCTCATGCAGTTGTTTTCTGAGCTACCCATCAGGTCCTCTGTCACCAACTACTCTTCCCACCATCATTAGTTACCACGTATTATTCCTGTTCTCAACAAAGGACTTATGGCTCATCTCAGCCATCAAGCATTGATCCAGAAGGGGGGCCTCAACTCTCTGTCAACTAGCTTACATGCAATGATGTCAAGAAAATTAACTAAATAAATATGCATCTCATCAAAAGGGTGACCAATACTTTTCTCAAGCAGGGCAAATATAGTCAATGGCAGAACATGCATCGAGATCACTACATATTAGTAAAGTCAGCCATGGTTATTATGGCATTTCAGTATTCTTCATACCATGTGAAAAAAAACAAGTACAATTCTTTTAAATTAAATCTCCCAAGCTCATAAAAATAAAATAAAATTGTGCCGAAGCAAAAAGCAGATACATTTTTCAGCTGACAAATGACTGATTATTATTAGACATTTTGTACTAGATCTGTAACATCAAATCTCCCCTTTGAGAAATTCTACGGACCTTTCCCAACAATTCTGAGGCACATTTATGGACAGTATGTGGCTTTTCAAAGAAATTGAACCTCAGAATTTTGTTTCTATGACAAGAAATAAGATTTCAACTCTCTGTTTAGGTTCAGAAGACATACTGAAGGTCAATACGGTCTGCATATTTAGACCCCTAGAGTAGGCAGAAGGTGAAAAGGCAAGTAAATCATCTTAAAAATACAAGAGCCCAGCCATAAAAATCTATTGTTTATCCTTTACAGTGATGATATTTTACTTTCCAAATAAAAATCCCAGTTGTCCAATGAACAGAATTATTGAAGTAACACTACTACACTATTTTAATTTCAGGTATTTGAAACAATGATACCATAAAATGATCTGAAGTATTGTTGTCGCATAAATCTCAAAGCACTTTCCGTGTCCTTAATGTTCAAGTCTAAAATTGTTTCATTCTTTAGCTGACAGTGCACATTGTAAAAGTTGCAGTTTATCACTTCTCTTTCATTCTTTTCCAGCAGTTACATTACCACAGCCTCTTTTATTACTATTGCAGGATGTCACTATATAAGTGACATCATAAGGGAAGAACAAGGATTTGCCAGTAATAGTTGGAACTGCTCTGCAGTGCTACGGAGCTCTACATTTCAGAGAAAAGGAGACAACCTACATTTTAGCATGCTGAACATGTGCACTATCAAATCTATTGCCTGTCACCACAGTCCCTTGGACTGGATAAATTATATCCCACAGTTGGGTAGTACAAAGGTAATTCTGTTGCCATATGCTGTGCGCCAAAGACCTCATGCCATGACAGGGTGCATTATAGATCATGCTTTCCTATGTGATGCCCATTTTCTCCCTCATCTATGAGGGACAAACCTTGTCTCCTTTAAAATTTTAATCTACCCAAAAGAAAGCAATGCTTCCAACAAGATGGAAATGCAATTCTGCTTAAACAGAGCTTAGAGAGAGACAGACAGACAGACAGATGGGAGAAAAGAGACAGAAAAAGCCCAATCTTTTTTTCAGATTTTGAAAATGACTAGCAATGTCCTGTTATACATGCAGAATCACTATATATCAATCTCATGGGAATTCCAGCCCCAGCTCTAAATAAATAAGTCAGAAATAAATGGAGTCAAGAACCTTGTGATGAGCTTCACACATTTTCTCTATCAGAAGGTCTGCAGTATTTTTGAGTTTCCTTGGTTGGTTGATTTCATTGGCAGCAGCTCACACATAAAGAAAAGAAATATCATGAAAGTAGAAAGAAAATAGGTAGAGCCCTCTAGAGCACGTTTAAGAGATTTTGCTTGTCTGTTCAATTTATTACTAGATTTCATTATTTAGCAGAAGTGAATTGAAGTGGTTGATAATATGCCACAAATGATTTCACCCATCGGCATCCAGCTCAGTTCAGGAACAATCCAAAGCCATTGCTGCAGCACTAGAGCTTGTCACTGGAGAGAAGGAAGGCCTGTTCTAAGTCCTTTCCAAGGAAAGGAAATGACCACATCACATGTGTCACCTGAGTGAACATATGGGCTTCATCTCACAGAGCATAAATAAAGAGAAGTATATGTTGTGCATAACCACAAAATAATAGACCATAAGTACCTAACACCTCACATAAGGAAAACTCCAGAAGGTGCATAGCTTAGACAATGAATGCACACAAACATTTCTCATATTCTAAGATATTCAAATAAAATACATTCTCTAACATATGCCATGACAGGGTGTATGTGCTATATGCAGCTGTACATACTAATAGCTCATTTGCTTCAGTAATTTTGTTTAAACTCTGGGAAGCGAGAAATTTAGAAAGGGCAATGTAAGTTTTGCATTACAATAGCCTCTGCAATGCAAAGATTTGCTTTACAAAAACATTTAGGGTTCAGGTACATATTCAGGTATAGAGAGTATTTGTCACATTAATTTCTCTTCATCCATACATCAAGAGATTGAGATACCCTTCCAAAGAATCTTGCAGTAGTGTGAACTCCAGCCCACACCAGAAGCTTCAGATACACTGTTGGCAGACTGTAGTGTCAAGGAATACACACACTACCTGCCAAAGGCAAGCTGGCCTGATAGAATGCCAGCTCCCATGGTAATCTTCTCTTACCTTTTTAAACAATGAGTCCAGATATTTGTCATGCCAGTAGGCAGTCTGTAAGCTTCACCCCAATTTCAAGGTTACTAGAACATAGACCTTTTGATTTAAAGCCCTTTGCCTTCAGCTAAAATAGAGCTTACTCTAATTATCTTCATTATAACATCCATAATTCTGGGCTCCCGTGGGCACTAAGGGTGTAACAAGGATGGCATAAATTTTTACATCCACTGACCTCTAAATTAGCACAAGCTTATTTCAATAGAAGAGGGTACAAAGTAAAAGAAAATCCTTGTTTTCCACTTCCTCCACAAATGTGTGAGATAAACTTTATGGGTAGGTATGTGAGTCCACGTCATCTGCATGTCTGTTTCTCGGTGATACAGACAGCTTATGGACCAGATGCTGCATGCATTCAGGCTGTTTTCTGCACTTCATGGCCACACCGCCAAAAAACGCAGAAAGGTTTATGGCTACATTGAAGAACATTCCCACATCAAGTCATCCAATTGTAATAGCTCCTGGACACCACCTCTCTCCATAAACTGTACAGGAGTTACTCATAATACAACCAGAGGGACTGAGAGCATCCACTGGTCATTTACCGTAAGAAAACATTGTGAAACCTTCCTTAGCTTTGGTGGTCTCCATTTGCCCTAGGGTTCCCAAGACAAGAGAAATGTAAGAATAGAAAAAGTGATCAGGGTGGGGAAATTATTATTGCTTCTTTTCAGCTGTAAGAAATTTCACTGAAAAGCTAAACAGTGTCCCTAGATGCTGTCTTTTCTAATAAACATACCCTCTGTTGTAAAGATTCAGTTACCATAGCGAAATAATGAAAAAATGGACACAGCAGCATGTGGGCAGTGGGCTGCTATTTACTATTTTGTTGTTACATTCTTAAGTTATTTATCACAAAATATAATGAACGAAACCATTGCCTCTTTGTGCAAGGTATGACACAAATACAATAGCCCCTTTTTGACAAACAAAACAGCAGAAGGTGCAAGCAGATAAAGCATTAAATGAGAAGCAAATGTAATGGCAATACGGAGAATATCTGAGAAAAAAAAAAAAAAAGTTTATGCATTGTACCTAGGACAGACTAAGATATATGATTCAGATATTTAATATGAATATATACTATCTAGAACCTGGCCAGAGGTTATTACATTTATTTCATGTATTCCGCCAAGACCTGCCAGACCACCTACTCTTAAGAAAATACCAGGAGTGAAATCTGATAGGATTTGTTACTTCTGTATTTCTCTTTTTCATTTTAGCATGCCCTGCTAGTCGGCAATTACTTCCTACTGTACAATCTATTAAATATTCATGTGAGATATTATTTGCATAGAGCAGCTTTTCTCTGATAAAAAAATATGCTATTCGTTCACTGCTTAGATGATTGACCTAAGGTTCCAACTTTAAACACACAGTTATATTGATTGTGAAAATACACTTGGAAAATTATGTAGTTTATATGCATGCATTACTTATACTGAGTCATCCTGAAGCTTATAATTTAAGCCTCAGTGTTTCAGGTAAAATAAAATTGCTTCAGTAAGTAAGACTGCTTTGATTTCAGCTTTGCTCCGAGCTTTGCCAGGCAAGCAGAAAATCTTCATCGTATGGAAGGTCTTGTTCATATTGAATGTATAGTCATGCATTGATAAAATCGTATGCATTCAAACCACACCATGCCTTTGTCCAAAGATTGTTTTACCAAACACTTTTTTTATCTTATGTAAATAAGCCTATATCCTATATTAATGAAAGCTCATCATAAATGAACAACGAATTTAGATTTCCAAAGCACTGGTGTGACTATTGCATTATACATAGCATAGAGAAGACAAACAAAACTAAAGAGCTTCCTTCAAACAGGAATAAAATCCCCAAACTAAACCAAAAGAACCCTAAGCATCAACAGGAAGATAAGTTAACAGGATTTACACAAAAAAGAAATTTACTTCTTAGGAGTTTGTCCCCTTGAGGAAGAAAAATTGAAATACCCCCAATTTTTAAAACCTTATCTGCATTTTATTTTTCTGCCCTTCCCACTACACTGGAACAGTTTAAGAGCACAAACATTAAAAAAAAAAAAAAAAAAGGGGAGGGGGGGGGGAAGAGAGAAAATTAGACATTCATTGATTTCTTTCCTCTTCTGTCTGGATTTTGCTACTTTCTTACCTCCAGTCAGCTGATAATCCTTCCTAGGTCCTCTCCACCTTCTCTGTCTCTTGTCTCCTTGCTGTCTCTCAAGTCCCTTCTGTTTTCTTCCTGTCTCTATCATGGTTTCCTTTGGAAGATATCATCTCTACTATGGTATTTCACCATAAAAAAAACAGAATAATGACGAAAATTACAGTTCAACAGCTAAAGGAATGAGATTATCCTGGCAGTGTAGCTCACTATGACAGGAAATCCATGTCATAACGAAGCCTGCTCACCTTTTAAGTCTCATGGCTCAAAGTAGATCTCGGGTTGTCTACAAGCCTTTCTTTGCTGCCTGTGTGCAGACAGACTGCAATCACTCTGCAATGCCATTTCATTTCAGGACTTACAGGTCACTCTACTGCAGATGTAATCAAAATGCTGAGCTAAACTATGTGTTTGAAGAACAGACTCCCTTCTAAAACTCTGGAATAGGCCTAATATACTGGGCACATTTGTCCAGAATAAAAAGTCAGGAATATGGTATTCTACTAAATCATAACTTGACGAAAAAAAAAAAAAAAAGTTATCTGAAGAATTTTAAAGCTAATATTCGGGGTATGCAATATTCCACATGCTGGCCTGATGAGTTCTATATTTTACCTGATGTTCTCATTTAGTTCTGTACAGACAGTAAAAACTTTAACCTCCCTGGAAACACTGGCAAATTCCTGCTGGGTTCTGTTACCTGAGAAACTCACCCACGGTACTGAAGGGTTATGGAGGTTGCCTGGCTTACTTTTCTTTCATTTATCAACTGAAAAGGTGGTTTTTTTTGTTTGTTTTTGTTTTGTTTTGTTGTTTGTTTTGTTTATTTGTTTTGTTTTTGGGCAAACAATGAAGTTCAGCTGCAGATACTAAGTAGTGGTTTTGTTTGTTTGTTTGTTCGTTTTTCTCCATTCCAAAATCCAATTCTTCCTTGTTTCTATATGTGCATATGCCCTTACTTTCCTTAACCCCTTTCAATTATTCTGTTTCATTAAAAATATGAAAAATCCAGGGAACACATAACCAAATTTCAAGTTATAAAAGCAAGTGATAAAGAATTGCCATCATCTGTACTCACTGTGACATGGTAGAGAGCCAAGCACAATCAGCTGGACTGGACTGCAGAGGTTTTTATGGGACTGTATAACGTACTGAAAGTAAGAATAACAGGTAAGAAGATCCTCTCTCCATTGATGTATTACAGCATATGCATTCAATGCTTGTAATATTAGCTTTTAAATTTTGTTCCAAGACATAAATTTTGTTCTTTCTTCTTAAAAAGAGAGGACAGGGAATTCTAGCAGCATTTATTTTCAGTTTTCAGAATGGTAAGTACAATTATACGTTGTCCAATAAGTACAATTATATGTTGTCCACATACAGTGGACAACAGCCACCAAGCATAAGGATAGTGTGGGACCCCACTGAAGCTACATGCACTGCATGCTACTATTTTACTGTTATTTCTTTGTATTTCATCACGAAGAAACATATCATGTCTCAAAGAGGAAAGTCCACCTAGTTTTACTAAATCCGTAGCACTAGGCAAGACACAAGTTCCTTATGTGGTACCCCAGCCATCTGCAGATTTAGACTAACATATATTGTTTCACAGTGTAATTATTTAAACTAATTTCTAGTGTATTAACTTTGGTATCCCAGCATAGCAATATACATATTTCAGTTAATACTCCCCTAATGAATAAGATCCTTCTCAGTGTGGAAAAAAGTCTTCTTAACCTGTCCCATAAAATGCATACCACATTTTAAAGACGTTAAGTATGCTATACAAACAAATTTTTATTATACCTTTGTATTTTTTCCACAACATCCAATAGTCAACAGTGAAACCAATCTTCTGCTACTTTCTCTATAGATTTTTACTTTCAGCCATAAAAAGCTCTTTCTGTTTATTACATTGTTTATTAAATGATTCAGTAGAGATGTTTCCTGATTGTGGTCATTCGACAGAACACTAAACTATACTAGAACTAGAATACTCTTTCTAAAATGCTCCCAAGTTGATTTGAGGCTTTTTCCCTCACATTTTTATCCAAGCACATTTTATAGCAAGAATGGATGTTTCCTACGTTGTTCTTGCAATATAAGGAAGTATCCATACAACGTATTTCCAGAAATAAATCTCTAAGAACAATCTCATGCCAGTGAAAATCGAGAATAATTCCATTAGTGACTCTGAAATTATCTAATGTAAATAATAATTAAGTAAAAGAAAACATAGACCCTTTTGTCTCCAAGGTCTATTGCTATACAAATAATTCATTACTGCAGCTTGTGTGCTGTGGGCCTGTCTGTCTGACCACTGAGCAATTAAATAAAGTAATTGTAGGAGCCGTAAGTAGTTGCTTCTGGAAAACATACTCTCCTTTAAACCAAAAATATTTGTTAGGAATTCACTTTTTACATCATTATAACCTAATAAGTTGTATGTAGACTTTTTGGCTTCACTATTCTTGCATTGTTATAGCAATTCATAATTTAGTCTAGCACTAACAATGTTAACAACAAAGTTTGGACACATTCCAGGTAAAAGGGCAAGGGACAATTTCTATCAGACACATCGAACATGCATTCTATCACTACTTAATATTTCAAGTAAGGGATACACATATATTGAGAGATTACGATTTTCCTTGGAGACAACTCATAGGCACTATAATCATTAGCTAAATGCCCACCAACAGCATTAGGGAATACATCACCATTTTGATTTCCCCAAAAAGCATAAAAATCACAAAAATAGGAATAAAAAATCTTATTTATGGCCTGCTAAGAAAACAAACTAAAATTGTAATACAAAAGTTAGCAGCAGACAAAAAGAAAACATGACAACACATTATGTCATCAACTATTTGGAGCCTTACCCAAAAAGTGTCTTTGGTATGAGGTGAGAAAACTCTACTAATAATAGTTGATGGGAGGTTACAGAAGAAAAGAATATAATTCAGACACCTGAAGGCTTCTCTAATCTTTGCTGGGGATTCAGCAGGGCAGAGATGACTCATAGCTATCATTAGAACATCCTATTGACCACCAGGTGCACCAACACTGTAACTGAGAAACAGTTTCATGCGCAGGGGAACGGAAAGGACTGTTTTCACAATGTGTTATATTAACATAAAAAAGAAAGAAAAGGAAGTCTAAGCAGTTGGAAAGATACTAAATGTTTTCTTTAAACTTATGTCCAAAAGAATTTATGTTCTCTATTTTAATTGAGAAACTATGGTTAGGATTAAATGTGTTTATTGCAAACCCTATAATAAGAAACCTAAATAAATCAAGGACTTTTTTTTTTTTTTTTTTTTTAAATATTCTGAAAGCAGTGCCATCACTGACCAATGATCAGTAATACACTAGCCTATATCCTGATAATTCAGAAAAGTATGGTTACAATTTTTAAAGTTAAGATTCTCTTCTGTATTACAGTTTGATGCAATTAGAATTTTAGCCACAATCCCCTACAATTAGGTATACTTTAAAATACTGAGACGTGTCACAGGGGAGAGAATTTTTGCCTTGGATCATCATCAAAGCTGTTCTTTTATGCAGTCTTTGTTGGCAAAAATGTGAGGGGTGGCTCATGTGAAGACTACCATACTCTCACAGGGTCTGAATGTAGAGCTCACATCCACCCAAAGTGCCCTTACAGTTAGTGTCTGGCTTGTTCAAGGAAGCATTATCATGAAAAAACATGAAATCACAACCAGGCCATGCCATGCTAGTGAGAATTCCCATCTTCTTGTACAGTGCTTTGCAGCTGGTCTGAGATATGAAACCGAGGTAACTGTTAATCATTCTAAAAGGTTTGTTTTGCAACCACTGTTAAAGCAGGGGTTCATCAATTCTGTGCAATTAGGTTCAGAAACTACCCTCCTCGCAGGGGAGTATTTAATGCATCTAGACAAACACAGATGTTTCCCAGTAGTCCCTAAATACTCTCGTGTTCAAAGATTCACAACATTCTTCAAATCAACTATGCTAATCTCTGCTCTCCAGTAGGTTATATCTTGCCTTCAGCAGGATCAGTTATGCTTAGGCCTAATTGAAAATTATGGTTATCACTAATATTTTCTGTCACTGAACTGATCCAGTCATTATTTCTTTAAAAAAATAAAATAAAAATAAATAAATAAATAAAAAATTCAAAGGAGCAATGCTGATTGATTGAATAAAAAATAATAAGCTGAAAAAGCAATGAAGAGAGAGATATATTCATCTCCAATTGTTCCTTTTTATAATTGTTAACCAAATTTCTCATGCTACTTAATCCCTGTAGTTTGTGATTATTATTCTTTGTCTTCACTGAGGTATTCTGATAAAAAATTAATTATAAATTCTATTCTTCTATTCTTTCCCCTATTTGTGACCTAGGGATTTTCAAAGACCCTTGAGATGTCAAGGAAGTAAAAACTTATCTATTTTTTCCTTTGGCCAGCTGAAACTCATAAGAAATTTTATGCCAACATTGAGGAAATGCCATTCTTCATCTACGCAGACTCAAAAGGATCTCCTGACACCTATTTTGTAGGTCTGATTTTTCTAATGAAAACACAATAATCTGAATTTAACAGTAAGTATAAACAGATTAAATACCTGCTCTGACCTACATCTAAAGACAGAGAGAGATAATATAATCGGATTCTCAGGTCAACCATTCTTATTCAGGTCTCCCCAAAAAATCTTTTGTGATCAAAGTAGTACATTACATAATAGTATATTATCTTGAAGTATATCTAGAGATTTCAGACATAAGTGTTTACTCAGAAACATAAACTAACTGATATGATGTGGATGCAGGAGTCTGTAACCTATTTACCCCATTCTATTAAAAGATACTGTGTCTGCAGTGGGTTTTCTCCCCTTTTAATAGTTCCTTTATCTCTTTACTCACTTAACCTTAGTTTGAACAGTATAAGACAACTTTGGGAGCACAGGATGGCCTCTACACTGAGAAGCACATCCCAGCACCAGTGAAAGAACAGGAAGCCTAAGTACGCACTACTACATAAGGAAAGCATGAGGGGTAGATATCACTGGAGGAGAAAGAATGATCTGACAACAAAATTGTAATTCAGAAGTACCCCAAAGGATGAATACTATTTGTACCTGCAATTCACAGCAAGAGGAAGTGCAAGGTTCAATTGTAATATAAATACAGTTAAATCATTACAGGAAGCTCACCAGGCTAATGGCAAGACCAATACAAACTGAAGTACTCCTGTCTTGTTTCATGACAGAGACATGCTGAAAATTAACAGCAACCCATGACACAGCATCCTGAGTAGAGCCTGCGACAGTACTACTCCAAGGATATCAACTTAAACGAATACTGAAAGAGGAGTAGAAATTCTGAACTGTTTAATATCAGGTATTTCCAACTTCAAGCCTATCCTCTGAATCCCCAAAAGAATAGTGTACTGAGATATAATTTTGAGTAGGTCTGAAAAGAAGGCTATGATACTGGAAAAAACACCAGAAGGCTCATTTAGAAGGCTGCTCTACAATAATACCTCATATAAGCAAAGGAACAGCCCAGTATTGCTTGTAAGGATCACAGAATCCATCCTGATATGTTTTGGCTTGAGGCATGTGCTTGTGGTTTTAAGCTAATCCCTTAATCACTGATGTGAAAATTGCTAGGGATACATACAAACAGGATAGATAGGATCCTCAACTCAGCATCGTCTTCTTTCATTTCAAAGAACAAGCACAGTTTGAAGAATAAACAATTAACATTTGATGTTATATACCTAATTTAATTTAGGATAACAGAGTGATATCTTTACAACATACATAATGAAAATTAAAAAAAAAAAAAAAAGAAAAAAAGAAAAAAAAAGAAAAAAAAGAATAGATTTTATTCAACTGAACACAGAAAATAAAGTCACTATACAGAGCCTAAAGTTAGGATTTATTGAAGGAAGCTGTAGAATGAATAACATAAAGCCACTATGAAAAGGACCATAACAACTAGAGAGGAATCTGCTCTCCTGTACTGCAGTGTAAATTAGTAGTACCTTCACAGAAACTAATCATTTAGGCTGCATCAGAGTACTGTCAGAATTAATAAAATTAAAACCTTCTACACCAATATGTATGGAGTATTTTTGAATATCTATGCTTAAAAAATTAAAGTGTTTTTGAGATTCATTGTTTATTATACCATAAACTAGTTCTTTTTTGTTGGGAATTGTAATCTTCAGAATTTATCTCCTGAGAAAACAAATTGTAAAAGGAAATTCTCTGTAGATTTTGTTTAATTCTTCTTTCAAAGGGCTTTTAGACTAAGCAGTCTCAGATTAATTAAACCAGTTCATAATTTCTGCTACTCTGATTTGTGAATTGACTTAATTCAAGTCTTATAAGATCTATGAAATGTACATTTGAGTTTTACAGTAATATGAGAAGTATATGGAGCCTGATTTTCAGCTGGACCTTTCTAACCTGCTTAACTGTCCCATCTACTGCAGTGGATCTGCAAACACTCCACACTTCAGAAAGGGCTATGTTATTTTAGCAATAGCAGGGTTATAACTAAGCAGCAAGAAGAGAACTATGAAAGCAGAAAAACAATAAAAGGTGAAAAGATCAAAAAGGACACACCATGTGGAAGCCTCATACATGCAACAGCAGTAATGGCTACAGTTTCTGTGAGGCATTTAATACAAAATGAAAACCAGAGACTACTTTTCCTGAAGGTTCTGATTAAAAAATAAATTTTAAAAAATCTCCCAAGAGTTGCGGACTTTCCTAGTTTGTGGCAAAAAGATGTGTTATCTTGTTCTTTCATTAATCTAGGATAATATTCTGGGTCACAATAATGCTATCGTGAAAGTTTGTTTGTTTGTTTTTCACAAACAGCAGATGAATTCCTTTAGCTCTCCTTCACATATATATCAGCAAAGAACAGGAAAGCACAAGATAAATCGTGTTTGAAAATCAGATGAAACCTCTTTGAGACCATGCTATTACAGTTAAAACAGTCTGACAATTTTAGAGCTTATCTGAGGGAATGATAAGGTCTGGTCTCTAAAGAATGATAATCTGGTCTCATTCTATTTTCAGGTTTACTATTATCCTATATAGCTTTAATCCCTAAAACTTTGCTGGATTTCAAACTGCCCAGAAAAAAATAAAATAAAATAATTCATGAAGCAAATTCACACTCCAAACTAAATAGATTTAACTGAATTAAAGCCAAATTGATTTCTGAAAAGTCAGCTTGCAAAGGCAGAGAGATAGGTTATCTCTTGAATATTGGCTAGGTAGTAAGAAGGATGGGCTAACTTAGCTCACAGAAATTAAGGTTTACTTTTCGCTCTTCATCACAATTCTGAGCAAAGCATTCTTTGGCTCAGTCTTTTTATAGTTGCTGAATAACAATGCCTCACAGGGATGTTGTGCTCACTGTTGCACTAACCATCTTAATGAGTTCAGTACTCCTGAACAGTAAGTGGAGGTACATCAGATATTTACATATGAAAGACAAAGCAAACACAAATGTTCACAGGTGCACAAGGGCTACTAACATTTATAATGCTATTTGGGCATTCAGATGAAAGATGAAGACTTAAATTGTAGCAAAAGGCTACTTAAAATACTAAAAATTATTATGGCACCCTTTATTCCATCAAACTTCTGGAAAAGCAACCGTTCCGGTGTTATGTAGGGGAAAAGTATCTAAAAAGAATCCTGTTTTAAGAATGCCTTAAATGTAATTGTGTATTTCAGTTTCTCAAAATCACCCATTAGGTTTTTTCCTGCTTACCCTTACGAATTCACTTACTTGTCTTCCACTGTGATTTGTTTTCTGTTGTTGCATTTTCTTTAAATGCCACGGGAATACTAGACATTTTCCATTAGAATGTTAAATGCTTAGGTCCTGTAAGTGCCCTTTCCAACTAAAGCTTACTAATATGCATTCTTTCTTGTTGGTCTTTAATTGCTGGATTAATCTATGTGAATATATTTTAGTTTTTGCCATTCATTGAATAGAACAATTTTCAGCAGCAAAACCAAGGTTTTTTTCCCATGGACAACGGAGAGCGGGCAGAGCCAGCTGCTACCGTTTCAGGAAGGCCTGAATGTTGTTGGTATGGGAAGGAGGCATTCCTAGCACAGCAATTTCCTTTCATTTGTGCCTATCTTCCTCATGACACTTCCCACTGTATTTTTGAATTGAAATACACATTTATTCATAACAGATTTATGTCAAGGCGGAGTGTGTTTTTTTCTTTCATTTAAAACCAATTCACTTTGATCAGATTAATTTTTCTCTATATACATAATTGAAATCTCTTCACAATACATTTTTTTATTATTACATACTGCTATGTTTTCAAATTTACTCCTTTTCTCCCTTTCTGGGTATCTGTTATTGTTAACCCTGATTCTTCAGTCTCCCTGGAATTAATATAAAGCTTCAACCTCTCAAGTCTGTTCTGGCAGCATAACTCTTTTGTCAATTTGTTTCTTTTCACTCAGTAACCTCCATTCTTTTATATGGTTTTATTAACTCTTTTAAGAATTATTAACTCTTTAGTTTATTAACTCTTTTAAGGTCTGAATAAAAAAATAAATAAAATAAAATATGAATCTTTGGAAAAGATGATCAAGACTTTTGTCTTAACATTTAGAAGGTAACTGTAGCACAGCTTCAGATGTGTCTTGAACAAGATTTTTGCTAGTCCTTTCCCATGAATAAACAGGATAATGTCTAATCCTACATTAACGTTCACACAATTTTCCTAATATTACAAACAGGAGAAACCAATTTTTCTTCTACACATCTGGATGGTAGCACCAATTAACTGATTTCAATTCCTCATAAACTACATCAACTACTGCCTAGCAGTAGTAGACATTCCCAAATTCACTATCTCATTGAAACAAGGACAGCTTATCATTTCCAACCATCATTTTACCTAATAATAATAATAATAATAAACTATGCATTCAATGCTGAATATTTTGCTTTTTCGTATCTTATTTTCTAAGTTACATTAAAACCTGAAAAAGTGATTGCTGCATTTTAGGAGACTTTTTTTCTCAGAAAGAGTAGTCAGGCATTGGAATGGGTTTCTCTGGGAAGTGGTGGCATCACCATCCCTGGGTGTGTTCAAGGAAAGGTTGGACCTGGTGCTTAGGGACATGGTTTAGTGGAGTAGTAGGGTGATGGTTGGATCAGATAATCTTGAAGGTCTCTTCCAACCTTGATGATTCTATGATTCAGCTGGGGAGAAGCCATCAAGGAGAAAAATACTTGACCAGACATTAACTCTTTCCTTACATAAATTCTGTTTCAGAGTTTTACCCCTTAGTAAACTTCAAGAAAAAGACTCCAATACAAGGTCAAATAAAATTCAATGGTAATGGATTCTTGCAGTATTTCCTACACTTCTCTTAACATTTTATAAAATTTGAAAATGATTAGAAATAAAAAAATAAGCAGTGTTTTACAAGCTCTGTTATGTTATTTGTGTAAAATTGGTAGTATGTCATGTAAGCACCACTGCTGGTATGACAAATTAATCCTAATATAATAAATCAATAATTTAATGTCAGAACTAAAATTGAAATATATTTATTAATTTGTAGCTTCTGAACATTTGTCTTTCATTGGACTAATGTCTCCAAGAGTACAGAAGTTTCCTAAATAAAAACAAAAACAATAACAACAGCAAAAACATACTTTCATGAGAAAGATAACTCTACAGTAAGTACTTCTCTTATTTTGATTTTATTTTTTGCAATTTTCAAAATTGAACTTTAAAAAATTATTCCAATACCTTCATTTTA
The DNA here is from genome assembly GCA_011076525.1 of Nettapus auritus. Classification (NCBI taxonomy): domain Eukaryota; kingdom Metazoa; phylum Chordata; class Aves; order Anseriformes; family Anatidae; genus Nettapus; species Nettapus auritus. Next base: position 4,086,599 of record CM021768.1, read on the forward strand.
TATAGTCCTTATAATTAATCTGCTGTATTTTTCTGTTACATAAATGGCTATACAAGGTTAACACAGTGTAACTATTCATCAAGAGGTATTTGTGATCTCTCTATTTGTCTTTGGAGCCCAGTGATACTAAAGAATTGTCTCCTAAAGAATCTAAAGAAATAATTTCTGGAACATCCATAAATTAGATTATTATGTAACTGCAGAACTTGATCAAAGCCACTCTGTTCTCATGAGCAATAATTTCACTGATTTCACTGCCCTCTGGAGGAAGACTCAAACCCTAAGAGTTGACTTGCTCCAAATACGGCCTGAGAAATGTTCAACTTGCAACTGAGTGCAGACTTTTAGAGTAACTAAGTTGTGTTCCAGTTTATTATTTAGACCTTTATTATTATCTATCTAACCTGTTTGTAAATCTAATCCAAATATAAAAACCACAGTCCCTTATGATGCAAGAATGATGAAGAATTAAGGCAGGTGTCCAAGATAAAACAATCAGATAACACAAGAAAACCCCAACATGGCTGTTTTTTGCCATTTATTTTGACATTCAATTAAATATTGAATCAAGCTCTATAATGGATATATATTCCTGGCTGTCAGCCTCCAGCTCTGTAAATAGCCTCTATGAAAGCTTTCCTGAAGTATTTTCATTTAACAGATAATACTGATCATTTAATGATTTCCTCAAAAGTTAAATTTTTCCAGGAAATGGCATTGTATATAAAAATCTTAACATAATAGGAGATGTATTTAATTCAGAAAGACTAAATTATATGTTGAGATAAGACTTGATAGTTTGAAAAAATTCACCGATTTTCATTTCTCTCTCCCTAGACAAATATGCAGAATTTGAGAATGGCTTCAGCTAAGAAGAGCCTTTGAAGACTAATTTAAATATTTAGTGGGAAGGTGATGCAATTTGTTAGCAGAAGTTTTTGTTTGCTTTCTTAATCACTTTTTAATTGCACTGCATTCCTCTCTTTGATAGATAAATCAGCACTATGGAACACAGAATAACAAGGTATCTGAATGTTATTAGTCTTCTGTGAAATAAGATATTTCATTTCTATTTCCACTCAATCGCTCGGTTTCTCAAGAATCTTAGATGCTGCTTAGTCAAGTTACTTGTAGAAGCATTCACAGTAAGGTTAGTAAGATGAATGGGATTCTGACCTTGCTATTTAAACAGTTTGAAACAATAGGAAGCATCCTTCATTGCTCTCAGTTACTAAGAAAATTGCAGTACACACTTTTGCGTGTACTCTACCAGAGTATGAAGCAGATATTCAGTTCAATATTTGCTAGCTTTGGATTATCCTGAATTTTCTCTTTTGTGGTTAGCCATTTACCAAACCCATAAAATCACCAGTGATTTTAGGTGGTAACTATGGAATATTCTAAGTTTAATGCTTTCATCGCTGAGTCATTTATGGAATATTTTAAGTTTAAGGTTTTCATCACTGAGTCAGTGGCCTCAAGGCAAATATTTCTTTAATGAAAGAAATGTTGATTTTCTTTAAACTGTGATTGTTTCAAATGCCTTGCTATTTTTTACATAACTTGATTTATTTTGTCCAAAAAAAGTACATGTGCCATTGAGAGGCTGTGTCAAGATTACCAAGAGCACTACATACCCAAATCTCTCCATATCTCTCAGTGGAGGCATGACTAGGTCCATTCATTATAATGACATATGTTTTGCCACTGTTGAAAAGTTTCTTCTACCTCTTTAGAGAGGATAACCTCAGCAGATAACAAGGCAAATCAGTATTTGTGACGTTGTTCTCAGCAGCTACCAGCTGCTTCAAGCTATGTTTATTCACCTTATGGAGAGACACCTGGGGTACCAGGTGCAGTGTGTCTAACATCACCCACGGGTTTTCTCCTACAGAGTACACCATGGAGGCTGGTCCGTAAACATTGCATAGCACTGGCCTAGTATTCCTTATGTACTGCATCATTCCTAGGTCTCTAAGACAGTGTGTGTGTAGATAACCAGCAGAAGGCGGATGGAGCTGAAGGCTCCAGAGAGATGAAATAGACATGGACTCAATATTGAATATTCTATCTAGTTAGCACCTGAGGAGAATTTTCCAGGAAAATGGGACTTTTTCCTACATACCTTTAAACTGATAAATACTTACCCTCTATACTAAGAATGGAGAAAATGCTATATCCATTGTAAATAAGAACTCTGTTTCATTGACTGTGCTCTTATAGAATGCCTTTTGTATATGAGAATGCCTTTTGTATATGAGAATGCCTCATATCTCCTGGTAGATGTGTACAGAATGCCATCTCTTATAATTACACAAATAATGAAAGCCTATATTATAAACTTTTGCTGCATATTTGCATTCACATAATTCTTTTTATTTTAAGGTATTGTATTTTGATATTGTAAAAAACTCTTCTTTTATCTCACCTGAATGTCTTTCAGAGTACAAGAGAAAGTCAATACTTTTCATAAGCTTTCTTCCTCTGTAAGCCTGTAATACTCTTATGTCATTAAGGTATGTACTTAAAGACTTGATTGTTGGCTTTCATTTACTTAATATCTTGGCAAGTTTGCAGTACTGTCACAAAATCTGTTTAGTAGCAAAGCACACAACTGTTCTGCTTTTTAAGCTAGGCTTATTTGTATAAATTTATTCCATAGCCTTCTCATCTTATTTTAATGGCCAGATGTTCTTTTCTCTCTACTTCTTAATAAACAAATACCCTTAAATAACTAGACATTCTCAGAGTTCTTCATCCTAATGGATTTGATATTTCCACCATCATTTATTTATTTATTTTACCTTTTGGCTGTTTTCTTCTACGAAGCATTAAGGGCACTAAAGATATTTCCAGCATAAACATGTCTGTTTGAAAGAGATGGACGGAAGTATATCAAAACCCTCCTCTCTGAAGCAGTTCACTTCAATATCTAACTGCAAGCTCACCACTTTTTCTAAAGTGAGCCTGACATCTGGTTTTGTTTACCATTTGGTAATGACATGAATTCTTACTAAGAGGATGAAACAAAATTTAAATATAAGTACTCCTTTAGATGCACTGGATAGAGAATATAGCATTTTCAACACTCTGCTCATCTCCTTACAGTCTACATGAACGCTAGAGGATGGCTTTTGCTGCTAGGTTTACAAAAACAATTATGTGCAGAACATCTCATGGAAAAAAAAAAAAAAAAAGGGGGGGGGGGGGAAATACTCTAAAGGGGTATTTTAAACCAATTTTAGTTCTGAGTGTAAGCATTCTTTTAAGGATGTGCAACTGGCTAAGTTCTTCACCAAAATTAGTCCAAAATCCACTGTAAAATATGAAAAATATGTCCTATTTTACTTATGTATATATGCTGGATATTTTTTTTAAATAGTTCACAGTGACATCTAGGCAGAGCTGTGCTCATCTATTGTAATCTTGCAAGACCACAACTCATTTCAAGCTTGTAAAATGTGGTTTATACAAATTACTCATGTGCACAGCTGACCCACAGGCAGCACACAGCGAGTGCCAACTGAAAGTCCTAGATTTAACAGTTCAGGCAAAATCCCAGACACAATGGTAGCTGAGGCTGCTCAGCCTATTATACTAAATTGCTCAGTCTTTGAGGTGGGAGACTGCCAACTGTTAGGGCACTAACTTTCCTAATGCTTGAGTCACTCATGTGGTAAAGCTGAGAGCCACAAGATGCCACTCACCATTCCTTTTATCCTTTTGGAAAGGTTCTGGCTGCAATGAGAAATAAAAAGGAGGGAAGAACAGAAATAATGAAACATATGCAAAAAGAGCAAGAACAATGTACTCCCATTCTAACAGTTTTTACATCCTAAGTAGAAGTTAATGTGCAACATTCTCAAAGGTGCTGATCACAGAGCCCTGGGAATTGGTCATTGACATGCTTGAAAGCCATTATGCACCCAGCCAAAATTGAGTTTCCAAGCATCTTTTGATGTCTGGGCATCAAGTAGTTTGCACTGAAGTATGGCTTGCTTCCCCTGAAATTAGTATCTTTCACTAAGCATCAAATCTCAGTGTTTACTATCCTGATTTTTACTCAATTAATTATTTTAAACCAATCAACTCAGAAGGTTTTTGTTCAGCTCAAAAGTGGCTTAGATTCAGATTTTGTTTAACCCAGGCTCAGAGTGTGAGGAGGGTTGGTATTGCCTATGATTAGCAATGGGGCTATCATGATAGAACTTAGCAGTGAGCAGAACATCCAGTTTGGGGCTCTCCATAGTAAATTACTTCCTGAAAGTCTTTTAAGGGTGATATGTAACACTCTCCTTTTGACATTAAATACACTATTATTATTTGATTAGTTGTCATATTGTGAGATATTTCCGAGATACACAATTAAAGAAGCCTGTTGAAGTATGCTGGACAATAAATACTCATAGGTTTAAAAACAGGGCTGAGTGGGAACTTTAACAGAACTCAACAGGAAAACTTACACGGATATACAGAGATTTTTGCATATTACGTTATATTGATCCACATCATTTACGTTAAAACTTTCATCAAAAAAAGCTTGATCACAATTGTAAAAGTGAAGTGTAAAAGTGAAGGATAAGACAGGTAGATTGGTATGCCCAAAGTTCTCAATCATCCAGAAAATATTAATCCTTCTTCTACCTCTTGCTCCAGGTACTTTTCTGTCAACTTTCTAGGAACTCCATATTGCCCATATAAAATAAATCCTTTTAAATATTAACTAGCTGATATATAAACTCATAGTACTTTGGTTCTTTTTTGTTTGTTTGTTTGTTCTGCAGTTTACTAAATTTACCTTTTATAATTACTTTTAGAAATTTTCAGAGAGAAGACAATTAACAAGACCCCTAATTTTATGGAAATATCAAGGAAGACAGAATAAATTAATGTCTTAGAAATCTTTTTCTCCCTTTTCGATAGCCATATTTAAGGAAAGAGAGGAGTAATATGAATATTATGCAAAAACGTAAGAGAAGGATAATGCAATCATAGAGGACCTCAAGCACTGATTTAATCCTCAACATTTTAATTACGGATTTTATAAATTCATTTTGATTCTTCCTGGAAAGTTCTTCATGGACTGTGTTCTGAAGTAATAATATCTGATATAATTTATAGTGTTAGGGAAATCCTATTACAACTCACATATGATTGCCTTCAGTGATATTAATTACTCCCTTCCTAAATTTTGATTTAGAGGTCTCATTTCAAATGAAGGCACCAAATCCAGGGGTAAAATGGTTCTGTCTATAAAGGCACTAAGGAAATGCTCTTTTAACCCTACTGAAGCAATCTTGAAATATTCCAGATAAGGGATATGTTTCCTGGTAGGCTTTTACATTTTCCTGGATTAGATTCAGGAGAAACAACTTTTCACAACTTGATTATTCTCCAAAGCGTTGTATTGCTAAAACCAATAGCTAGATTGTGATCATAAGAAGGGCAGGACAGAAGTGTTTCATGATTGAGCCTGGAGGAAATACTTAGGAGTCCTTTGTAAGGTGACCACTGAAGATCTTTCCTCTTCTGGCACTGCTAAATACCCTACAGATTCCTTCAATTTTAGTCCTCTTTCTAGATCTCTACAGTACTCATCAGCCTGCCACATTTTGTATGTTATTCCTGAAAAGTGAGAGCTCAGTGATATAGTCTTTAACCCTTTATCTTCAAACTCTTGTTACTCAGAAACTACCAGAGCTAATTCTTTGCTTACACAAATTGTCTTTTTTGTTTTCCTGCATCTAACTGATTTGAATGTAATTAACTCCATTAACTTTCATGGTTACTTTTTTTTTTTTTTTTTTTTTTTTTTTGTATTAATACAAATGAAAAAGCCTTGGACCTCTACATACTAAACTTAGCACTGTGGGGAAAAAGGCTAGAGAAGCCAGCAAGCCAGCTACCCTGGAAATACATTTTGTTATTTATAACACTATCCACACACACCACAAGAATTTCTGAGATGCTCTCACAGCAGACAAAACAAGGTGCATTTCAATTTACATGAGCACTTGTTTTTGTAAGGATTTAGACTATTTCAATAACCACTGATTGACATAAAATTAAAAGGGAGAAAGAGTAGTTTTGAATATGTTTGTGCGCATATTTAACTTGGTGATGTACTGAGGTAATGAATGGACTGCCTCTTATGACCTGTATAGAAGGACAGTAGAATAAAAATGTGATCCAGCACTTACCTTTTCCTTTTAAATACCTGTCTCATCTTAGATTTGCCACCTTCAGATGAATTACTGCTCCTCCCATGCATAGTGTGAATTGTTTGCTGTGTCTCTGAAGCAGCTGTTAAAACTGGGCTAGAGTAAAATCCTGTGATTTATCCTGAGTCAGGGGTGGCATGCCTCTCTACTGCACCCAGCAGCACCACAGAAGGACTTAGGTTTCTCCATTATTATTGGGAAGAAGCAAGCTGGTTCCACACTTGAGCTAGAAAAGTTTATTTCCTCTCCTATGTCCAAGCATTTGTTGTGGCCAGCAGAAAAAGAAAGGAGAGGTCACTACACCGTCTCTTAAGTGTAAATACATACTCCCTCTTTTCTTCACATATTTAGCTAGATTCATTCTCCAAACAGATATATGAGAATGCACCAGACTGAAGATGTTAATGAGAAAATTTTCCTGTAGGGCAGCAAACTTACTGCTGTTTTAACAAAGACTATTTTTGCATTGGTATGGTCTCTCTTTGGACTTTTGTCTTTGTTTTGGCTAGGATAGAGTTAATTTTCTTCCTACTAGCTGGTATAGTGCTATGTTTTGAATTCAGATTGAGAATAATGCTCATAACGCACTGATATTTTTAGTGGCTGCAGAGCAGTGCTTACACAGAGTCAGGGGCTTTCAGCCTCTCACACCACCCTGCCAGCATAGAAGCCAGGGGTGTACAAGGAGCTGGGAAGGGACACAGGCAGGACAGATGGCCTAGACTAGCCAAGGGGATGTCCCATGTCATGTGGTGTTGTTCAGAGCAACAATGAAATGACAAACATAAGCAAAGCTGGGGGGATTGGCCAGGGGAGGGGCAGGGAAGAGGCCGCTGCTCAGGGAGTGGCTGGGCAGCCGGTGGTGAGCAACTGCACTGTGAAACACTTGCTTTGTATATTCCCTTTTTTAATTATTATCATTTGCCCTTCCTTTTCTGTCCTATTAAACTGTCTTTATCTCAACCCACAAGTTTTACCTTTTTTCCAATTCTCTCCCCCATCCCACTAGGCAAGGGCAGTGAGCGAACGGCTGCACAGTGCGGAGCTGCCTGCAGGGTTAAACCACAACAACTTCTCACTATCTTAGACCAAGCCATTCTCCTCTAGAAGGAGAAATGTATGTTCCAATCAAAACGGTCACTTTCATGGTAAGTTTACTTTAATCTGCATTTCAGAAACTGTAGCTCTTGAAATGGCAATCCTTATATAAACGGTTGTGAGCAGAAATATTTCAGTGTATTAGAAGTCAAAATGAAGTACAGGTAGAAATTTTACAATAGTCCATAACAAATACCTAAAGTTTATAAATAGATGAATCTGACTGACACCTGGCTGAATTCTTCTTAAGTGACTGGTCTATTTTTTTCTTTATACGAAAACAGCCAAGGCAAAACAGGAAGGGGGGAGGGTGGGGTTCGAATAGAAACATCAGATACATGTGACAGAGAGGTGCTGTATGAGACTTTCTTCAAATGTTATCAAATCCTGCAGTGAATGCCAAAAATTCAGTAAAGAAAGGCTACCTAGTGATTTTATGGGAACCGTAAGGGATTGTATCAGCACATGTTTTTAAAAAAATGTTACTCCAATCCTAATTCTATCTCCTGACAGATGGGACATGATTTGTATAGACTGAAAAGACAGTAAGAGCACCCCACAGGACATCCCCCCCTCCCATCACCTGTACACAACTGGCAGGGTCACAGGGTGCTGCCCAGCATGGGCACAGCTCTGCTGCTGTAGACTAGGTATAAAACGCATTGGAAGTGATTTGCACAGCACACATTCAAACCCTGACTATGTGTTTAAGCAACACTGTCACTTTCTTAGTGTAACTTGCTAGATATGCCCTCTGACACAGTTAGTTTTTCTAAAAACCTCAAAGTAAAAAATGCAGGATGTAGCAATCCCTTCAATGTTAAAAGCTTTAGTTCTGAGCCTTTCATTAGTATACAGAAGGTGAGCCTCTAATTACTAATCTTTCACAGTCTGTAGCACCCTAGGGCTTCCAAACATCCTGGTGAAGGCAGGAAGGATATTTCAGACTTCATTTCAATTCCCTTAAACTTTCGTCAACAGCCTCATTTCAAATGGAAACTGCTCAGTACTGATCAGCTGTGCTGTCTCAGTTTCTAAGCTAGCCCAGCCCTGAAAAAAAAATAAAAAAAAATGCCCTCATTAAAAGAGATGGGCATGAAATAGGACTCAGTTTCAAAAACCTGTAAACTACTGCAACACTGAAATATGAATATAAACTTTTGGGGCTTTTCTATATCATGAAGACATTTGACCATAAAAATATTTTATATACACTGTGGATGGTAAACAGAAGGAAAATACTGATCTGGTAGATATGTATGAGGCTTGTACCACAGCTTTCTTCTAGCCCTTTGCAGTGTTGCTATACACACACGTGCCCCAGGCAGATGCTTTGGGGCTTGCACAGACCTGCAGGGAGCCTTTCTGAAAGCTTCTCCTTGCAAATTTGTGCCACCAGAAGGAAATGCTTCTTAAAATTTAGCAATTCAGAACACAACTGCCCAATTTGCAGACTGGCAGAAAACATTTCCAAATTATTTTCCCATGTGATATGGGCAGACTTCTACTTTCACCTTCTTCCTCTTCTATTCTTTAAAAGTTGTGTTTTGGACATGATTATGAATGCCCTGATAGTTCAGTCTTACTTAATGGTAATCCTCCATAACCCAGTGCAAACCTCACTGGCCAAGTGATATATGAACTACGTAGGTATAACTGATGGCTCTTCCTAGGAAAGACACCTTGGATGATTAAATGATATTTCTACTTCATTCTTAATTCAAAACTGATTATTACATGCGGAGTTACTCATGTTACACTTCCCAGTGTGAAAAATGAAGACAACAGGAGATTGAAAACCTCTTTAACAACGCCAAAGAAGGAGACACCCAGATATTGCACTCAAACCCTGGAGTGCAATCTGATCTCTGTGTTTTAAACTGAGTGTTCAAAAGCTCTCTTATAGTTCCTGTTGACTTCCAAAGGGAATTCTTGAAATCTAATAGTATTGTAGCTGTTCAGGAGTGAGAAAGTGCTGACTTGAAAGAGTTATGATATAGTGCAGCTTGTTGAGCTACAGCAGAAATGTGCCACACCTTGTACAGCTGGTATACTCTTTTCTTACACTTTATGAAAATCTGATTATTATCATTGCATAATATTTCAAAACCTAAGTGTATTTTCAACTATTTCAATTATTTTCAACTTTTCAATTCTTTCCTTTCAAAACCAGTTTAGTATTCCACAGGAGTCTACCATGGTGGAGCCGTTTTTTAATAGGAAAAAAGTTTTAAGTTAGTGGTCTCTAACATCGATGATCTGAATATTAAAGCACCTTTGACACTGATGACACAATTGAACCACAGTGCGCTATGCTTCATATTTAGCATTCAGGGAAAACATGATCTGTAGCAGCTCTAAAGGGTAATTCTGATCTCTAGAGAAGAGTCTCAATGATCCCATTAACATTGATCACATTTGAAGAAGTCTCAGGCATAATACATTATTAATATCACCCTTTTCTTTTCTTTTTTTTTTTTTTTTTTTTTTTTTTAATGGTTTGAAAAGAAACAAAGGAAATTAGATAGAAATGTCTCCATTAAAATAACAAAAGTGGTCAGACTAAAACCCACCAAAGACAGGAAATCCAGAATTAAAAGTTGCTACTCCCACCAAGTGTCTCCAGACATTAGCTGAACTTGTGTGCTATACTTTGCAATATTGAGTCCTGGCATAAGTTCAAAACAAGGTGACTAAAAGATGAGTCACCTCCTTCCTGCAGGTTTACGCCCCGACCTTAATGCATTTTTTGTGTATCATAACAGTAAATGTCTTGTAGTTCTCACTCCTTTAACACATGTAATTGTGCACAGGAGTTTCATCTTCCATAAAGATGAAATCAGGTTGAGAGGAAAAAATAAAAATTCTCAAGGGATTTGATTGAAAGACTGCTCAGAACGCTTGTCTCCCAGGCTAGATATAAAGACAAAACACATTCAAAAATATGACAAACAGAGAATATATTATCTGAGAAGCTCTTATTTTTTGAAGTAGTGAAAAAGAATCGTTAAAAAACGTCTGCTATTACAATATTTAAGGCTACCTTCAGGATCCAGTTCATCTCACATAATATCAGTTCCAAATTTTCCATCAAAATATTTTTTAAAAAATATAGTTACAAAGGATGTAATTACCCATCTCCACACGTGGACACTTTCCACCATGTAGAAATCTGAGACTGAGGTGGAACAGTGATGGAGAGGCCAGACCACTGGGAGCATTGAACTGTCAGTGACTGTCATGTTCCCCCAGTGCAAAGAAGTATGCCTAACCTGGACCAGAATGGCAGGGGCCCTGACTGGTGAGAGTGTGAAGTGTGTGAGTATAACAGATTAGAAACCTTAGAAAAGGAGGAATAGAAATTGTTATCTCCCGCTATAACTATCTCACTTGGCAAATAAGTTTTAGATTTCACACCACTTGGTGGTATGGTTCCATTTTGAGGCCATTCTACCCTACATTCTGTCACGGCACCAATTCCTTATCCACAGACATATAAGAAAAAACACCTTGACACCCTGTAAATATAGCTATAAGCTTTAGCTATTCCTCTATGAAAAATAAATGCCATTTGGTACGTTAAAAGAAAGTTGTGTATTTCTATCACACGGTGACTTAAGAACAAATAGAAAGTTTAAGTTCACAAAACAAGAGTACCTAACCAAACAAATTCCTGACATATAAATAGTTATGCATAGATTTATATTCTAGATAAACACTTTCAGAATTTCTTAAGTTATGAAGTTATTTGTGAAGAACTTCACCAACTTTTTACACGTGCAGATGAGAAGAGCATTGGGCTATTGGAAAGGTCAAGGGAATTCTCAGGGCACTATGTAGGAATTCAAGCACCAGCACTGAAGAGCATTGGGAATCTTTCACTGAAGCTGAATGCAACTGTGCAGAATAAGTCTTGAAAGAAGACTCTACATCTCTATCTACAAAAGCTGATTTTGAAACGGATACATATTCAATTGGTTTCTCCAGAACATAGTCACATGATGTGCTAATAAGTGAACTCACTAGTATTATTCAAGAGACAATGTTCTCATAATAGGGCATAAACACTGCTTTTAGAAAGGAGGTGGCTAAGGAAATCCTACATAGTCCTGTCTAAAAGCTGTTTTCTCTCCAAAACCTAAAATAACTAGCAAATTGCAATGGTCAAACCTGTTTATTCTACCCATATTATCTAGGTCTGACATTTTTATGGCCTAAGAAAGACAGATCCCATAATACGACAAAGATTTGTAGGCTGGGGTCACAAACAGGAACTGCAAAACAAACTTAAAAATTGTCAAGTAGTCCACAGTAAAAAATTGCTCTGGTATTGATATTATGTTAAGTAAAGGAGTTTATTTAGCTGCCTAATCAATACAAAACAACAGAAAAAGTACCTTTTTCTTTTCATTTCTTTCTCTTCCTCCACCTCTTTTTCTTTGCCAGTAGCAAACTTTAATAGTGAAAATGCCACTTGTCACTGTACCTGTGCATTTTTTTCAGCACAGCAAAGACTTCAATTCTGTCTTCATCAATGAGACTATAGGGAAAAACATCCCCACTTTGTTGTAACAGAATTTCCTTCTTTTTTAATGTAAACTCTTTAAACAGTTACCACATAGCTCTTCTGTACTATTGAATGTGTATTAATCTAGTTGGCTTATGGGTCTTTGTTATATGTAGTACAGGAAAATCTTACTTGATTTCAAACCAGTATCAATGATTTTACATTTATTTTTGACAGTACTCTTTGTCTAGTGAGAAGATGCTTAAGTATTACATTATTTATGGATACATACACGTTTATATGAACTGACATGTATTTCCACGCACACGTATATATACTTTATATACATTTATTTATATATATGTGTGTGCATATATATATTAAAGTATGGGTGTGTATATATACATATATATATAAAATCAAAGAAATGCAGTTGCCTAGGTTTTCTTTCAGACAGCAATAGCAAAAACAGCAGGGGGCAAGCAGCAGCAAAGAAACAAGAAGCTTTAGAATGAGAAGCATAAAAAGGTCCCAAACACATTAGAAACAGATCTCAGTAACAGCATTTCAGCATTAGGGAAATACAGAGTTATGTTGCCTTTTAAAAGTGCATCCCCAAGCAGTTGATATCTATTACCATAAGCAGGTAAAATTGCAGTTCTATGTACATTTGTGAAGCAAATTTCATTCTTTAGGGGAGATATTTTCTATTTGTATCCAGAGGAAATGTAAGAAAGAGGAATTTATTTCATCACATTCATATTGTTTTTGAAGACGTGATTCAAAACCAAATGTTTTAATGATAAGTAGATTTATATTTGTTCCATGTACATTAAACTAAATACTTCAAATAACAGGTACTTTCTTTAAAAAAAAATAATAATAATAATAATAAATCTAGCAAGCTGAATCCCAGCAGGTACTATAAAAGTATGCAGAGCCACTAAAGTCCAGTTACCAAGATTACAGATTGATTTGTACTAGTGTTCTTTTTGAAAAACCGGAGAGGAGAGGAGAGGAGAGGAGAGGAGAGGAGAGGAGAGGAGAGGAGAGGAGAGAAGAGAAGAGAAGAGAAGAGAAGAGAAGAGAAGAGAAGAGAAGAGAAGAGAAGAGAAAAACCTGTCTCAAAACAGGGATAGTTGCCTCCTGATAAACTTTACATCTTTTTTGCTATGTTTTTCTCAGCTGTTACCAAGGCTGACTGGTTTGTGGTATGGTTGCTTGTGGTATAAGACAATCTGTTGCTAGTCAGTCTGGTATAGGGGAACAGATACAGGCTCAGCTAAATGTAAAACCTATTGGCAGCTGTGGATATAGCTTAGGAAAAACAGCTTTCATTATAAGAGGAAGGAAGAAAGAGAGGGATAAGTGGCACAGACATCAGTTGTCTAAGTGTCTTCTTCAGGCTCTGGAAAAATGCATCAGTCAAAAGAGAGGTAACTATTCTGCCTTAGGCAGCTAGACTCTGAACCGGAGCTGACACATTATTATGGAAGGTTTTCACCCTTCTCTACTCCTTTATTTCTCTTCCACCCAACCACAGAATCTTGAATAACCATTTCTGTTCATATTAGGGTTGAGGGAAAACTCTGCTAGTAAGCTGTAAACCTCTTTTTGTTTAAAGGTAGACTGATTAAAATACTCCAAGTCCACACATCTATTTGGATTTTCCTGACATTTGATATTTGCTCTGGAGTTCAGTAAGATTAACATCCTGAGGTCAAAGTCACTCAGAGAGTAATGCTTACAGTCAAACCCATGCCACTCTTCTTCACGCTGACAGGTATTAACTATTCCCCTTCTACAACCTCAGTTACCAAATCAGAACTATAAACTTTTGTAAAAAGGTCTTGATCACTCTCAACACTTACCCAATTCTTTTTAAATATTGAAAAAATATGCTTTAAAAGAAATACAGTTTCTTAGATAATGTCTACGGTCTAGGCAAACAGTGCCTTCCCACCCTCCTATTGTGAAAATGGGTCTTGTTTGTTTACGAGGAACTTTAGCACTGAAAACACTCCCTTTTCTCAGTAGTGGAGTGGTGCAGGTATCCATTTCCCCTCTGCTGAATTTGTCCCAGGACATAACAGGAAGAAAAGCTGAAGAAATAGAGGATAGCAAAATACCTGCATCAAGATTTTTCAAAAACTCTAAGCTATATGTGTGTATGCAAGAGTGGAGGGTTGTAGGGTACTGCTCTACAGAAACTCAAAATAATCAGAGATGGTCTTTTATTTTTTTCCCCATTCTTGCCCATGAAGCCCCAGCCCTGTCCTTTTCCTGACACCAGTTTGTGGGCAAATGGACCATTAACTGGCTCAGAGAGCTGAATAGCTAAATATATCTCTAAAAGAAGCGAATGGAGAAGGCAGTTAGCTGTCCAAGCTAGTTAAGGTTAACAGAAGAAGGGAACAGGTCCACAGCATCCCCACACAACCCTAGGTTGGGATAGGTTTCTGTCCTTTTTAGAGCATTCCTCCAGTCCTAAGAACAATTTCAAGAGTAATTGTACTCTTGTACAACTATTGTACTAGAGTGTTGGAGCCTGGAACAGATTGTCGACCTTTGCCTAGACATTTGGAGGATACACAGCTTGTACTACTTTAATTAACAGGGACAATAGCCTGGACCAGTGGTCAGAAACTCATTAATGAGAACGCCTTTGCAGCTATCTTCCAGGCTATCTTCGAAAACTCTTCAGGCAATTGTATGGCGGAGAACAGGTCTGAAAATCTACAAGAAGAATAAATGATGGTGGCAGCTCGTTACTGATGAGGGAATTAGTCCAGATGGCTGAAAACATGGATAGGGGAAGTTCTACCTAGTTCTTTTAATTTCATATAGAATTCTCCCACCCACAGCATATCAGAGAATTAAGAAAACGTCTGCATAAAATTCATATGTGTAGTGCACTTCTGAAATGTGTGAAGAAAGCATTTGATGCTCAGATACCAGGTTTTAATTACTTTACTTTAAAATTCAGTTTAAAAGATGGACAAGGTGAAAAGACCAGATATGGATAAACATCTGAACTTTTCACAAATCCCTCTTCCTAAAGTGCCTGTAACCAGAGTTTTCCCCAGGATTAACTTCCTGAGCATCCCTTCCTTCACAACCTCAGTCAAATCCCTGTTCAAAACCCCTGAAGGCAAAGCAAAACCACAGAGCCATAGCTATGAGATTCCTGCCATCAAAATCTAAGGCGTCTCCATAGTATTGCTACATAACACACAGTACAAGCACTTGTTAAACCCACAATGGAAGTGGTTTTATCAGAGTAAATTGTGATCAATTTCACAAAAGCCTTTGTATTATAATTTAAAACTCTGCATTGGAAAAAAGGCTTCTAGAACTTGTAGTGACTTAAATGTTCCAAACAAGGGCATACAGCTTATCGGTTTAAATGTAAAAAAAAAATTGCCTGGTTGATTTTATTTCCCTTGGCATTTTTCCTTTTTTCTTGATGGAAGACAGCTTCATTGCTATTCTGATAAAAGAGCAACAAAGCTATATGATACTGCCACCTCCATCAAAAGTCACTTCCTTGTCAAAAATCTATATTACTGTTGTAGCTGAAAGTGGCTTTGGTGTAGATTCAACGAAATGCTACTGGGAAACTCTATATGTGCTTGCATTAAGGCTTTTCTCTCAGTCAGGGAACGTTTTTTTGTCTTTGCTATACTTGTCAACTGCTTAGTGGGCAGGCTGTTGGGAAAACTGAAGCTTTGAAAAGCCCGTTTTCAAGGTAATTAAAAGTAAAGATTTTTTCCTCTTGTTTTTTTTTGCTGC
The DNA here is from genome assembly GCA_011076525.1 of Nettapus auritus. NCBI lineage: Eukaryota > Metazoa > Chordata > Aves > Anseriformes > Anatidae > Nettapus > Nettapus auritus. The sequence continues at coordinate 4,102,217 of CM021768.1, forward strand.
CCCAGGATTTTTGCACTTGAGCAGAAACTCCCTATTGAAGCAAACACAGCTTTCAAGAATGACATCTTCGGTCAGTACAGCTGCACTTGTGCAGCAGTGATTTTATTATGCAGTGCTGTGTTTAGCCAACTGAGAATGAGAAGACAATTAAAATAAAGCTCTTGTAGAGTACCTGCATTCAGGCAGACATATTACGCGCTTATAAGAGGTAATATGCCTCAGAGAATGAGAGGGCAAAATTCAGCTAAGATGTAAGCTCTTTTAAAAAATACCCATCACCAGTTAAACTATGCCTATGTATACCAGAGCTGTTGTCATCTAGATAATTCTACAGTGAGCTGTGACTATTAAGCAGAATTTTTGTGGCAGGAGAACACTGAAGGGAAAGAATTTCAAGATTCTTTTTTGTTTGTTTGTTTTTGAAGAATCTTTTCTCTATGATGCTACCATTCCTAAATGAATCTACAAGTTATTACCAAGATACATCTTGCTCAGATAATGGGAAAACAAGGCTTTTATTTTTTACTTTAAAAGACTTGAAAAAAATTCTCAAACAGCCTGAACTTAAAATTTTGGTAAAGGGGGAAATCAGAAGTTCTTATCTTTACCCTGTAGAGCTCTACAGCTCTTTCCAGGTTTTCCTTGGATGCATTCTCTTCTTTTCTTTCTTATCCTTTACACCTTTTTCATTTTTTTCTCTTTTTTTTTCCTTTTTTTTTTTTTTCCAGTGAACAACTGAAGAAAACTAGGCATTAAAGGATGAGAAAAAGACAACTCTAGACAAACCAGTATGTTTCTGTCCATGCACTCTCTTGAGAAATCAGAAGATACAGTGAAACTCACAGATATCAGACAAGTAAAATAAAGCCTCTAGCAAGGCCACAATAAGACATAATAGCTGCCAATGAAATCTATCACTGTTCAGAGCCCACCTTAACAACAGTGAAGAAAAGGTAACTCTCCACTGAAAAGAGCTGCACCTGTTAAGAGGATGATGATTTATCTCCATGAAATATGACTGCAAATCTTTTAATAACTTACCTTTCCACCCTTCTATCAAAACATGTAAGAGTGACAATCCAGTGGTTAAGGCAATTAAATATCAACTTCAAGTTTTCATCACTTGTGACATTGGGAAATGAGGTCAAAAACAAATTACTCAAATTCAGACATTAATTTTCAGACACTGTTCTCAAAATTTTAGTGAGAGCCAACTATGACACTCAGAAGTCAGTTTACAGGTTTAATGATCACAGATATATGCTCAAATGCTAGAATGAAAACCATCTTAGGGTCCATTTGGAGTTTTGAGTAGAACTGTATGAAACTGAGAATTTACAGATTATGAGAAAACTTGTATTTTATTTCCTTTGAAAACTGAAGAAAAGTAGGTTTAGTATTTTCACCTGTATTTCATATATATAGAATGGCCACAGAAAAGTTTCATTTTAAAATTTCATGCCTTAATTTAAACTTTTTTCCTTAAGTATCAAGTCATTTCATACCAACACAAATAGGAACACTCTGTATTAAAGGTCAAGTTATTTCATTACAGCCATCCATTCAGAGCAGGAAGAAGGGAGTATATTTTAAACATCTTTCAAAATATCTTTCAGGACATTGTGTGCTGCAGCTGCCCTCTTTTGAACTTACTCAGGTTTTGTTAGATTTATAGAAGTAGTAGGCTATTTTTGCAGTTTTTCTGAGATAAAAGAAGCTTATTATTGATATGTAGATCTACAGAAACTTATTACTTAGAAAAGCTTGGTTAGAGAAAAATAACAAACTGGCACTATTTGTAAATTCTACCATTTGAGTGTTAAACTTTGTTTTGGTCAATAAGTCTTCTACTATGCCAGTAAAACTAGCAACATATATTTAGTGTTGCAACATACACATAGTGTTAAACAACATTAAATCCCAATGTAAAATTGTTGTAAATGTACATGTACTCTGTATATGAATTATATGCATTAAGAATTAGGCATATTATTGTTTTAAGGAACCTAGCAAACAAAGATAGCAAATGCGTAGAAGATGAATATATAAGTAAGTAAATGTGGGAAATGTACAGATGTGATTTCCGAAACTACTTTCCTCAGGAATCATATTGAGAGCAGGCTTTCTGATGGAGTAAGATTAATGCAAACTAGCAGGTCAGTGCACCCATTTACACCAATAAATATATATTTATATGAGTAAAAATATAAATTGATGTTGGGAGTTCTTCCTGAAATAATGCTCTTATTTCTAGCATTTTCAGTGACTAAGTAAAAATAAACATAAAGAAAAATAACAGCATTAACTGCTTAAATTTAATTCCAAAATAATCTGAAAAGAATTATAAGGACTTTTAAGATAAGTTGAATATAAAATTAAATACTAGAGTATGTGTTGTATTAGATTATGCATACATTTAATATGCATATTATACCTAAGAATTCATGAAATGAGTTAGAATAATAATTATCATCTACATTAACAGTTTCTATCAAATGAAATCCAATGTAACTTTTCATGGAATCTAGGAATTGCCATTGTAATCTTTAATATTCAACTTCTTTCTTCCCAGCTCCCAAATACAATTCTCCAATACAGTTCATTCAACCTCAAATCATCTCAATTTACTATACACTCTGTAAGGCACTTCTGTTCCTTTATAAATCCCATGAATTCATGTTGCATTGGTCAAACAGTAGAGATTTTTCTATATATCCATTTCAATTCCTATGCAGTGAAGTATGAATTACAAGGATTCTAGAGAGCTCATGCAGTTCTGGTGTGGGCAGCCTGATGCGTCAATCTCTGGGACCAGTGCAACATGCCCAGTACTGTACACATCCATAAATCTGAGTTTGTTTCAAGGGCTTGGAGTAGGTTTACACTGGAGGATATACCTCAAAGATTTTGTGGCCACGTACTAAGAAGTCTGTACAGAACATCTAATAAATGGATATTTTCAAAAGTCTAAAAATGTCAAGAGAGAAAGGAAACAACAGAGGGTGTATCTGAGACAAATACCCGTCTCTGCCAAATACCAGCTCCCTGTTGTGAAAACCAACAGTGCCAAGCCTTCTCAAAATTAAGTCACCAATTAAGTCACCAGTTTCTCTTTCAACCATGGCAAAGAATTCTTTATTTCTTTGCCTTGATCTTGTACATGCAGAACATTTTAGATCAGTCTGAAAAAAAAAAAAATAATAATTTCCTTAACCTTAATACATGCATGGTATGGAGAATTGCCATCCAAATTAGTTTTTTGCAAAGTTAGGATAGATTAAAGTTGATGTTAATAATGAGCCAGTGATTGCAAATTCTCCTGATTGTAATACAGTTAATATAGTTCAATGTAAATATTTCATACTCTATAAAAACAGTAAGCAAGATTATGTCTTGATACTTAAATCAATATTCATTTTTGTTTCTAGTTCATGTTTAGTTATGCAAGTGCCTAAATATAACTGGAATCTGCAGACAAAAGCAGCTGTGCGTTAAGAGGCATGTGCTGCAATTCTAGGCAGAAACATAGGTGGAATTCTGAGCTTCATCTGAAACTCCCTATTCAAGCAGTACTCCTAACACCATATGTTGTTGCAGTTGAATGTTGTTAGTCTTCTAACATTAGTTGATTAGTCTTTCCTTGTAAATCTGAAATAATGAAAATATCTCAAAATACATTTTCACAGTAGAGACTGTACTTAACGGAAAAAAATGGCACAGAATCAGTTCATTCTAACAAATGGCAAAGGAGAAAAATTAGCTATTTTGGATTTCTTAATTATGAAAAATGTTATTAAATATTTATACCTCAAATATTTAATAAATCTTACTTATGCTTATAAACCCATCATATATATCTATCATATTTGTATGTCTATGTTTTATAGACATAAATACACATGCATGCTTCTGGGTACAAATCTGGTATTTCTAAATAGGGACAAATATTAAAGTACTTAGTATCCAGGAATACACTAACAAAGAAAATGTTGTAGTAACTTGCTCTAGGGTAGTTACATTTAACTTTGCCTGCTTCCACAGTTAAATCAGACTCCTGCAGCAGGAAAGCATACCCAGAAGGGTATGGAGAACCAGCCACAGAGTCTTGAGGATACATCTCCATCATTATATCACGTGGCATGATGCCCTAGCTGAGCTTGCTGTAATTACCCCTCCTGAGGAACAGGATATATTAGCCTGAGAAAACTACACCATTAATGTTTTTGCTGTACTACTGCTATTTTCCTTTGAGAAAGGCTAAGGGCCTTCAGAAGATGAGGGTGGGGAACTTATGCCCTTACTCTGCTATGATAGTCATGTTGTCTGTCAGGGAAACTTGCCAGATTGATCCCTTCCAGGAGCAGGGCAATGCCTGAAGCTCACACACTACAAGTGATAGAAGTACTGAGACACTAGTTATTTGCCCAGGAGCTAGAAGTGGGCCCAGAGGAAAGGAAGTGCATATATATGTACATATACTATAAAAGAAACAGTAAGGAAAACATAATGTTGGTCCAAGTTTCCTTTCAAAGGAGGGCAGTGACATTTAGAAGATGTGACCCTGGCACAAAATTATGAGAAATCCAATCAAAACCAAAAAAGTTTCAGACAAGTTACTAATTCTAGCAGAGCAAGTTATCTCAGATTTTTTTTTTTTTTTTTTTTTTTTACTGAGATGTACCTTGATCAAACATTTGGATAATATGGTCTGGTGTTCTTATACAGTTCTACATACCTTACATACCTTAAAGCCTTCTACACCAGTAGAAATAGCCCAGCAAATAAAAAATTAAGAGCTGGGTTAGCAAAGGGAAATGGCTCAAAAACTGTGCAACAAGCATCAAGGCAGAGACAGTTTCCTTTAATATTATGCTATTAGTAACTATGAAAGAACAAGAGCTGCTGTGCTGCATCTTCATCAAAGTCCTGCTGCTATTTTGGTATTCTCACTAAGGTGTTCTCAGTTTTGGTAATTATAGGCACCCACATCTTCATACTCTTCTCAACTTCATAAGTGTCTGTAGACCAAAGTATCAGCTGTCAGCATTATTTTGATAACCTACAGAGGCCCCTTCCAACCTCAACTATTCTGTGATTCTGTGATTTTAGTTTACTTCCTTCACAAAGAAGGGCTGTAATCTTCCCATGAAAATGGGACTTAGGGGACCACAGTTTTTCCTCCTTTAAATGTAACCTGTTGCTTCCTCAGGAATTCCCAGGTCTTGTAAACCTCTGGCATTGCTGATGATTACAAGTAGGAGCCTAGAAGATTTTTCCTTCTGTACAGTGTTTTGAAAGTTTGAATTTGATGTTAGCATCTCTCCTCTGGTACAGAAAACTCATCTTATGATTATGTCTACTTATGGATGATTTCTGTTGTAACACTGATGCTGTGGTAAGAATTGGTGCCCCACATGATTAAGCCATCAACCTCAACATATACCTAGTGTGAGGAATCTCCAACTGTGTACCACTTCTAAGAAACAGAACTATATACTATATATACTAAACCTAATCACCTGAAGGCAAATTAGATAGGAAGAGAAAGACAAATTTATGCAATCCAATAGATCTCATCCTTACAAACAGTGATAACATATGTAGTATAGAGATAATGTGAAATGCATATAGGTTTTTACAATTTCTGTCCAAGATTTAAACATAAATTACATTTAAATGTGTTATTCATAAGCATTATAAAAGAAAAGAAAAACGTCTGTTACATTATCATCAGGATCGTCATTATTCTCTAGCAACATAAGTCAGCTGTGGAATTCCTTTAAATATAATGTCCTGAACTTGTTTTTCTACTTTAGAGCATCATGGAATGTGTTCACATAGTAGAGCTTACTCTGGGATAATACAAAATAAATGCATTTTCATAAAAGATCCATTTCAGTCTATTGCATACAGGTGTATCGAAGACAGGCTGTGCATATTAAACCTCCAAGTAAAAATCACCTGAAAAATATTGCTATCCAAGCACTTTCTCCTATTTCCAAAACTAACTGAATCTGCAGATGCACAGGATATTTAACAAGAACTAGGGATAATGTATGCTTTATTCCTTTTACTTGCTAATTCCTCCCACAGCTCTCAGCATAAAGGTCTAATACTATATGACAGAATGAGAAGAAAGAACTTTACAAATTGTGCCAAATAACATTAATTCATAGAAAAGGACATAAATCAATCCTCTCTTTTCTGTGACTGAAGGCTAGGTATCAGTGAGCAAGTATTCTAGGAGCTCTTATTTCATCTCTGAATTGAGAAACCTTCATTAATTTAGACCATTAATTGTGGAGATTCATTATGGGCATGTATTCATCACTATAGTTTCCTTTAAAGTATTCTTAATGAAATGCTTCTATTTTCACACAGGCCTGTATTGGAATTAACTTGGGCAGCTTTTAAAAAGCAGCACTATAAAAAAGGCAGATGAATGAGCCATGTGCTTACCATAAAATAATATGATTTACTAATAATGCTAAGCACGCTTCAGTATCAGGCATTACACAATAAAGGCTCTGTATGTTTCTTGTATAGAATAGAGAAACATTTTTTCCCCTTAAGAACAAATTTGTGCATCTATGGAATCCTGTCATAAAAACAGGCTGATTTGTCTACTGGGTGATAAGTATTAGTTTCAGGTGTTTTTTCCCCACTCTATTTTCCTTCCAAACTCACACAAAATTCCCAGTGACATTAAGGGAACCTAAAATGTGTGCAATATGGAGAAGTAAAAGGACTCCTGCAGTGTTCAAGTAAGGAAAATCCAGATGAGCTACACGTTAATTATCTACCAGGTGCAACCGTTCATAAAATATGACATAAATAATGGGAAAACAATGCTGGCAAACATATGATACACACACACACACACAAAAATGCACAACTTCAAGATTCTGAGACGTAAACCTAAAGTAGTTAAGTGGACTTAAATCATGAGGCAAAATGATCTACAACTTCTTCTTCCCCATTCTCTGGAACTGTCCTTATATGCCCTTGTTTAGAATAAACAAGAAAGCATTCAGATCCTATTGACAGACATCTCATACTAAAGTAATGACTGCAGGTATACAAAATCATTCAACTTTTGTTTTAGTATATTCACTTTCGCTGTCTATGAGTTGGATTTCCTTTCACACTGTTTATAATAAATCCAAATTTCAATTAAAAGAAGATATTAAAATTAACTTTGTCTCATTCATATCATTTCCATTCGTTTATTTTCACATTTAATTACAAATTCTTAGTTTTATATTTAAATTAGACAAATAGGTTCTCACTGAAAATACCTTTGATACTTCACTGCAATATATCATCTAAATAGTTATTTCCTTTGACAGGTAATGTAACACATTTGTAGGTATTAGCTTATTAATTGAATAAAATTAAACATCTTTTTCAAATCTAATTCCCTACAAGTGTTACTGTGGACTCACATCAGGAAAAGTCCATTGAGACTAACTGCAGCTGTGCAAATACTCCAACATGTTGGTATTTGGAGTTGCATTTAGTAAGCCCATTTCTAACCAATATAGATTTTAAGATACGAGTTCAGTGCTATCAATGACTTAATCGCAACCTTAACATTAGGAAAAGGTTCTTCATTGAGAGGTGGTCAGGCACTGGGACAGGCTCCCCAGGGCAGTGGTCATGGCACTGAGCTGCCAGAGTTCAGAAGTGTTCGGACACTGCTCTCAGACACAGGGTCTGATTTTTGGGTAGTGCTGTGCGGAGCCTGCAGTTGGACTCGATAATCCTTGTAGGTCCTTTCCAACTAGGGAAATTCTATGATTGCATGATTAATTAATTATATCTTAAACAGTTAGTTGAGACCAAAGAGGTAGACTGCTTGGGCTCACCCAACTTTAGTTTCATTTCATAGCCAGAAATATGCAGTTTGTTCTTACTGTAACCTAGACTGCATGGAAAAATTTGTACTAAAAAAAAAAGATTGGCGGAAAAATCAGTGTCAAATACAATCTTTTTTAAAATTTATTTTATTAAAGAAAATCATTTTAGGAGTTTTGTTTTGTTTCACCTTTGTGAAAAAATGTTTCATAATGCTGTATTCCTTTTAGCACAAATGTCCTTAATTGTCAGTGGCCTATTAATGCAAGTATACTTACTTCCACTTATAATTATAGGTTAGTTATGATTAATGTGCATTTTTGAAATGGTACCTGTTCCACTGAGGATTATTAAAAATGGATAATTAAAAGCATCTCCTTGAGAAGTTAATATTCTAACACTTAACCTACATAATAATCACATCTTTTAAATGAACAATTCCAAATTGTTTGAAATGCAACTTAAGGTAAGTCTAGTTTTCCTAATCCTTCCTATCACCAAATGGGAAAAAAAAAAAAAAAAAAAAAAAATGTTTCAATAATAAAAAGGAGAAGCAAAACCAAGCAACACACAATACAACAAGGCACAGTATAGGACCCAGCTTATCTTAATAATAATCAAGCCTTTGATCAAAGCCGAGGTCTCAGTCCTGCAGGATGTGAGCACTTTGGTCTCATAAAGCCACATGCTGGTCTGTAGGCAGTGAGATGTGTACTGTGTCCTTATACAAGAAAATAAATAAATAAATAAATAAATAAATAAATAAATAAAAAACCAAACAAAACCAACAAACAAAAAAAAGCCACCATCACAGGATTAAAGGCTTTTCTTTTACAGGAAAAAGAGAAGACCATAACTTTCCCAACAGACAAGAAGATGTGTGACTTGCTCTGAAATTACAGTCATTTGTGCTACCTTAAAAATGTATGAAATTTAGGAAAACTTAGTGTGAATAGGGCATTTCCAATGATTTCCTTTGACAGCTGTATGAGGCCTATCACTAGTAATCTGGAATTTTTACTATCTGAAGTTCTTATTTAACCTTTTTATTTGATAAATACAACCAATCTAAATTGGTGGAGTGCCCTACAGTTAATGAATCTACTGGCAGCTTCCCAGACCACTGGGCTATATGCGCAACATTTTACTTCTGATAGCACATTCATTCCTCTCTCAATATGATTTTAGTGATTCATATCTTTCCCTGTATTGACACAGTTATTTATGGCACTCCTCAGGTATAGGCCTTGGGTCCCATTCTGCATTTATCTACTCCCATTAAGTGGTGTCATTAAAGACATTTCGACAGCTCTCTCGGCACTCTATGAATGTTTGTGACATTAAAGCTTGAATGTCTTCAAATTTCCTACAGCTAAATGTTGACAAGCTTGAATTCTTATTTATTGGTTCCCTGCAGTAACAAACTGCATGTTCATCTTTGACAGTTCCTTTCACAATGAGCTTTATCCACAAAAGGCTGCTGTTCTGAAAATACAGTTGAATAAACCCACCTATTTTAGAGGCCAAAATTATAACAGCACAAAGAATATATATATAATATGAAAATGTAATACTGAATCACATGTACTCCTTTATATCAAGCCAGTTACATTTAAAAAATAGCTTTTGTTGCTTTTGATTAAAGGATTGGTATGGGATGAAGGGAAAAGTATGTAAGATTTACTGAAATTTTATCCTAATTCCCAAGCACCACTAAAAGGCAAGGCTCCCATCTTCATAAATCGCAGATGCATATCAGGATATTATGTCACTGTTCAAATTCTAAATACATCATCACATGCAGAAAACTCAGAACATTACAAATGAATTAATTTGATTGTTACATCCTTTCAGATACGTTCTACTAAATGTTTACTAAACGAATCCAGCCAAGAAAGTGAGATTTTTTAGGTGTTTTCCCATTTTCCATTAAGCTGAACATCTTAAACAATAAGAAGGAAGCAGAGTAGTAGTTTGTTTTAGTTATCTGAAGAGAAAAACAAGTTCATCTAAGGCATTAGGCTCAACTAAGAACTATGTTATCAAAAAGAAACAAAAGAAAGGCTAAGTGATCATCAGTATCAAGTTAAGCCAATACCTAAAGTCAACAAATATAAAAACAAAAGAGTATCCTAAGCAAGTCCTCAGAGAACAACATAGTCAGAATATTGGAAATATTTGTTTAGACGGAGCCTACAAGTTCTATATAGACAAAAATATACAAATTTAAAGGTATTGTAGTCTCTACCACTAGAAGTGTCCAAACACAGAGTAAAAGATAATCAAACGATAGTGCAAAAACTTTGCTCTATATTCATTCATCTTTCAAACATGGTTGACATGAACATCTTTGTTTCCTCTGCCTACACATCTCCTTATGCCTTGTGCTAGTGTACTTAGCATTCAACCCTGGATACCACTTTACAGTGGAAATATAAAACATGAAATCTACTTACGGCAAAGGCAAGAAACAAGGCACCCAGAACCCAGAATAAATAATTCACAAAAGCATAAGGCCAACATAGAAATGTGTTCTCCTTATTTGCAGTACTGAAATACTTTTCCAAACATTTGGAAATAGGTATTTACAAACAAGAGTCAAGTGACTTCACTCTGGAAGTCATTTTTCCCCTGGTATCAGCAGGATTACATTGATTTATGTGGGGACAAGTTCAAGCCCAGCATTTGTTCTTTGTAGGCTGCCTCTCTAAAGGTGAAACTCATAGTTCGAATCTTATACACCAAATAAATTCCACTTAAATCTACTTTGATGGTTTAATTGGGGTGTATGGCTTGTGTTGGCCTCCTGCAGCGTGTTGGATTTCACTCTATATTATTTGACCTTATCGTGAAAATAGTGTTGCATCTTTTACTGTT
>CM021768.1:4113350-4139208 GCA_011076525.1 Nettapus auritus
CTACACTTTCTCTATCAGCATATAAACTACCTTTTGCTTGTTCTGCCTATGCTCCAATAACCTGCCAAGTGAACCAGTGTGCATCTAGAAATCACATTGCTTCATTAGAGCACTACTTTGCTCACATTAATAAAGACCAGTGTTACTAACAGAGGCTTGTTTTCTGGAACTAGTGTCATATTAATAGGTTTACACACATTTCAGGAACAGCTCACTCAGCTGCATCTTGAAGTGCTTTTAACTTGTCAGCCCTTAAGGTTTTAAGTGTGCTAGTCAGAGAAGGTAAGTGAAGGGATACTGTAGTGTCATGATGGAAACAGCACCCACCTCCTGTTGGCACAAACCCCACACCTGGATGGCTCCAGGCTGGCAAGTTCTTCCCCTGAAATTCCTTATTCCCCCCAGCGCTGTAGAACTGCACAATGCTGCTCTGCCCAGAGCACTGCTCCTTTAATGCTGACTGCCTCTGCAGCAGCCACAGCTGCAGCCACACTACACGGGCAGAATTGGGCAGGCATTAGAGAGCAGAGCAAGGTAGGCAGTAGTCCCTGGATGGTCCTCGGCCACAGCAGAGAAATGCAGTGGCCTGGGTGTGCACATGCCTGATGCATTTAAACACAGGGAAGACTTGTTACTGAAACACCACCTTTGCTTTTGATTCATAGGATACAAACCAAAATCTCAACTCAAGAAAAACCTTGTTTTCAGAGAGAAATGAGTGGGCTCATATACAGCCAAAAAATTGCTGTATCAATCTATGAAGTTCATGCTTCCAACATGTCTTCCACTGTGCAGAAAGAAGAAACTGAACAGAGCCATACTGCAGATGTGCTGGGCAAATTTGAAAGAAATATTCCCTGTAATCCCAACAATACCCTCAACTCCACTGATCATGGATTCAGGGTCCTCTAACACTAATCCAAATACAGCAAAGAAACCAGGATGGTTTTGGAAAATAAATGTTCCTTTATGTAAGTAATGGATAATCTAAAGGACAATCAAAACTAAAACTGAAGTTAGTTCTCTTAATATTAAGTACCACCTGCAGCCCCATACAAACACCCTCCAGAGAAAGCACAACCTTGAAGGAGGAGTAAGAAAAGCTGTAAGTCCCTAGATAAAACTATCCTCATAAAACAAACACACTCCTGCCCTTTAAAGGAAATGACAGCCCATGACCTCGTGTTCCAGGAGCTTTTTGTGTCTGTAACATTTTTTAAGATACAGATAGTAAGTCTAGAGCAAAATGTCAGCCATACATACACGTTAACAGTTTAAGGAGAAGAATTAGTTTAAGAAAAAGAAGACAAATCCCCTACCCTTGCAATTTTTCTCTATTTCTAGATATTGATTGTACTGAAGTTCATAATATCCACTTCACTAAGACGAGAGGGGTGATAATAGCAATTATCTGTTCACAAAGAGACATATAAAAGATCTATTAGGAACAATGCCAGAAATTAATTTAAGAATAGATTTAGGTGAATTTTTTAGTCTGAAATCTTTAAGGGACTTAATAATTTACATATTCACTTCACTGACTATTCAGTATATCACAATATCTGGCAAGCTATATAAAGAATGAAAAAATATATTTCATCTTGACAATGCTGAGAAATTCTCTTCAACTATTCTTTACTGTAAATACTCAGAAGTCCAACAAGAAGTCTTCATTTCACAAAGCAAGATGTCAAGAAGTAAGGCAATTTCCAGAGATTTTTTTTTTCCCCAGAGGTATCCTTTCTGATAGAGGAATCTACCAATCTGGGTAGAAAACGTCTCTTCTTTGCCAAATTACTAGAGAGTATTTGTATGCCCTTAATTCATCATGCTCATCCTGTGACGATATCTAAGGAGGAAAATGCCCAGGACAGCTTAAATTTTCCCTCTGGCCACAGATACTAAACTTCAAATCCTGAATAACTCAAAGAAAGAACAGAAAATAAATTGAGTTTCATCTACACATCTTGAAGAACTCCGATTTAATTGTATCTTCCAGTCTTTGAGAGAGAAACCTATTACCTTAATGCTGCAGATAGCTCCAAAGAGCCTCCCCCTTTCTGGAAATCATGTGACAAACTCTTTTGGTGCCATCTGATGTCTCAACAGCAAGTGAGGAGTGCTTCCACGTGCCACACCATTGCTAAGCACCTTGGAGATGATATAGTGCATAGTGAAAGTATGAGTGTAAACCCGGTTGCTGCGTAACAGATGTCAGATGCATAGATGTTTCTGAACAGGGCAGTAACACACAATTCATTTTAGGCCTAATAAATCATCCATTTAAAGATTCTAATATATCATGGTTAATACCCAGCAGTCATCTACTCCTTGGAAAGTCTACTGCAAAGTGTCAGAGTAAGTCATATATAAACACATTAAATTCTAACAAGTAGATGCAGAACCACTGAAATCACTGTACCTCAAAATCACTTATTAGTCATACTAATTTAAGGCAACACTCTAAAAATAAACCTCTGCTTAATAAGTCTAAGCTATGAATCACCATAATATATTAATCACAACTTCAAATGCAGTAATAAAAAGACATGGGAAAATAATACAGTTTGTTCAGGAGAGTGATGATTATTCCATTTCACAGAACACTGAAAAAAAAAAAACAAGTTTCATTATTTTTATATAATCATTCTGAATTGCAAAGTCCTCTACATATCCAGCCTATTTAAACTGCATTTTAACAATGTGATTGCAAGAGATATTTCTTTCTGTCTTCTTTTGAAAAAAACTAGACCAGTAACAACACCTTAATTTATTTTCATATTCATTATTCTAAGGGGCTGACACCTGGAGGAAACTATTTTGTTTACATTCATTCATATCAGAGTACTCAGCTGGAGAAGGCCCAAGCAAATAATTAACTAATCAGTGGAAGAACACTGCTCTTCCTAGTAGAGAAGAGACACTCAAATTCCCAGTCTGTGACAAAGATAAATTCACATACAAACATGGAAGTCTCAAAATTTGACATCTTTAAAGATGAAACAACAACAACAACAAAAAAGTTTAAAATTTTTACTACTATTGTCAATCTTTTATATACTTGAGACCTGTGAATCAGTCATGAGACTATGCTCATCTTTATATATATTGAAGCAGGGGCACATTGGCACAGGGAATTTAATAGCAGCTTCTGATGTTTGGTATCACTTCCCAGCTTATAGAAATGCCAGCTCTTGAACACACATTATCCTTTTCGTGGGAGTTAGTGGAATTAACCTTATGCAAGGGATGTCACACACTTAAGATATACTTTTGTTTATACTTTCCCCATGTTCCTTCCAAGTTTGAAAAGCTTCGTGTACATTCTTGATTCAATCTCTGATTCCTACACAAAGGAATAGAATATAAAATCTCCTGAATTCTAATCTCTGCTTTCAGTGACTGGAATCAGAAGTATTGAACTTAATTTGCCTAGACCTAACTCTCCCTGTGTACTACCCAGATATCTTAGACCTTAATATACAGTATGTAAGCATTTCACTTTAGGATCAAACTCTTAGAGTTTAGGCACCAAACTAATTTTCTGTTTTCCAAATCTTTAACTGATCTAGCCATCATTTTCATAAAGAGTCCTTATGTTTACATGCAAGCACTTCAATAGTCACAGGGGAAATACTACACAAGACTATTTGCAGCTGTTCTTGAGCAATGAGTCCCTCCAACACAAAGTACTTCTTTGCACGTTACATTTGTAGTCCCATGACATTTTGATTAAAAATGTAACTAATCTTACAAGAAGTCTTGCCCAAATGCAATCAATTATACTTTGTCCAAAATGAACCTGTAGCACCTTTGTGGAAGAAAAATGAGAAGAGATACTGGTTTGTTGAGAATCTCTATTGATGAATGGACAGCGAACTGCGAACATACCAACTCCATTACCATTACAGACAAATTAAAACTAATGCACTTCTTTGTATTTCATGTGTTAAACTTTTCACCCCAGAGACTGACTAAATTGGACTTTGAATCTTCTGAATCTTGCTAAAGACTGACTAATGAGCCAGTAAATTTCCATCATGTGTTTTCTTGCCCTTTAGTAATATGTTAAATACATAATAATTGGAATAGTTTGATTAAGAGATAAATATAGAACTTGGTCAGCATTTACTAGATACTAATAACTAAGGCTCTTAGTTTTTCAGAGTATTGTAATATACTATGTGGAGTTCAAGCTGATGAAAGTATTCAAGCTAGATAAAAGTAGTTGATTCACAAATCAAAGCTCTAAAGTACAGTTGGGCTTTGTGCATTTCAGAAACCATTTTGAACAGGTAGTAACAGTTTGCATTTGAAATTTGTGCTCATTTCTTCAGAAGATATGGAGAAACTACATGTCCCCCAAAGCTATATTCTACAATAGCTATAGCAAGAAATAATACAAAAGAATAAAAAATAACACAGCAGACTAGAGGTAATAGCCTAATTTTCTTGTCTGGTATGTTGTAAATGTAATGTTAATCTTAAAAGTACAACAATACATAAGGAGAGAGATCCCAAGCCGATGTAGTCCTGCTGACATTGTTGGAGTTCCCATTATTTACACTAACTAAATTAACAGCCCTGTAAAAGTGCAAAAGCAGGAGAAAATTACAAACTTAGATATTCATGAAGAAGGAGAGAAGAAAAATATTCCAGACTAAACAATGGAAACAAACAGTGAATTCAATGATCTCAAGAACTCCCATGTCCTAATAGCACTGAAATAGGCAGGCTACATATGGAAAGGAGTTTGAGTATCTAATATTTTAATTCATGCTGCATTTTTATTACCTAAGCAAGACTTCAAACTCTACAAACACATAAGCTTCTAGTAAAAAGTAAAAACCATGACTCAGAAAATAAAGGACACATGCATTCTAATGTATTTCTATTCAAGGAAGATTACGTTCCATGATTTATCTACCTCAGAATAATCTCAGAAACCTTAAGCAGCACATAAAAGTTTTTCACGAACACTAGAAGTAAGGTGCTCTTCCCTGAAAAGGTCTTCCACAAGTTTATGAAATTACCAATGACCTCCCCAAAAGCTGCAAGTGTTCAGATTTACAAAGCAGCAGTTACATGAACCAGTGAGCAAACTGTTCAATACCTATCTATCAGTCAAGTACAATGGACTCATTCATTCTGACATCTGTTGTTAGCTCTCCTCCCAACAAATCTGGTAAGAAAGCACGTAGCAACATGTAAGAATAAAGGAAAAAAGGATATATAGAAAATTACCTACTGAAGGAACTGAACAACATACTTAGAACAGAACTAACTCGATATCTCCCTCTTTTACTTCCATGACACAGAGATAAAATGAGTGAATGAGTGAAAAAATAAGGGAAAAATGTCAACTCAGAAAAGTTTTTTTTTTGTTTGTTTGTTTGTTTGTTTGTTTTTTTAATCTTTACTGAAATTTTAACTGCAATTCTTTTCCTGAAAAGGAGTAAGAAATGGGTAAGTGGGCAGTTTCTTTAAAACTTTTCCAATTTGGTATAACTTCTGTGGTTTTTTTGTTTGTTTGTTTGTTTGTTTGTTTTCTTTTTAATTCTAATCAGCAGCATTCCTTGTGAAGTTATTTACACTTCCTTACCAGTTATGAATAAAAAGTAAAAATAAAAGACTGCTCTGAAATATCTTTCAATTTACATCAGTATCTCTACAGACAACATTGTTATTCTTTACTTGAGCTATTTCCAATTCAGATTAAAGTGAAAGCATATCCAGTCCTCACTAGCAATTTAAAAATCCTCCACTCATGTGTGCCAGGTTTTATATATTTTGGAATATAGGCCAAAAGTGTCTGCTTAAGATAGGGTGTTTTAGGAGACAGAATCAGCTGAGAAAGAAAATGAATAAAACAATCACAAAAAATATTTTATTCTTCTGATTGAATTTTTATCTCATCTCATTATCATGCATTTGCTTATTTTTTCTAAAGCCACTGATACTGAATGCTGATAAGATTGTTGGTGCAGCTCCAGACCATCACATAATTTAAGAAACTCGCACACATACATTTTAAATAAATGAATCTTTCTTATCTTGAGAGAAATTCAGAAATGGGTTAAAGAACTAATCTAAATACTATAAATATCATAGTAAAAGGTGATTGGTGGCAGATATTAAATTATCTAAATTATTCACTTCTGCTCTTGGAATGCTCTGTCTGGCGTTTCTAACCTGCTGACAGATATTTGATAGCCATGCTCCTATGGCAGTGACCAGCAAAGTCAAAAACAGCACGTTAAAGGTAATCACTGAAAGTACGTTTGCTGTGAATAACAGTGAAACAGCAATTTGACAACTATTGGAAGAAAAGGTTTTCTTATAATTCAATGACAAAAGCAATTATTTACATAGTTAAAGTTATTGGCAGTGTCCTGTGCTTCTAGAAAATGAAGTACACCGACACCCAAGCATCTGCAACACAAAGAGTGACAGATTAGCATTCTTCAAATTAAAATACCTGAAAAGTTAGATGATGTATTCCTAGAATAAAAACTGATGCAAACTTAACTGCCCCTCCAAGTGGCCACTTGAAAGAGTCACTGCATTCATTACCACAGCTCTGGGTCCTGAAGGGATCAGCTGAAGCAGCTCCCTTGGGCTGCACTGAGAAATTACATCCAGGGACTGGTATCCAGGATTAATCTGTTTTCAAACATGTGCTTTAATGTAAAACATAAAGTAGAAATCAGGAGAGTATTCCTTCCATGTAATAAAATTTTTAAAAAGGGTTTACTTCTGCTAAAACATTCTCCTGCAATTAAAGCAAAACACTAAGAGATATGGAAGCTACCTTATTTTCTACTCTCTCCATATTTTCTTCATTTACTTTTCATGAGCCCTACAAGGCTCTTTCAAAAATGCAGTTGCTGTGTTTGAAAGGGTTATAAATTTCATGGGTGAAGAGTCCCTAACAAACATGCTGGGACGTGTTATTGTCATGCCAATTCTTCTTATACTGACAAGTCAATGATGAAAGTCTGATGTACTTTCCCCAGTTCTGATCTACTGCAGCTTCTAAATCTGATATGTGAAAGATAGCTCAAAACAAGACATAAGTCAAGGTATGCCAAGACCTCTGAGAATTCAGTGAACAAAGATTTCCTCCAATTTTAAGGTATCAGTATTTGTGAGAAATTTCCGCTTCACATTGAAATACACACTACATTATCCAATAAAGTTATACTACTCAGAGCTCAATCATGAAGCTTTTCTAAAGAGAGAGAGAGGAAAACAACAACAACAAAAACCCCACTTTCTTTAGAATAATCTGAAGATACTACACAGTTTAGTTGAATTGGCCTTATCACAAAAATCAAGTCACTGGGAAGACTAGCTGAGATGTACTGGAAGATGGGCCAATTTCCATCCCAAATAAAAATGGTCCATAGGCTTCTCTATTTATGGCTGTCTATTCCTGGCTCATGGCTACTCCATGAGAGGGAGACCACAGGGATGTTGAAATACAACCTCTCTCCTTCCACTAGTTCCAAGTTTCTGAATTTAGAGGTGCAGGAAATCACTACTGCTTTCACCTCAGAACTAGTGGGATCAGCAAGGATTAGTGGAGAGCCGTAACAATGATTAAAGAACTGGGACACAAACATTATAAAGCTCAATCTATTTATCTCAGCAAAGGAAGTTTAAAGGACACTCAACTTGAGTATAAGTATCTAAAATATATCTGAGACCAAAGAGGACAAGTACAGAACTTTACATGCACACAGGAATAGCTAGTTGAAAAAGTGCAGCCTACAGATGCAACTGATTAGCAGCACCAGCAATTCTTCAGAGACAAAACTGATTGTTATCATATCTGTGACTGGTTCAAAAAGGCAAGAAGTCACACTGAACAAATGTGCTTACATAACGTGTAGAAATCCTCCTCTTTTTCTACTAGCTGGTAAATCTTCAATAAAACACCACACACGAAGAAAAACAATGAGATTCCTGAAGAAACCAACACAAGAATGAAGAGAGTAAAGGTGACTTGTCAGTAGGCATGATTTTCACAGGCTGTGGAAAGCACTTTAAAGTCTAATCCATTAATCCTGTAAGTAAATTAAAAGGATGCTTAAAACACGCAAAATACTCAATTGTGGGACTAGTGCCACCAATTAACAGGATCTTTCAAACAATTAAGAGAACCAATGTTTCAGTAAGCTTCTCCATTCCTATATTTGATAACTGTTGCTTACATGGTGATGGGATGCCTTCAGGACTCCTTAGAGGATGAGAGTCAACAATGCTGGAAACTGAATTTTAAACTGGAATTCTTCCCTTTGGAAACACTCAGAAGAAATGCCACCAAATTATAACATTCGCAGTAGGAAGATCTGTATTTCTGGATGATCCCCATTACTAAGGACTAACCATTAGGATCATTACAGGTTACATTTTTCAGCAATTTATTTTTTTTAGTTTCGCAGGAGATAATATCATCCAGCGAGGTGACCCAACTTCAAATAATTACTATCAAAATTGGTTCTGCAGCTTAAATTGGAAAAGGCTTTCTTCTTCACTTCCTGCCTGAAACCACTGTGCTGCATGGGTGCACTTCAGTAACAACTAAAATAATTGCAAGGATGCATAGGTTCAAGACTGTAGGATTAATTCTTTGTCAAGGTCTCTCTTTTTTTTTCTTTTTCTTTTTCTTTTTTTTTTTTTTTTCTGACATATTCACTGATTATGTTTTGTTTGCATTTTCATTGTATTTGCTTTGATGATTAATCAGTTCCAATCCTCATTATTCAGAACATAAATTACAGTATATAGTTGGAAATGGATACAAGTGACATGGTACAGTCTACTTCCACTTCTAGGGACTTGTCATCATCCCAAGGTTAAAGAATATTTTGCCACTGACTTAAGTTGATACTGAAAAATCATAAGTGTAATCAACATGAGGACTTTAAAATATTGTTTTTCTGTAGAGTTGGATAGAGGTTCATATCTAAACAGAAGAATGGCATGTAAAAGAGATTTTTAAATGTCTTTCTGGGCTTTAGCCCTCACAACTCCCAGAGGCTTGATTTCCAGAAAAAATACAGTGCAAAAGTTGATGAGAGAGAAAGGTTGATGTGGGATACAAAGCATTTGCACACGGTCCAAGGAAAAGACGTCAAATACACTTCAGTAAATACTTTCTAAAGTACTTATAGTATTTGAAATTCCTGAATTCCACAGAATGCATAACTTTTCTATTTTCTGTTATCTGAGGTGGGAGGACTGTTTAGGAACATTTATAAGCACAAGTAAGATTGACTACTTTTCTCTCCCAATCTGGATGATTATTTCCATAAAATAAAATCTTTAGAGACACAGGATTAAAATATTCAAGAAGGAACACTGGAATACCACATGCTGTATCACAGCCAGAGTATTTGGTCTGTAGGTCAGAAAAGAAAACTTACAGAAAAAAGCTTGCTGACAAGACATTTTCTTATTCAGGCGGGAAGAGTGAACACATTATTAAAAATGTACTTGTCATGGACCAAAGAATCTTTTGCATGTCATAGTTCTTTCTGAACATAATAGTTTCAAAACTCCACAGAAGAAACTGCTGAGCTTCACTGAAGTTCCTGATAAAACTGCAGAAATAATTTCTCAACAGATTCTGAAGACTGCTAAAAAATATGGGTTGGAAACAAAAGTAATGAGTTAGTCTGCAATGTTAATAAAAACTGGAAGACTTATAAAGAATGATTGACAACATCCTGACAAACATTAAAAAAAAAAAAAAAAAAAAAAAAAGATACAATAGCTCTTTGTCGTAATATCCACACAGTCTATGGCTGTAGAGAGACAGCTTTGGATTCCTTTCCAGAACATGCTGGAAGACTTGCCATAAAAGTGTTCAACATGTACCTTATTCAAGAAGACTCAACACATTCTGTCATTTCATCTGAACAGATACTGCACTACTAAAATCTTCTCTGGAACTCATTAGTGTCTGCTTTGAAGAGAATATTAAAGCTGTTTGCAGATTGTTGAAGTTGCTGTTGAATTTAATTATTTTTTCCTAACCAGGCATCCAGAGTCCAACAGTACTAAGCAGGCTATTTGAAGATCCAGTAGAGAAAAGCAGATTTGTGTAGCTCAACCTTAGTGTTATCATATAATGGTCTCTCCATGATACTACAAAGCTTGTAGAGAAAACAAACAAACAAACCAAAAACAACAAAAAGCACATCATTTAATCTTGTTTATTTGTGCCAGAGCTTTTGAATAAACTAACCTTCAGAAGAGATTACAGTTAGAGATACTGATTAGAAATGGTTACACAGCTGTTGAAGGAATTGGAAGGGACTCATACTATTATTTGCATGAGACTCATCCTACCAATAATGCTGTGAATTATTTGAAAGCACAGCATCAAGATAGAAACGACCTTTGGGATCCAAACTACTTGTTTCTTAACAGGATCCTGGCTCTAGAGAGGATATTATCAACAACATTAACATCAGTAAGTTTTTTGTTGTTGTTGTTGTTTTTTTTTTTTGTAAGTTCCCATACTTCAGTGAGTTCATCACTTTAATAATGTTAAGTAAATTCATTGACAGAAGAAGGTGAAAAATTTTAATTTCAAATCCAGCATGAAGATCATAAAGGAACTTAGAGCGTGCTGTAAGTGGACAGCTTACAATATAACTGAGAGATCTTTTCCACTGAGGAAATTGTTTCTGACTAACAGAAAATATTAGGACTGGGAAAATATAACCATGGAAAACTAGGCTCACACCAAAAGAAGTTTTTAATAAGCTCTGAAAATTTCAAAGACAGAGAGAAGACTGCCTTTTATATATATATATATATATATATTCATAAATATTACAGTTTCATGGCTCACTTTAAAATGAATAGCATTCCACTGTGTTCCTCTCAGAAATGGAAAAAACTACTGGGAAACCACTGTGACTTTCAAAGCACAGTCCCTGCAAACTCTGAGTTCTGTCTCTCCCCATTGCATGAAAGCTTGCAGGTTGTACCAAAGCCATTTTTGTGGTGCTGCTGAATTATTTTTCAGGATACGATGCCTTGGGTATATTGATAATCCATGTTTTCTTCTCTTTGTTGTTTTGTAGAAATAAAGTGCTTTCAAAATCCTTTTTCACATCAGTCCCAGCAAAAAATCTTCATATTCCTGTAAGATGCTTCTCCTTTCAGATAACAGGACAGAACTGATGAGGTCCGTGAGCAGTTATCAACACCCCAGAGGAGCTGTTAACAGTTTCTGCAGGCTTCTCCATTAAGTAGTTTCCATCTTGAGTGAAGTACGGGCCAAGAAAGCCGAATTGTACTGCTGATAAGTAAGTCTATCCCACAATACAGGCTCATTTTTTTGGCTCCCAGGAAGATAAAGAGCTGTTCCCTGGGAAGCCCTGGGAGCTGTTCTCTTGCCTTCTTTGGCAAAATGCACTGGAATGCTATTTTGGCAAGGATACAAAATATACTGGAATGCTCATTCGCTCTGAACATACCTGGAGATAAGCAGCATCCATCTCCCAAAGATGACTTCATTTATTAGTATAAAGACATATTTGGCAAAAATTCTCAGATTACCTTAACAGTAAGAAAGGCTAGAACACATTTATGACTATGAATAAATTAGCTCAGACACAGCATTTTTTTCTCATTTTTAAACACTTCATTTATGAAGGCCTACTTTTTTTATGAAGGTCAACTCTTTGTTTTCAAGGCTGTGGCTTTGTCACTGAGACAGGCAGAATGAAGAAAGACAGGAATCGTTTACTTGCCCCAGGCAGGTCTTCAAAATAAAGAAGTTCACCTAAAAGATTTCTGTATCACAACTCATAAGGTGGATATTATATATATATATATATATATCTCTTGAAATAAGAGAGTATTAGCCTTCCAGTTATTCTAGAGATGGAAAGAAAGTTTATTCCAAAGCCCTGCTCTGCTCTCACTACTGTTGTTTTGGATTGGTTCAGCTCCTGAGGCAACATACATTCCACAAATCAAAAGAATGAACCTCACCATTTCCATAGTATTGCCCTTTTAATGAAAGACTGGATGGATCTCTCCATTTTTTGGAACTAGAGCCAGCACCATTATTTCACTTTCTCAATTTTTGTCAGCATATGCCTTCTCCTTTCTTGAAAATACAGGTTTGTTTTTAAGGTATTTTTGCAAAAAGCAATTTACAGAGTCTGTACAGAATTTAAATCTCTTATCTTGTTTTAAAATACACCTTTGATGACTCAGTAATAAGTTTTAAAAGAGTATTTAATTAAAACTATTTGACGAAAACTTGATGAAAATTAAATATAAAAGATAAGGGTTTTTGCATTTTATGAAGACAACATCCAGCTAAGATGAAAAAAGTACTTTCCTTTGTATGTTTGATAATAAAATAACCTTTCCTTCTTTCATTAGTAAACCAAGGCAGTGTACTTTTACTTAACACTTTTTAACCTTAAATTTTTTATGAAAAGAATTTTATAAATGTCATGGACCGGTAGAACCAGCTGACAGTAGGTATAATGAGAGATTGGTGCTATTATAGAAGCTCTTGCAACTAGCATTGCTACCATATCTTTAGTATGACCTACAGCACCTCTGTTACAGAGTTCTGGCTCTCCAAAATACAAGACAACAAAAGAAATTGTTATTTTCAATTTAAAATTTTTCTTCGCAGTACTGACCAGTACAAATACAAAAAAGGTGGTTGGTGACCTATGGATGTGCTGCAAAGCTAATCTGTCACCAGCAGAGATGAACAAAGCAATCAGCAGACCACAGTAAAAAAATATATCCTATGCTTTGTACACTGCTGCAGACATAATAACAGCTGTCCTTAATAGAATACGACTGCTGGGAGAGATCACCATTTGTTTCTTGATGTTAGTGTCTCCTTCAACAAAAATAAACAGTAATAACAAAGGCAGAAGCTTTGTTGCTGTAGAGTGCACTGGCTCTCAAGAGGATTTGGGAATTAAGATGTCTTTAGGAGGTCTTCTTAAAACACAGTATCTCTTGAAACCTGAACAGTTTTTCAGTACATGAGAATTCAAAACACAGGGAGAGAAATTCCTTCTAGATATCCTATAAAGCCCCTTACATAAGAAAGGACACTTACACTCTTTTTTTTTTTTTGCTGGTTTTGCTTTTTGTTTATTTTTTCTAATTAACTTGACTATTGCCATTAGGTGTCAACAATGTTCGGGTGAAATAGTCAATGGGCAGTTACTACTACTAGAAGAAAATAATGCGGATAGAGAAGAAATATAAAGTAATATGTTTTAATTTGAAATTTTAGAAAAACAAACATATTAACTTTGTGGCTTTCACATTTTTAAGACTTTGTTTTTACAGAATATACCAAGTCTGTATCAGCTCTCAAAAACATCCCAAGAATCAAAAACTAAGAATGATCAGGCAGGGTAAAAGAAATTCAGATGTACTCTCAAGGACTGTTGTGAGTGGTGGAGGAGCTTACTGATAGTGTTGGATCTTCCTCTTGCAGCAGAAAATAACCGTATTGTTCAGAGATGCCAGTAAAAAGAAAATGCTTTCACAACATTGGCAGTCTGGATGAGTACTTTTCAGAAAATGTCATATAGATTCATGTACTGCACCTGATTCACTTCTGATAAATTAGATTTGCGCTTGAAAAGCAAAGGACAAAGTCAAATGCATAGACCTGTGGGTTGGTACACAGATGCCATTTGTAAAAACTACGTCTTCTGGAAAATGCCTTCCTGATGTTCAGTGGAGAGCAACCCAAACTCTCAATGTATAGTCATACTAGTGAGGAAGTGAAAGCATGAAAGCATGTTTTTTTTGTTTCTTTCTTTCTTTTTCCCTCCCCACTACCTTCTGACCAAGACAGCAACTTAAACTATATTAAAAAATAAAAAAATATAAAAAAAATTACCTTCTCCATCATGTCTAATATATACAATATATGTGGTCTTGGTCTTGACAATTTCACTTCAGTGTCACAGTATTTTTCACAAAATAACTGGTAAACATGTTCAAAGACGGTCCAGAGTGATGCAATGTATATGATGCAGGCATCTGTGTTATTTTGCCTTCGCTGGAAAACTAACAGTACTACAGCTCCCGACTGTTTGATCACTCTACCGGATACCATGAAGCATAATTGATAAATGTCAGATCTGCTTTGTACATGAAGAGTTTTTACTGTGAAACACTGCTCTTTGAGCTGAGGACAAGAGTTAATTAAAAAGTTGGTACCAAAGATAACATCCTCAGCAGGCATCATCTATTGATCTCTTCAGCAGCACGAGAGACTGATATGAGACTGTAAGACGTTCACACAGCACAAGGCTGATTGCCACAACTTTTCTCCATCTAACACGCATTAAGTTTGGATACTTACTAACTGTAAGAAGTATGAAGAGCAGGCAGTCATCAAGGAAAAATATGAAGAGCATGCTGTTCTTCCTCCATGCATGTTTTACTATTCCCTTTCAAACTCTCTATAAAGCCACAATTTCTTTAATACATATTTATCATTCACTTTTCTTCTATGGCTATTAATTTCATTTAGAGCCTGGAAATTTTTCAAACGCTGCCTCTGCACTACCAAGCCTTACCCTTCTTCCCATGGCTTACACTTGGATTCTTGGCACATCATTGTATTACTTAGTTTTTCTTTACTTATCCTATGCTACTGTTTAGGATGGATGCTGAAAAAGGTAACAGGACATACCAGCAAGTTATTCAGTCCACTGTAGTATTTTATTTTGTCAATCAATTTCCTGGCATTCTTCTGCCCATTAATATTTTTTGTAAAATTTATAGTGTACAGGTTGCTCAACAAACAACTACTTCATTTAATTTGGCAACATCTTGGAAATAAAAGAAAGTAAGAAAACATTTGTATAAATATATATATATATATTTGCACCTTATAAAAAATAAAATAAAACTTGTATGTTGGCCTAAACTCTCTCTTTTCTTTTTCCTCTTTTTTTTTTTTTTAAACTTGCAGGTTGCTCTGAGTAAGTAATCTCCTCTTCTTTCATCATCTCTTGCTGAACTAATTTCTCATTACACTTAGTAATAACCAAGAATATCGACTGCTTTTTTTTTTTTTTTTTTTTTTTTTTTTTTTTTTTTTCCCCAATATCCCTTCCTTCCCATTGTGCTGGCAGTACACCGCACACACCCTCATCATGTGCTGTAGGTTTTAGCTCTCCCCTCTCCCCCTTGCTTCAGACAAAGGCCCCACTCACTCCTGTTGGGAAGGCATGGGTGTGCTCCCACTGAACAACCCAAGGCTCAAAGCCTGTGCCATGTCCACGTTTTTTTTTGTTTGTTTGCTTGTTTATTTTTGGAAATACCTTTAATCACACACTTCTAGCTTATTTCATGGCATCAGACTCTTTATTGACTGAACCTCAGCTTGAGTACAGTCTTAGAACTTGGCTTTCAGATTTTTTTGTAATTCCATTTTATTGCTATACAATTATAAACCATACGCTCTGGGAGGATGCAAGGAACACAGTAGCCTCAGTTAAGACTGGCAAAGAGAAGAGAAACAAATCTATGCATGTTTGAACTCCACGGAGTGGATGCTTTTATTTCTGGTTCAGGAAAGTAACAGTTAACATTATTTGAATGAAGTGGATTGGGTTCAAAATAAAACACCTTCAGAGAGAGCAAACTACTGTTTATTTAGGGTTCTATTATTCACTTCTGTTTTAAAAACATGTTGGTATCTTTTCAAAAATGAGGTGAGACCTTCCATTTGTGAGACCTTGTTTTCTGAACTGCCCATTCTTGTTATGACCTGTGTGGTGCTCTGTTCTCTTCTCTAGCCAAAATATGTTGCTCAAAGCCTATCTTTTTATGGCATATTGTAATTATTTTACATGGCAGGATCTTGGAGCAGCACCATGGCAGCTTAGTATTTATATTAATCAAAATTAAATTAGCTATTGAGCCTTTCAGATGGAAATTCCTTATTATCAGTGACTTCCTGTTGAAATTATGGTGTAATTCAGAAGAAAAGCCAACCCAGAGCCCAAAGCATTAAGCTTGTTGGGTATATCAGGACCATATCAGAATGCAGAAGTGATCATCCATAGAGGATCTTTACTATAACTTAGTCATTGCATATTCAATATGCAAGTGATCACAACTTTTTTGGATTGAGATTTACACAAGCAGGCCTTTTCATGCATTATTTCAATTAAAAAAAAAAAAAATACAAAGATATAAAACATCATATATACAAAGAAAAGGACATGGCCTGATTGATGCATCAAACAAAAAGTAGACAAAAACATTACAAGGACATTCAATAGAATGAGGGGTGCTTTATGGCTTTCAGCCAGGGTAAATCTTATGAGATACACACAGAGACTAGCTGGCCAAGTGCATAAAAGTAGCAGAGGTGCATGAAAACTTTGTTGGTGCAGTAGTTGTCCAGTTGTGAAACCTGACTACCTTTTCCAGCATAGCATGCAAAGCCAGAAAGTCAGTTCATCACTGGCATAAAGCTGAGGCCACGTGAATTTCAATGTGAATGGAATCTGATCATTTAAAATACTCCATGTAGTTGAATACAATTAATCAGGTCGTGTCTACCTCCAGAGTAAGTTAACTGAATTCAGCAGGTCTGATTATAAAAAAATATTAATCAAAAAGAAGAGTTGTATCAGAGTTTATCCCATAGTTTTGTTATTGTAATTACTAAACATGCTGGGTAAGTGGTTTCAAAGACTTTCCACACTGATTGGGGTTTATATGCCAACATGGTGATCTTTGCTACATTTTCTATGACTCAGGCAAAATATTTTTTTCAGTGCTGAATCTCTTAATGGAATTTCCACAAAATGAAATCTTCATAGAGTTAGGATTTTTCTAGTACTCCTGGTCAATGCTCTCAATTAGTGACCATAAATAATTTCATTTTTATTATCTTCCTTGTGCATTTCTGAATTCCCTAAGGTTCTGTTTTGAGCTCTAAGCTTTTGTGTATTCACATGCATCCCAGGGGTGTTATTTCCATCAACCCCACTTCACTTTTAATTGTTATGCAGATTATTTTTTTTAAAATGGCATTTTCTCTGATCACTCAAAAGCTATCTATGCTCACACTTCTTTAAAGCTCTGCCATCCAGCACATCTTTTTTTTTTTTTTTTTTTTCTTCAACACTGATAAGACTAAAACTCTTTTCACCAGCTTTCTACAGCTCTTAAAGTCTTTTTCCTTCTCTTCTATTTATATTCCTTATGATTTAATATCACCCTAAAGAGCACCTCCACCTGGGAATGTTGAGTTTTCTGGTTCCAGTCTATCTTTTAAGTGATTGGATAATATATATATTGCATTGCAGCATCTCAGCAACAGCTTTAAGCACATGCCTGACACATTTGAAGCTTCTATTGCCCTCACGCTTTGGCAAGATACAAATATAACTTGATTACTTTTACTGTCTTGGCAGCAGAACTGATTAACGGATTACCAAGGATCAACTGCACATGCTGGGAATATTGAAATCCATTGAACCTACTTCAGCATTTACTATCTGTAATTCTATTGAACTATGTCTTGTCTTTGAGCAATATCTGGCTAGATACGTGAAGAGGTGATGAAAGCACATAATTTCTTGTTGTCACAGAAATGCTAGTTAATCATTTCACCCCTCATTAAAGGTGTAATCCAGCTTTACCTACCAGAGACAATGCAATACCATCAGAAATGGTAAACGTGTTGTCATTAATAATATGTATAATTTTTCATCTATCCACAAAAAGCAAATCTATCTGCACAGATTCTGTGGGGAATAAAAAAATAAAATAATTTTTTTTAAAAAAAGTGCTAAGCAATAGGTACGGTACTTTTTATAAACGTAATAATAATTATTAATAAATAATATATAATAAATAAATCTAATAATAAAGGGCTACCTAACAATATGGAAACAAACAAACAAAAAAAAAGGATCACAATATTACTGGTTTTGATTTTTAACATAAACTGAGAAACCAAGCATTAGTATTAATCCTCATGCTATGCAGCTTAATGAATATGGCAGGAAAATACAAAACAAGGTACAAGAACATGGAAGCCAAAGATGATTATTTAATCTATGTGGCTAGCTGAGGAGGCAGATATTTTGATCGTTAGTACCATGGTGATACTGACAACTAATTTACAACAAAAAGCAGCAGCTTCAACTCTGTAAAGGACAAAATCAAAATAAAACCAGAAAGGCATTATGCAGATCTTCAGTTTCTTTTTTTTTTTTTTTTTTTTTTTTTTTTTCTGCAACTACGCTATCATGAAATTGGACTAAATGAGGAATTTTACTATAAAAGTACATACAACTACATATGTCACTGCCTTCTACACATTAAAGAAAAATATTTGTCATTTTTGGTACAAACTGCTCCCTTCATAAAGACAAAGAAAACCCTGATGCCAAACTGGAGAACCGAACTTTTGTTCTCTCCCGAGTGACTGCTGTAATCAGTTTGATACCTGACATACACATTCTACTCAAGGCGCTGCATGACAATCATGCTTTGACCTTCCAACATTAAAAAAATAATAATAATTGAATTCTAGCAATAATTTATTTTTGTTTAACTGCTTTTTATATTTTCCTAAAAGGTAATCCTTTGCCAATGTAATCTGCCAGGTTACGAACACTAGAATATGAGCAACGCTTCTAAAATAATTAAATAAAAGTGACACCTTCTCACATATGTGCACCTTATTGTTTTTATTGCATTTTATTCCTGTTAGCTCTGCAAAGTCAACATAATAATGGGAAAAATGAGATGAATTCCAGTTAAGACATTTGCAAAACTTTTAATTACACACTAAAAGCATTTTTTTTATTATTATTATTTATGAACTACAAGCCAGAAAGAACCTATTGGACTTTCATTTTGCAGGATTTCCAATTAGAAGAATTATTATTATTATTATTTTCTTTTCAGATGAGAAAACCTGATCTGGAAATTTCTGTGTAACCATAAATTTGAAACACAATGGCACCATTTTTCAGAACAATTCTTGCAGAGTATCATTTAAATTTATTTTTTTACCTAGGAAGCAAGCTAGGCACTGTTCCTGTCAGCCAATCCTTCCAAGATATGAGCTTATTTCTGCCTGTATGCCCTCTCCAATCCTGAGGAATGCCATTCCAGCACTTATTGAGAAGATCAAAATGTAAAGTTAGCAATCCTAACCCAGCCATCAAAGCAGGATATTTTAATTCACATCTCTAATTGTTTGGATAACCACCTTGCCAGCAAAAAGATGACAAATTTACACATGCAGGCCAGACTCTCAGAGGTGTGGAAGAAAGCAACTCTCACACCTGCTGTGAAGTTACATGCTGATTTGTCACCCACTGAAACCCTTATTAATCTTGTAGAACCAACCACGTGGGTCAGAAGAGTTTTTTGAAAATATAGTTTGCTTTAAAATCTTGAAGTTATATTTTAGATGCAGACATACTGATTACTGCTATGTCCTGGATCTATTTTCCTTATATTTTAAAGGATTGCAATAATGGCCAATCACAGAACAACAGGAAAAATTCTGCACTTTCCCCATTTGGTCTATCTGTTGCACAATGCTATCATCTTTTTACTACTTATGATGTATTAATGATAAAAGAAAAAGCCTAACCCAATTAAAAGTAGAGGTGCCTATTCTGAACTGTGCATGGATATAAAAGAAAACAGAAAATTGATATGTGGAAGTATCTGTTATGACAAATTCTATTTCCTAGAGTAAAATTCTGTAACTGAAACCGTTACAAGGGATGTTCAGAGATGCAATGTTTTAAACACTAGGATACACCATGAAGCATTTCAGAAAAAGTTTAATTCACCCGTAATACATAACTGGATAAGAAAAGCTAACAGTGCATATATAATCAATAACGTGGTGTGTGCCACTGTAATGGAATATATAAAAGCTTTGTGTTCTCTTCCAAAGTCTCACTTCAAAACAATTCAGAAAATACCACTCTGCTAAACTTATCAAAGTGATCATTAAACATTCCAAACTTAAGAAGATGCAATATTTTACATTATGTAAAATAATCATTGAATGACTATTTTTTTCAGAACTTTCCTCCCATACATTTGATTAAGCATATATTTTTTTTTTTAGTACTTTTACTGTAACAAAGAAATATTTTTAAAGGCTGACCAAATTATGCAATAATTTTTATTTTGCCCCTAAATTGCATTCATAGTTCTGGTTATCATCTGTATTTATGGATCATATGCATAAATTATTATGTGACACATCTAAGATTTTAAAAAAATGTTTTACAAGACCTCTTCTCCATAGAGGCATATCTGCAGAGTCCTACAGGACCAACAGTAAAGGAGGAAAGACTGCTCTTCCCTGGGAGCCTGGCAGTGCTACACCTCTATGTTATTACCTATTGAGATGAAGAACTTAACAGAACTTGCCAGACACCATCCCTAGGGGACTGGGAGGCAACTTAATCACTTCAAAGAGCATGACATTCACAAGCTCCATTCCTAAGAGGAAAAGTGGCTAACAGCTCCCGTCTCTCCATGACTTCGCTCCTGCCCGATCACCATAATACACCCAGTGAACCCAAATCAGACACATCAGAGAATGGCTGTGAAACCCATCTCTCCTGCTGACCCTGTTGCTCTTTGGGTCTGCCCATACAGAGACTAATCATAATTTAGGAATGGCTCTGAGGCAGAAAAAATGTTTATGGTGCTATAGTAACAAGTCTTAGGGGATTTAAGAATCAGTGCATTTTGTGCCAGTTCTCTTTGACTGCTGCAGCTAACAGCTCATGCCATGTGCCTGTTGGGTGAGAATGCACTACCATACAAGAAGGCAAAGAATGTTCTACTAACCTACAGAAAAGCCCCTGAAGCGAAGTCAGAAAAGTCCAGCAATTAATCATATACAAATACAACACACTGGATTATTCATATAAGGATTTTAACAGGAGCAATAAAGGGAATTGATGGTTAATTTTCTGACCACCTTTGACATCTACATAATAATAACAAAGTAAAAGGAAAAAATATGAAAGCGTTAATAGAGATTGCCAGCTAAGAAATTTAAATATGTAAACAGTAGACTGATATGTCTCAGTAAAAGTCTACTATTAAAAGCTTGAATAGAATGACTACTCTTGCAAGTGGGGTAGAAAGGAGAACTCAGCTTCACTTTAAGTTATATTGGACATGGCAGGTTCATTACACTAAACTGAATGGAAAAAAAAAAAAAAAAAAAAGACTCTAATTAAGCATCAAGTTTTTGGTGGTAAGGACAGTGAAACATAGGAACAGATGGGCTCTGGAATCCCTGGCATCTCCATCAAGAACTGACAGGCACTCATCCAGGTTGTTAATTGTCAGCACACCCCAAAACAGTTTGGCCAAAGCCAACTAGGATGCTCCCATTAAGTGCCTGGGCATGGTTTAGGCAATTGATTGCAAGCACTAAGAACCATTCAGAGTTGGCAACGTGGGTTAGGTGTTTATCCATCTAGACATGAGACATGCTGTAACATTTCATCTCAGGGCCAAAGAACAGAGCCTGGATTACTTTAAATAGTAATATAAATGTAATTTCTAGACCTTCACAACCCGATTTGCCAACAGTTCTGTAATATGTTCTAAGCTGCTCACTAAGGTACAGTCATAAAGCAACATTAAAAAGAAACTCATTACATGAGTTTTGAAAAGAATTATTCAGTTGCTCAAAGGAGCAGAAATTGTTAAAGACAATTAGGCAGAACAAGTAGTAGAGTAACTTCTTTCACCTTTAGGTCACTAATTTAAACTTGATCCAGCTCAGTGGTGACTGGAACTCATTACCTTCTGAAAGCTTTGCAAGATAAATCACTTGTCTTTGTCAATAGCTTCTCATGGAGAAATGTAAGCATCACTGGGCCTGGCATTCCTTGATTTTATTAATGTTAGCGTAACCAGGGCCATGGAAAAAGATTTAGTTTTATTATCAGGATTAAACTCCTGTTTGCACCTACAGTTAGAACACCATCTTTTGACTGCAAAGTAACATGGGGTCATCTCTAATGAAGTGAGGCCACTTCACCTTACTTACAGTAATGGTTTATGCATACAGAGATGGAATTCTCACACTTTTATTTTTTTTTTTTCCCCTTTTTTTTTTTTTTCCTTTTTTTTTTTTAAACAGAGACTGAACTACTGTGCTCGTTTAGTTCTGGTCCCTTCAGGTGCCAAAATACACGAGGCACAAAGAAGGTGCCAACTATGAAACGTCAACAGCATTGTTACTTCTCTGCTACTATTTGTTATCACTAAATTCAGTTTAAAATTAGCCTACCTTAAGGAGACATTTGGAGATGAAGATCAAATTAGAGTGTAGTATGGTGGACATTAGGAAGTAATGGTGGCAGTGAAGACTTTAAATGTTGAAAGCTTAAGAGGGGTGAAATGATGGGCAAGGTATTAGGAAAACTAGTAAGATTTCATGTCCTGAGTCTGGCTATTTGAATATTCTTTAATCAGCACAATTTCAAGACAGTAAAGAAGGGAACAGCATTAACTGAGATGGGAAGCAGTTCAGCTGAGAATGGAGAACTGAATAGGGGGTGAGTCAAGAGAAAAACAAGGCAAATTTGTTTGGGTTTGAAAGAAGCTAACATCAAGTAGGATTTTTTTATTATTATTATTATTTTTAATATAAAAATACCCTGATTTCTCTTAAATTCCTTCCTTCCTTCCTCCCTCTATAGGTCAACCAAAGTTCCTGTTGTTGTTTATTCAGAACCGAAGTACATTACGCAATTTCCTTCTGCATACTTTGAGGTTTTGTAAATATATGAGTAAATAAATTGTTAAATGTTACAATGTTAACAAAAGATGAAATCTGCATCTAGTACTGACTATACTGAGTCTAATATTGTTATAAATGAAATAATCAGAACAGCAGATCACAGCATCTTTAACATGGGGTCCTTAAAAACTGTATTTTTATTCTCTTAAGGATCTGTAATTTCTTCTACCACTCATGCCTGAAGTTATGGAAAAATTATGCCACTGAACCCAATAATGAGAAAACCTGTCATCAGTTTGAGACATTTAGTTTAAACAGAGAAGACAAAACAAAGAATACTCAGCTTTAGGCTTTTCTTTGAGGGAGGCTATGAGTTAAATAATATCATTTAACCTAAATCAGACTCACCTTTCTTTCCAAAATCCTAAGTGATGGGCTGAAAGAAGGAATTAAATCTCCTTGCTCTCCTCTACTTGGACCAGGCTGTCAAGTCAAGACAGAGTAACTGAGTGATCCATCAGCATATTTCCTGATGTTATGAATAGGAACAAATAGCAGCAATGAATTATTCTCATTCAGTTTATTATGAGTTACACATTTTAAAGGTTTACAGAAGAAGAAACTACATCTAGTTGAATGTACTGGGACAGCCTGTCCTCCAGAGACTCCAACAAGAGGTACAAAGCACACCATGTTTCAGTAGACTATATGAGGATAAGGTACCAAGAGCAAGTGTATAAGTGATGCTGTAGAAAAATCAGCCTCAGGTAAAAATCCTGCAGTGAGAGACAGCTGCCAGAATTCAAAATATTATAGAAAAATGCAGAAATTCCCATTAAATCAGAGCTAGCAACATTGCTTTCATTAATGATTTGTCCCTAAAAGGGAGTTGCATAATTTGTACCCTTTGTTTGGGACTAGAATTAGTCCTGTGTAAATGTACTCAGTAGGAAGCACAATATAGTTTATGTTCCTGAGTATTCTGGCAAGTTAACTGTCAGTGACGGCTCTGATGATGGGACTGAATTTCTCAACAAGCCTGTAAAAAGCTGGAATTCCACTCAGCTATCTATCCACAAACTACTTAATGAGAACACAACATAACACCTTTGAATAGATGTCAGTGGTGTAAAAAAAAAAAATCCATCTAGTGGTGACTACAGGCAGGAGGAGAACAGAAGCCAGGCAATGGCATGGCAATGTAGCTTACACAGGACCAAAAAGGTCAGTGCTAAAGGCTGGGATAAAAGCTTATTAGACTGCTTCAGTTTTCACACAACACAAATTAAGGATTGCTTGAGTAAATTTTAAGTACAATACTTCATGGTCTGACTACTTTCTCCTCTTCTCTCAGCCTGAGCACTGATCAATATGCACTATTCAAGCCAGAAATCTGCAGTGTTACCTTTTCCATTGACAAGTAGCTTCTTCAGTTGAAATTAGACTCTGATCAGACGGTGAAATCAGATGCTTATAAGAGAACACCACATCCTTCCCCAAAGATTATTTTCTTTCATATATAACTTCGTCATTAGTCACACATGATCTTAATCTTGATTTCCTTTCATGACCACAATGACGATGTCTCATTCTCAATATATCGCTAAGCCTGGATTGCCAAAAATGCGTGAGGACATCAAATACTATTCTGCAGGATTATCTGTATTTTCTTTATAGACTAAACCCTATTGTATCTAATTTTGTGCTCTCCAGCAGGATGCATTGTTTATTTTGCACACAAACCCAGCATGATATATTGAAGCTTCTTGTTCTCCTCAGAATCAATAAAAACATCCAAATCTTTACACGTTTCACTGTGTAGGTTGTGCCCAAATAAAGACTAATTTTTTATTCCACCTAATTTTATAGAATTGTTTTAAACTCATCCATTCCATTTAAAGTTTTGGAGTTTGCAGTATCTCTTTCATGTTGTAGCTGGGGCACTGTGAGTGATTCTTTGCAGAATGAAAAAGGGTCTATCATCAGATTGCAAGATGTCATCAGAGTACCAAGGCACTGGATATGATCTTGTGCAGATCTTGTGCAGCTGAGTAAATATAAACAAAGAGCCAGTGTGGCCACCACTGCAAAATTTGAAATAAAAGGTTTTCTCCTCAAAAAAATCTCCTGTAAAAATCTTAACCTCCAAAAAAGACTTCAGATCTATGCAGCCAATGTAGCCTTAAGGAAGCTCAGTTAAACTACAGAAAGCAAAGGTCTGATATATTATTTATGAACTATGACAAACACAAAGAAGAGCACTAAATTCTTGTCACTTGCAAATGGACTAGGTGACTTGTCCTAGACAATCCGACCGACAGGAAAGGATATAGAACAAGATTAATTATTTCCATAGATGAATTTAATCCATATGAATTGAGATTGTAATATAACTGGGCAGATGGAGCCAAAAATACAGCGAGGCACAAAGTGAGCTTCTTCACAGCTCCTTGCTCCTACATACACTTCTACATAAACTCCTGACCCCCACATACCTACTTTTCCAGACCAGAATCCCTTTCCAGCAAACTCCTGCTTAAACCAAGCCATCTAAAAATATATAGCAGTTTTACAAATTAAACCAAGCTACAATAGGACTAAATTAATTTTCAGTTGCATGTCAATTTCAAGCAAGGATTTGATGGGAGCTTTTCAGAAATGTAAGGCTAGAACACAACCCACCCATTTTAGAGCTTAAAAGCAGAAAGAAAAAAAAAAAAAAAAAAGGAAAAAAAAAGGAAAAAGGAAAAAAGCAAAATGAAAAGCAGGAGAAGCTGTGTTATATCGTAACACTGGAATCAGAGGCTGCCTTTTCAGGAAATTTGATGGGCTATCCTTGAGTCACTCTCCTAAATTCTGAGGTTTAATTTCCCCCTTATTACATAGCAAAACTGTATCCACCATCCATTCAAGCAGAGAGCAGCAAGGTATTCTCTAGCCTAATCCAAAAAAACAAAACAAAACAAACAAACAAACAAAAAACTTACACAGCTCAACTTATATCCTATCATTTGCTTGCCTTTTTTTTTTTTTTTTTTTTTTTTTTTTTTTTTTTTT
>CM021768.1:4139308-4384201 GCA_011076525.1 Nettapus auritus
TTTTTTTTTTTTTTTTTTTTTTTTTTTTTTTTTTTTTTTACAGAACAGCCCCAAGAGTTGAATAAGAGACTCCAAAACCGCTTATAATCAAACTACACTTTCACAAGAGTCACATACAATTACATAAAAAGCCAATCAAGCTTAAAGTCTGACAGGTATCGTGACTCTGTATAGCAGGATATGTAACTGCCAGTGAACTGCTAACATACTTGTTTCCTTACTTAATAATGAGTAATTCTCCTCACAGAGTCAAGGAACTCCCACTGGAAGGGGAGCAACCATGCAAACATGCCAGCATGCACACATGCAGTCATGTGTGCTGTGATTACCTGTACATTTCTGAGTTAGGTATCTGCAAATCAAAAGAGCCTACAAGGCTCATACAGTGCAGTGAAAGGAAAAACTTCATCCTGTCTTCTTACAGCTGGAAGACATGGCATCATCTTCAAATCATGTCAGTGCAGGGCTATGACAAAAGCAGTCATTCTATGCACACAAAGAGCACAGGTATTTCTTTTTTTGTCTTCTCCTATACTATACACATCTCATGTCTTCTTTCATTTCCTTATGTTTTCCATCACATTTTCCTTTGTTATCTTTCCCACACGTTGGCTAGCCTTTCCCAGATGGAGGTATATACTCAATAATGTTGTTTTCTAAGTTTAGACACAAAGTAAAAATTAGCAGTGAAATATGGACCACACAGAGGTCAAAATCCCAGTCGTTTCACTAAGGGTAGTTCTTTATCCATGGTCTTTTTCATACTCTGAATTAATGCAATGTCACATTGCAATGTCTCATCTCAAAACACTAAGACTGACTGTCTTTCTTTCAAGTAATAACATGCAAAATCTGCAAATTACTGTTGAAAAGTTTCTTCCTGGCATATACCATATACCTTATCTTTTATATTGCAGTATGATAACATGATACCACGCTTAAATGTTGTACCACAGAGAACAGCAGTGCATTATTCTACCTGCCACTGCAAACATATTTTCAGAGTTTCATTTTTTTTAACCAAAAAATTTGACCACATGTAGCTTATGCATTTAAGAGCTTGCAAGTTTTCAAAGAGATATTGTATCATAATATATCTAAATCCAAGGCCCATCATTGTTATTTCATACTAAATTAATATTTCAGATTAATCATGAACTGGAAATAAATCCTATGAAGGTTCAGTTTCCTAAACACCACTTGAGGGTTATTCTTCCCATGTTCAAGTAAAATGCTATGTTTTTAGAGAAATACTGAAAATACAAATACTGCATTTTTAAACAATGTTCTTTTTAAGTTAAAGTGAGTTTTCATACTGGACTAATATTGCCAGGTTTTCTGTTGGGATTGTTTACGTCTCATTTCAACCTTATAAATTACGTTTACTATACGCACTGTTGTTATACAGTTTTTCACAGCACGTAACTTTTTCCCTCACCACAACACAATTTAATAAAAGTTTGTATTAACATTTTATGAGTGTTCATTAAAGATTTGACTAAGCACTGCTAACTTACACGTCTAATATTTTTTTAAAAATTAACAATAATTATAAAAACTTCACCAAAACATTAACAGCAACTAAGTAGGTTCCTTATATAAAGGTATTATTTTTTAACAGAAGTGCATACCATTAACATATGCTGCCTATGCTATGTCCTAACACAAGCCAAATTAAATGGATATATTAAAAAAATAAATAAAAGTCACTCAGACACTTTCCAACAATTTAGCCAAGCTCACACATTTCTTTCACTGAAGTTAAATATTAATTCGTGTCCTTCACTCAAAATGAAGATGTGAAAATAGAATTCTCAGGGCCACAGAACTTTTTCTATAATACCTTTTCCTTTTCAATAGGAAAGACCTTCAGGGTGGTAAACCCTAGTCCAAAAGCGTAACACCCAAATCAGAAGGGGAAGGTGCACCATATTGAACTTTAATGTAGAATATCAGGGCACTAAAATCTTTTTCCCCTGACAGGAGGTGCACAGGTCCCTTTGCAGGGGACTTAAAAACAAACTTCTCATTTTCTAAAGATATATATATGTGTATGTTTTTTTATTATACGGACAAAGAAATACCATTAGAACTTCAGTTTGAAATACTTATTATTAAAGTATGTTTCTTATGTCCTGCAGATGGCTTAATGCTATTGGCTAAGCATTGTATTGTATATAGACTTAAGTATACTATAATGATCATATTTGTCCATGTGCTATAATAAAAATGCATATATATAAATTTCCACATGATATGTGGCATGGAATGTGGTATCTCACCATATTGACTATGGAATATTCCTAACAAGAGGAGCAGATTTGTGCTGTGTCTAAAGACCAGATATAAAAATAAAAGTAATTGCAAGTAGGATGCCAGCAGCCATCTTCAGGGAAAGGTGAAAGAGAAAGAGAAAAAAAAAAAAAGGAGAGAAAGAGAGAGACAGACAGAGAGGGGTAGAGAG
This sequence comes from Nettapus auritus, assembly GCA_011076525.1. Classification (NCBI taxonomy): domain Eukaryota; kingdom Metazoa; phylum Chordata; class Aves; order Anseriformes; family Anatidae; genus Nettapus; species Nettapus auritus. Next base: position 4,141,773 of record CM021768.1, read on the forward strand.
GAAGAAAGGAAGAGAGAGAAAGAATGAGAGAAGGAGAGATATAAATAATTCATTTAACTTCTTTCATTAATAAGGCTGCTTCTTATTTTCTTAGGGTTGTCTCCTGAACTTTACTTGCAAAACCCACAGGCTATAACCTGACTTGATTTATAAGTAGAACTCTCCGATGAGAGCAAAGAGGAGCTCTGTTTATAAACGCATAGTGTATTATGCTCAAAAAAAAGTAGGAAAAGCTCCTGAATTCTGTAAAAACAATGAATTTTCTTATCCATACAGAATTCACTTTGGAGATAGAAGACACATCCAAAAAATAAAAAATAAAGGACACAGCAGAGTTCTTTAAACCTTTTTCTTACACATTTCTAATACCTCCAGTAAAACAGATTTTTTTGAGTGCTTTGATTTAGTCTACTTATCTATTCCACACAAAGCTGCACATGGATGAGCTACTCTTCTAGCCAAAGGGCTGGGGAAACACAGTCAAACCAGACATTCCCACTTCTTCTTGTTTCGAGTTCCCAAACTCCTAGCAGTAGGGTAATGGGGAACACAGGAACCTTCAAACTTAGCAGAGAAAAATGTACACATTGTGCTGCGTGTTACATATAGAAGTGCAAATATGAGCATCTCTATTAAAAAAAAAAAAAAAAAAAAGAGAGAGAGAGAGAACTACAATCAACCGAGGAGTGAAATTCAGCTGTAATCAGAAAGCAGGTGAAATGTTGATTAAAGTACAATGCTGTATAGGAAGAAATAATACATTAATTCCTGAAAAATCAAATACCTCATTCCAACACCACTTAAGGAATAAATTTTCCCGACAGACAACACTTTCATTATGTATTAGCTGCTGAACTAATGAAAAAAAAAAAAATTGAAACTTGATAAAACATTTTTTTTAAACCTCAAACATTTCAAGTTTTAACTAGAACTAGATTGGTTTTTGTGTAAAAATAAAAATAAACCTTTGAGATTTTGTATTTCATAAGGTTCCAGAGGAAAGGTAATTTCCAGAAGAAAGGTGTGCTGAAAGGAAGTCTCAGAAAATGTAAGATTTAGCGCTCATTTAATGTACACTGTTCAATTTAAATACTGGCTGTTGAGCTCTTTGCATTTTAGCACATTGCTCTAATAAGTAAGAAAACTGACATCAAGCCTCATCCAAAATCACTATAATATCAGGTTTCACTACAAGCTCTGGGGAAGAAAGGGCAAACTTACATTTGCTCCTAACCTGAAATTTATTGTTTGAGACTTCCTCCTGACACTGAAAATAGTACTAAATCTAGAAAGAAGAGGAAGAAGAAGGGAAGGGAAGAAAAACAGCCTTCAAAATTCTATGCTGAAGAAAAAGCAACTATATAAATCAAAAGGCTGACTGATCAGTATAGAGATTTTTAATAGAAAAAATATCAAGGGGGGAATACCATATGGATCAAAGTGCATTTCACATATGTTGGTTTTTTTCATTTGAAAAGTAACATATGTGAGAAGATGCATAAAAAGTGGTTTCTGAAGGTCTCATCTGGCTTATTTTTAATTGGAATAATATTAGATTTTCTATCTAACTGAATAACAGCTGATTCCTGTTGCTTCACTAAGTATAACTGCCAATTACAGAGAGATAGATTTGGATTCTAATTTCTTTGAGTATGAAAGGTAGAGTCAGAGAAGCTAAAATAACTGCAATACAAGGAGAATTAGGACTACACAGCATGAAATGTGTATTAGCCATGGAAGGTTATATATTTGTACATAATATTTATATATCTATAATTTTGCTGGGCCTTTAGAGTCAAAGGATTTCACAGCTTCAGGAAGGCCAAAAGACATTTAGAAATACCCAGAGACACCCATTTAGAAAATCACAACTCTACACCTCCAAATACAGTTGCTTGAAGTAATTTTTTAGATAAAATTTATTTATCCAGTATATATTTTATTATGATGTGTTAGAAATTTAGCCAGTTCTTGGAAAACTATAGCTCAATTCCATGATTTGAGTCGCCATAGTCAGTAGAATAACTATCAAGACTGAATTTCAGATAATACTTGTGCCCCTTGACAAAAGTCAGAAATCCAGCTACATGTTGCCTCTCTGCAATGTATATGCTTTCTGTGTGATGGTACCATAGTGATTACAAAACTAAATATGGATCAGATAAAAAAAAAAAAAAAAAAAAAAAAAAAAACAATGCACTGATAAGAGAGCAAACATCAGATTGTGATTGCTTTAATTATACTTAGCTTTTTATAGTTATTATAGATATTTAGATATTTTATATTTATACTACTCTCAAGTGAACAAAAGCCTAATGCTAAGGAATCTGCCAGCAGACTCCTTCAGCCTCTAAACCTGAAATGCAGATATCCCTTTGTCATACATGTAAGCAATTGGAGTATTACCTACCCACCTTCTTCTATCTTTGTTTAATTCATGTCTGCAAAAATAAGTTTATTCTTGTTATAAATTTTTGTTCTCATTTATAAGTGTGTAATCCAGTAATTTCTACCAGGGGAAGGGTACTCTTTTTAGCTCAAATTACAACAATTTTACTGCTGCTGCTAATCAGCTTGTAAAGTTCCTGTATGAATCAGTATAGTCTGTCCATCTCTAGATGTCGTGGGTCTCTATAAAAGGATTTGGGTGCTTACCAGATAGTCTTGAAGATCTATCTCTTTAGCTGTAAAAATCTAACGTAAACCACAAATTAATTATTTTGTTCTCTGAAGAAAAAGATTATGATATATGAAACTTCTAAAAGATCCTAAGTCAGGTGCTCAACTGAAACCTTAACTAGAACTGACATGGTGTTAAGAATGATGCCAAGCCACTGCATAACAAGTGGCTGGTTTCTACGAGCAAATGTCTGGGCCAGCTCAGTTCCATTAATGTTTTACTCCATTATCTGAGAGCTGACATCTTTTCAGTAATTACTGCAGATGATACCACCTCTAGTGTAATTAAAGAACGATTATTTAGAATGAAGGGAGCCAAGATCATCCCTATTCTCTGTTTAGGCCAAAGCCAAAGAAAGGGTTGTCAAATAAAATGGATGTTTTGCATTAGGGAGCAAAAAAAGGGTGATGTAAAGAGTCAAGTAATTTGATGGGCAACGCTGTAGTGGAATTAATTCAATATGTTCAATATGGTCAGTTCCATGTGTAGTAATATTGGACAGATGGGTATGATAGCTATGTACTTTCACTGCCTTTGCATTAGTGATTCAGTACTTACAAAGCAAACCTCAGACAGTTCCTGGCATGTTGCCCAGTGAGAGAAAGAGTGTGGAAGCAAAACACATTAAATGCTCCTGCAAATCCACATACTCTGCAACCCTTCTGAAATGAGCCTCTTTCAAAATGACCCTTTGGACACCAACCAAAAAAATAATCATCATCATAACATGAGCCTATACACTTTTTGATTAACAGTTAAATAATAATGAATGGGAACTGAAAGAGCTATTCACTTTGAATGAATACTAATGAGAGAGGGTTTGAAGTATTCTTTATTTTTGACAGTAGATAGGTGTAAGGACTAATTATATCTCTTCCTTAAAACATAAACTGCATGTTTTAAGGAATTATTTCACAGAAGAATGGAGTTAATGAATGCACTCTATCAGACCCAGGAAGGTAAAAGATCGCAACTGACCAAAACATATGATTCCTAATGCATTAGATTTCAGTGTTTACACAGCAAAGGTCTTGTCTGGTCAACTAGAGATAACAAGCCTTCCCCTCAGAAACTGATAGAAAGGCAGCAATTCTCAGACACATAGGGAATTATGTGGAAACAGTTGCAGTAATTTTAGCTCCATGGACAGTATAGTCATCTTCTCAGGCATTTGCACATGACTGCTATAAATATCCACCACAGAAGACGGGTAGGTTCCAATATCCTGCAAATGAACATCTCATCATTAACATTTAAACAACAGATGCAAGAAGAAATCTGATATTGTCTGGAATCCTGCATGCTGGTGGCCTTGCTAGCACAGTAAGATGTCCATTGACTGGGTTCAAATACTTGATATTCACAGTCTGTTTAATTCAGCTATCCATAACTTCAAGAGGGAAACAACAGCTCAGATATACTATTACCATTTGACCATTTCATTTTGGAGTCTGGTAAATTCCAGATTCAGAAGCGGGGTTTGTTTTATGATTAAGCCTTCTGAATTGAAGACTGGGCTTCCCCTTTAGTTACGGGACAAACTATTTTGGAAGGTGAGAGAAAAACTTAAAATTACAAAGAAATGGCAGATATAAAAAACTGAAGGTGATGCAGTCAAAATGAAGAAATACTGATGTTGAATGAAAGTTCTATTAGCAGGTTTTCTTTACTTCCTTGAATGACATCCTCCTCTCACCAGTATAACAAACTGCAATTCCAAACTGAGGAAGCCCTGAGATTTGAGACAGACAAACTCTGGAAATTTTATTTATTTATTTATTTATTTTTTTCCTGAATGAAAAAATAGCAACCACATCTGTCCAGACTGAGATAAAAGTGCTAAGACATGCACACACATTCTCTGTGAATGCTGACTACCAGAATTCCTAGAGCTGAGATCTGAACACCTTCTCATGCCACAGCTGGATCACTCCCTTTTCTTCTGGTCCCTGTGACTAGGCACTGGTTGCACACCACAACTGATGGGAAGCAGCACACCCAGGTGGCCCTCCAGCTGAGATACAAGCTCCTCTCTCTCTCTCAGGCGGAGGAGAGGCATGAACCACTACAGCCTCATGTCATTTTAATCTGAGGTACTTCAGGATGGGACAGAGAGGAGTCCTGTCTCTGAAGTTTGCTTAATTTGCTTCAAGAATGGACATCAGATAAGCCAAAACTGATGGAGAAGCATCTAGAGAACAGATCTTCATGAAATAGGACCCTACTTTGTTCAACTGTGTTAATACTTAAACCTTTGCTTGATTCTCACAGGGAAGTAAAGGACATTAGAGGGAAACAGAAGATAACTAGAGAGGGTAGGTAACAGCTGAAGATTATATGTTTCCAACTTTGGCTGTTCAATCTGGATGACTCTGTAGACCATGAAAGTGTCCTTCAAACTGCAAAAAGATTGAGCTACCTCGTCTAAGAAAAAAGTGAGCTAAGCTAGGACAACGTATAGAGTGCCACCACTTACAGACCTGTAGAGCATACTTTTTCCATAAGTAAGATTTTTCTACTATTTTTCTATCACTTTTGAGTAAACAACATAACATGCAAGACAAATGAGAACTTCTGGCAGAAGAATAGGCAACAATAAATAAGCAGTTTGGCCTGTATATATGTTTTGTCTTGCAGCCAAGCTAGATATGGGATATATTTTGTATAAGAATGTCTCAGAGCAACATTTGCATCCATTCAGCAGCTTATGTATATGCTCTGCTTAATGCAGATCAAAGTCTAGTGTCAAAGTTCTCTGCATAATACATATAAACAGAATGCAGCACCTTCAGAAATAGCATCCAATACATGTTTCTGATGCACTTAATGTGATTTTAGTGCATGATTTACATCCATTTAGTTCAAGAAATGTGTAACAGTACTCAGCAGCTCAGTACACAAGTAAGAAATGTATTACCTCAGGAAAGTAACAAAAAACATTCACTGTATTTTTTCATTAAAAAAAAAAAAAAAACATTTTAGGTTTAATTCTTCTTTTTGAAATAATTTTAAAGTTGCTTGATTTGAGACTGTTTAGAGTTTCCAGTATTTAGAGAGACAACACATTAAGTACCCTATAACTCCAATTCAGATGAATGTATTATCCAGCAAAGAGAAGAGAGCCAGAAACCAACTACACAAACATAATTGAAAAGCACAGAGATGACAGTGCATGTACAGCTAGGGCCTTCACTGTGCTCACAGTGAAACAGACACTGCCCAGCATCCGTTTGCCTTGGTTAATGTGATTGCAAGTGCCTAGACCTCATGTTACTTCCCTTTGTATCATTTGCATTATTCAGAATGCACAGCTAGCCTCAAACCCAACCAAAGAATTTCATCCTCCATTTATTTAATTTGATAAGACACTTCCTTTTCTTCCCGTTATAAAACAAGCTTTTCTTTTTTTTTTTTTTTTGCCTAAAACATGTTTTTTTTTTTTTTTCTTTTCTTTCAAATCAGCTATCAACTTCCTTGATGTCCTTAATATTTCTGGAGAGCTTTTTCAGAACTGCAGATATAAAGAAACAGATAATACATATGGCAGCATTTTAAAGAACTTCCCTTGAACAGGATGTAGCTCATATTACATTTATTTCATATATATCCTTCAAAGTTCTCAAGATATATAGTTCTCTAGGCTTTAAATATGGTGACATTACATGAATCATACAGCTTCGTTTGGAGGTCTTCATGATTTTTTTTTTTCCTAGATGAAAGGAAAAGATATCCCTGATATCCCCTGTGATTATCATGGGAATGATTGACATGACCAATTCTTTGCTGGGAGTAGGATTTAGAAAGGAATTATTATTACCCCCATTTTACACATTGAGAACCGATGTGCATATGGGATTAAATGATACAAGTCACACAGAAGACTCTGAAATTGAAAACTGTCTGTTCATTGATGCGCTTTTTTCACTTAATGAAAAGACCCTTCGACATCTGCCTTCCACTTCTCATTTACACAGCCCTACAGTATGGTTTCTATCCCAGTTGATGATAGTGTTTGCTACTGTAATAGAAACACTTCTAGTGTTCCCAGTAAACTGTTGCTTAACATTCTAATCTTTGCTTTATCTAATTTCAATTGCTAAATTGCTGAATTGTTGATTGCATGCTTATAGTATTTTAAAATCATGTTACAATTTATTTTGAGAAGGATTTTTATGTTTGTTTTTAATCCTATATTACATATAGGCAGAAGTGTATTTGCATTCTGCAGGTTGCTTGCTAGAATTCTATGATAAAATACACTCATGTTTCTCTTTTTGAGGTCACTCAGACTAAATATCATCAATATCACATCCATATATCCCTAATTTTCAGAGTATCTATGATGACAATAGATGACCTAGTCGAAAACTTATTGCAGAGAATGTGCAGGATACCAATCAAGTCACTGATTACTTTTATTTCTAGTAGTGTATAATACATCTTTCCACTTTGTTTCCTTATTGAATAGATATTTTGCCATTTTTTCATTCATCTAACTCTTCTCCACACATTTTTAGCCTTCTTTTCTTTTTTTACCTTCCATTCTACAGTTATCTATGACTGCTACCTATCTGCAACTATACTTCCAGTACTGCAAATAAATTAGGTAATTTGAAGAAAGTTATAGAATTTACAAATGACCATGAAAGATCTTTATGGACATTTAGAAGAGAAAAATACGGCTAGTATTTTCAGGTGTGGTGGACCTACTGGGGCCTTTTTACTATCTTTCTCCCTATACCACCTACTTTCAACAGGTGAAGACAACCTCCACGGGACATACTAGTATAAATAGACATCTCTCTGGGGACATTTTTTAGTCAGTTAAATGACTAGCAAATAAATAAATCAATGTGAGAAATGCTGCTTATTATTAACTCTGAAATTCTGATTTTCAGATATTTTAATTTCACCCAATCTGCAAGTTAAAAGTCAAATTCAAACCTGGTTAGACCCTGACCTAGACTTTCCTAGGGGTGAGGACTGGAAAGCTTATTTATAACATTCTTTTAAGGTTATGAAACCTCAAAAACACCAGTGTTTTAAATATGAGCCTTCAACAGCTATATTGTCTTCCAAAAGCAAATTTCTGTTTTATGTAACGTGAAAAGTGAATGTTACCTTAGGCTGTGGTTCTTACTTAAGTTCATACAGGGCTATACCCTAAAAGGAAATTCCTTTTCTGAAATGTCAGAATAAAACTAGTAGATGACTTATTTTCTGCCTGATGCCTTTTGATTCTGAATTTAAATTAGCTAAACCTCAGGAAATGTATTTTTTTTCCTACAGGATCTTGTGGTGTTTCCCATGGGAAAATATCTACAAGTGAAAATGCAGTTGCAAAAGACTGATGTTAAACACAGGTGTCATTGGAACTGAAATCATTAGTTCTCTCTGTTGACCTTTTCTGCATATTATATGAGGAAGTGTTTACAGTAAGCAATGAAAATCAATGCTTTAATATCTAGCAGTAGAAGTGTAACTCTGGCTCATGAAAGTAACTACAGTATTTTAAAATCTTTATCAGAATCAATGCAATCACTAAGGAGAAAAAAAAACAAAAAAAACAAAACAAACAAAACAAAACAAAAAAAAACATGAATGACAGAGTCATTTCACATCATTTTAGCAGCCTGGAGTTGCCCTCTGTGGTCCCTGGAAGACATGTTGGAAGAAAGTTGCCTCTTGGGACTGTACTGGTCACCATCTATGTTAAAAACTTAGGTACTATGAAAGTTCCTACCTTATTTATTCTTAAATTATCAGCTGTTTTATTTATTCTCTATTCTCAAATTACTCTCAAGCTTTAGAAAACAAGGAAAATATTCTGAACAGCGTACTCACTAAACCATTACTTCTACCCAAAATGACACCTTGTACATAAAGAAAATTACTTGTATAGTATTAAAAAGAAAGGAAAGAATACTTCCAATATTTTGTGTACAATGCAATATCACTTATGAAACACAATGCATTTCTAAGGAGCTAAACTACAGCTGTGGTTACATAATTTTCAGATAAAATTATGTTGCCAATATTCGTATTTTCTCCTATGTTTTAGTTGTGCTTTCTTATGTAAAGAACACAAGGGAAAAACCTTTCCATCTTGCAGCCATTTTGTATCATAAAGGAGCTTTTAGAGAGGGGTGGTATTATGTGCTAATATATTAGCAGAATTATCAGCTCAGCCTTGATTCTAGTAAGATGTTTTATGTAAGAGGGAAAAAGCCAGTAGGTTTTCATGACCCAGGACATGGTTTCGATACTGACCATCCTGACTACTACAGCATTTTATCCTCAGTCTGATAATCATCTTCATATTTTGTGTTTGTTAAATGCTAGCTGAAGAAAGCAATAGATTTCCATTTAAATGAAATGTAAAGTCTTTAACATTTAACTGCAAATGAGCAGCAGTGAGAGAGAAAGCTGTGCAATTTTTTGTTTCCCACAGGAAACAGTCCACTGTCCAGAACACTGGTCTTAATTCCTAGTAGATTTAAAATTCTATTATAGCAACCAAACATAAGTATCTTTACCAGAAGCTTCAGAGTAGTTCCAATCATTATATATATGTATATATATTTATTTTTTTTTTTTATTTTTTTTATTTTTTTTTTTTTTTTGCAGTTGTGCAACTCTTCCAACTATTAAATATTAAAACTTTACTTTACCTCTCAGGTCAATTCAAGAAATCAAGTAAACTCCACAGAAAGTATCCTACTGGCCTCTCTGGTAGAGCAGGAGGCTGCAATGAGAAGTGAAATAGAGGCAAGGGGTCAGGACCAGAAATATTTTACCTGGATAGCATTTCGTTGTGTTTACTTGCTACTAACCCAATACATACACGGGCCTACAGCATTTTGGATTCTCCATAGCATACCTAAAGAAATACACAAAGGAAAAACAGCTCTATGAACTCCAATGCAATGACAAGCAGTGTGAATTTCTTCTGGAATACATTTACAATATTTAATCTGTATTGATACTAACTTCAAAAAATAAATCAATGGAAAAGCATCAAAGGGGCACAGCGTCAGATATATTAAAATTATACTACCTCAGAGCTAGAATCATAATCTATATTACACTAATATATAAAGTGTATTATTCCGCATATCATACTGTACAAATAAACCAACTGAGCGAGAACGTGATCAGTAAAAGCAGACTCTCAATTTAATTATTTTTAAAATTGGAAGTTCTGTTCAATAGAAATAGGATGGTCAGGATTCTATACCAAGGTATTTTCAATCTTGTTACCTAAAAGCAAATTCCAAAATACACTGCTCTAAATAGATAAAGGCCTATTTACAACTTCCATAACGCTACTTTGACTTTTTAAATCAAAATGAAAAGTTTAACCGTTCCCAAATCAAAACACTTCATTACAATTCAATTTAGCATTAACCTATCTTGACAAGCTGCCACAGTGCCTTGTCAGAGCTATAATTTATTTGCCTTATCCTCCTGCATGAAATGGGTTCTTTGACCTTTGATAATGAACTGTGGTGATCCTTTGACACTCTCGGGGTATCATTTGGTTCAACAACAACAGCAACAAAATCAGCAGCGCATCATGGGAATTCAGCTCAGAACAGAGTTCAAAACAGATAAGAAATCAATGAATGAGGAAAGGATACACTTAAATCCAAGAATTAAGAACGCATTAGAAAAGCTATCAACACTCATACAGGTTAGGCACAATAAATATATCAGGACAGTGAAAGACTCATTCAGATTACTAAACCCTAAACTACTGTGTGATTCTGAACAAAGAAAACACTTAAGTGATGTAGAGAAAGTGAACTTCAAATAGTCTAGCAGTTGTTTATTCAAAACAGAAGAAATTCTCAGAGTGTATTCTAATAAAGTTTGAAGAAAAGAAAAGCATTGGTTAGAAACATACAGATCATGTAAAAAGTGTTGTGGGTTAACTGTGGCAGGCAGCTTGGCCCCACTCAGCCACTCACTCCCCCCACAAAGGGATGGAAAAGAATCAAAAGTAAAAAGAACACATGGGTTGAGATAAAGACAGTTTAACAAGTAAAGCAAAAGCTGCACATGCTGGCAAAGCAAACTAAGGAATTCACTTCCTCCTCCTTTCACTGAGCTTTTATTACTGAACACGATGCCATACAGTATGGATTATCCCTTGGGTTAACTGGGGTCAGCTGTCCTAACTGCGTCCCAGCTTCTTGCCCATCCCACATCTGCTTGCTGGTGGGGCAGCATTAGGAGCAGAGAGAGACTTGTTGCTGGGCAGCATTAGGAGCAGAGAGAGCCTTGTTGCTGTGCAAGCACTGCTCAGCAACAGCTGAAACACCAGTGTGATGTCAACACGGTGCTGGTCACAAATCCAAAACATAGCACCATGACTACTATGAAGAAAGTCAACTCTATCCCAACTAAAACCAGTACAGCCATTAAAAACTGTTAAGAACTGAATCTGACTGCATAGTTCTAATTTTGTGTTAAGCTGTAAACCTGAAGAAATAAAAGCAGTAGAAGTAAGATATCAGGGGGCAAGTCCAACAAGTTAATAGATGGTATCTGAAGATCATAGCAAACCCAAAATAGCATCCAATAAATCCCAAATCAAGTTTGAAAGGTAAACATGAAATGAAGAGAGCACCAGTTAAAAAGCAAAATTAAAACTTATTTCTCATTCAGTCCATCGAGAATTGCACTATGCCTTGTAGCACATACAGAATACAAACTAGTTATTTCCCAAATAAAGGTGTTCCTCTATGATCATCTCACCTGCGATGATTGTCTGCCAGTTCCAATTAAATTCAACACAGAAAGAGGCTAAACTGAGGGTGCTAAAATGCATAACGACAGGTACATAAATTCCTCTCCTTGGCTAACAGCTGATAACATTGACTAACATTCTGTTCAATTACAATAGACCTGTTTGTGTAAGACAGATTTTAGGTAGACATTATGAATGACAGATCCCTCCCAGAATTACAGAATAGTCGATACGCAACCCAATGGATATTAAATTAAGGGAAATACGGTGAATCCTGCTGACTTTATGCAACTACAAATAATAATGTAGAATAAAGAAAGTACAAGCTAAATTGAATAAAATTAACTAACTGAAGGGTCTTTTAATATAAACATAAAAGTAGAATTCTCATCAATATGTCCTTCTAGCAAGAGCCCAGAAGGACAGGTTCTTGACCTTATGTTGTTTCACTTTTATTCTGTCAATTGGAAAGAAAAACATCCAATCTTCTCTCTGGTAAATGTTGCAGGTCCACAATGATCAAAAGAAACTATTGAACTATAAACTGGATAGTCCTTGAAACCAAAGCAATCTGGAGAGCTTGGTAAGGTGTGTAGTAAAGTACTGTTTACTTTGATAAAACCAAATATAGTCGCACCTTTAGTAACAAAATAATTATGATTATACAACAACAGATTTTCTTCTGAAAAGTACTGGTTCTTGAAAGAGATATATTTCAGTTTATAATCAGCTAGGATGTAAGATTTCAGCAGAATCCTAGAGGTCTAATACAAATAAACAGAACTAAAACAAACAAACAAATAAAAAACTCAAGTAAGCAAACATTCAGAATGCCATACCAAGTTTTGGCCAAACACTAAAAAAATATATATAATAAAAATAAAAATCAACAGAAGAGAGTTCAAATCTGTTCCACAAGGATGGTTAAAGGCCTGGACTATATGTATACAGAAGCTCACTATGTTTTATTTATCAAAAAAAAATTAAGGTCAAAGGTTTGAGATCAATTATTGCTCTGTAGATAAAAATTTTAGCAATTGGCTCAGTCTGCCAGACAGAAATATGAGATTAAATGGCTGGAAGACAAATCTGAAACAGTCAGAAATAAGATTCCATTTTGTAACATTGCCAATACAGGGGAAAAGAGAAGATTTTTCAACACTAATTATCTTAAAGATGAGGCAGTTTATTTTTTTTCTATAAGATCTTCACCAGTTCAAACAAGATTTAATTTATAAAGTCAGACTAGATGACAACAATACTCCCTTATGGCTACATAATCTATTATCTAGATGTACACTGCCATCAGTCATGGCATCTTACATAAACAAATATTTCATTTAATGAGATTTTAAAAACTGATAGTTAATTTTGGAAAAGCAACTTAGAATAATTATTTTTCCTTTAATAACATAGATTTTTTGTCTCTATTTTAACTTCTTTGAATTTTTCTTCTTGTATATACCTCATGTTTCAGCTTAGAAGATTACATATAAGCCACTGTTACAAATGCAATACATTCTAAATGTATTTTACTGATAAAGTTATCTTTTATACTTACATTTTTCATCAAAATATCACATTTTTTATGACCTACAAAATATCAGTAACACAAACTTTCATTCGGAAACCCAGTTTCTTATTGTGATCCCATTTTTATCTAAATTAAAAATAAATTATTAAAAATAAATAAAAGTCATATAGTAAGAGTATTTCAGGTAGCATTAGTTGGATCATAACATTCTTAGACTTAATTGCATGCTGCTCCTCCATGTCACTTTCACATAATATACTGTCTCATCCTCTCTACTTTTTTATATGCTACCATTAATATTTAACTACCAAATATCTTTTACTAGAAGACATTTATAAAGTTTGGACGACTAGGAAATAACCATTCATGTAGCAACTATAGACTAAATTATATTCCAAAGTGGAAAGCCCTTCCATCTAAACAGTAAATCTTCATACATCTTTGCTAGATACATATAAAACAGTTGGATTTAGATATTCTCCTAAACAATTCAATTCTGGACCTTGCAATGTTATTTAAAATATTAGGCATGAGTAGTCATTTTAATTTCAGAAGCTTAACATTAAACATGTGCTTGAATACTGTATTGAAATATGGAGTTAAGACTGCAGTAAGTATCAGAAGATTTTGGTCAGTTGTGAAAATTACCTTTATAGGTTTAAAACAAAAATAAAAACAAAAATAGCAATATCTTAAGAAAAGACTGTGATTGAACACAGGATTTGCTTCTCTGTAGGTGTAGGATGAACTTACATATGCAAGGATCATAGCATCCTTTTCAGCTCTGTACATGTTAAGTCCTGGCCATTTCCTTTATTTAAAATGCCATGGAGTTTCTGCAAGTCTAAAAACATCTTTCATTTTTTTTTTTTTTCTGGCTAAACAACATGTAATAACTTTCCTCCATTTTGGCAGAGGCTGGTTTTGCTTGTTTGTAAGGTGAAGGAGATAACTGCAGTCAGCCTGATTTACAATGTTTTGTGTCTTTCCAATTTGTAACAAATAAATACTAATCAACCCACCAACCTCACTCTAAACATCCCTTTTGCTTTAAATGATGAAAGCATTCTTATTTGTTTCACTCTCCTAAAATACATGCTTGTAGCTTCACTGTGAAGTTGCAGCTTTGTGTGCTAGTCTACAGGGCCAACTCTGAAGCAGTGACAGCAGTTAAATGGAAGCCAGAGATAGAGCTTGTAATTCTGTGAAGTACACTGGAAGCTTCCAAAAGCGTTAAATCAGTCAATAAAAAGAACAGGATTACAATCTAATTTCAGCAAGATATCATTCATTGTTTTACTTCCCTCGGAATTCCTGCAGTTGAAATTACCATCTTCTCAAAAGCTGCTTTTAAAAATCTTCGTGATTTGTCAGCACATTGTTACTTGGCATTCAGAGCTGACAGCCTCTCTGAAGAACCATTGCAGGCATTCATTGAGCTCTTCTTCTGCTAACTCCAAGCATAGCTCGTATTTGTTACCATACTGGCAATCACAAGTGAAGACAATTTTCTCATGGTAGTGTTTACAGAACCAGTAACAGCTGATGATATGTAAAATATCTTTAGCCAACTGTACAGTAGCAGGCGATACAAAATTATTTCAAAAAAAAAAAAGCAAACAAAATAAGGATACAACAGGCAGAAAAGTCAAAGGGAATACATCCTGATTGTGAGAACAGAGCTTCAGGTTCCAAGAATTATATCTAAAGGTACGTTAAAAGAGAAAGGAATACATCTTTCAGGGAAATGAACATGGAAGTAATCCCGTGTTAAAAATGTATTTGGAAAGTAACCTATTGTCATTTTACTGTCTTTTTAAAACAGAGTTCTTTTTAGAAACAGGCATAAATACTTACACTTGTTTTAAATTTGATAGGAAAGCATACCGCTTAAAGGTTTTAAGAACCATCTGCTCCCCAGAATTTAAAAATACGTTTCCTATCTATGCAGTACTGTAACATCTTGAAGGTTCATGCTGTAGAAACACAGTACTAAGAAGGTTTTCCTTTCTTCTCCCAAATAAACGTTTAAGCCAATCAGCATGACAGAAGGTGCATGTTAGACAATGTTTCCACCACTGAGGAAAAGCTATTGAAATAACAAGATCCAGATGTTACACCAAACTGGAGTTTATCATCCTCAGAACCCCCCCAAATTGTGTCTGATGTTTCATGCAATGATTGCCTAATTTGCAAATGTGCATTTTCTCGCTACATGATAGGAAAAAGTACACCTGTCAAGAAACCTGTTTTCCACATGCACTGAACGACATCTGCAGCAGCTAAACATCAGGGGAATCCAGATACCATTAACTTATTTTGAGTACATCTTCCTCTTCACAACTTCCTCTGGAAATCACCAAGACACACAGAGTAAAGATGCCCATTTATTTATTCATTATTTTTGCAGCATCTGCAGTTAGATTGAGCAGGGCAAATTGCAAAGGAAGATTTTTGAATAATAAATTCATAGATTGCCTTACAAAACTTAAAATATTTAATTTTCAACTCTGGGGGTTTAGAGGAAATTAAATTTGTTGGTAAGGTCATAGGAGTAGACAGTCCGCTTCAGTAATGAAGTTCAGTAACATTTATGATCTTCTACAACAAATACAGAACGGCATTTAGAATTGTCCTGGTTAAATATTTTTGGTATCATTTTAGAAAGCCTTGCAATAGACATCTAATTCTCTATTAAATCTGACTATGTAATTCTCAGGATCTCCTAATTTCTCTACCAAAATCTCACTTCAGGTGAACTATTCCCATGACATTTTGTAATGCTTACTTTTAAGACCTGAGGAAGAGGAGAAGGAGAAAATACCAGACTCAGTAATGATTAGCCAAAAACATACCTGTGCACATCTGGACTATCATGTACAGAAAGCATTGCAACATCTACCCCTATTTTTATGAATGTTTGCATTATATTTTTAATCAATTACTTTTATCGCATCTTCTACACATTGCAACGAAAATCCTGACCACTAAATAAACAGACTGTGGCCTCAAAGAGCTTATGCTCCAAGGGAAAAGGTGATAGACTGAAGAAAAAATGAGCCAGACACAGATGGATGAGGACCCTGATTCACCAAGTCATTTAAGTGCATCTTATTATAAAATAACTGAGTAACCACACTGATTTCAAAACAACTGTTCTTGTGCTTAACATTAGGAACAATCTTAAGTATCTCGCTGAATCAGACTACATTAATTTTAAAGGTCACGTCAAGTGTCAGAGATCTGCAGACTGAAACATTTCTCGTGAACTCATCTAACACCTTAAGTTGAACAACCCTATTTTTTGCTCTTTATACTTCACAGAATCACAGAATTTCTAGGTTGGAAGAGACCTCAAGATCATCGAGTCCAACCTCTGACCTAACACTAACAGTCCCCACTAAACCATATCCCTAAGCTCTACATCTATACGTCTTTTAAAGACCTCCAGGGATGGTGACTCCACCACTTCCCTGGGCAGCCCGTTCCAATGTCTAACAACCCTTTCGGTAATGAAGTTCTTCAGAGGTCAGTCCTCTGGCCCTTCTTGTAGATGGGCGTCACGTTTGCTAGCCGCCAGTCAACTGGGATCTCCCCCGATAGCTAGGACTGTTGATAAATGATGGTAAGCGGCTTGGCCAGCTCCTCTGCCAGTTCTCTCAGTGCCAGTTCTCTCAGTGCCAGTTCTCTCAATACTCTCAAGTACTGAGAGTACTAAGAACTTCTAAAACTTTCTTTAATATAAGGATATTTTCTGAACACAACTGTTACTTCCATATAAATCAACCATGCCTCAACAGATGTGATATATTCATAAAATTTAATGTAAAGAAGGATTCTGTGGCACATCTAATACTTGCATATTTTTAAGCACAAAATATATCTGGGCTTAAATATAAGAGCAGAAATTAGAACATAGCATTAGAACAAAAGAAAATGAAAGAAAACATCTCAAATGGTAACAATCCAACTTTAAAAAAAATAAAATCTTCTTTCACTGACAAATCCATGAGTGATATAGAAGGACCAGAATAGTGATGCTATGTCTGTCAAGACATTTGATTCATATATATCCTAGCAGTGGAACATGCTTTTGCTTAAAAATTACAGTAGAACATATTCTAAAAGTCTTCTGAGTGTCCTTACAAGCTGATTCATGATTCTGTGATGGATATTTAGATTAAGAATGGCTATGCTTAGCATGTAATGCAATTAAATGAATAAATAATATTTTGAATAGACTTCTAGACGACAAATGAAATGTGATATCAACTGAGACTTAAGTATGCTTAGGAATCTAAACAATAAAAACATCTGTACAAAAATCCCTGAATTCACTGAGAACTTTTTCCCTGTGCCTGGGGATTATTCATGAATAT
This sequence comes from Nettapus auritus, assembly GCA_011076525.1. Classification (NCBI taxonomy): domain Eukaryota; kingdom Metazoa; phylum Chordata; class Aves; order Anseriformes; family Anatidae; genus Nettapus; species Nettapus auritus. Next base: position 4,159,118 of record CM021768.1, read on the forward strand.
ACCTACTCCAAAAACTAATGGAAGACTATAACTGCCATTAGAAGGTTTTAAAAGATATCTGATGATCAATAGTATTTACAAAATAAAGATTCCTTTGAGTTAAGAAGAGTTTTGTTTCAGGAAGTATGAATTACTTTTTATTGCCATGCTCTGATACCTTGCACAAGATATTATGAATATACTCTCAGAGACAGTATAACTTCTACTAAAATTTTAAGTGTTGCAATACCTTTAAATATTGCACAAGTGGATTTTAACCTTATTCTTTCTATTCAGCAACATCCAGTCTTCACCACTCAGAAAGTGAATGAGACAGTTCTTTCAAACCAGTTCTTTCATTTAGAAATTCAAACTCTGTGTTGTATTCCCACCTGTTAAATGGTAACAATACTCTCTTCCTGACTTTTCTAAAACATATCCAGGAATAAATAAATTAATTAATTAAATAAAAGGAAACAAACAAACAAACAAGGTAAAAGCAGAGTATTTTACTGATTGAAACTTTTAGTTGTGAATGATGGGGCTCTGACTTTTAGAACTTGTTTTACTTATTAGACTTATTTTTCACTGAAATGTAAGAGGGACTTTTTCCACCAGGATTGTATTTGATGGCCAACACCTGCTTTTGTGAAGGGCTTCTCAGAAACATTTGTAGTGTCTTTCTGTCACTGATATCTGAATAGAACTTAATGTTTTTCATCTACAACAAAAGTTCAGAGTAGGAGGCTTCTAAAGAAGCAAGCGGATATAATGCTGGAGTTAAGCACATCTAATTATCACAGGGTACATGATTTGTCACATTAATTCTTCTCTTCTCATAAAAACTGCTGAGATGCTTAAGTTTAAAATGCAATACAGGTATCACACAAGTGAATTATTTTACTTATTTTCCATATATTCTAGCTCAAAAGCAGTTCCACTATAGTTATGGTTGAAAATTGCTTACTATTTAATATACAGCCATTCAAAATGCTCCGAAATCCACCTGCTGACTCAATGCTTTAATATTTTTATGGTCGTGGTGGTGGCCAAAATATAGAGTAATTTGGAAAACACTTTCTTCAGATACAGGCCAGCTCCCATAAAATTAGTTTGTGTTGACCTTTTTCTAATGTTTTTCTCTTTAATTCATAACTTAAGCGATGGACTATGACATGTATTTTCCTTATGGGGAGAGAAACACTATAAAATAGTTGAAGTGAACATTTAGAATCATGGCATAAGAAAATGATGCATAAACTGAAATATACCTTTAGGTAAACCCAGGACCTGTTCCACTGAGGTTTACAGCTAATCTTTTCCAAGTGGCATGATAGCTCCTGGCATATCCCTGGGAATATGATATTGAAATCTATCCATACCCATTTTCTAGGAGTTCTGTGCATATGGGCTAAATCCAATTATGTTTTGTCTGAAATTCAAATTGATGACTTCAGTGTAATATTTTAAACTAGTGACCTACCTTGAAATTACTGTAATGAACATTAATTAACTGTAGAGAAGACAGGGTAATGCAACCATGTGTTTTGCATGCCTGCACTGAGTCTGGCTAAGAGAAAGAATACTGACTCCCTTGGTTAAGTTATCTCAAGTTCCCTTGCTAACATGAACTGCTTGGCTTTTTTTAGCTCTTTAACAGCTTGATGGCAGAGCTCTGATACAGAGAATGAGGAACAGAGTAAAAGAATTCAAGTATACTGTGTGACGAAGCAAAAAGAGGCCAGAAGTGTTGCAGCTACTTTTGCAAAGAATGCTTGCATAAGCTCTACAGTGCGATGGCTCAGGCAATTCCAAGTAAAAACTTCTTGTTGGGAATATTCACTGTAGTTTTGAAAATCTATTTTAAAACTATAGAGTTGATCAACTAAAGCAACCTGCACCCTTTCTTCATCATTTCTTGATGAAACAAACAACATCCTTTAAAAAATCACCTAGTCTCAAGGAAATCACAGATGTGATAAGAGATCCATCAGGCACAAAACAATCCAAGCACCAGGCTACCTATGACCTTCCTGTGTTTTACGGTGATAGCAACAGCATTGCATGGCTGTGGGTCACTAACAAGATGCAATGAGCAGCACAGGCCTAGCAGAGGGGCAGAAATCAGAGATCCTGGTGAGGAACCGAAGACTGTGCACTGCATGTACCCAACAAAACAGATGTGTGAAGAGCTGCACCTCCCATTTTAAGGCTTAAGCATACCTGAATTTGTGTTCAAAAGTTTACAACTTCCCCTCACTGATCTTAATGTTCCATTAACCAAGTTTTGTGGCACTTTGTTAACATCTTCTTTGATACCATCTTTTCAAACTCTACACAACACAGATCAACAACTGATTAGAAAGCAAAATATCAGCAGAAACAATTCTTATACATTTACACTTAATTACAGCAATACAATCATAAAGACATCACTTATACAAAAATTGGAAATTCACAGCTATGAGAAGAGTGAAGACCCCACTAAGAGGACAAGAAAAAATGGGGTCTTACTAATACGCCATTCTGAACTGTTATGGCTTGATAGTAGAATGCAATCCTTAGCAGAGAATCTTCTTGCTTTAGTAGTCGTAAATTAAACCGTTAACACAATTTTAATGTATTTTTATGATGTGAAAGAACAGAACTGTCTTATGTCAGAAGAGGAAAAATATAGTTTAATAAATTGTCTGAGCCAATACCTTAGAAAGGTTTATCTTGCTTCTCCAAATGTCTCATATAGAATGTTAAAAAATACAGACTAAAAATGCCTTTAAGTTAAAAAGGCGATTTGAATAGCTAACTTTTTTTTTGTCTTTGTTAATGATGCCACAGCCAATTACAGTTGCTGAATTATTTGTTTTTATAATGCTACAAAGTAATTCTGTTTTGTTGGCATATATGGGTCTGCATTCAGAAATACTCAAAATCCTTAGAGAATACGGAGCCTGTATTATTCCCAAAAATCCATTGCACAAGTGACTAAACATACAATTTTCTCCACGCAAGAAAAAATACTTCCCATCTCAGCTTTCAATGTGCAAGAGTATCACTGAAATAAAAACCATTGAAAAAAGATAAAAACCATGAAAGAAAATGTTACATTTTTTAGGGACCTGTTTATCCAGAATCCAAGAAAAACACAAAAGCCCAAATAGTATTAGCAAGAGAATAAAACACAGATTTTACAGAATGAATTCCTGAAAAAAAAAAAAAAAATCTAAACTGTTTTTTAATAATATGCAATGTGTTTTTCAGACAGCATATTCAAACCAGCATAACAAAGATCATACTTGAATATTTTATTGCTCTTCATCAGAAACTTTTTCAAAATCATCCTGGCATATAAGAAAGTAGGCATTTTCAAATGGATACTCCTACAGAAAACAGTGAAATGAAAAATTCATTTCCTACAACTATAGGACTATTTTCATCCTGTCTTTTTTCCCTTGTTCTTAAGTGAAAAAGAGTAAAAATGAAAACCAAAAAACATTTGAGCATAGAGCAGATAAGATTAGAGAAAAGGGAATAAAGCTAAAGGTAGACTTGCTATTATAAATTAAAACTCTGTAGAAACTCTACAATATTCTATAGTAGCTATTCTTATTAAATCAATGTCCATACATTTAATCTCTAACCATGATAGAGCACTCTTTCAGAAAGTCTTGTGTACAGGAATTCATATTTAACTATCCAATTAGCTCCTCCCAGTATTTATGGTATTGTAATTTCCTTGATCAGCCAATACAGCTATATTTATAATTGTTACCTGACAAAGGCCTTATTGGTATACATACAGAACAGCAAAGCCTTAAAGCACAGGTCCTATCTAGCCCAGGGTTCTGTCTTTATGTTCACTGGCTGAACAGGAAGAGTTTGTGGACCAGTGCTCCTTACTTGAATACTCTCTGTCTTTTACCTCCAGTTAAGCCTAGGTTACCATCTGACTGCTTTAGAAACTTGCAAGAGTAGATCACAGTTAGGGATTCAACATGGAATATTTTGCACTTGCATTTGATATGGGCAGCATCTCTGGACAGTGTTTTATTCTAGACCTTTGGTCTTACACAAAGTAAAACCAAACAGAACAAAACACTCTACCAGATAACCTATTCCAGTGCCCCTGGTGAAATCACTTCCACTTTATTTGCATTCCCTCATTTTTTTTTTTTCATTTTTTTTTTCTCTGTAACTAGGAGCTTTATAACTTTCTCAGTTAACTATTCAAACAGTTTTAGTACGAGGATTAAATTGATTGCTGTGGACCAAAATGTTAAGTATTACAGAACAAAGGGATGAATTTCTATACCTTAGCACCTATAAATGATGATTGCAGAGTAGAAAAAAAAAAAAAAAAAGCATCTTTCGTCCTGTTTTACTAAAACAAATTTGAAAGTGCTTTTCATTTCTAACAGTTGCTTAAAAAAATAATAAAGGACTATGTTTTCATGACTGAAGTAAATCTAAGGAGTTTATTGTAGGAAGAATGTTAAGACCCCACCTTATACATTTATTCATATTTAGCTTCCTACAGTGAAAAAAAAATGACATGAAAATAGTGCTGCAATTAAATCTCATAGTAAATGTTGCAAGTATGCAATAATCCAGTATTTTTAAAGGAAACGTATTCTGTTACGTACTCACTTAATAATTAATTAAAATTGAAACAAAGAAAAACTACTTAAATCATATCCTGATATTTAAAATTTCTGACCAGTTATTGTTAGCTGACCCTGCTTTAAGCAGGAGGTTGACCTGAGGACCTTCTGAAGTCCCTTTCAATCTAATGTTACCTCTCCAAAGAAAGAATATAACATCACATTAATTTACAAGATTTTGAGCACAAAAATAGATTCACTTTGATGGTACTACATTTAAGGACGGTCAAGATGATTCTGTTACTCAAGCGATCTCCAGAACTGTCATTAGTCACAGCAATATGCTCCATTGGAACTGGTGGAAGCCAGTTGGAAACCTCACAGAATTCAAGTGTAATAGCTTTTTGCTTCATTTAGACCATCTTCACATGTACGTTAACAAGCAATATAATTTTTCTGTAACTGGGTTTCAAATAATTTTGCATACTAAGAACCTTTTCCTAAAACTGATTTTTTTCTAAAATTAGAACCACTGTTACTGATCCAGAAGCATAGTTTTCAAGTAAGCAAAGAATGAAGCAATATGGAGAACCTATTACAGAAAAGAACAATTTACTGAAAACAATAATTCCAGAGCCTACAGATCAAAAAAGGAAGGGGGGGGAAGAAGATTTAAGAGAATTGCAGCTATCTTATCAAGGTAGTATGGTGAGTAAGCTCATAAATTGTTGCTATAACTTATTTATAGTTGATAGATACAGCTGATAGAAGATAGAATAAAATATGAGTGGCTGCTTCTTGGGGACTGAAGTGATAGAAGGAAATAGAACAAATATAATGCGTAAGGATTACAGAATATTTATAACCATTAGGCTGATAAATCTTCATTTACAGATTCCACAGCACTGCAGTAGAACCGTGACTCTACTTTAGCAACCTTGTGAAAGGATAGTGATTTCTGAAGATGTTTAAAATAATGGAAACAGGTAAGATACAAATGATTACTGGGATGTTTTCATATTTATCTCAAGTTCAAGTACTGAAAAGTTGCCTTGGTTTCTCTGTAGATATGCAATCCGTTAAATAAGCTAACAGCAACAATTTTAAATTATTCATTTGGCTTTAATGTTTCATTACTTTGGAGAATAAACCAGAAATAGAAGGCTTAAACTTTTGATGATCCCCTAAATGATACGCAACACAAATTAATGCCACTGGCAATAAAGCCTTTTTCTCTACCATGAGCACCTTGATAGGACAAAGAATCACCATCTCATCTCACCAGAGAAACATGAAAAAAAATATATACTGAAAAACATTAAGTTAAAAGGAACATAGTATCTGAAAGTTCAGACAAGATGTCATCAGCTTTGAGAATGGCATGACCGGAAGAGATGGCAAAGGAAAAAGGCATAGAAACTTTGTTGGTACTAGAGAACTTCAGGTTAAATTTCTTTCACCAAAGAATTCATTATATTCAACACTTCCACTGCAGAAATGTGTTGCATCTACTGACTCACTACAATGAAGCTCATCAGAGATTTAAAATCTGTAATTGCAAAGTCAGGAGCATTTATTACCCTGGTCTTGGTACAATCTCTCCCCAACCCTCTTAAGTAACAGACGGGTAACAGTTGCACTAAAGAAGACTTTTTTGAAATATATCACCATCTGTGCCTGCCAGTACTGTAGCTACTTTTTCCCTAGGTCCAGTATCTTCTGGTGACAATGTTCATTGTCTCTCTGTTGACTTACAGAGCAGCAGTCATACTTCTGTGGACTGACTTTGGGCCTTTTCACTGAGGGCACCAGGCAGCTCTCAATCCATAAGAATTTCATATCTGCCAAAGCACTAGGAGTCAAATAGCCTTCCTCAAACACACCCAAAGCACGAGCCACAGAAAGTCAAAGGGGAAAGTCAAAGAATTCAAAACATATTATACCTGATGAGTTCTATAAAAAAACACTCTTCAACCCTTTTGCCTATAGGTGAGAACATCAGAGACGTAGAAATTTCATGAAGTTGTTCTGATACTCTGCTGAACGCATTCAGGCGTGAAAACAATACTGTGATGTGAGACGAAACATAATAAATAGGAAGGCTGCCTGTCTGAAAGGAAAAGGCAGGGCTGTTCTACTTTTGCTCAGTCTCTCAATATAACTTACATCTAAGGGTATCTATTAAAAATCCTGTTGCTTTTCTCTTTGATCTAAAGGTGTCAAGGAAGCATCCCTTATAACACACTGCCTATTCTTTTAAAAATCTGAATTTCCTTTGAATGGAAAATCACATAGAATGACATCTTTTTTAATGTATGACAAAAATGCTGTATATTAGGAATTAAAGAGATCAAGACAATTGACAATAAAGACTACAAAGGCCTGGTAAATCAATAGAATGAATGAAATGTATGAAAAGAAAAAAAACACCACCCACCATTCTTCTTAGACAAATGTGGCAGACAACACAGTAGGGAAGAATGGAGTAAGACAAAACACAACAAAAAAGTGACTGTACTATTATAGAAAAAAAAAAAAAAAAAAAAAACTTTGTAGGTATCAATTAATTGACTAGGATCATTATTCAAAACCAAATCACAGTATTTATTTTACTTGTCAGTAGTCTAGCGAACAAAAGAAACCTGAACACAACTGAAGATCAACAGAGTAAATTCTTGTAGAACTAGATTATGGGACTGAGTGAAGGTTTATTGATGAAATTGAATGAAGAATGGCAAACAAGTACAGAAACAACAGCATCATTTGCAGTCTTTTGGTAGACAGGATAGACAGTGAAGGGCTCCAGTAACTCATAAGGTTTAACTATTAAAACATAAGGTTTACTCACTAGATGCAGTTTTAAACAGAAGTTTAAAGTAGAGTTCATAAAAGCCATCAAAAACAGGTTAAAATTCTTTCCTAGCATTGTCCAATGTCTGACAGGTTTTTTTTTCCAAATTGCCTTAAATGACTCAAAAGTTTAAATTCCACTAAGAGTCACTGGAGAAATGTTAACATGTATCCCTCTCAAAAGCCTATTCCAAACCCACTAAAATTAGCGCAAGTTTGTCTCTGATGTTACGCAGACACAGAAACAAGCACTGAAGGTGACACGTTTTTCATGATGCCTTGCATATATATGCTTACACTGGGTCCAGTACTAAGATGAGAACTAGGTTTTGGATAATAAGGTGTACACACAGTTCTTGACACTCAATGGAGAAAAACTAGCATATTTCAAGATCTTCTGCTGAAAAAAAAAAAAAAAAGGCAAACACAAACAAACAAACAAAAAAAAACAACCAAGCAAACAAAATAGAGAAAAAAAAAAAGAAGGCACGGGGATTCACCTTCCTAAATTGGAACCAATTTAATTTGGAGGGTGGAGGTGGAAGACAAGAAGAAATAGCCCATTGAGACCCACTGCTATCAGTCTCATATTTTGCTATTTGTATGTGCAGCTATTAATGAGCCCAATTGAAAAAGAACCTTCATAGCACTGCAGAGGATGCTTGACATGAATGACACTTAACATCTGTTCTCTGCTCATCCCTCCTCCCATGTGGCCTGCACTCCACTGCTGACTAGTCATTTGGACTGTGACCAAACCTGAACAACCTTCTTTGAAGAAAACCTTCCCAGTAGCGCACTCACCTAAATATAAAGCAGATACGTTGCTCTTTCATTAGACCTGGGTAGTTCACCTACAAGCTAATAACCATTCTTTCCCATGGCAAAATAAATAAATCTGGAGACACCAGGCTGAACATTCCCAGAATAATTGAAGATTTTTTTCCCTTTTGAACATTTGTCAACAAGCAGGATTATTGAACAAAATAAGTTTCCTTGACAGAATGATTTCAGCTTTTGAGAAAATGTATTCTGTCAACAAGACAGAGTAAGGATTTGACAAAATAATATGTCTGAACTGCTGAAGTGTTTGAGTTTTCTTCTCAGGCATAACAATGAGAGGCTGCGTGTGCACACACAGTCAAAAGTAACTCTTTCAACATAATATGCATGTTTTCTCCTCAGGTGTCAAAGTCAAAGACAAGGTCTGGCAACCCCTCTAATGTCTTCATATAATGAGCCACAGCCAGAGAGCAATATCATTTACAGAGACTGACCTTAGGACCCTTAGACAAATTCCTTTCTAAGCCAAACAATTAGCAAAGAATGAAGCAGCAAATTAAAAAGATGACAATAACCAGAGCACATAAAAAATAATCCAGATGAAAAATAAATAAATCTGAATGTTGCCCAGGAAGAATCTCTAGGCTAAAAGAAAGCCACACAGTTAAACCCTTGTCCTAACATTGTCTGAAGGTACTGGCAGTCATCTTACCCAGAACTCTGTACTCCATATCAGAAGCCCTGCTCCTGGTAAGCTTTCACATCAGTCATGATATTCCTGCTAAAGCTGAATTGCCTTTTATGAAATTATTTGCTGGAAAAGCTATGGGGGAAGAGGGAGAAGGCAGTTTCTAGTCTTAGTGGTTTTTACTGAATTCAGCTTCTCAGTATAGGACTTCTGGCAGTAAAGACATTCAGCACAAACTTCTAAATCAAAGCTGAGATTTAAATACTTCATTCTTGTCCTCACTATCAGATCAATGCTGGATGGTGATAATTTATAGCTACCTATATAAAAGTGCACTGATAGAGTCAGCAATGGAGAGAAGCTAATAAAGAAATGGGGAAAAAAGGAAGAACATTATTTACAGCATGCTTTGCCTGCATAGGAATGTGTTCACCATCGATATTTTTCACTGGGATTTGTTCTGCTGGATATACCATATTTCCTGATGGGTTCCAGCGAGGGGAGATAAAAAATAAATAAATAACATAAAAGCCCAGGCATTACAACTGCCAACTGTGAACAGAATTTCCTGAGTTCTCCACTGTCTTTATAAACAACTTGCTAGGAGATTACCTTTCACAATTGAATTAACTAAAATAATTTTGATACTTAATGTGGGAGTTCTTCATGTTTATTTGTGTTTCTGCAATAAGCAACGACGAATTTTAAGAACCTCTCTAGACTACAGCAACAACTTGTCAAAGGTTATTCATTACTGCACTTCTGCCTGGTTCTGATGTTAAATATGTATTTCTTGCTGTCCACAATTAGACCTGGCACTAGGCTTCATTTAAGGTCTAACCTTTTTTGGCATGTTCTGCACTTCTTAATGAAACAGGCCAAAGCAAAATAAAATGCATCTTTCCATGTCTGGAAACATACATGTTCCATGGAACATATAGTATCAAAATCCAGGTACAACTTGTTTCACAGCTGGGGTAAAAGCCTTGACAGTAGGTTTTGCTTTTAGCAATCTTACCTTATTAAGCACTAGTTCCAAGTATGAGGATACCCTTTTCAAAGTCAGGCATTGTGCAAATGTGTGTAAACACATAACACACATATACAGACACCAGCCTATACATAAAATAAGCAAGCATATATATGGACATGTTTGAGTGTGCATGTGCATACACACACATACACACACACAAAGGCCCTTAAAGCAAACATGCATTTGCTACTTTCTGAAAGAACATGTATGGGTAGATAAATTTATTCCCAGAATGGTCCTTTCAGTAACTCCAGAATGTCTCCTGAGGTTTACCATTTTGTGTCCTATTACTTTAAGGAAAAAGACCTGGTGAATTTCAAATTCAGAAAAAGCATGTTCTGTAGTGTTCTTGCATAAAGAATACGACATTTGAACAAATATAAAAGGTTTTTAAAGAAAGTTTATAAATTTATTACATAAATATTTTGAAGTTTGTTAAAATATTAAAGAAATAAATGCCATAGCTGAGCATTAGACTCCTGTGCGAATTTTTTGTGTCTGTAAATTTCCCTTGAGGTCCCATAAATGGCACTTCGGCAGCCTATGTTCTTAAAGCCCCCAGGATCCTAGAATTTAAGATCAAAAGATCTTTTAAAAAAACAGCAGGTGCTAGAAGCTTTTAATATATAAGATGCAGGAAACGTTAAAAAAAAAAAAAAAATGCTGCTTTTCACCCTATCCAGCTATACATCTCATGAATCCCGTGAGTAGGTTAATCTTTGACACAGCCTAGAGCTACTTTTATTGTAAGAAGTTAAGCAAAGAATGGTGTACAACCTGCCACATACCAGTCTGGGATGTAGAGTGGTTTGGATTATAGCAAGCTACAGCACACATTAGGATTTCCATTAAAAATAAATAAGGTCTTCTCAACATTTTTCTCCTTAAGAGGGAACAACAAAGGATGCAGACTCAAAAGTGAATATTAATCTTCCAGTTTAGCTTTGTACTAGGGTATGCCACAGAGCAAAGGGAAATAACAAGAGCTAGTGCAATCAGATAAGTTTATACTGGCACATGGGTGGCTTCTTATCATTCAGATCAAAGGATGCTCCTTACTGGATCAGACCATCGGTGTGCGTGTGATCCTCCCTAGGAGGTTGACATCGCCATATAATATACATCTAACCAATTGTGTGCTTTTGCACAGAAGCTCTTTGAAAAGTCCATTCTGATTGACTGAATGCTTCTAGCTACACATTCCACAGTCTGATTATGTGGTACAGCACTTCTGTATTTCCTTCTACTTGTTTTTAATTTATTTCTCTTTTCAGTCATAGCATGTCCCTTTGCTTTCCAAATGCACAGCAAATTTTTTCCCCAGGTACAGCACCCATTAAAAAACACCAAATCTCTGAATATTACCAATTAAAACAAACAAACAAGATAACGAGTAATTGGAAATCTGATACCACAAAACCAAAACAGCTTAATCTTTACCTATGGAAGTCTTAATACACACTCCAAATGGACTAAATTATTTTACATTAAGTATTCTCTTCATGCCATTGCCCAGCAGGTTAGGCCAAAGCCCGTACTCAAAAATAAACAAATGAAGTGCAATTTCCCCAAATATTCAACAATCCCTATGGTAATAGTAACTGTCTTTACTTTAATCTGACATTTTGTAGCATCTCTATTACCTGTTTATGCTGCATGGAGAGATAACACCTAGTGAGGATGCGCAGACCCAAAGGAATATTTTTCATTACCTTTAAGGAATAAAAGAACTGAAAGAACAGTAAATAACATAAATGCTCTCCAATAAAAAAGTGTTTCTCTGAGGAGCTAAGAACAGACAACTCACAGCAAAGGAAAATGAGACATTCCTTCAAAAAATAGAAAAATAATTACCTGTCCTGGATTATACTTTATGTTTCCAGAACTTCTACATACAAAAGGCGTAAGTGCTATTCTTTTGCTCCATAGAGAGGAATGCTAGTATGCACAGATCCTCTCCGCGATTCCAGTGTAACATCCAATGATACCTTTCACCATTTGGGTAATACTATTTCCTCCAGAAGAAAAAATTAATTTCTCCATTAGAAGTTGGGCAAACATCAGAGCTAAGAAAGAGCACTGTAATCCTCCCAACTGAATTTTTATTATTTTTTTTTATTTTTGAAAGTCTACAGAATATGAATAAAAACCATTTTATTTCAGTCTTTCTGTTTGACAGCTTTTCTGAGGTGGCCATCTGCATTAGTTCTGCATGCCTGCCACCTGACAAGTTCTGTTTGTTGAGCAGATAATTGTAGCTGTTTTATTTTCCCAGTAACACACTATCACAAAACACAAGAGCGTTCAGCTTACTTTAGATATGTTCTTCAATATACAGAGGGCACTGAATAATAGTGAAAACTGTTCTGCCTGACAAGCAAAGCATGAATGTGTCACATCAAATACTTTGTCTTTCTCAGTATTCCTTCAGAACTGATAGCATTTAGCCTTCATATTTTACAAGACAGACTTGCAAAGATAGCTGTGAAGAGGTCATATTTCAGGTACACCTTTTTAGAAAGTTTTCTTCAGATTTCAAAAACTTCATTTCTAAAGTCTTTAAAAGATAAAATAGATAAGCATGCATTGCTACTCTTAGAGAAAAGAAGGAATTTGATAATTCAGGGCATTTTATTATATCACAAACAGGTTATCTGGTCATAAATATTATCCTCTACAAGTACATCTCTATTTTAATGAACTCTTTCAACATTGAAGTTCCTAGGGATGATTTTTAATTACATTCTGTTTAGTTGTATTGCTTTCCAGAAGTTTTGATTGTTTTTGTAAGGATAGACAGCCAGCTACTGAGTTATTCAGCCACAGATTTTCAGAACTGAGATCTAGAAGTCATTCACATGCAGTTCCACAGTAACTTAGCTAACTTAAAGACAGGCTTATTGCTGACATTTCCCTTGCTGTCTCTTAGGCATTTCTGAGCTTATGGTTTTACCTTACTACTATTTGTATGAGCCCAGAGAAACCATTTTTGGAAGCTAAATTAGCTCCAAAATGGTATATTTTTCCATAGGGTCAGTGTTCAGGCAAAGAGCTCCCCAAGCCCTCTTACCGCAGTGTGGCCTAAAGACCAGCGTGGTGCATGGCAGGAACACAAACTTGGCAGTAGATGGGAGGACTGGACCCCGCAAACTGAATCTACATCAGTTCACGCTGCCATTTATAGCAGAACCTGATGAAATGATTCTCTACCAAACTGTAAGGTGAAAACTCTTCTTTTTTTATGTTTTGAATATATGAAATAAAAATATATATTTTTATTATTATTATTTCTTTTTTCAAATATATATATATATATATAGGGCACCAGTACACACGTACAGTGAAACATCATACTATTTTTCACCAGAACTGGAATAGAATCAGTACCGCATATGAAAAGTTACACTCCTATACAGACGGAACTAAAGATTGCCCTGTTTGGGCAGCTGATTATGATGGTCACATGTAATGCATATAAAGCGGTTCTTCTTCTTCCTACCATGCTGGCTACACGTGTTATTTAATCAACTTGGGTAGGATACCAAGGGGTATATTGTAGATCTTCAAATAGTAAAAAAGAACCTTTAAAAGAAGGAGCTGCAAACACGTAGAGAAATTAAAAATAAGAATTGCTTGCCACTTATATGTGGAAAACAGTAATTACTCAGTAAGTATCTCATGGGAATTCAAGTTCTGACCAAGATACTGTACCTCTTATAAGGAAAGAAAAATCTCTCATAAAGGAGAGGAAGAGGATCTGAGCTGCAAACACTTAAATTGAGAAAAGTAAGAGGAACTAGAAGAACCAGAATAAACTGCTGTACACAAATGGTTTAAGGCATGGAAATAAAAAACACAATGCCTACTTTTGGCTAAACTACATCTCACCAACGTGAGCTACTAATGCTATCACAACACTAAAGATGCTGTCAAAAGCAGCACACTGCAGGTAACAGGTGATTTACCAGGGCACATCAGGCCTGTTCTATTCCAGTACCTGCAGAAGAATCAATGGGCATGACTCCCTGCTTCCCTGCCTATGCTCTGCACTAGGGTCATTTTATTTGCTCAGATGATGCAAGAATACCATAAAAAGAAATAAGATCCATTACGTACAAGCATTTAGACTTATGACTTGTCCCTCTCTAAAATCAATGGTAAAATTCATCCACATCCTTTTGTCAAATACTGTTGCGCTCAAACTCAGAATTAAGTTTTTAAAAATACTTTTTAAGTCTGTATTTTCTTATTACTTTGTGTTAATCAATCATTTACACATCAACGCTATGCCTTTATAAACCCATTATTTCACCTTCACTGATTAGCTAAGGAAAGTTCCACACTAACTGCAAAGAATAATTGCTAGAACTTACTAAGCAAACTTTTCGTATATATAGTTCAGATTTGATTTTCCTTATGATCAAGCCTATCATGAGTTATCACATCAAATTCCATTTATTACTAGTTTAACACTTTAAGGCTGAATATTGAAGTGACTAAATTACATGTACTTCTAGCAGCAGACCTACGTGTTTATCACTTGTGTACTGGACAGGCCATGAACCTTCTGTGTCAATGCTCTAATTAAAACAAAACAAAACAAACAACAACAACAAAAAAAGTGCAAATAAACAGTGCAATACTATCCATCCATGCATGCATAAAGACATATAACAAGAGTAGCCTTTTTTTTTTTTTAATTACTTATTATAAACTGATTTTTTTTTTTTTTCTGGTCCGCTAAGACAGAAATGAAGTAATTATATTTGCTAGTACCACAAAGAATAAAAAGCCTCCTTTTAGGGCACAAAATGCAGGGGTAAAATCTTGTTGAATCTCTTTCTCTTTCCATGTTTCTCCTTCCATTCTTTACAGAGTGGGTTACTCCTAGTGCAGTTAGAAGCTTACAGTTAAGCCAGAGAATTTTATAAATGGTCTTTTTTCCAGGAAATAAAGGAGATTTATCTGCATTTTAGAAAGAAACAGCTGTAACAATTGAAAGCACAATACTCAGGAAAAGTAAAACAAGCATTTGTTCAGTCTTTCATGGTTCTTTTTTGAGTGCTTGAGTTTCTGCCTTTAACACATCTCTTTTTGTCCCAATTGGTTATCACAGCATATCTAAACAAGATGGTATCCTCCTCCTGACTGAGACTTTATCAGATCAATAATATCCTTTAGGTTTAGTACATCTTCATTTTTTAATATATAAACAGCATTAATTTGGAGGAAAATGGACCGAATCTTTAATGCGATTTTAAGAATTATATACTTAGCAAGGTAAATGGTATTTTACAGAATGGCTAACACCTTGAACAAGAACCACTATGAGGCAGAAAGGGAACAGAAATGGAGATGATGAAAGCCTACAGGGAACTGATGAAGTTATCTGGGACTTCTATGGAACTAAAATCATTTCTCTGAGGAAGGGAAACATGCAAAACTACTTAATTTTTAATCTGAATTTTAATATTTAAAGTCAGACTGTCTCAGCCACTTCTAACTAGAGAAGGGCTAATGTAATGTAAGTACAATATTAGCTTAAGACAACAAACTGTGCCAGTTAAATGCTTGGCTCATAACTAATCTATATGTATTCTCTTTGCATACGAGAAGCCAAGAATAAAGGAAAAAGATGACCTTTCCAAGTAAATAAGATAGTACAATGTAATTGCAGAGACATACAAAATTAGAGCTATGGTTTTGTAAATTACTGTGTATAATTAAATTGACAAAGACTAGCATTTACTTCTTTAAAAAAATATATACTAATATACATATGTAATGAAATGTAAGTAGAACTACTAGAATACTGCAGCAAAATAAAATTATAAACTAGAACACCACACAACTGTAGAGGGACTCTGCCCAATTTTGACAATGGTAAAGGGACAAAAAGTGACATTTATGTCCCTGTTCCACAGCTGTGTAAAAGGGCAATGTTGTTACAAGCACCAGACTTCCCAAAGGGGATGAGCTAAAAAGGAGCCGCAATCACACTTTTAGCTCTACCCATTTTCTGAAACCAGAGGACAGTCTGTGAAGCTATTTTTCAAGGTATTTCCAAGAATACTACTACATTACATGCTGACAGTCTTTTCACAGCATAAGAGAAAGAAAACAGGCATGTGGACACAGAGATGGGCAGCACTTTGTGCAACATATTTCATCATTTCAGTAAGCATAGCAAACCGCTCCCATTCAAAGCACAAGGCTGTACCAGAGGAAATAAACCTACTAGTACATATGCAAAAAAAAAAAAAAAAAACGCAAACGAAAAAAGGGGGGGGCGAGACAATGATACAATTACAGTATGAAGTAATTATAATTCAGAAAAGGCTTTTCTGAAGTTAAAATTTCTAACAAAGTTCTTTTTTCTTCCACTGTCAGCTTGGAAATGAATTTAAAATGTCTTTGTATTTATCTAGTGCTTGATGGGCTGAAAATACAAATATTTGTTTTAAAGATGATGCATATTAATAGATATTTTAGTTAAACCAACAAACACTAGAATGACAGGCCAGCTTTGATTTACAGAAATATCACAAATAATCATCAGGACAGAGAATTAGAGCCATGTATTGTCTTAACGAGCATGACTAAAACTTGAAGATAAAAATACTGTGTTCCATTTTAAGGGCATTTCACAGTACATTTACTCCTGTTTTAGTGTCCTTTAGTGTCCCATGTTAAAATCCTAGTTTATTCAGGAAAAGTCTTGCAAATCAAACATCAAACAAAGAGACAGGAGAAAACCCAGAACTCCCTTTATTCACTGTATGAATTGAGAATGGAGTACATATATATTCTAAGGGTATCTTGCTGGCACAATACTTTCATAGATCAATACAAAATCTATGGTGTTTAGAATACTTATGTCTCCTACATACAAAAATACCATATGGCCAAAAACAGCAGCACAGGAAGTTCCACACAACCATGCTTAAGAACTGCCTTTCAAGTGAGGGTCACAAAGTGCTGGCACATGTTGCCCAGAGAGGTCATGGAGTCTCCACTGGAGACAGTCAAGATCCATCTGGGCACTTTCGTGCTCAACCTACTGCAGAGAAGCTGCTTGTAGCAGGGGGCTGGACTCTCCAGAGGTCCCTTCCAACCCCTACGGTTCCATACTACTACTAACTTATTTTTGCCATCTTTTTTTTTAATATATTCTTTTGTCTTCTGTCCAGAATTTGTCGTCTTGTATAAATTTTGACATATTTCCGTTTTACACACTGTCACAAGTTTTCAGGGATACAGTCAACAGGTGTAAACAGGGTCAGTTTGTGTTGTGTGACATAATCTGTCACACATTTCAATAAGAAGCTATCAGAGATTTTCCTTCAGACCTTTCTTAGGCACTTGAACACATGGCGAAGTCTAGAATGTTAAGTTCCCTGCAAGATTTTGCTTACTGAGTAAGTTAATTTAGTATGTTGGACACAACAAATACATCACTAAAGAATTACCTATATGAAGAGGAAGTCATTAGCATAGTAAATGAAAGATTTTTTTCAGAAACTAATTCTAATTTACTTTGTAAATTACATGAAGAGACAACATGCACTAGTTTTGCAACTTCTGTCTTTGATGTCTAAATATGGACATTACCATTCCTCACTTGTCTACAGATATGGGAGATCGGAAAAGAATCTTCCATTGACATAGTCCAGATATTGAAACTAAGCAGTTCATAAATGTTGATTTTGTTGACATTTAAACACAGTTCCACTTCAGATTCTTATTCCTCTACTATATTTTGAGATCATTCACCCCAGCACTTCAAAAAATTTATTACAAATAATTTCTCCAAATGCTTTCAGAATAGAAATGAAAAATGCTTAATAAAAAGTTGTCGACTGGGAGCAGTTCAATTGTTTACAAAGCAAAACACTTTAATTACAGTTGACTGGAATTCTGACTTTTTTTTTTTTTCTGTAACATTGTTCTAATTTCTGATTAATTATCAAGTCCTTAAAAAAATGTTTTAATTTTTAGCTCTAGAGTGGGAATCAAAAACCTTGGTGCACTTCTGTCAATAATAAATGGATACTGCCTTTGTCCAAACAGATGATTATTTTAGCACAACAGAAAAAACAGAACCGTGAAAACAGCTGATTATTCTGACCAGAGAGAGGGAAAAAAAAAAAAAATGAAAGGGGAAAGGGGGGAGATAGATTTATTATTATTATTTTAATTCTTTTCTGATCCAAGAAAGACCTTTTGCTTTCCTCCTGTTCATGTAGAAACCTTCATAGTAATTCACTTTGCTTTGGAATTCAAAGGGATTCTGAAACGTTTGAACACCAACCTGACAACAAATCTATTCACCATTTCTGCAATACAATCATCCACCATCATAAATGAAAAAAATATGGCACTGACCCATATCTGTTTTTTTAAGGGAAGGAATAAGAAAATTCACATGTGACTTGTGGCATTCCTCATGTTTGCAACTGAAATATTACGATGAACTATTTTTTTTTTTTCTTTTCTTTTGAGATGACCAATAGGAGAAGAGCTAATGGTGAGTTGAAAGACAGAAAAGAATCATTCTTTTATCCAACTTTGACTTGCTAACCATGTAAATATACTCTGAAAGCAATTGTGCATGATATGAAGCATCCTCAACATCTACTATGAGGAATCCTACCACTGAAAGCAATAGCAGCAGAAAGTACTTCTTGACTGCCTGACAGCATATATTTTAAACAACATTTATCTCTTTGTAATAATAAATCCTTGTCAAATACACAGTAAAAATGTCAAAAATGCTTTGTTTTCTCTTAGCTGCACTCGGTCACTAACCTGTGGAATCAAAGCAAAGATTAGCAACATGTAGAAGGGCATATACAAAGTAAACTAGTCTGAGAGACAAGAACTGGGTCATCTCCTGTCAGCTATGAAAACTTCTACACGTTACAGAGAACAAAGAAAAAAAAATACTGGTAAAGTTATTTCAGTGGGTTTGGAGTGCTGACAAACTTGCCACATGAAGAAACTCCTTACTGTAACCTCACCAAAAGCAACATACAATCTTATTCAGTTCTGCACAGGCAATGCCAAATTAGGACTCCATTTAAAATTAAAATCAGTATTTGTATTACTTTTTTTTTTTGCTAACAATCATGAGCTGCTTATTCTGTATGATTCTACCAGTAAGGATTGAGAAACAATAAAAAAATTGTAGTAAATTGTCCCAAATCACATACATTAAAGGCTGGGCTGAAAACCATTTTTATTCCATGAATATTCTTATCCATTTCACAAATTCCCTCTGACTAGCTAATTCTTTTAAATCTTACTGAAAGTCATCCTAAAATAAACTAAGCCAGAAGTACTAGATAGTAATGCAGAGATTGAAAGCCTAGGGACGTTGCAGGAATATTCAAATGCATGGTGTCAGATAGAATATAGAGCTTGACACTGGAGCTGATGAACACTGTTCTGATAATATGTTTTACTGAAAAATGCTGTCTCAATGAGAAGTTAAAATGCATTCATAACACTTTGAATTTTCAAATTCAAAGCAAAATTTCCATGGAAAGCCTGTCCTAATTCAAAGCAACTAGATTTTATCCCAGACTGTAAGCATCCAGCAGAGATATAGCAAAAGTATATTGGCCAAGAAGGGCGGCACAAGCTTGTAGCTCCCTTGAATGAGGGACAATGATTTCCTCAAGTGACTGAAAGCATCAATAATTTTTATTAATTAGGTAAGCACTCAGGTAAGCCCACTGTAAAGAAAATCTTGCATTTTTGTTCATGCACTGTCATTGAATTGGGAAAGACACAAAAAATACAGAGATCTAATGAGAAGATTATTCATTAACCCTTTGTTTTTTTTACATAAATCTGTTTTTTTGTTTGTTTGTTTGTTTTTTGTTTGTTTTTGTTTTTTACATAATATATCTGTATTTTTTTTACATACATCTGTATATATGTAGTCAGCAACACTTATAATAATACTTAGAGGTAAGCAACACATCCAGTATATGAATGACCCTAGCCTTTCTATTTGTTTTGTGTGACAGAGTAGAAAAAGAACATAAAATCCTTTAAAATAATGCATTTGACATTAGCTTTTCAGTAATTCTGGGTTAGCAAAGGAGAACATGTTCAATAGGTTGGATATTCTAACCCATTCAGTTCATTTTGCATACACTCTACTACTCAAAAAAAAAATCATAATTTTATGTTTGTGCTGCATCTGTAAAGCAATTTCAAATTAATTACACTTCACATTGATGGTTTTTTTCAGGCATAATTATTAACCCTCAGAAAGTCTTCTAACAATCAATTTATACTTAATTAACCTCTCTCTGACATACCCTTTGGTATTTCAGTTGACACGTTTTCTAAAAAGTTAGTTCCAATATGCACGAATATCTCAACTTCCTGTTACCATTCTATACTGCTTTATTCCAGACTGCAACACCCAGGTCCACCTCACCAACTGATTGTGCCAGCTGAGCAAAGATCTCCAAGATCAAGGAACATTATATATATCCCAGTGCATAAAAACGCACTATGAGCAAGTAGTTATCAGATCCAGAGTGGCAGCCCTGGGAACAGCAGGTTTAGCTGTGACAGACAGCGTTCTTGCACCTAGCACAGGAATGGCTAATGGTGGTCCAGGCGGGGAGAAGCTAATGCAAAAGTTCACATACAAATAGTATTTTTTGGTAACTAGCATTCATCACATGCTTTTTGTTCTACAGCAGAATAATGAAAAGCAGAATAAGCACAAAAACAAGATGGTGATACAAGATCTAGTAGGCAAACTCTTCAAGGGCTATGTAAGACAGCTCTGGATTCTTACGCAGAGTTACTTTCTATAGTTTAGACAGCTGTTGAACAAGATGATCACAATTCAAGTCTTTTCACCTTGTACTAGCTTAATTGAATAGATTATACTTCATCCAAATATTAAATTGTACAATACACAGTGTATATGGTATGTTCAATTAACATAGCATATATTTGTGTACCTATCCCCTAATAAATAAATAAATTAGCTTGAAATTATATGTATGAGAAAAGAGTATTTCCTTATGACAAACACCAAGAAATCATTCCACTGAGAATGAAACTCAGGAGTGATGTGAGGGAATCCAGTTTTATCTGTGACCAGATGATATCATCTCCCTCTCCAAGTCAAACAAAAGAAATATCTTAACATGGGCTACACTTTATTGTATGATGTCCTTGGCTCCACTTTGTTTCATCTCAGAAGACTGCAGGGCAGCAGACAGCATGAGATTAGCAACTGGAGTCTCTGCACCATTAAGAGCAAAGGCTGCAGCAAAAGCATGAGAGTGGAAGCACTATTGACTGAATACTTTCAATGTCCATATGTCCTCAGTGCCCTGCACAGGAGCTGCAATCGATTACTAGAGCCTAAAGGCTGGAACAGCTCTGTGACCTGACCATGAATTTCCTGAGCCTTGTGCATGCCAATCACATTAAACCACTCTGTAGGAGAAGCCATGGTCTACTTGCATCCACTTCCACCCAACAAACTGTATTTCATAAATGTTATGAGTTCCACAGGTAGACCAGCAAACATTGCAAACTTCTATTACTCACACATTAAGCTATAGCTAATGTAAACAATTCTAACAATTCTGCATCGAGAAAGGATCGTATCTATACTGAAATGGTTCTTTCACTCTCTCTGAGTGTGAAAGCGTTTTGTTTTGTTTTGTTTTAATGTAGGCTACTTAAAGTTGGTACTTATAGAAAGGTTACAGAAGATTTATCATGAAGCATTTGATGAATTATCATCATGGTTTGTGAGGATATGATCAGAAATTATGTACAAATGTCTTTTCTGAAGACAATAAGAATCACTGAAATAGAGGTTATTAAATGCACTTGACAGTTATCACTATGCTTGTATTTATTTTTAATTAGCCAATGGAACTCCTGATTTTCACCAATAGGAATTAATATAGGATTAAAAAAAAAATAGGCACAATTTATTAACAGCAGCGAATGAAAACAGAAACAGTCCTATCAAATTAAAAGCAGAGACATGCAGGATGGTATGACAGCCATAGACAAGCTTAACAGAGATTTCAGTGGTCACATAAAGCCGAGTATCCAAAGGAAAGCACACTGCATTGCTCAGTTTTATCATTATGTTGATTTCTTACTGTGCATTATTGGGAAGACCTAACAAACTATTAGTGAAGTATAGGAAGAATTTAATTTCTGAACAGAGCTGCAGTCACTCAGAAAATCTCACAATTGTCTTTTTACCTTTCTGTAAAATTCTGGATGGGTTCCACAAGCCCTGCGTGTCAAAAGCTGCTAATGCCTACAGAAGCTTTCTGACCCAGGCACCTTAACATGGCACACATCTCTCTAAACTTACCAGCAGCACAGCTGTATTGAGTTTTCCTCCTCACCTACCCCCACCTTAATTCCTGCTCTTCTGGTTACACTCTTACTGCCATTTACTTCAAATATCTCCTTACCTACTGCTTCTGAGGTACAACGCAACAAATCCATCTAAGTGTAGTGTCATTATACCTGACATTGCAGTTAAAAATACAAAAAAAGTAATTTGGCCAAATTAATGTTTTCATTTGCCACATAACAGTGGCAAGCAAAGCATCCCACATAATCTCCATAAACTATGATCATTTATTTAAAAATAGTAATATCAATGCCAATAATCAACTTCAAGGATACCATCTTAAAAGCTGAAGTATCCACAGTATCTAAATAATTTGTATAAACCATAAATTTATATCTTACTATACCCATATAGTGCTTCACATTTTCAAGAGTAAAATTCAAAATTCATTGTAGAGGCCTGTATGTTCAGTTATTGGTATACTTTTATTAGGAGGAATAAAATAATCAAAATAGATTGCATGCATTTTATTTAGTCTATCAGACTAGGATTATAGTTCAAGAAGCAAAACTGTTTGTAACAGCTTTCCAATTATATGTTTTACTTTCTAGTTTTATTTGTGAATTTAACAACGAAGTTTTGTGTCACTGATCAGGATAACACTAATTAGTCATACAACACTAATTAGTGTTGTCCTGATAATTTTCTGGTGAAAGCGATAGTCTCAATAATTTGCTCACCAGCTCTCTCTTCGTAGAGAACACGTAGTCTCCAGGAAGAACGTGTTTGCAGGTACAGAGGTGTCTCATGGATGAAAGTTTCCTCTGAACCTGTGAGGAAAAAATAATATATATAAAAATATGTATAGATGTCCTTACCAAAATTTATCATTGACTGGCTTCCCTGGAAAAATTAGTTTTGTCCACTTTACATTCCATATTGAGACTCCCCCTGTACCACTATATTTATTGAAAACAGCAACAATGACAAAACCCCCCAAAATGTTTTGTGGTAAAATCCAAGAAGAGTGGTGTTTATTTCATTTTAATTTGAAATCTATTCTTATTGAAGATGCCTATAAAATTTAATTTGAAAACCATAACATATCTACAGATTTTAAAGCAGTCTAAAGAATTTTATTGCAGAGATAGAATTTTCTATTAAATTGCATAGGTTTCTAAAGTTTTATTGAATCCAATTCAAACTCTACACTAGACTATGAAAACAATGTTAAAGGGTTTTTACATAAAAGGAGACTGTAGGAATTAAATGTCAGAATGTTTCTGATTCTTCCAAGACCGTCTCTTGCATATGAACACTAGCACTTGAACATGTGCTAGTCAAAACATAAATTACTTTTGCACATAAAGTAATGCAAGCACATGCTTACATATCTTCATGAGAGTCAGAGTTTAAGTGAGACTGCTACTATTTTAGAATACTGGAATATTTATTTATTTATTTATTTAGGTGCAGTGAAGATCCAGGTCAGTTTTGGGAAATGCTGGCTATATAGTTATACAAATAGCTGATTTAATGTTACAATAGAAAAGAGTTTGCTACTACAAAATCATAGTCAATGGAACTGAGCTTACAACTGAAACGACTTATGTTGTTATAATAGCTGAAATGAAAGAAAATTACTGAAGCACATTTGCAACACAAAAGCACACTTTAAGTGAACAAAACTTTGATGACATTTTTCAGACAGTAATTTAGTTTGCTCTTTCCTTGTAGTTATGTTACTGACAATCAACTTTTTAAAATAAGGTAATATTTGGAGAATAAACATGCAGCTCTAATTTCCACACAGAGAGGAAGGAACCAAAACAAAGACATTGGAACATACAGAAAATCCGCCACAAGGTCATGTAAACACATGACACTATTATTATTATTTTCTTTTTGGCTGGTGCAGTGTCAATCCATCCTCAGGCACTAAAGATTATCAGACAATTTTGCTGACCACTGCTATTGCTTCTAATGTGAAAGTATCTACTTTAAAACTATTTCATCAGTATAAGTTCTTTTTCTGCAACCTAATTCTATTGAGAAAATAAGAAGGTTGCAGTTTAGCTATTCTAATCCTACCCATTTTAACAAACATCTGTCCTGCATGTTTATTCTAGTGTAACAGCTGGCCACACATATTTATGTCACAATAATTTGTTTTGCACCTCTTTGCAAATCTTTGTTTCAGTTTCCTCCTCTGCTGTACTTGTTGCTCTCATCTTCACCTGACTGAATCTTCTTTTTGACTCTTTTCACCCAAGAGAGGCAGTACTACTTTATTTCTTTTCAAATCCTGGATTTTTCATGATACTTGTTCAGTAGCTAGGCTACTTGATGCCACAATAAACCAGTTGACTGGATGAACAGAAGTAATACTTATGCCTCTGAGAACAGAACAGATAGTTTTTCTAAAACTATATGGGTCTGGTTGACTGCAGATTAAAATCAACTGTGGAGCCAACAGCTCCTGAGGAAAAAAATAAAAATAAAAAAAATAGACAATAAGAAAAAAGGACAGCATCTTTTTGTGATTCACAAAAGGAAGCTGAAGCTTATAATGTTACAGGGGCAGTAGGGTGAAAAAGAAATCTTCAATTTTTAAGACAACATGGTTATTTTAAATATCTATAGAAAGCAGACTGGCATTTCATTCAAGTCTAATTCTAACCAAAAACTGTAAAGACATAAAGGAAATACTAAGACCAAAAATCTAACTATCTTTGGGTCAGCAGTTCATATGCCGCAAAAGCTAGGAGTATCCACAGATTCACTGCTGCCATCATACATCTGCTCAGCTTAAAATGTGAAACGAGTCAGCAATTTCTACCTAACACTTCACTTTTCAAGTATCCCCATCACAACTGGCACTAATTAACATTGCAAAGAAGTGAAAGATATTAATTCAAGTGGAGTGCCATGCTAGAAAAACTCTGCTGCTTCTCCGTTAGTACAGTTACAGCCCTAATTGGCTGTGTAAACCCTAATTGGGTGTAAAGACTGAATATTCCAGGGAGAAAAAACATCTCCCTTTCCATTCAGAAACAACTACTCTCAGCAACACTTGGAAGCAGCTTAGCACATGCATTTGTGCTACTCATTATGAATATGCCTTCCCAATATTGAAAAACTTTTATCCTCTTGGAGTATCTAACATTTAGAAGCACTGTATCCAACTTGGAGGTTTCTCAGTCTTCTAGACGAACAACTGGCCATTGGGTTGTGGTTATCTTTTAACATGAACTATGTATTAGATGGGAGAAAGGGGACACCCTTTCTAATATATATTTTCTCTTTGTCCCTGGGAGGTAGTAGCTTAAAAGCAGAAATGTTCTCAGTATCAGAACTGAGTCCCTCACTCTTTCCTTCTGAAGACACAAGTTTTGTTGTATCTGCAACATTTTCCATTCCAATATGTTTTGCCTTTCAAGAACTACCAGACATCAATGAATCTCCACTCATCTCCACACTGAAGAGGTAGTCTGGTCCCCATTGCTCCTCTACTACTTACTTTAAAGCTGAATCTAAGTTGTATGCTTTGCCCCAAAATGCTGAGTCTTACAAACACCTGAGATCACAAGTATATCACATAACTTTGTTAACAGAGTTAACAACCTTTTTTTTTTTTTTTTGTCAAGCAAGAACAGCACGTGCAGAAGAAGAGAACTAGACAGATGTAGATTCATTCATTTTTCCATTTCATAAAATAATTCCTTGTCTAGAGAAAAGAAATGCAGTAAAATCTCTTTGGACTTCAATGAAACATGTTATACTACACACTGTAAGTCATTTTGTTTGAATGGAGTAAAAGTTATATGTGTTAAAGTATGGATAAAAGGAAAAGAACAGTGTTTTCTATGTTTTCTAATGAAAAATAGATGAATATTAAATGATCTTCGAGGTCAAGGTTTAATATTAAATATTTCATTTCCAATCTGGCTGCA
This sequence comes from Nettapus auritus, assembly GCA_011076525.1. NCBI lineage: Eukaryota > Metazoa > Chordata > Aves > Anseriformes > Anatidae > Nettapus > Nettapus auritus. The sequence goes on from CM021768.1 coordinate 4,185,366, forward strand.
AAATGCTGGAACTTGTTAATGAAACCTGTTAATAAAGCAGTAAGTCATCATTGCCACAAGGAAAAACTAGAAGTATCTGTAGAAAGATTTGGATGACCTTGAAATCACATCTTGAAATTCAGTTGCACAAAGAGCCTGATTTTTTTTATTATTTTATTTATTTTTTACATCAAGAAATGGGCTTATCCATTGGAAATAACAAGGGTAACATTTAGATAAATCAGTCAACAATGTCAGTTTAAAAACAAATATATGACACTAATGGTATAGAGTGATAATTTCTAAATGACATAGGTTTGCACCTAGACTAATATGACTTCATTTCAATTTTTTACAACTCTAAGCACCCATGTGCAAGAAATATTAATTTAACAACTGAAACAACACTATGTCTGCCACTTTACATATTTGCCAGCTTTTTGAGATAATGCATTACATTTTACAATTTTATCTTATGGCATCACTTCTTCACTTACTCTACATCTTTCTACCTTGACAAAAAATTGCTTATATCAGCCAAATATTTCCAAGGTTTTCTGAGCTTCCTCAACCACTGTCAGGTTCTTTCCCCATGGTGTCACATGTCTGTCCTTTAATTGGCTCCTGCAGCATTCAACTCAGAGCAGAGTGTTCCTAGAGTAATGAATTTATGTGGTGGAACAGATAATTAATCCCAAATCATCTTAAGAGGTCTTCAGCTTTCATTTTTTAAATCTAACTGAACAATTTCCTATCTCAATTTCTGGTCACACCTGTGAAGGAGAACTTAAGAGATTTAAATATGCTTTGAAGTGTATGTGTGCATAACCACACACAATTCCATGGGACTGAAACAGGATATCTCCAGTTGTGTTGAGGCAACTGGTTGACATGATTGAAAGACTCCTACTGTCATGTCTGAAAGGCTGTGGTGAACGTGGCAGGTCCCTGGTCACTAGAAGACAGTAAATTCAACATCCAGATAGAAAAGGGCAAAAAGGAGGTTCCGGGAAATACAGGCCACCTAGCCTCAGCTCATTCACAGGAACACTGCAGCGCAAATTCCTGCGAGTACCAACACAAGGGAGATATTGATAAACTGGAGAAGGTCTAGCAGAAGGCCACAATGATAATTAGAGGGCCGTCATATTTTGCATGAGGAAACTGCATATACGCACCTGGAGAAGGCTTAGGGGAGAATCTCACTGTTGTTTTCGACTGTCTAATGGCTTACAGAGAGGATGAAGTCATTTTTTTTTTTTTTTCCCCAGAGGTGGACAGTGAAAGAATATGAAGTAATCATCCCGTATTGCAGTAAAGGAAACTCTGAGCAGGTATACAGGATAGAAAATAACAGAAGTGTTTGACCCCTAAAACGGGGCTCAGAAGCTGTGGAATCTCCTTCTCTACAGTTTCAAAATTCACCCAGAGTAACCTGAACTAACTTCAAAGTTAGCCTTGCTTTGAGCAGGGTATTAGAATAGATAACCTCCAGAGATCCCTTCTCATCCTGAATTATTATATTATATATATATACATATATATATATATATACATACATACTCATGCATACAGAGAGCTTCTTTTTGAGTATAGCACCACATTGCTTACCTCACACTACAAAATATAGATACATGGCTTCCCAATTTCTGTTGGACCAGAGAATGACCCTGAACTGTTAGCATTACTCTCTCGTTGCACACTCCCAAGCAACATGCTCTTATTCCGGAGGATTATCAGAATCAGTAATGGCCTTTGCTCCTGCATGGATTTAGAGTATTTGCAAGTATAACTTGTGCTGCAATGAAGGTAGGCAGAATAAACAAGGCTATAACAAAGGAGCAATACCAATGAGTTCTGGTTATCAATGTCAGGCTTCAAAAGAGAAATTTCGGTGCTGAAAAGATGAAAATCTTAACAACTGGGACTAAACAGAGTTTGAAAACTTAGTTATAATGGACATTTTCTTTGCTATTTGTTTTCATGCACTACATTTCTTAAGACAATGGAAAACTAATTCCTTACTTACATAAATAAGTACCATGTGGTGTGTTTGTGTGTTCACTAAGATTGTACACAAAAGCTAGAGAGAAAAAAATATTGTACTTTCCAGACACTGTGTGACGGTTAGAGCCTGTCATAATGATAAAAGCACCTAACCTTGCTGTCAGTAGATGTCTTTCCTGAAGTAGCTTTGGAGCTGAATTTCCAAATTCAGTGGAAACCAGTAAGATTAATTCTAACATGCACAGTTCATTACCTCTCACAGAAAACACCATCAACAGAGTATAATAACTTGTTTCTAACTGTGATGTCTCCAATAATAATTATTGATTATGTCAAAAAAATTACATTTTGTATAAGACTACTGCAGAACACATACAGTAACCAACTGCCAGATGATACTTTGCCAATTTGATTTATTAAGAGTTATGTATACACAAGTGGCAGCTAATGTGCTGGCTGCCTTCCTGCTATGCCTACTCTATCCTAGTCCCTCCCCTTCAATGCTAATCAGTGAGCAGAGCATAACAAGGAGATAATTACACATTGCTTCTATTTGTGCCAAGAGACTTTATGTAAATATTTTTAATACATTCAGATACTTTTCTCTAGCTACAGGTTACATTATAAAGCAGAATTTGAGACAGAAGCTTTCAAGCTTTGTTGTTTGGTAGTAACTATTCAGACCATGTTTAAGATGATACTAAAAATGTGCGATTTGTCTTTTAGTTTGCTTAAAACATATGAGAATATTTATTTTGTAGGCAGCAAAGTAGAAAAGATGCAATAGCTAAAGTAATTGTTTATGTTGGGTGTCTGAAAGTGAATCAATATACTACATTTTTGGAAGCTAAAATGTGCTCTACTATCCTGTTACTTAAAACTGGGTATTTGCAAGCCATTTTTTAATTTTAGTTTTGTAAACATCCATATGAAAAATCACTTGAATTTTTCTTTATTCAAAAAAGCTCACAAACACTCATAGTAATGCCAAATTCTCTCCAAGTCAGTGCTATGAAAAACTGTCAGAAAACTAGAATACTCCACAAAAAATACAGATAAATACAACAATGAGCTTAGCTTGTGTAATGTTCATTAGAAGAAGCAGCAATTAACATAAAAAAAAGTCTAAACAAGACACAAAAGATTCAGGCTATTACTAGCAAAATTTATTTCCTTTTTTCCTCATTTTAATATTAAAATTAATTTGGAAAGCAAACTAGATTTTAGTATTCTTAAACACATAGCTTTTTATATTACAATAAAAATGGAGGAACTGAAAGAAAATTGCAGAACAATTAATTCTAATTTGTTTATACCAAAAACAACACTGTCCCTTGGAAGTGGACACCTTCATATAAAGTCATTAGATTGTTGCTATTTCAATGGGCAGGGATGAGCCAAAGGCAACTTGCTGACAGCAATTAGATGAGATGAAATTAAACCATTCACTCTTTAAAAGAGCAATGGTGCTCCTGATAACAGAGACTTAATCGTTTTACATTATTGGCCATGTGTCTGGAACGCAGGCTTAAATTTAGTATTAAATGTGCGTCAATAACACTGTGCAAATAAAAATCATGTAAGCAAACTGATTTAATGCCAACCTAATGAGACTGGAAACTCTATTTAAAGAATTACATTTGAACCTTTATCAAATAAAGTACTTAAGGAGGATGGGGCTTCCCTGAATTTACTAGAGTAGATTTCAGTGGCTAACGAGAGGATCAAGACTAAATGTCAAACTAAGTAATATGATAAAATCTTCATTTCTTCTGCTTGCCAACAGTCTCAGTTTTCATACACCTTGTTGTATGTAACAGGTTAGTAGGTCAAATTCTAATTTCCAAAAATAGTATCCTCCTTTATAAATGTTCATTCTGAACATATCATCAGAAGTCCCAGCATCCAAAAAGATTAGTGCAATACTCACAAACCAAAAAAAAAAAAAAAGTGTTCATTTACTGCACCACAGCAACAATAATTGAGCAATGATGCTATAATTCGTTATATCTGCACTGGTATTAGTAATGATATTCTATGAATAAACAGTGTAATTTATCATATGAAAAGGTATAACAGATTGTTCTAATAATGATTAGGTTTATACAATATTTCTAGCTTTTTAGATTGAACACATTATCAAGGACCTCAGCTGTAAGTGGTATAAACTGTGATACCCTCATTGGTCTATTTACAGTTTCTCAGTCTAGTGCCAAGCACTCTGTGGTGTTACGGAGGATTATTTGTTCATTGTTCATTATTATAATTCTCCTTCTGTGTTCTGCTTCTTTCTATCTTCTGAGTTCTTCTTGACTCACCCTCAGCTGGAGTTAGTCTGAAAGCCTGCACCACCAAAGCCCTTTCTCCACCTCTTGCACTGTGACACAAGACCCCCACCCAAATCCTGTTACCTTCTGGGTGTCCTCCACATCTCCAAAGACTGTTACATATTCTTATATAAAAATTACTATATTATGCTGATAAAAACCCAACGCAAAAGAACCAGTCCTAGTCACTGCATCACAAAGGCTGTATCTTTTAAAGTGGTATGGTCAATAAATGTTTTACCTAATAAAATATTCAACCACCTATTTCTGTTCAGAAAATATTAATCTGAACAGGTTTTAAGTACTTGTCTGTCTCCCCATTGCAGCAAGCCATATTTAAGGCTGATCTCTATCATCTCCAAGTTCATCTACTTACCAACTTCTCTAGTCTCTATCAAAGACTAGTAATCAAAAGCCTTTGATGATCTTTTATGTTTTTACAATAAATAGTTCTGAAGCTATCTGTTATAAAAATTATGAATAGTAGTGAAGTTATGACACAGAAGTCCTCTACAATAAGAAACTAGAATTAAAAGATGGATTAGATTAGATGGAAAGGAGAAATACAGAGTTGAATGCTAGGTAAATGGAGTCCAAGAAACTGCTTGTTTAAAGAAATATCTATTCAATCATCAATAAATAAATAAATAAATAAATAAATAAAAATAAAGCCCAAAGACAAATAAAGCCCAAAGACCTTTTTGTAGAACTTCCTGAAGTCCTGGCCTTTGTCATAGACGCAATCTCAGCTACACATGAGGTTCAGCTTTTGTTTGAGGATACAGATGTGAAACTCAGACACTGGCTCCAACTGTACACCTAAAGCTAGCATGAAGCATAAAGAATGGATGCTGAGAATTGGGTGATTCAAAGCACCTATCACTTTAAAACTTTATTAGTGAATATATAGGCTATGGACTTGAGCCTCTACTGTCCCACTCCAAGTTTCTATCTTTGAAATTAAAGTAATTATTTTGTCAAAAATAATATTACTAAAGTGTCTCAGTTTTAGCAGTGAAACCATTCAGTATTTTCACCATGTACAATACTTTTACAGTTTCCCGTAGCTACTTCCAATACAAGTCCAAAAGCATGTTCACAGTTGGAAATATCCCTGAAAGCTTTTCCCTCATTTTTCTCTTCCTACCTCATTGTAAGGAACCTTGAGCATCTCTAGCTTTAGCGTTTATTCTGCATTTGGCTTTCTCAGTGCTAAGAGATGCCACAAGAAATAACACATCCAACATCAGAACGGAGAGTTGTATTTCCTGATTCCTCTTCTGTTAATAAATCAGAGAAAACACCCCCACCCTTTTTATTTTAAAGATGTAATTGGAAACAAACGGCTAGGTTTGCAATATTTATCTTTCTGTATTCTGACTATTAATTGGGGTACACAGTCCTATCACTGTTATTTAGCCTTGACTAAGTCTGTACTCCTCATGGCTTCCTCTGGCAGTAAGTCCACAGAAGGATTTGCTGGGGGCAGCCCCAGCTTTGCAGTCTCTGCTGCTGCAGAAACCCACAGGCACCACTGGATTTCCCTCTGGACCAGGGCAGCCTGCCCTCTGACACCCAGCAAGGACAACCTTCTCCTAGGGCTGGGGCAGCAGCAGCTAGCTGGAAACATCTGCACAGTAGCACTTTCACAACTGATCGTTTTAATTTACTGGTTGCTGTTTCATTTACACACCCTGAAATTTATTTTATCGTTTTCATTTTCTACTCATAATACACACAGGAGGAAAATGAGTCAAAAAAAGTCATACCAAAATAACCTTTCAGGGTATTTTGTAGGTAGATGGGATATTCTGATATGGAACTCTATTATTTTTCCATTTAGGCATTACAATATCCTTTAACTTACTCCCATTTTCCCTGCCTAATTTGCCATCTCTTAGATGCCAAGAATGTGTAGAAATCTCTGAGGGGCGTTTCTCTCATCAGCAGAAAAGGAACATTGGAATAATGACTTTCAGGCACTGGTGGCAAGTATTGTATTCTCGAAAGCATAAGATCAGAAATGGAAAAACTCCTAATAGGTCACCTAATCTATCTTTCTGCACAAACTGAGTTCTGCATAGCTGAAATATCCTCTATTTCGTTAAGAAGTTGTCTGCTTTGGATTCTGTACTCAGATTTCTTTCTAGCAATACAGTCATATGCTCTTCCCCATGTCCCCTTTCAGTTTCAAGGAGTTGAAATTCAGAATATATAAGAACAAAGGATGAACAAGCTCAGAGAGTTGTTACATTAAAACCACCATCTTAGTCTGACATAACACAGACTTTTGGGCTCTGTATTAACATGAAAAAAAAATATTAGACAGGCATAATGTTTCTGTGGCAATAATTCCTTTCTAAATGTATTGGAATAAATTTAATCCTGATGAAACTCCATATGATGCCAATGCAGTGACTACTGCTTTTCAGATACACTTGTAATTCTCAAGCCAGGAGGAGGAGATCTTGAAATTCTGGAATAATGACCTGTCTTACACATTCACTGAAGTTACAATTTAGCATTTTTAATAAAAAATAATGATCTGTTTACAAAAGCCAATAGGTCCGTATTTGCTCTCTGCTTACTTCCGCAACTTTGGAGTTACACCACTACTTTGTGTTACTGTCATAAATAGGGACTTAAAAACATTAAATGGCCCCGACCTAGGCATCTGTTTAATCAAGCTACACTATTCAACCAGTTTCATTAGCAGAAGCTGTGACACAGTATCTACCCAGACCCATATGGTGTTCGCAAACATCTCTAGACCACGGATCACCAAAAGGAGTTAATCCTGTCGGGATTTTCAGGCCACAGTCTTATGCTACCAGGGGAATAAGTCTTATTTTTTAATACATCCTGAGGATGAACAAATTAATTGAGGATGAAGAAACAAAAAGGTTTATCTTATATTCAGAGCGCTGTTCTGTGGATCTGGAGAAAAAAGACACCTCATACGTTCAGTCGAGTGGCAAACAGCCACAGATGGATGAGGAGCTGACCTTCTAAAGCGTCACTCTGCAGAGCTGAATTAGCACAAAGATATAAATAATCACCTATTAGTATTGCAACAGAAGCAGTGATTCTGTCACACCGCAGGCAAGATTTTGTTTGTATGTAATCACAGTTGCTATGGGGTAGACAGGAGTGAAGAGAGACAAATAAATTATAACCTTTTTGCAAAAGTAAAATCAAAGTAGTTTTGTGGAAGCATTTAAAGCAATAAGAGTTCTTCCCAAATGGGGCTTCTTGTATTCATTTTGACAGCAAGGGATTTTTTTTTTTTTTTCCAGATCACATAAAAGCAAAAAAGAGAAAGTTTCTGTCATAGCTTAAGCCAGTAGTTTTCTCCTATAAATGTGTTTACAGTTTTAGTCTCAACAGGGAGGCATGTTTTGCATGTAAATAGCAGGTGGTTATGGAGAGTTACTTTGACAGCTAATGTCTTGAGCTGCCTTGACATCTGTGAGTCAATAGAGTGGCTCTGTAGTAAGCGAAGTTCCTGATGAAAGGCAACCAAATTAAGTGGAGTTTTTCATCTCAGCTTCTAGCCAGCTATACCGCGACCATTCAAGGGGGAATGAAGAAATGATTAAAAAGAGATTGCACTCTGGCTCTGGTGGCAACTGACATAAATGAACTTGAAAAGACAAATAAGACGACACTAATTTTAAAGCCACAGTGGTTCTTCTCAGTCAGCTTCATTGGAAATTGCATTGCTGAAAGCACAGGTGGTCTGACTCTTGCCCAGAAAACAAGCAATGTCATGCTGCGACAGAGGGTGAAAGTCAAATGCACCCCAAAGAGAGGCAATTAAAGTCTTTATCTTATTTCTTCTTTTCTGTAAAGAATTAATAGCTACCATGTTTCAAAACATCTCCCGGATCTTGTGCTTTGGTTTAATTCACATTTTCTTTCTTTCACCCTAAATTATAACCTGAAAATTACACTGCAGATCTCAGGAAGGTACATGATTCTCAGTAGTAATGTCTCTGCCAAAGAATTGATTTCCCAGGCTTTAATCATGAACTTCTCCTTTTCAGATGACGACCCTTCCTGTTCATCTTCTCTTAGAATCACCTGTGACTTACGAATCCTACCAAGATGCTTGGGCAGAAGTATGTTATCCTCATGAGAGTCAAACAGATTCAAGAACTGTTAGAAAACTTCCAAATCTATAAGACTCTATGAAACTACAGCAAATGTACAACTCATCCACAAAAGCATTTATGTTTTTTTGTTTGTTTGTTTTTTCATATGCAGATTAGAACAAGGGATTTTCAGGCATTTAAATAATTCACAGTTCAGCTACCAACACATTTTGGCCCTTCCTACTGGACTTTTAATTCAATTCAGTGGCTTTCTTGCAATAGAAATTTTATTCTTCAACAGCACTTATGGAAGGCTTGCCACAAGAGCTGCGAAAGACACATCATTTTAAACCAAAAATATTAATGAAAATAGTACAGCATTTTTGTTCAGTAAAAGGTATTACCAAGATATTGCCACTGTCTCATTTTATGGTAAAATTTCAAAGAGAAAAAAAAAAAAAAAAAAAAAAAAAGCAGATGTTGAAGCATTCCATTCCTTCCTCAGACTGGAAACTACATTTTTAGAAGTGTTCTGGATGTTACATACCATACAACTATGAAATGAATGGGAGTTCAGGCAGCAGCTGCTGTTTTGCAGCATGCTGCTCAGACATTGCCAGGGAAGACACTCTCCAAATAACAAGTGAGAGCCCAAAGTGCAAATGTGACCGTTATCTCATGGATTTGCACATTTCCGTGCCACCAGACCCTACAGTGGTGTGAAATATTCTTTGAAGGGAAAGAACAGTGTCACTGCTAATCTGTTTTCCCTGAAAAACATCCCAGTTGAATGGGAGCAAAGGTGAAAGCTGCATTAGAGACATGTAAGATACAACATCAGTCTGCCAACCTATAAACAAAATGACAGTCCTAACCATTCCTTAATTATTCTGATTCTACTTTGCCTTCATATTGGTTGTTGGCAAGTGCACTTTATTTTGCCCTACAGTTCTGCTTCAGAGAAAAACTGTGTTTGTCCTGCCTTTACTGTCTGTCAGAAGGATGCCATCATACACATGGCAGTCCTAGAGGCATCTGTCTTGACAGGTAATCTCTTACATGACGTATCCTGAGTCTATATCTATTTCTTGCTCCAAAATGCAGGTAGAACTAGAAATATAATTGGAATAACATAGTACTGGCTGCTTCTTCTTTCATTCTATATATCTAGTTGCATCAGTTGTGTTATGTCCAGGGGCGTTAAGAAGCTATGTGCATGTGGGGAAAGGAAAAGAAACTCAGATTAGATCAGACTCTGCTGAAAATTAAAACAGTGAAACTCCATAACCAAATCCTGAAAATGAAATATTGACAAGAAGATAGTCCATAATAATCTCGTGTTTCTGCTCTGCCAACTACGTATTAAAAATAGTTGGAGCCCACATATGACTGAAGATGAAATTACCATGCAAGTGACATTTCCTCCTTTTGCATCTCACGATGAGACTTTGACTCAGAAGTCACAATGAGAAGAGTTTGTTAAATCCTTGCCATTTTCTTTCAACTCCGCAGCCTTGACATAACATCATTAGCACTGATATGACTATAAAGCAATTGCTCAGCAAAATGAGGTTAACCACATAAGTTCCAGAGAGCACAAATTGACAAGGAAATACCTAAACCCAGGGAAACAAACATGCCTGAAAACACACCGTAACAAGTTTCTCTTAATCTGAGAAACAAATAGGTGGGAGGAAGGCTGCAGCTGAGAACATGCCCTGGGGGCAAGCCACGGTTACACAAAGCATTGCTGGGGCTTGATCCCGTTAGTGCATGAGGGCATGGTCACTCTCATGCTCAGCCTAGCCCCGCTGTGCCCCTCTCATGGAGCTGGGAGCAGTTCACACCCTCCTCACCTTCCTTCTCCTGTAAATTATACAAACCCAGCTATGATGATAGACTCCAGATCCTGTCCTTCCTGAATTGAAACAAATTTGAGCACTCCCAGGAACAGAGATTCACCTCATAGGAGAGGTGAGAGGTGCAGATGGCCTTCCTCATTGTCCCACCCCCCACCCCCGATCTAAAAAATCTAATCTGTAATAGATCATTGTGATAATTTGATATGCTTTTGTCAAAAATTCAGCTATAAACTTACATAATTCCTCCTGTAGTGAATGGTATACAATGTGTGCACAACCACTGTTCTTGTATTTTAACAACACATCTGTGTGTTAGCAGGAGAAAGCCACAAATGCTCTCACTCTCTCTCTGAGAGATGTAGAAAATGCAGAATTGCTACAGGGTACACTGAATCTACTACAGTTACCTCAAGTCATTTTAATTATAAAAACAATAGCTGCTGTAGGATAAAACTTTCAATGATCATTAATAAATTATTGTATTACACTATTTTAATTGAAATTTATCATTAATGAAGACACAAAAAGTGTAATAGCAGAGCTACGTGAAAAAAAGTAAGATTATAGTGCATGGAAAAATATATGTATGTTAGGTGTCTAATATACATCTGCACGCATAGGCATGATTTATTTATTACAGACTAGCCATCAGTCTCTGAATGAAAGTTATCCAATGAAGAAATAATGACAAATATCAGACAGCAGGAAAAAAAAAGTATTATTAGTAGCTGTTGGTAACAACTTAGTATGTCTAATTCAGAGTAATTCCTCTGTCAAACCATACTTCCACTTTATCAACCAATATTCTCCTTTGTGCCAAACCTGTCCAACAAAAACAAATAAAAACAGAATTGGAAAGTTGCAAAAAAACAACTATAAATAGTAAATGAACACATCAATACAAGAGTATATTTTCTGTAGGGCATATGAAAACCCAGGTGGTACCAAGTCTTGCTTAGCACAAACGATAATGTTTGATAAACTCTATCTTTCAACAAAGCAATGCTATCCTTACACTAAAATCATTTTAGAATTCCATTTATTTTTTAAAATGCTGGGGAAAAATAGGTTCTTAAAAAAACTATACCGATTTCCTGTAGACTCCAACTGGAAATATTTCTCAGTATAACACCGATTTAACATCACTAGCAGGAAATCATTTGCCTGGGAAAGCAAGTGGACTGATTTCAGTCCAGCTCTGAGGAAACAAAAATCTGTATCAGAAAAATCAGTTCAAACACACATTGGGCACCTCATTAGAAGGCTGACAATTAATGAGGCCAGAAAACTAACTGCACTTTGTTCCTAGAAATAGTTTTTGTCAGATTACAGAACAGAGACAATGACAAAGCAGTATCCAAAAATGATATAGGTATTGTCCTTGATGTTTCTGTTCCTTGCAGAGTGGACTCCTGTGCCCAAGAATAGCAGTCAGTGATATTCATAAGCAGTTAGAATGAATCTTAAAAGAGGTGTGATAGATTTTTATCATTACTCTTAAATTTGTTAATTTTTGCCACTCTTTTTATAAAATCAAAAGAATAATCCTTTACAGAAATGGCTGGTTAACTTAATATGTTACTAACCCTTGAATTTTTTCATATCTTAGACCTCTCTGTGTTTTTGTTTGTTTGTTTTTAATAAAAACTGCCATCAAAATATAGTTCAGTTTTAATAATCTCAATGTCATCTCTTAATTAATGCTGAATTAAAGTGCATCTGTTGCCTGTAGTCAGTGTGTGTGGCATGCATTCATCATATACAGTGTATGAGATGAAGAAATCAGTATATGGATTTTTTTTATGCAATGTATCTGAGCCATTGTTATTCTCTATCCTGTCAACAGCCAAACTGAAATGTCCAACAGAACATGGGAATGAGTAACTGAACTGAGACCAGCTTTCAGTTTTTCACTTGGCATACTTTGCTCTTTCTTGATATTCCTTATAAAATTAATCCATTTGCTACCACATCATGTTTAATTAGTATTGAAAATGATTCTCTGAAGTCCATTTTAACATCAGCAGTTTCTAGGATATATCTCCACATTCTGATGATGTGATCTATTTTTTATTCTTTTTACTCCATTTATTAAACTTTAATACACAGTCTATCAAGTAATCCAGAGGTTTTCAGTCTGAAACTTTTATATAATTATACATTTTTTTATGATTTTTTTAGTCAGACACTTTTATGTAATTATATATTTTTATGATTTTTTTTCAAATCATATTTTGATAATGATCTATCCTAGAAAAAAAATATAATATATATATATATATATATATATGTAATACCTATCTAACCCTGCTGATGCCTTGTAACTACCAATATAATCTCAGATTCACCCGGATTCAGCCTCAGAAGGCATTCTTTCACATTCCAGCTACTGGGTGCATGTTACTTTACCTTTTGGGCTAGCTGAGTGGGAAAAAAAAAAAAAAAGTAAAGAAAAAAAAAAGAAAAAAAAAAGAAAAATAAAGAGAAGTTACTACCATTAACATATTAAAACTATGTTAATCTGTATCTCCTTCGTAACGCCTTCAACTGCTCGATGTATAAACTGTGAAGCCTCTAGGCTTCACAGTTCCCTTTAGGATCTTCCTCTGATATGATCCTACAAATTAAGCTCTGCTTTGTGTATTGGATTATGATGCCATAAAGAATCAATACAAAGATTAACACCACTTATCAAGCAGGCTGCAATGCAAAACAAATTGCCACAAGACAACTGAATTCTCTCAACTTTTTTTTTTTTTTTTTAAAACAAAATCCATTGCCATTTAATAATTGCAGTTTAATTGGATGTAGCAATTGCTCCATATGGACTTTGACAGTGAAAGAATGCTACTCACAAAATCTGAATGAAGCTGTTGCCTCAAGAGGCCAGCAGAAAAGAGGCCAGTAAATATGTTGATAGTAACCTTCTATACAGACTCACGTAGGATCATTTTTTATTCTTACATGTGTGTGCAGCAACCAGACAGCAGGACTCCCAGTCCCAACTGAGGGGTTCTACTACTCTGAGATAAATAAAATACGTGATTAATAATACACACTAGTGCAACATCAGTGCTTTATAAGAAACTGGAAAATATATTCCTGGAGACAACGCACATACTTTACAACAATTGTATTTAGTATTCTGTTTTTCTTCTCACTTATAAACAACAGCAACAGGACAAAATACAGCAATTTTAATTGTAAAGAAGCTTAATCATTTTATAAAGGGAGGTGTACTCCTGCTGTACATCATGGCATAATGAATTCCTTTTGAAATCGGAGAAGGAAAGAATAATCCCAGAAGCTCTAACAGATAAGATGAAACACCATCCTAATGCAATCTCATCTTGTTCCCGCCACAATAAGTAGCATTTTTTTTCAGCAAATTGAATGCTTCATTGGTCCCAATAACTGGAATGAGTGTGGATGGGGAAGAATCTGCTTACACGGGAATAATTTTTATGTAATTATTAATGAAGTTGTTTATAGTTCACATTGTCTATGTAGCCTATAAAATGCCTATATTGAACATTCAACAAAATTTAGACAAACCATTAGTCTCATCTGAATAGGGGGAATGGATCGAAGAGACCAGAATATAGTTTCAGAAGCTTTTTAAGTTTTAGTTTAATAAAGTAGAGTCCAACCTAAAAATCTCCGGTGATTTGTCAGATTGTAAGACTTTTGTATTTATGTATCTCTCTATTTGACTTCATAAATCCTTCACATGTTTCTGCCCAAATGTTTAAGACTTTTACTTTACTGTATTGACTGGCTTTGGATGAGAGGTATTTATGGCTGTCAGTGTTTGAAAAACTTGGGTTTAGTATGAAAACAGAGATTCTCTGGAAAGATCTAGAAAGAATTCTGAACGAGTATTATGGGTTCCTCCAAACTTGTAACAGGTTATATTTTTTAAATGCCATATGGCTATGGGGGAATGTGACATTTGAGATCTTACAGTCCAGACCATGCTTATACGCAGAATTATATCTTGCACTCAAGAAGATAGCTACCATAATCAGAAGAGCAGACAGAGTCTAATACGATAGAGAAAAATCTTGGTTTTTCTGAGGACCACTATCTGATTCAAAACATCCTATTGAGTGCTAACAAATGGAAACAAGACTTGAACCTAGATGGATTTTTCCTTCTGTATATATCCATTATTTTTTTCTGCTGTGCTTAGTGGTTAGAAAGGTATTTATCAAGCCCACATATTATATTACTTGCTTTTGAGACCATATTATTAAAAAAAAAAAAAAAAAAAAAAAAAAAACCACTCTTAACAATAGAAACATCACTTCAGCAGTAGTGGGATACAAAAGTCACCAGTGGGATGCTTATGCTGGGGCAAGAAGCTGCACTATTCAGTTGCTACAGAAAACACAAGTGTGTATTAATAGGCCACCAGGTGATACCAGGCACGAAGATATAGGTGAAGATTAGGAATTTTGCCAGGCTGTTAAGCTTTAAATAGCATGCTGTTAGAAGAATGATGATGGATGCTATCCCAGAGCCCAAAGAACTAGTAAGCCAAAGTGAAACATGTGGCTGAAAACAGAGGGATATCAGAAGCAACACCTACTATAAGTGCTCCCCTTCCACTTATTTCATAGTTTTTATTTGTTTTAACCCAGATGAGTTTGCTGATTCAATTCGCAACATGACTCCATAAACAGTTGTGTTTATATAAATGAGGGAGCACTGTGCCATAGCATGACACAGAAACGAATGGCTCTGGACATGGCAGGAACTCATGCCAGCATTGTTGCTGAAATCATGAGATGGCTGGGAAGGCTCCTCTTCACACCTCAAGGTTGTTGTTTTAAGTGCTTGTGACAAGCGTTTGACCCAAAATAAAGGCAAGGTGCAGTTTCATCTACAGCTGAAAGGTGCTCTAAATTTGAATTCCACCATGGAGAATACAACTTTAGGGAAATATATATATATATATATATATATATAGTAAAGCTGTGTATCTTCAAGAGAAGTACAATTTGGCTTTTGACAATAAAGCTTTAACCTGATATGGAAAAGAAATCTCCCTATTTTCTAACGGTGAAAATGCATATGATCCTGTAACAAGTGGAAAAGCAACCTGCCTCTTATTTGACTGTCAGAGAAACTGTATGAAGCACTCAAGAGGATGGCAGTGGGCTCATTCCTTGATGATCCTCGTAGAGGTGTTCAATACATTATCAAATGGACTTTCAGCCATGGCCCACCAGCAGAAAACCACAATTGTCTTTAGAGGTCTGCTGTCTCTTACACATACATGCACAATTCCCGTAAGTTTCAGTGGGAAGGATACAGACCAAATTTATGATACATCAGCATCTGCACAAATGCACAGTTCTAGTATCTACAAAAAGGCAAACAGCTATACTTAAACTCTCAGCTTGCTTACACTATCACCTAGTGAAGTTACAGGACCGCTTGCAATATAAGGAGTGTTCAAATCCCTAACTACAAATATCAGCATAATTTACAAAAGATTTACAAAAAGATGATAGAAGCACAGGATGTAACATAACCTTCCACAGTGAAACATTTACAGTGAATTATGTATGAAATAATATCAAATATTATTTCTCTCTTCTCTCTTGTTCTGGTTTTTAAATACAGTAACTTTAGTCCCCAGCAGAAATTTCTCATTTCTCTTCCCTCAAATTAGCTGCCCAGTGCAGATGAATTTCTTAGACCCAGTCTGAAAGTTTTCACAACTTCTGATGCTGGCCATTTTTATATAAACATTGCTTTAGGTCTAAGCCCTCTGCAAGCATTTTCTGATATTCCAGGAAGATATTTATTATTCCAGGAAGAGTGTCCATGGTTTGGGCAACCTTCTTTTTCACGGAGGCTTTCCCTGCAAGTCTAAGGGAGCTCAGACTTCAGATAAAGCATTTATCCCTATTGGATCCGTAAAAGAGCAGGTGTTTGCAGAGACAAAGAGCAGCCTTTTCCAAATGAGTTGGCACTTTACTAGTCAACTGGAATGCACTATTTTAGAATTCTTAGGTTAGAATAGCAAAGCACTGAAAACCTATGATAACAGACTTACCTCTCTGCTTCAAAGTAGCTGTAATTTCCCAAATTTTGCTCCAAGCAGCCAGTTCCAAGTTCAGTTCTGGAGCAAATGCTGCCAGTTCGGTAGCCCCATACTGCGATCCTCTGACCCTGTACCTGGCCAGGGTATGGGGGAGCTCAGAGTAAGCTGCATAATCCACCTAGACGCAGGCTAAATTACCTATGCTTAGTTTTATGCTGCCATGGCTAAGGTTTCTCCTGGCACTGAAATGAAAGTGTTCCCAAACCATGCTAAGCTACCTTTACTGCTGCAACTAGTGAACTCTAACTTTACTGAAAGAGAGAGACCACAGAGAGCAATTACACAGCAAAAGACAGAGGTTGAAAGTCTGGAAATCAGACAGCAAGATTTCACATTTATGATGATAAAGTGGATCTTCAGATTTGGCTTATTTGTTACTTCATTCATTAATTTGCACCTCATGTACAGTATTTTAATAACTGCCATGAAACACCCTAATGATTTGCATTATGATAAGAGTATTAAAAATAATATTCATCTCTATTTAAAATGTTTAATTTCTGTGATTTCCAAGTCATAAACTTTGTTAACAACAGCCAGGAGTTCACTGCATATTTTAACCATCTCAGATTTAAATGCCATTATTAAATGATAGAACTATTTTCCTTACTGGATAGACAAAAATAATAATAATAATAATCCATACATTACTGAATAAAACTAAACTATTCCAGTGCAGACCTCAGACAATATATAATTTTATGTTTTAAATTATTTCAAGGGAAAACAACCTCCCAACAAATCATATATTTTTCACCTTTAAATTGATTTTCAATATTGTTCTGCTTTATTTGATATCTCCACATGGTTTCTTCTTTTTCCTTTCAATTCCACATCTTTTTCAGATGTATAATTTCTTTTCTTTTATTTCATTTATTCTACTATTTTTTCCATTATTTTTCCTATTATTTCATCTTCCTTTCTGTTTGTCAATTTTAAGCATTTTTTTTAAGAGTGGCTTACTGTTTTGACATGCCTTTGTTGCATTTATTTTTATTTAGTTTTTTGCTTTCATTGTTCTATAGATGAGATACTATGCCAACTCAAATCCCTTTTCAAATTTTCTTTGAATAAAAGATGAGCTGCTCAGGAATCAATCCAGATGTAGCTGCCAAAATGAACTGGTCTAGCACAGCTTTCTCTAGATCATGTTCCATGATCATTTCACTACCACTCTAGCTGTAAGAGGAATACAAGAACTTTCACTGTGAATCTCTTTTTGCTATTTTTGGTACCTCTGATTATCTCACTCAGTTGTATTTCAGAGTCAAATCTATGGGGAAAAAAATCTCTCTCTTGTGCTGCTACTAATGGAAACCTTCAAAACAAAAACAACAACAAAAAAACAGTACCCATGTAAACAATAAAATTGAAAAAGACTGATTTATTACAGCTCTATTCTGCTGGGATTCTCCTGTGTCTACTACTTTGGGTGTTTTGAGGTGATCTTTGTTTGTTTGTGGGTTGTTTTTTGTTGCTGTGTTTTGCTTTGTAGCACATTGTTATGCAACTTGCACAACCTGAACATTTTTGTATTTCTGCCGTTGTGTCAACCCTGTTTGTAATGTGACAATGGATTCTGACAATAGTTTCTCACCATATCCATTGTTTAACGTAGCACTGGTAAACTGAACACTCCTGACAAATAGTATGTATATGATAATGTCCACTGCTGGCTTAAAAGTCAGTTATTCTATTTCAGATGGGCAGGATGAATTTTTTTATTTTTATTATGAAGAGAGTAATCTTTCCAGTAGTGTTAAAAATGCACATAGTAGGATCAAAATCTTTGATGAATTATGCAATAGTTCAGGTCTGCACCTAAACATTTTGTTTAATACATTTAGATTACCTGTGAATTCTTACAATATACCTGAATGAAAAGGCATTACTTATATGCTTATTGTTGGAACCTGAATTACTAAACAAAGCTACTGTGTGTCCAGGTTTTCCACACTTATCATAGATTCCTGAATGTCTGACATCTTTATGGATCCCTTTATGTGTACCAAAACTACTGCTTCTACCAAAAAAAAATGATATATTTACTGCCTGTGTACAGACAAATTGCAGGATTCAACTTATTTTATTGCTTTGTTTAATGCACACAGAAATCCTGAACAAGATACTTAGTTATCACAAAGCAGAACCTAGTGTAGATGTCTACACTGGCACAAGGCCAACCTTATAGCACTGACCCGAGCATGAAGTACTGAATATACCTCTAAAGCACACTTTATACAGCTTATTGGTGCACACAGAGGGAGTCTGACACTTCTAAAAAGTTATTCAACTGGCTTTTACTTCCACGGAAAGTACAACACATGGACAACTGCCAGAATTATTTGGTGCACCCAGAACATCTACTTAGCCATGCCACAGGCCCTTTATACATATTTGGGTCCCAGAAATTCCACGCAAAATGTGTTAACTGTACAAGCACAAGAAAAGAATTTGAATCGTACACCATCTCTGCTATGCTGTGCTTTAATAACACTGAAAGCCACAATGAAAGTTAATTGGTAACACTACATCACGTATACCTACAGGTATAAGAAACAGTGCTAGCACACTGTCATTCCCAAGGTAGTTCAGGAGAACAACTCCACATCCATCAGTCAGTAGAGCCAAATTTCAACAGTATTTAAAAAACACTTCTTATTTAGATATGGGAAACAGCTTCTTGGAAAGGAAAATATTGACTCTACTAGCAGGTTGTACCCGAATGTTTCTGAATCTATTCAGCCCACCTATAATGAATAAAAATGTCAATCAGCATGTGTTTGTTTTTTAAAGGAAAAAACAGAGGAGAAAATTGGATGCAAGACAGTATTATGTTTATGAATGCAATTAACCAAGAATACCTATATGCAGAGGATGTATCATGCATCAGCATATAGTACTGATGGATACAAATTTGCATATGTGGCACAACATGATATAGAAACGAGCAGACACATTCAAATACATAGACAAAGTAAAACAAATGCAGTGAAACAGAAACAACAACAAAAAAATCTGTTTGACTTCTGATACTAAACCAACACATGGTTTATGTTTACATGATTGGAGGAAAAAAACACCCGCTAGCATGCTTTGAGTCTGTTCTCACCATTTCTACCTCTTTCCAGGGAAACTTAGAGTCTCCCAAGTCAGCAAATCCTGCTCGATCATGGAAAATGTCTTCCTTTGGAAAAATGACTTGTTATATTTATTTTTAAAAAGAAACGAATTCATTGTCCGTCAGATATATCAAGGAAATAAAATTTGTTTGTAGAGGAAAGCCGTATAACATAACTATAACAAATTGTGTGTAGTCTGAATTAATTGCTGCACTAAAAATGAGGGATTGGATATCATATTCTAGATTACATTTGTATCCAGAGGAATTAGATATCCATTTTAAAAGTATGCATTTTCAAGAAAAGTCATGAAAACATCAATACTAGGAATGCATGTTGCAATACTCTGTTCACAATCATATATACATACTTCACATGCCAGATTCAGTACAACCCAACACCAGAAATGCTGCTGTGCTCCCAGCAGGAGGCGCAGGAGGGACAAGACGCATTTGTTTTATTCATTTCCTTGCACGCTGAAAACTCATATAGTGCCAAGGAATCCTACCTTGGGGGCATCCACCTTCCAGGTGTCTTTTGTCCCTTCAGGTCCAAGACAACTACTTCCCTGCACACAGGGAAAATACTCTCCTCTTGCACCTTGGACTTTTTTAGTCTTCTCATAACACCTCCATTAAGTTAGTAGTTACAGATAATACAGGCCAACAACACTGATGCATTATACTCTCCTAGGGCTGTACTTCAACATATTGCTCATTTGTACTTTTCCCTAGATCACAAATAAAGGCATCTCTCTGCATTATGACAGGGTTTTGGTTGCTAACTGACTCCACCTATATTACAAATGCTAATTAGAAAGAAATATACTACAGAATAAATGTAGTAATTTAGCATATTTCTTTCTACAAGCCAAGTACTTGAAGGGTAGGTCGAGCACTGTCCTATTTACAGAATTTGAGTTATGGAACCATCCCCTCCTGTGATATTACTGGAGAAAGAACATATGAGATGATCTAACAAAGTTACATGAATTTTTGTAGTGGCTCTGACCATTATTGGCATTCTTCAATTATCATTGACCTTTATGTTCTAGGACAAATACTACTCCCTGGAGTAGCCACTTAGAAGAAAATCTAATGTGCTGTTCCTGAACATATCATTTTTATGCTACTTAACAAAGAAATGCTGCTTAACCAGCTAATTGTAGAAATTGTATGTCATCTAATGATAGGTCTTCTTGCTAGGAAAGCTACAGTAAATTAACACTGCAAATGGGATGGGGCGATTCTGCTGTTTTCTGGTAGTCTGTAAATGATAGATGTTCCTGGCATCTAGAAATATTTTTGCTTTGTTTCCCAAAAGCTGTAAACTCATTAGCATCTCATCATATTCTTGAGTGCAAAATCCCGCAGCATGCACTGGACATCTGGGAAAAGCTGTAAAAGCAGATTAATCACTGCCTTTTTGTGATATGGTGAAATCACTAGAATGATCCTTTACTCCTGGCAACCACATTTTTGTTCTGTTCTTAGTCTCTAATCCCTTTATTCAAAATAATGTTAACATGAAACCTATTTGCTCATTCAGGACACTTAGAAAAACGTGTATTTGTCAGTATATGTTGCAGAACCGAGGTGTTGAGTTTTATCTTTAGCAACATCGTATCCACAGTGATTTTTTGCTAGATGTGACCAGTAAAACAAAGGCCTTCCTTTGGGAATAATTTATGTAACTAGCTAGGATATATGTAATCTACGTGTCCTTCTTCAAGGAACAGCCCATGTCCTTATCACTGAACACAGGGAACTCACTTGCCTGTTGTAATCAGAATCAAGTTCCTGAATGGGCATTTATCTGTCAACTTCCATTGCAAACGACACAAGTATCAGAGGATTTGATTAATGAAGAGTATAAGGCAAAGCCAATGCTGAGGTGTAAAGACAGAATAACAGCTAATAAAACTGTCTCTTTAAATATGCTTTCTAGTCTGTTAAATGACATACCTGTTAGTAGCAACAGATTTTCAAGTGAATTTTCAAATGACAGCATCAATTATAATTGAAAAAAAAAAAAGTTAGAAATGGCTCACAGGAGGAAACCTTACCTACCAGATATTGTCCACTGAACCTCGGGTATTGTCCACTGAACCTATCATGTGCACGTAAGAATTTATTTTCAGAGGATCGTATCCCTGACTTCATTCTGAGACCTTATCCTGAAATTTTATATCATGTTACAGTTCTTCATCCATACACTGAATTAGGATCATCCAATTATGCTTTAATGATTGCAAGAAATTATGAACATATCTCTAGTACTGAAAGTCACAATAATTAAAAATATTACTAATGAGAACTGTGCATAAGCAAAAACAGGGTTGCAAGCGTACAGTATGTCAGCTGTGGACACAATGCACCCAATCTTGCAATGCCAATCTGACAGTCTGGGCTATGCCACATCAAGATTCTGGGATAGATTTCGGAAGAGAAGTCAGAAAATTATATCCATTTCATATATATCACATAAATTTATATACATAAATGGGATCACAATAAATTTGTGTACAGTAGAATCACATGGTTATCTACTTTGAGGAGCACAGACCTAAACTCCTATTGAAACTTCCTAAGAAAGACAAAACAAGAAAGAGCATTAAACATTGTTTTTATTCATCCGGTTCTTGATTCCAAAAGGCAGTTTAAAAAAATTACTAAAGATGCAAGTGAAGCCCGGTAAATGAAAAACAATATGAAAAAAATCAGTTTTTTTTTTGTTGTTGTTGTTGTTTTTCAGGAAATCATACACAGTCAATTTTGTCTTTTGTGAAATAAAATTTTTACTAAATTGTTGGGTTTTTTACACTCTAAACAGTTCATAGAAGAAGCCCTTATAAGAAGAAAAGATCCTCTCATTCTCTGAATTACTCATCTTTAAGAATTAAGCTTTAAATTCAAGAGACTTAATTAAGTATCTAGAATTAGACAGAGAAGAACTTACAGCCCAGTTCCTCCCACACACTGCTCCTCCACATTTATCACCAGGCTATTTCAGCATACGCTTATCTTCCCCTAAAGCAAAGTTACTGAAGGTGCTCTGTTGTTATGACTTAAGCTATACAGCCAGAGCAAACTAGAAGCAGATCTCTAAACCTCAGAGATTGACACTGTTGAGGATCATCTTGGTATATCATCTGCTTTAGTTTGAAGAATTATGACAGTATTATAGGCTTCACTAGCTGTAGTCTCTAAAATACCTGTAAAAAAGCTAAGAACTTCCAATGCTTGGGACTTGAGTGCACATAATACAAAAGCTTCCTTTTGTTTTCAGAAGGAAAGAAGGAAGACATCCTGGATTTGCTAAGGTTTCTTTTCCATTGTGAAAGGAAAAAGCAGAAGATACCTCAGGCAGTCACTGCTCATTGGCTACCAGTGGACAGAAACTCATTTAAATAAATGGTGATCTTGTTTCCCATTTCCTATTTCTGCTGATTAAATAATAGCAGTGTTAAAAAGTTGGGTTTCTTAAATAAAGTGAAATGCATTGACCTCTTTTTTTCTGAAGTAAAAAAATTGTTACACACTTTCCACTACATTGCTGAACCCTCCTGCTATCAGATCTGCCATTTCTGCCCCAGTTATTTAAATTAATCTTTAATTTGAGTTGATGTACTTCTACACAAGTACCAATTACAAAGAAAGAAAACAAGCCAGCTCCATACCTGATGTACCTTGAGCAACACCCGTTTATACTAGGTGAGTATCTGACCGCAACACGTGTTAGATCCCAAGCCCTTATTTTTGTGTTAGAGAAGAATTACACAAAGCCCTGTTAAGTCAGTATGGATATTTCTAGTAGACACTTTAAAAATAAAAAGTTTTTCATCAGACAATTCCAAAAACAAGAAAGCCAACAAGCAAGTAGATTTTCACTATTTTATCTACACCTTTCCTTTCATACATGCAAATAAAAATAAGAAATGAAAAATAAACAACAAAGTGTCTTACTTTTAAATTACTGAAGAGCAATTAAATAAAATAATTTACAGAGGTATCTTGATCAATAATTACTATCCTATCTCTACAACGCAAATCAAAACAATATCGTTAAAAGTATAAGCCTACATACTGCCCTCTGGTCATGCTAAATTCAAGTTATTTTCCAAATTGCGAAAGTCATAAGAAGAAAAGTTACTCTTTTTTTTTTTTTTTTTTTTTTTAAAGTGAGTGTAAAGCACCTGATTCTCATGTGTGTCTTTTTGAAGTAGAGGAGTAGAGGACTCTGATCCTCCAACAAAGTAAGGGAGGAAGTCACTGTAATCATCAATTTCATTGTCAGAGAGAGCAAATTACATATTAGCATCCAAACCCAAATAAGCTGAGGGAAATTGACACAAAAAAGGAAACCGCTCCCTTCACACTCTTCCCCTGCTGCAGAGATAAAACAGGAATTGATCTTTCATAATCTAAATTAAAAGTATGAAAGAGAAAAAAAAAATGACAAGAAAATGACATTCTTAAAATATTCTCCTTTGACTTGGACTATGCAAAGGCTTTTACTCCCACATAAAATAGAGGTCATTCCTTATACGGTGGTAATATTTAAAATGTGTTCAGCGCTTCATAAGCATATAGAAAGGCATGGTTTCAGCAATACAATTAAAAGGAAAAAAAATAGATGTAAAAAAAAAAAAAAAACACTTGAAAGGAATATAATACATACTCACAGAGGAAAATATGCTGTTGCCTTTACATTGTATATCTTTTGATTCCATAGGCAGCCGCATTTAACTTTAGGTACTATTCCGATTAAATAAATGGGACAATATTTGATCTCAAGTGATCAATATCATCAAGAGGCCATGTTTTACGAGCTTTCATTTTTAAAATACAGCGCTTAGAAACAAAATATTAGAATCACAGAAAACTGCGGGGATTTCTATGGACTTTAGATCCAGGTAATTACATTAAGCATGGCAGAAGTAGGATGCTGGTCTACAGACGCACAACAACATAGCTTTTAGTATAAAATAACAGTATTATAAAGACTGAAGCTTAACATTTGTCTATTTGCCAGACGAATCACTCTGGTCTTTTTCCATATAAAGCATAGCACAAGTATTAGATTAAAAGTAACGGTCATTATTTATGCTACATCTTAAAGTAATTAATCTTGAACTCTTGGCAGAAAGACCAGAACTTGTATTTTATCATGCACTAAACCTGTCCAAATGGCAAACAACTCTTTAGTGCTTCTCCTTTCTCTATCTCTTAAATCACTAAATGCTGACAAATCTTCCTGATGGCATTTCAAAAGTATACAAATATATATAAGGTAGTTTAAAACAACAAGCTCTTAGAAAGGAAAAAAAAAAAAAAAAAAAAAAAAAGATAAACCTACATTCTACCAGAAGATGGATTCATTTGGTGAGAAACTGTGCTATTTGCAAGCAGTTTGACTCACTGCATGTGAAAAATAGAGTGGCACTTGCTATTTGCCTGAGTGAGTTTGCTGTAAACAAAGCATGATGTGAACAGGAGATGATCCTGTCACTGCTTGAGTTCTGCCCGTTTTTTTTTTTCTTTTTTTTCTTCTTTTTTTTCTAAACCTGGAAAAAGGAGGAAAATAAGGACTTACATTTGAATGTTGCATCCCATAGACTCAGAGAGCTCATGATCTGCCCTAAAATGAAGCTTCGAGCTGTACCAAGATGAGATGCTGGACAGACTGACCACTCAAAAAGCTACAGGATGTTCTGGGGTGGGCAGGGCCCTTGGGGCCCAACTCCCGGTCCTGCCCCAGGCACCCAGTGCCACATCCCAGGGAGCAGGCCCCACAGCCTCCAGACAGCCAGCACCAGGTCTTTGGCACCCAAGCAGCACACAGGTGCCTCCCAAAAATATCGCTTAGGGAGACTGCGCCATCACATGCTTATGGTTACTGAGCACCTCTGTTAGGTGTACCAGACTACATCTCAGTAGTCTTTACAATACCAGTTTGCAACCATGACAACACCTAACTCACTGGGGGAAAAAACATGCCTTTTGCCAAACAAATGCCAAATGCATGAAATGCAAGTATCCACAATACTCATCCCTGGTAAGACAGCGTCCACTTCCCAATGGTATTCATCATGCTGTCTGCAGAAGCTTATACAGCTCATTCCTGAGGGTAAGATATTTTCTTAATGAACAGCAATTTTTGCCAGACTTACACTGTTACCTAGTATTTTCCCTGGCATTGTGTCAAAAAAAAAAAAAAAAAGGTTTTAAGGCTTATGTTAAGAAATGATGTTTAGAATGATGCTGGGCCAGGCCCTGAGCTGTTCTTAATCCTTCATATGTCTATCGACTCCCACAGAGTCATGCTAATTCACACCAGCTGAGCAGCTGTCCTATCTGAAAAATGTTTTATCCCTTAATCTGATAAAGGAAATCTTCGCATAAAGCCATGTGGAGTCAGGCATGCTTCTGTAAGAAAAGGGAAAGTTTGATCCAAGATCAGGAACAGAACCTTTTTGAATCACAGTAGTATCATCAGAGTTGTACCCCAACTTACACAGTCAGCTATTATTGAATTACCTATGGCAATTTCAGTTCAACAAAGAAAATCAGCACTTATCTCAGTATCAGAATAACACATGTAACAGCTCCTTGACAATTAATTTCAAATATCTGATGTGTCAAGCATAATATCAAGAACTCCAGGCACCATGGAGCCCCAAGCTCTGTGCCCAGATGCAGCCCCATGGCCACCCAGACAAGCTTGTCAGCTGGGTGGGAGGGTGTCACATTTGCATGACCAGTGCCAAACCTAACACAGTCAATGGCTACTACACTGCCTGCCTGAGACAATTGGCTCGGTCCTGTTTCAGATGCCCGTGATAAATAAGGTACAAACAAAATGACAAAAAGTAGTAACAGAATTTACATTTCAAAGGTTTGAAGCATTTACTGGAAGTTATGAAATTGAAAAACCTTTAATCCTTCCTTTCTGGGTTAAATATGAAGAAATTCTTATCATGAGCCCTGTCCTGTTATCAGGTGAAGTCAGTGGAAGGTTCTAATTGACTTCAGCTGTGGAATGCATAAGGGATGACAAGATACTCAGGCACTACAAAGAAAACTGATGAGTTCTGTTTTACAGACTGCATAACAAAAGGGCTTTGTGAAAAATAATTTCTCATTACTCTGTAAAAAAGGGAAGACCTCAGAAAATATTCCTACTCTTGGTAGGAGCTGAACATCTTAACACTACAGAAATGGAGAAAAGCCATCTTTATGCTGATACATTACAGTCTGTAGTGTACATTGCTTAATCTGGATTAGTTCGATAAAGCCATATGTGTGGTGAGGAACGGAGTTTTTTTTGTTGTTTTGTTTTGTTTTTGAAAACCACTATAAATGGCAGTTGATGTGGATACTACTAGTATTTTATTAATCAGCTACTGATCAGGAGGTTAAAAGGCTTTACATAGCAGAAACTCACCAGACTATGCACAGCTAGACACAGAGAGGAAAACACACACACACTACTGTTTTTTCTCATCTCTTGGCTCGTTGGAAGAGAGAATTGGTTTAGGAACTTAAAGTTACTTTATAGACCTAGCTGCAAAAACCAATTATTTAAATATAATTAAAAGAAGAAATGAAGATATCAAGTGTTTTCTTTTTGCAACTGAACTTGCAGGACAGGATTTGAAATGAAGGTATATAACTCCATATACATAAATATACAACATACAGACATACATATACAAATAATGGAAAAGAGTAGTCTACACCTTAAAAATCCTAACCGCTATGACAGAGAAAAACTCATCTTTCCACATTCTCTACATAGACTATACTGATTAAAGTTTTGCTCTGGCTTATGCTGTATGATAATGTCTATTTACTCAAATTATGATGGCCTTTGACACTCTGCTATTATATTTTAAATATTTTAAACTATATGTATATAAATTTTAATTGAGGAGTATTATTCCTTGACTATGCCATTATCTTTTCCTTTCAAGAGACTTATGACAATTCATGTTAATAATGTTTATCTAGAAAACTATTAGAACTTTTTGACACATTCATTATGATCTAACATAAGAAACATTCTCAAAAAATATTTCAGGATTTTCACAACAAAATACTAGATCACAATTGTTTTTTATACAACAATGCTTCCTGCGTATAGAAAAAAGGAAATATCAGCTCCCAAAAGGTGTCTTCACTTTTGATATGTGCAGTCATTTAGACTTACAGCAACTGACCAGGGATTTTCTTTGCGTGTATGTACGTTGCTGCCACTGTTTTTAAGCACTCAAAACCACAAATGATTTGAGCCAATACTGACCTTTAAATACCAGTTATACCACTTTGCGATAAATTAATGTTGCTGCTTGAGAGCTGTGTGAAGCCCACAGAACCCTGAGGATTGAGTGGCTTAGTTGGTAGCACAATCAGTAGTAGCTCTGATTAATGAATAAATACAGATGGGACAAATGAGAAATAACTGAGCTTTTTCTTTTTATGGCTCAGTCAAAAATAGAAAAAAAAAAAAATGAAAAACAAGGCAGTTTTAGCCTCTTTTCCATTACCAGGAATCACTAAACAGTGGGCTGAGCTCATCAGTGCAGTGCAGAGCAGTAAAGCAGTAATGGAGGGGATGAAGAGGAGGATTGTTACTGCTGCTACTTTCTCTATCGCATTCTATGAGTCATCACGATTTTAACAGTGGATGCTGACCACATTTGCTTGTTGCCTTTGTTGACCTTCTCCCAGCCTTTCTGGGACTGGGTCCCTTTCTCATGTGGGCACTGTGAAAAATGGAAACTACTGGAAGAACTGGGAATTAAAAGCAGTTGCTATTCAGTGTCCATGGTGGTCTTTTATGCCATAGACCTACAGGCTGTGCTCCTTCAGTACCTGTCTCAGGAACATCCAAATTAATAAGCCATGGGTTATTTTAACCCTACTCAAACTCCCTGCTTGGAGCTTAGACTTTCACTGTGACTTTCTTCTGTACTTCTATTGTGCACACACCCTGATCATGCTAATTTCATTGTTCCCTCCATCTGAATTATTGTTCTGGATAACCTGGTGAGGCATTTTCTACAGTCTCTTGTATCTAACAGCTACAACAAAAATAAAAAGGAATTGTTTTTAAACATGACAAAAAATCTTTGTTTTATATTGTACAAAATTAATCAGTGAAATTGTTTCCACAGCCCACTACAGCACACCAAGACAACAGAAACTGAAAAGATACAGAGTTCCACTAGCTAAGGCCTTTTGACTTTTTCCAACATAGATATATATTATACATTCTAAACGAATTACATAAGTATTCAGGACATCTATTCATCAGGAACATGCCTGAGGAAGAAATGTACCTTATGAGTAATGGGTTCCATTGCTATTCACTTCAGAATTTCTTGTAGCTTTCTTTAAAATCTCTGGTACTGGTCACTATCAAATGGAACACTAGACTAGGTGCACTCCTAGCTCATGTGGCTTGAAAATTCATTTATACTTTTTATCTGCATATTGAAGTGAAATATGGTAACATACAAAGGTGATCACAAGAATGCTAATAGTAAATAAAATCTTCCAGAAAAAAATTATATATATATATATATATAGGCTGAAAGTGAGCTAACTGTATTTGTGAACAGAAAGCATTCTACGTAAAGTAGTCATATTGCCAGTCACACTTTTGCTACAGTATAGTTTAAGGTCAAATCATGTTTAATGTGATGTGACATGTGGATAAGATGCAAATTCTCTAATGTAATGTTACAAGAATACACATAAATATTTCAAAACTAAGTGGAAAGACAAACACAATTCATCTTGTCTAAACACACATTCTCTTTTCCCTGCATCATCCTCAGTAGTTAAAGACTATGATCTACTGTAGACATTTCCAAGAATATAAATCTTGCAGCAGCTGCTAATGATTCTCTGGCAAACACACAAAAAAATAGAAAGCTAGACGCTAGACTTTTTTTTTTTTTTTTTTTTTTTTAATAAAACCTACTAATGAAATGCAAATTTTGTTTCCTTAAGAATCAAGACAGTGCTTCAGGGATATACCCGAAAGAAACAATTAATAGCCCAGTATGGAATTAATAGTGAAGGTATACCTACAACAGGTTAGGTTACTTACTTTACCTATAAAAAAATTTTCAAATAAATCCTTCCACTACCACTTGTATCCTACTCTTCAGGACCATGTGTAAAAGGGCATATGCTGACATCTCTGATAAGAAGCTGTCGAAGCTTTCATGATCATTAAAAGCAAGGGAAATATTTACACCCTGAAGTAGTTAAATTTCAATGGAAATCATTAAAAGACATATTTCCTAACAGTTACACTGGACATGAAACAGAAGCTGTGGACAATGGACTTCATCCTACAGGTACTGCAAAATGCTCTCAGCCCATAACATGCAGTTGGATAGAAGAATTATAACCATCTCCTCTGAATATGAATGTATAACATTGATGATCGTTGGACTTCTATTTTCTTCATAATTTCCAGGTAGATGAGCATAGTGTATGGAACTCAGTAGGCATAAATGCATTATGTTAATTTCACAGAATATTTTCACGTTTTTCACAGGCAAACTCATTAGCTGTGAAAGCATAATAAACAGTATTTAGTAGATTTCCATCTACTTTGGATCTTTTATTTTCCTATACCATTCTTTCAAAGACATGATGAAAAAAATATTTAAAGTAAAATCATGCACAAGAATTCAACAGGACCCTGGATTTATAACGAAAATATACCAAAGATACCAAAGATACGTTCCTTAGATGTATTCCACTTAGTTCAGAAATCTGGCACATCCAAGAAAATGGAGTGCCGTCATTACACTAATCTGTTAGTAATGTTTCAACAAAATGAAAAATAAGAATATACCATTCAAATGAAATTGCTTGACTTGTGCTCAAAGGTGTTATCTTCAAGACTTAATCTCATTCTCTCATATAATAAAATCTGCCATGAATAATACTATTTATATATATATAAAAGTAAGTATATCCCATTGCTAAGAGTTCAGAGTGTTGTGTATGTCTCGATACAAGTCTCAGTCTAGGCAGGAGTTAACTCCAGAAGTATGTGACAGTAACTAATGCAAATATGAGGAGGAAGAGATGACAAACTCTTATATGCTCTTCTCAACTTTTTTTCTACTGCTTCAAGAACTGATATGACTGTCACCTCACCTTCTCTACCCGTAAGAAATAAAACCATCTTAGAGAATAGGATCTATTAGCTGCAGCTGATTAGCACTCCAAAGATGGTTATTGCTTCCTGCACTGTTTTGGAACTTTTTAACTATATGCAATTGACAAGTGAGGGGCATCAAAGTCAACTACTTAAGGTGAAGAAAGCAGATTATGATTTCTGGTTTGTAATTAAGCAAACCTCTAAACCATGCTGATACAAAACTAATGACATTTTGGGAAAAAAAAGAAAAAAAAAAAAGTAATTTAAAGACTGTTTTTTGCTTGATATTTTGTCCATTATAAATGTTGTAGATAAAATATATAAATACTGCACATAAACACTGTTCAAACCCAGACTGTGTTTCAAGGCCATGTCTCTGGATGCTCTAGCTTTTAAAATGAAAACTCTGCTCATAACATCTCAGAAGTTCCCTTGGACTAAGAACAAAATGACAAAAAATTAGCAAGTCTGAGAGTGAAAATAAGTTCTCAAAAAAATTAACAGCTTCCTTTCAGCAGTATTAAAAATTAAACTCCTTGGCCTCTGACAGTGCTGTTTTGATAGTTCACATGCTATTACATCAGTCATGTACTGTTATGTTAGTATGTTGAGATGAATCATAGTACTGCCATGGCAGCCAAAAAATGTCAAATGCCGATACCTTGAAATTAAGGCAGAAACAGGCCTTATATATGCTTAAGCCTTTTGACTAACCACAAAAATACTGTGTTCACTATGAAGCAGAAAATGAAGGATACATTCACCATGCACTCGCTAGAAGCAGAAAACGAAGTATTTTTCTCTCCTGATGGATCTTTCTTTAAGTAGAAGTTGTGGAAGTTTAAATACTGTAAGGTTTCATCTTCTCAGACTGTCAGCTTCTCATTTTAAAGACAGATAAATTAATTAATTCACCCCCCTGTCATTAAAAAAGTAAATAATTGATTCAGTAAGAAAGAATGATTGAAAATCACTGAGAAAATGCAAGCTTCTTTTGTATCTGTGACTGAGGTAATAAAACAATAACAATAATATGGATTTCCCTCCTCTATTTTTCCTAATGGACTACCAACAAAACCTAAACCAGAATTTATTTAAAATAGCATACTCAAATTTAGGTTACAAAATATCTGTAATTTTAATACCAAGTCAGGGCACTGATGCAGCTTTAACTTATTTTCAAATATCTACAATTTAAAAAATATATAAATAAAGATAAAATTAGACTTGCAAACAGGCAGACCTCTGGTTAATTTCAGTAACAACTATTATCTTTACATATCTACCAACCCCACTAAACACAATGTTTCCTGATATTACGACAATCCTATATGCACTACTGACATCATTTTTAGTTTAAATTTCTATCAAAAGGTCTTTATTTGTCAGCTTAGCAGATGATTTACATCTGTATTTGAACCTCTTCATTTTCCTTTAGAGGATGAACACATTTATCTGTATTTTCATTTCTTTTTCTGGCAGATCTTAAGCACATTTTCTCTCTACCCAATTTAAATATATAGCCATATAGATGTTATCCTCCTTTTGTAGCAAGTTTTCCAAGAAACAGATTAATAAGGAGTCAGTGCAAAGACTCTGCAATAGCACCTTCACGGACTCTTTAAATTATTCCACTGCAAGTGTTAACCTCCCACTGCATTTACATTTGGAAGGTTAGTCCTCTTGAACTCACTCCAGGCATTATACAGACTCAGAAGGCTAGATTTAATAAGAACAACTTGGTCAGAGTAGCTTAAATTTATACATGTACAAAGGGAACTCATTAGAAATGCAGTTCACATAAAAGCCATGCATTTATGCATTCAGATTCTGGCCCTTTTTCTGCTTTGGCAGAAGAACATGAGGAAAAGAAATTAAAAAAAAAAAAAAAAAAAATTTATTTAAAAAAAAAAAAAAAAGATCAAAAGCTATGGAAGTTTTGCAAGAAGCCAAGTTAGTTCATAAGACCATAGAACAAAGTAATGTTATTTCCTAAGCTGATGTGGCCTTAAGTGTCTTAAATATGCCTCAAGCATGCTGGAGGCAAACAACTACTGCAGACCATCCTACTTGTCTATTTTTTGTTCATTCATTACAGAAAGTTGTTCACATTGTGTCTTCTCCATCCCAGTCTTCCCCCTCTTTTCAAAACATGTTTAGTTACTTTCAGAATACATCTGCAAAATATACTCTTACTGATGCATTTACTTCATACAAGTGTGCAAACACATGGACATACACTTTTTGCATAATTTTTTGTTTGTTTAATCTTTCCTTACAAACAGTGTTGTTGTGATATCCTTTGCCTGTATATTTGCTATGCTTAACAGAATTACCAGCTGTCACTAAATTCATGTGCTGTTCATAAATATAACTAAATTTTTTGGACAGCTGTTCATCTGGGCATAAACACACTCATTCTAATAGATACATTAGCTCTACAAGTATATGTTTGTTTTTAACTTTCACTCAATATAGTTAGTTCTGACATCCTCCCATGAAATAACTTTATATGTGTTAAGTTTTCTTACTTTAATTTGCTTCAAGCCAATCAGCTACTCTCTCTCTCTCTCTCTATATATATATATATTTTTTTTCCATAGCAAAGCTATAACATGATGGACTTCAAAAATATCCATTCTGAAAAATCTGTCCCATTACAAATGAAGAGCTGATCTGCTGGGAGTATCAGTCAATACTCAGCACACCTTCCCCTGACTTTTAGTCAGCACAACTCCTGGCTGAATTTCAGACAATCAAAAACTGGTGCAGCAGCATTTACCCCAAACACAGAAGTCTGCTTACCTTCAAGCACAAGGTATCCTATGTTGTTGAATACTGATAGGATAACAGATACAGCCTGGAGATATAGGAAGGTTAGTATGGGAGGAAGAGAGCAAGTGGGAACTGGGTTTGAATCACTATAGTCACAGGGTAATTAATTCAGTAAATGATCGTGGAGTCAGTGGAGACTGGTCTCTGTCTCATGTACCAATATATTCAAAGCCAGCAAGAAATGATAATCTGTACCTGGCAGAGAAGACATTCCTCTTGGTGCTAAGTGGAAGGGGCCAAATTTCAAGCCTATGACTCACAAGTGTTTCTGGGAGCTCCTGAAGCAGATTGCCTTTTGCTTCTTCACAGGTGCTGCTGTCTTTCACTGCTCACCAGATCAGGAACGACTAACTGGTATCATCTGCAGACAGAATAATTAACTATTGGTCACAGTGCAGTTAAATAACTTATTCATTTTGAGAATTCATCAGGAAATTCAGCCATTTTTGATTCACTGAGATTTGAGCAACTTGCCTGTACAGCATCCACATATTTCTCTGTTTCTGTGGATTTATTGGTGCCCTGAGTATCTTTCAATCAGATCTGATGTACTTTAACATAAGCATCTGAAACACATTCCTCTTTATGAAAATTGGTTAACTTCTCTGTGAGGATTGATATCCTTCTATTTATCTACTTCTATAAAAATAGTTCAAATTCACAAGGTAGCAAAGTTATCATTATTAATGATTACGGTCGACTGCAGCAGAATGGTTAGGAACTCCTGGTTTGGTACATCGTCTACTTAAACTAGAATGAACAGATAAAAGGATGAAGGGGAACAGATACAGAATTTGAATGAAATTTTTGAAGTATGAAGACTGGCTCACATTTCTGTGTACCAGCTTCGGTTTTACGACAGAAGCATGTGTAGTTTAAAGAAAATTGAAAATGCAAGTAGGAAAAAGGAAGAGGGCAGTGAAAGGGATAAAAGACATGCAGAATTGAATAGCAGGGACAGAGAGAAGACTGGAAGCAGAAGATGCTATGAGTTTAAAGTGGCAGAACAAAAACAAGGGGTAATAAAGATTATTCATCACTTACATTGCATTCAGGTGATATGGGCCACATATAGAGAACTGCAGTGGCCTTTACATCAAAATGTAGTTGCAAGTACTCAGTACACAGCCTTCCTTGTAAGAAGTGGTATATGAAGTTTTATACAACCACCAAGAATTTTGAAATTCTAATAGAATTCATTGAGTAAATGAGATTCCCTACTTCTCTTATGATGCCAGTAACCTGCATGAAAACTAGCAGCATGGTAACTGTCAGCATTGGCACTCTGTTCCTTAAGATGCATTTACTAAAACTAATAATGTTCACTAGATTGTGTGGATTAAGCACAGCTGAACAAAAAGGCCCCACTGTAAAATATATATTTGTGACTTGATCCAGATAAGAACAGTCATCATGCTAGTGGTGGTTGTGATGTTGCAGGAGAGGCCATTTTGCTTACTTGGCCTCTTTGGCCCCTGGAAACAAAGAAGCAATGGTAGATGAATGACTACTGTAACCTAAAACGATGAAAGACCACATTTTTAAAAATTTCAATGCTAAGAAAAATAACATTATGTAATGTTTATACTTCAAAATTAAAATATGTGATTGATCAACCTGCCACTGGATGTCGCTGTTCTTTGAGAGCTGAAAACACTTTAGGGAAGAAAATGGAGGGGGGGGGGGAAGACAAAAGAATGAAAAAGCACCCTGTTTTCTAGAGATCTATGAAGTGCATTCAAAAAACTTAGACTAAGTAGTACTTTTTAAATTCTTTCTTTTAGCCTTCCAGAAAGGTTCTGTTTAGTAGATAGATATCTGAAAAGAACTCTGCAAATGGCTTGCATAAAGCCGACAAAACAAAAAGCTGTAAAAGCATTCCTCAGGTATTTCACAGACATTATCGGAAAGAGATGGCACAGAAAAAAGCAAGTGGATTTTCCATTATTCCAATGCACTTACTACTTTCTGAAGGACTGTTATGATAAGGAAAGAAGTCACAAATCAATTTGGATTTTACATTCCATTTAATTGCATATATTCCTAGTATTGTGAGTCTTTCTGTGCAATCTGTAAGCTGCCATCAGCACAATAAAGCTGTTCGTATCTGTAGCACCATCCTAACCAATTTTTCTAGGAAAGATGTATCTTTGTGTCTGGGAATCAGAATAGAATTTTTGGTTGAAGATTGCTAGGGCTTGAATTAAGATCCACTAGAAATTACAATTAAAGCCCTTTTTCTAATCTGACAGAACGAAATGTTTTAAAGCGGGTAGAAATTTTCCCATATCCTTTCTCTTATAGAGATACAGACACAAAGTAAAAATACTGCATCAGAGTAGGATTAATTTTACAGTATTTCAGGACTGCCTGCCACCACAGCTATGCTTTGTTTCACTCTCCAGGAAGCAAAGCAATACAGAGTCTCCTGTTTTATTGGTGAGGGATCTGGCAGCCATCTGCACAGTTCCAGAACAGAGTATGACTCATACATATGAGATATACCTTATTCATGAGATGTTCCAGAGTTGCTTTCATTCTCTTGTATAAGAGGTGAA
The DNA here is from genome assembly GCA_011076525.1 of Nettapus auritus. Classification (NCBI taxonomy): domain Eukaryota; kingdom Metazoa; phylum Chordata; class Aves; order Anseriformes; family Anatidae; genus Nettapus; species Nettapus auritus. The sequence continues at coordinate 4,221,455 of CM021768.1, forward strand.
AAGATGTGTCAGCAAGGAGGGCTTCTCAGCAAACTGAGTTCTGTGTGGAGAGGCACCTTTGCAGAGAAACCTGGATCCACAGATCTGGATGCTAACAAAGCCTGGGGACTTGGCAATCCAAAGCAGGCAGTGTTCAGCTCTGTGAAGCGGCAGGTTATACAAAAAATCAACATCAGCTGTTGCTGCAAGGTACTCCTAGAGCATACATCATTTGTATGCTTGAGGTGTAAGCATCTTGGGAGTCTTAATAGTGTTTTATGGTGTTTGTAGGGTGCAAGAAGATTCATCACCAATACTGCAGATTACTGAAATTTTTTAAATAAATTGAAGAAGCAGGCAGAGGTGAGAATCATGCTGTCTGTTTCTGGTCATTTTTTTTAGGTTTCTCAACAGGATAAAATGCAAAATAGAATGACTATGTTCCAAAAATAAGAATTATTCATACATGGTAAGTGTTAGAGTGAATTCAAAAAGCCACAGAAAGATGTTCTGGAAAGCCTGCTTGCCTCTTCACTTGGGGAACTAAGACAACTGCTCTATCTTCCAGAAGTAGCATTAGTTTTTGTAGATTCCTGTCTCTCCCTTAACGACACCAGCTACCCACCATGTTCCATGTGGAAACTAGTATTTAATGTCAGAACATGCTTTCCTAACTACCGTAAGTCCCCAAAGCTTCTTTGGGAGAATAAACACTCTTTTCACAAATTTCCACCACAGCACTACTCTAAAATATCTCTGGGTGACTGACTTTGTCAAATCTAATGATCTTCATTAAGGCAACATAGATTTCAGTTTATTTATACCTGGACTGCAATTTGCTCAGGAATTAACTTTCAACATTAGAAAAGACTGCATATATACACAGTATGTTGACTGTAAAGTCTTGTTGATCAAATCACCTTCTTCAGAATAATCACTGGCTTTGTCACTGAGCCTCCCTAATCAGTGATCCATGTAATTACTTCACTATGTAGACTGAACTTAAGGAGCGTTCCCTAATGCTCTAAATATATGGATACCAGTGTTTAAATATCCATTATCATAAGTACTGTTCAAGATGCAATTTTTTGCCAATGGATTTTGATTGGATACACTGGCATTAAAAATACAGGATTATAAAGACACCAGAAATCAGAAAGCTCTTCTGATATGGAGACCAAGTATTGGTGGGAATAGCTGCAGCGCTCAATTTCTAGTGGGGACTTAATGTTGATGGCCCCACACACATACACTCAAAAGAGTACTGGTTGTTCATATTTCAGTGCTTTCCAGTGAAGCAAGAATTTTGTCACGAACATAACCCATAGAAAGTAAAGTACCTTGGTAATTCCAGGAGAAAAGTGTATAGATATAATAACATCAGCAACAAAAAGTCTAAAACCTCTGGGTCATTTTTTTCCCCACCGCAGACAGATAGTTCCAATGCATCTCAGAATCACCTTGCTCAGCACCAGAGACAGAATGGTCAACCCGATAGGCCAAAATGGTAGACCTACAAAGCTCTTGTTTCTTACATTTTAAGTCATCATTTCTGAAAAATCAAACACACCTTTATATGGATACAAAATTACATCAAAATGTTAAAACTTTATGAGCTATACATCTTTTTAAATATGTTTTTTCTTACTTACCATCTCAGTGGAAGAAAGAGCAACTACAAGAAACAATGCAGATTTCAGTACTGCTGATATACCTGATGATTACATTTGTTGTTTTTAATTGCCCAAATAACCCATTCACCCATGTGTCCACTGTTTTTATCTGTATCTAAATAACAATTTAACTTGAAAACTAAAACCCTCTACTTTGGATTGGTCATTCTGTACAAGGTTGCCAACTGGTAATCAGTTTTTTCACACCATACATTAATCAATGATCAGTGTGAGACCATTTACATCTAAAGATTAAATGAGGTTACTTCTAAAGCTTCAAATATTTTGGTGTTTGCCAATTCACAGGTATTGAAACAAAGTACATGGAAAGTTTGTGCTCTTCAACAGAGAAAATCACATTGGCTCTGGTCACAAAAACTGTAGAGAAAGTAGTGCACCACTTCACCCAAGCTATTGAATTGTAACTCCTAAGGCTTCAAGTTCTCTGTGCAAGCTCAGGAATAACAGCATTACATGCTAAAAATACCCAAACAACCTAAAGGCACCTGCAATGTTCTCTACCTGAAGATCCTAAATGTACTAAAATCTGCTGACCTAACTATTCTTTAACTATTAAGTAATCACTACGGAAATCCCACAAAACTGTTACTACTTTGGAAATAAGAAACATTGGTGACACAGCTTGACCTGTCTCTGAGACCTACAGCAGAAATGTGTATGATGCTTGCTTGTAAGAACATTGGCACCTGCTGCCGCTCCTTCCTCACGAGCCAATGCCTCCACCTCCATGGATATTCTGATTAACAAGGGTGCTAACCACCACCATTCCACCAAGTCATTTAACTGCCATCTTCTTGTCCCTTACAGAGAGGTGAAGATTTCACTCCCAATGATATACTGAATTTGAAGAACAAATTATTGCTTCAGAAGTTTCAGCAGAACCTTTATTTGAGCTTATTGTCTTGGTCTTCTTGCTTTTATACATGCAAAGTAATAATACAAGGACATCATCAAGTGCAGCTCTAATATTGCCTTGCAATTATGGCACCAAGCTCTAACTACATTTACTGTCATTTTTTAAGATGAGAATTCCCCCTACCTCCCCCCCCCTTTTTTTTTTTCCTTTTTCTGAGTTTACGGGAATAGGAAACCACACAGAAAAGTATGGCTATGAATTTTAATTGCTGAGCCTTAATCACAAAACATAGTGAGAAAGAGAATTAGCCAAATACAGTATAGCAGAAAATATATATTCATAGCTATGCAGATTGCCATAATGACATCTGGGACTGTCAAAACTGGCATTTGAGACTCTTACTTCAGGATAAAGCCCTGAACAATATGCATATTCTAAATTCCCATGAAGTTTGACAGATTTAACTCTCAATGCCTTTTAACCCTCAATACTGAAATCTTTTTAGTAGGTCATAAGACAAAACAAAAATCCGAAAACCAGGCCAGAACTTCAGTTGATGGAAGTTTCCACTTCCATTGACTTCAAAGACTAGTGTAAAGAAAGTAAAGATGATCAGACATGAAGCTTAAAAGATAATGTTGGCCTAACTTTGAGATTTAAGATAGGAAGTAACTCAGAAACTATGGTGTTTGTAGAAGAAAACATGTTCCCTCTGCCAGACTTTTAATTCATTCAATAATGCTTCTTAAGAGCACTTTTATTTTTCCATTTTCAGTTTCATGAGCTGCTGCTTTCCAGGAAAACCACAACCTGAATTTAACTGTAGTTACAGAAATACAAGACTCTTCCCAATATTTCTGTGCAGCATGCCACTTGGTACTTTTTCCCTGTTATATATCGAACTATACCAAAATTAGTTCTAGGACTGTGCATGTTTTTGAACAACTTTATGAAACCTTAATAACTGATAGCAGTTATTTAATTTCATTTTCACATATTCTAAAAACGCTAGAGAAAATTTAATGCAGAGTCCATTAACTGCAAACTATACCATTTATTTTTCTTATGTTTTCAGAAGGAATTTCCTTTGTGCTGTTGAGAATTTCCTGTTTCCAGAGAAATCTATCTCATTCTGAGCAGGATTGCACAATACAGACAAGGAGGAAACAATAAAAAACGAGCCAGAAAGTTATAATGTTAAACATTATACAAATCACTATCGTTCCTATGAGAGATACGTTCTCCAGATGGTTTAGTATTTAAGGCAATACTCTATTATTTAGAGTATTTTAAGTTTCTTCAAGTTAAAAAACAAACAAACAAAACAATGTTCCCCATCCTGTATTGGCTGTCTCACAAGAGTACTGCAATAAATGGTGGTCTTAGGATACATGTAGAACTGATCCTTCCCTCTCACACTTTCTTGTGTTCCTCTTCCACACCGCACACTGCCTTCCTAACTTGCAGCTATTTACTGACTCATCAAACATGTTGTCAAGACTTGTACGTCTCTCTAGAAGTAAACTATTTCGTTAGTACTCATTCAAGCTTTATTGCACAATTTTTTTTCCCTTTTCTTTAATGATTTGAATTTGGAGACACAGATATTCATGTTATCATAGTACACATTATTTCTGTAACACATTTTATAGTTAAAAGGTGATTAAATGCTGGAACAGTTCTAAGTAAAACCACTAAGAATTTATTTGCAAGCAACTGTTTCTATTATAACTATAATATTCAGGACAAAAATACCTTAAGGATTTTTTTTTTAGTTGTTTCACAGAAGTCCTGGATTTATTTATTATTTTGCATAATCGCATAGCATAAAAGAAAAAAATTATGAAATGCATTAGTATATTTTTCACTAATCAAGTCATTAAAAAGGATGTTGTTTTTATTAGTAGTTTGGCCCCTTTCAAAGATTAGCAAATACTGAATTTTTCATGGAAGTTCTTTTTATCATCCTATAGTACATTAATAGATGAAATATTCATTACTTTCTTGTCCTGGTAAGCATTCTACATATGAAAGACAAATATAGGTAAAAGAGACAACCTGGCAAGTCAGAGATGAAGCAGAAGTACTTGCTGATGATGCCTGAGCTGCAAATCATTGTCTGGACTCCTGCTATCTACAGTTTATTCAGTGTGATTCTGGAATAGTTTAGTCTTCCTTACTGTATTTTACATACATAATTTATTAAAACTATTTCACTGTGAAAAAGTCACAAACGCTGAAGTTTTCTGTCTCTAGCAGACAATGCAATCTCTTACATACAATCTTTCCTAATGCTTAAAGTTTACTCGAGAGATAAACCACAGTCTTGGTGTAAGCAGGTACAACAACCCTAAAATGAAATCCATCTTCAGCTGCTTATGTGAGGGATGAATTGAAATCCAGGTGTACTAAAGTGCAGCTAAAGTACACTTGCTGGGCAAAATGATCAAGTTTTTTGTTGTTGTTGTTGTTGTTGTTTTGTTTTGTTTTTTAATTCTTTCCTAGATAACATTTCTAGTCCACTGTTTCTACACCAACTCAGTCCTTTGCAACACATACTACACTGGTCTGACATTCATACAGAATTCATTCTGTACTTCTATCTTTCCTTTTTTTTTTTTTTTTTTGACCCTTCAGAATGGTAAATAATAATTTAAAATATATTACTGAACTAGATAAGGATCTACTTAAAGCTTTTATGTCATCTTCTGCATTTCTTTCTCTTCTTCATTGTGTGAATTTAACAGTGAGCCAAATGCTTTAAGTTTCAAAGATGTTAGTCATGTAATTATATATCAGAGCATGACAGAAATCACACAAAGATCAGAAGAAAACCTCAGAACAACTCATCTGAAGGAACGGTTTCCAAACTTGGCAATATTTTACATTACAAGACAGTACATTAATAATATGTCATGGGTGAAGTTCAGGTGAAAAATTTAGACTGGAGGGTTAATAACATCATTTCCACATCATATTAGGCAACCTCAGCCAACTTCAGCTGTGCTTGTACAGCCACAAGAGGTCAAGCCTTTCAGTTTTTACAAATAATGAAACATAACCCAAACAGTGCTCCTTCTTATTCTACATGGGAAAATCTTAAATGAGAGGATGAAGTATTCTTTAAGGCTAACCAGCATAATGTGAAAACATAAAATTCAGACATTCCACCTTCTCTTTTCTCGTCCAATATCCTAACAAACTCCATGGTGCCTGGATGCCTGTGGTGGCACTGCCTGGTGGGGCCAGTCCCTCTGCACATCTGCTACCTGAAACATCACTCAGCAGTGCTGCAGCTCTCCTACCTCCAACAGTAGAATAAGGCTAACTGGTTTGCCTTATTCCAGTGACACATTACCAAGCTATTGCATCTAAATCTTAAAAGCAAATAAAACAAGTCTCAAAGCTAACTTCCTTATTACTGTTCTTAGACTGGTGATTAAAGCCTGCAGGACTTTTAGAATGGGAGCTCTCCTAGCTCAGTTTTCTAGAGAAAACCATAAGCTCTGTCAACATTCTAAACTAATTTCAATATTTATGCTGCATTTCTTAAAAACAAAACAAACCAACCAAACAAACAAAAAACATGCTATATGCATTGTGGCTACAATGGACGACAGTCAAATTTCAAACTCTACTAATCTCAGCAAAACTTATACGTACTTTAATTCAAAATGATTTTATTAGGTCAGTGGAGCTGCAGTCACTTACATCAACTATAAAATGCTGAGGAACAAAACTAGGAAATAGAGCTGGAAGGATCCTCTGTAAATACGTGGCCTGACTGCATTTTGACAACATGCAAAAGAAAGAAGTTCAGTCATTTTAACATACTTAGCAGCTCTCTATAAAGAAACTGAAGTAAAAATCACGTAGAGGATTACATTAGAAATTGTTGAGCAAGAAAGAAAATTGAAAGACTACCTTTCCATTAGATTTATTATAATACGGCACATAGAAAATGAATACAACATCAAATGCTACCCAAGAAAACTGGGGCAGATGTAAAACAGTTCTTCAATCAAAATAAGTAAGCTATACTGTTTTGCTGAAAGTATTCCAGCAGTCATGGTGGGTTTTCCTGCTACCTGATGCCATAGCAACAATAATCCATTTTTTAAATTGTAGTAAGAAGGTAATATATTATCATGACAGCTGTGTTAAATGACTGCCTCTCCTGTGTTATGCTCTTGACTTTACACAACAATGTTAAGATGTTTTTTAACCAAGTTTTCAAGATGAAAATAACATGGTGTCAAAATATTTTTTCTAACCAATCAGCACTATTGAAAAACATCACTGAGCTTTATGTCTCCATGACAACTAGTCTCAAATGTTACAAAAGCGTTCCAGATTTACTTACAAAAGAGGGTTCTTATATGAAAAAAAAAAAAATGGTTCATGTAACACTGTACCATGCAAACTTATGTATGTAATACATGCTCACAACAAAACATGCTGATAGTTAACTTCTTTGGATTTAGATGTGGGAATTTTTCAGATATATGAGGGACATAATACACTTCATATCATCTCCATTTTAATAAAATACAGATACAGCAATTAATCTTTGATTAGAACCTGTAAACACAAGAATCTAAAACTATTTCTATCAGATAGAAAAGGGGCAATTTTGTCATTGATGGACAACTGTACACGTAAAAGAGAAAGTTATCATTCTGTGATTTCCTTTTATTTTATTCTGTATACTTGCACCAACATCAACAGCTGAGAAACTCAACTTCATTGCTTCTACAACTAGCTCTTCTTGTGATCCCAACAAATTGTGGCTATGGAAAATAACCCACTTTACATACTAGTGGAAGACATGGGAGATGGCTTATCAAACACAGCCTGATCTGTGATTAACATTTCATTATCGTATCTAAAATCTACTCAGATTAGAGGGATAATGTGATTAACTACACTATCAGTTAATAAACAACATCAGAGTATGATAAAGAAAAAAATGACATTACATTTACAATAGATTTGGAAACTACCAATTGCAATTTACAATCTATTTACAACTATGCAGATTTTTATCAAGGTAGTGGATGGGAAAAAAAATGAATTTCTAGTACTGTTGCACCCACCATTAGTTAAAAACAACCAACCAAAACTCTTAAAGCACATAATAAAATAATAATGACAGTGCTTAAATTTGATATTATTTGACAATTAACTTGAACTTTTAATGAAGTAGTAATGTCCTTTCTCAGTAACACTGCTATATGCATGTTCAGGAACTCTGAGAACTACAAAAGGAATGAGAAAAAGAGGGGTTATAACCTGTATGAAGTGAAATGGAAAGTCAAGGATTTAGAATAATTATTCACTTTTTAATGGTTGTAGAATATTCTTTTAACTCACCTTTTCACAGATGTGACTTTCTTTTGATTAAAAAAAAAGGAGAATTTGGATGTCACTAACAAATGGGTTCAAAATTAGTAAGAATCTTGGTTTTAATTGGTTGACATAATTCAAGCTAGTACATTATTACAGTATGGAATCAAATCAAGAATAAAAGAGACGTCAAAGAGGAGTTACATACTTGATTCTTTATTAATAGACTATTACACCTGTCATTCTTGTGACCTCCACTAGAAATGTTAAAGAAATCAACTCAGAACAGTATTTTTCATGACTAAAATGGAACAAGGAAACCAAATTTTTGAGCTTTATCCAGATGTTCATTTTATTACTGGTATTGCTTTGAGTACAGTCATCGATCTTTCAGCAAGCACTGTTAGAAAGTGGAGGTTACATTTTACTTTGGCTAGGAGACTCAGGGAAAGATTGCTTAAAACTGTACCCTACCCACACCGCCAAGCAAAAGCTCAGAAGGGTCATTCCAAATGATTGCTATGCAAGGCCTTAAATGAAAAAATATTCCCAATTCCCCATATTTTCAAGTGATTTGTCTGCCAAGCTAGCAAGTTCTGGTCATAGATAAGTCTATGGCAAAGCATAAGAGTCAATGAAGTAATCAATCTAAATGAAGTATGAAATACAAAATGTTTTTCTGCATTGATTTCACCACATCTTGCAATAATCGTTCCAGCCTTTTTGATTGACTCTTAAAATTATAGCATACATTTTTCAGAGTGATGCATCTATAGCATCAAATCAATATATTCTTGTGTTCTGGCACAAAGTACCCATTATTAAGTACCTTTTAGAAAGCGACATTAAACCCCCATAAAAAAGACATATTCAAGTTCTGACTGGATGATAACTAAAAGTAATGAACAAACAAAACAAACAAAAACACAGAATGAGGAATTCTGAGGAAATTACATTGTTTTGTAAGGATAAAAGCATGAATCCGCAATCATAATTTGGCCTGACAGTTAACTTGACAACTGACATTCTATATATCTTCAAGAGCATACAGTTTTTCATTCAGCAATGTGAAAAGCCCTACGTTCCTTCTGGAAACTGGAAGCTAAAGAAAGCCACCAAGAAAGTGCTCAAATCAAAAGATATGCTGGTCGCATAACTTATCTATTTTTTTGGTTGCTTAAATTCTTATTCTTTCATATAAAATTTATTAGCATCTGTATTTTACTTCAAAACTTATTTTATTTCAAACTTAATATCCATCTTAGGCTTTTTTTTTTTTTTTTTTTTTTTTTTTTCTTTTAACACAGTTCTTCAATTGTTTATATTATCATAATCTCTGTTTTAATTTGAAAGAGGATTTTCCCTTTGAGGAAAATGCAATCAACATTTTAAGCACGTTATACAGATTTATAATAAAATTTCAGTGTTGTTTGTTTGTTTTTTTCTTAAAAAAATAATGGTTTAAAAATAATTTCCAAGTTAAATTCAAATATAAGTAAATGTACAACAGAAATTAGAATTGTAAAAAGCAGTTATGTTTTTGTTTTGTTTTGTTTTGTTTTGTATTTACAGTTTTGAATTATACCTAAAAAATGTAACTCAAATAACTGGACAGGAACAGCAGTTGAAAATCCAAGTCCTACAATAGCTCTTTGCACAACCTCTTTCAGTTGACATTGTCAAAGAAATTATGTATAAGTTTATCTTCTTAAAGACCAGAAACTATATCAAACATAAGGGGGAGATGACATATTTTAGATGAGACCTGTACAGAAAAAGCACTTGTATGATTTCTATTTTAATTGCTTACAGTTCCAATAGCTTGATGGTTTTGAGAAAAATGTTTCAAGAACTGTCTGGTTTTGGGACACTTAACCTATGGCTAATGGGAATACAGTCAGAGTGAAATAATTTATATTAGAATATTAGAATTGTGTCCAGTATGGCTTTTCACTTCTGCTACTTGATCCTGGACTGGACAGATATGTTGCAGCTTGGGGATCTCTTATTTGCTGCATTTCACTTTTGGATGTATTTGTCTGTATTAGAAGAAGCTGGAAGGTAAGTATTTTATATATATATATATATATACATTTTAATTTATTTATTTTACAGCTGAGACCATGTGATTTTTTTTTTCCTAGAAATTCATCAGCTTTTTTGATGAATTTTATTATTGATTATTCTTGGTAGTAACAGTTGAACATGTAAAATCATTTGACAAATTGCAAATACCAGCCAGGACTCTGAACTACTTAGAAGTCATTCCTAGTAGTCTTGCTAATGCTGATGGGTTAACAGATTTCTGTATAACTTCTATGCCCATACTAAAATAACTGTCAGGATTATAACCTTTATCCTTTTTTTAGTTTATAGAGTACTTTTTTTTTTTTTTTTTTTTTTTTTTTTTTTGGTCTCAAAACAAGAAGCTGAAAGAAACCATGCATGATTAGAGCATAGCTCAAGAACAAGCTACGTAGCTAGGAAGAGCCAGATGTGTGACCAATGTATCTGTAGCCTTCCTGGTCAAGAAGTGGCCAAATTTCAGAAGCTGCAGAGTTCTGCAGATGCTTCAGTTAAAGTGGTTTAATTACCTGCATTCTAACGTGGGCAAAAAGAAACAACCTCATGACCAAAAGCCCTTTGAAATTCCATCTACCCTATAAAATCCTTTTCTGTACTTACCCAGTCTTGCACCACCTCCTCTGGTGCCCACAGCTGTGCTTTACATCATTTCAGGTTCGAATCGGACTCTCTGACAAGGCCCTGGTGCTCACTTTAGGTAATATTCTTATAACCAAGAAATTGTATGAAAGCCTTCGTATTTAAGCTCATAGGTCTACAAACAGTTCATAAATACCAAGCACTTAACTACCACAATGGTCACTGAGTTAGGAAGTGCAACTGAATATACTCTACAGATGGAAGAAAAAGGCTGAGAAAAGTTAAGCAACCTTTCTCAAATGATAGCAGCATTAGAGAACAGTGAACTTGGCTTTGATGCTCCCCAAATGGAAAGAATTGAAGTCAAAACAATTGTGAAGTTTTACCTTTTTTTCCTAAGTGCTTTGGATGCCAGAAGCAAATGAGCATGGCTTTTCTTTGACTGTTTCCTTGCGACAGAAACCTCATTCACTCCCACACATGAGGAATCAGCCAAGTCAAGCGTCAACAGGAATCATTCAGCAAGAGTTCCTGAGTCACTCTCTCAGTTTCCATTTTGGGGTTTGAAAGGACAGCCAATAACTTCTGAAAATCTTTTTGAGAAAACAAGGTTGATTGGAATGAAAAACAAACCAAAAAAAACCACTGCATCCCTAACACAGAAAACTTTTTATCCTACAAATGTATACCAATCAAAAAACTGGAAAGCCAGGCAAAATAAATAATCAACCACTGAATATGATAAAAAAAAAAAAGCCACAAATAGTTCTGCTGATCAGCTCAAGTTTCTCACTGCCTTTCTAGCACATTTGTTGACTGCATTAAAGCATACTCAAGATTGTAATATAAGCACACAAGTCCTGAGCCAGACAAGTTCCTCTGTTCTGTCCTCAATTGTGGCAAACTGTGGATACATACAATTATTTGATGCTGTGGCTGGAGACAAGGTGAACACACAATGACACTTCTCTAAGTCAAATAAGTCACCCAAACTCCAGGCATTTGCAGCACAAGGAGTTTTTCTGCCAGCACTAGGTTTAAAATCGTTAGCTCTGAACAATTTTTTTTTGTATGTTTGTGTACAGCATTTATGACCCATGTAAACTTTCATCGTGTTTTTGTGGCAGTTCCCTAGTTTTAGCCTGCTCTGAATGGAGAATTTCTTTTTTTTTTTTTTTTTTTTTTTTTGGAGCCTGGCAACTTTCAGCTGACATGCCCTAGTTATTGTCTGAAAAAGAGACAACGAGTAGTCATTCCCAAGAGGTCTCCTTCACTTTATGTATGGTTTAGAGACCTCCACGTCTCAGCTATCCTTTCTCCTGGCTGAAATATCTTGGTGTGTTTCATCAGTCATTGTATGGAAGCTTTCCATACACTTGTACATCATATTCAGCTTTCTCTGCAACTTCTATTATACTATCCTCTTTTTTTAAATGGCAGAGGTAGTACCTAAAGTATTCAAAATATAACTACACCACAATTTTACAGAAAAACTTTATAGTGTTCTATGTTTAATTTTTTTATTCCTTTTCTGAAAAAATCCTAATATTTAAGATACTTTTTTAGACATTATTGAGAATTGAGCTAGAGTGTGACGCCTCCAATCAGTCAATTTGTTTTGCCAGGCTAAAGATTTCAACAACAGAAAAGTCATTCTCCTATGGCAACATGGCACTTACTCTCTGCCCGCACTGCCAAGAACAAATGTGCTGTTGGGTTCGTTAATGTTACCTGAAGCAATCTGTTGGCCTCACTGCCTCTACCTGTGGGCATGCCAAATTCACAACAGAAATAATTGTTTTAATGTCTTCCTCTTGTTTGGATGTTCATTTCAATAACTGCTCTCCTCCTGTCCACCATCTGAGAAATGAATTCAACTTCCTGGTCATTACTGAAATATTAAAGAAACAAAACAGAAAGGGATATATTCTTACTGTTCTTTCCTCAGCCTTTTCAGTAAGGTATTATCTACCTTCACCAAATATATAAGCAAAATAACAGCAAATTTTATTATACCTCTTATGTATGTAGGTCATTTAACTTTCTTGTACGTTTCTCCACATCAGCCTCACCTGCACCCTTGCCAAGACACTAAGACATATTAAAGAGGGAGGGACAGATTTTCTAGGAGACAGTTTAATATATTATCATCTTTGCCCTGTGCAAGACTCTTACCGCCTTCTCACAATTACTCTTGGGAATAAGACAGGAGCAGAAGAAAGGTTTTTGTCTTTACAGATAGCACTGCAAACTTTTTTCCTCAGTTTGGCCAGACAATCTGTTTTTTCTTTGTTCATCCGCATCTAGGATTACATTTCAAATAGGCCAAATAATTGCCAGAATTACAACCACACTGACATAGAGGTAAAGCCAGACACGGTCTTAAAATCAATACACAGGATTACATTCACGGCTGTCTACTGCCCACATTTTTTCAAAGGTCTTAGGAGGAATACACACTGTGGTAACTGCTCACTACCACCACTTCTGAGCTATCTCTGTAAACTTTCGTAGCATGGATATAGACAGACAACTGAGAGAAAACACTTTGAATTGGAGCAATTCTTTAGGCCAATTATCTGAAAACCAGGAGTTTATAATAGCAACACTGACTTAACTGTAATATAGCCTCACTGTAATAAATCAGTTGCTTGTCTTGTAAGTCACATGTTCTATAAATCAGAAATTTGGAATGTAAATCTCAGCACTTGTTCATAAATCAGCAATACTGATCAACACTAGGAATAATATTTTGGCAGTAAGTCACAGTTGGCAAAGATGTTCTCCTGTGTTAGCTCACTTAAAAATTGCTTAAAGCTGTATTTCAGAAATTTCCCAGCTGAGTCTCCCGAATGCATCTGGTGCACCTTGTGTTAACACAGGACAAGAACACAGCATGAGACAGCCCTGATAGTTCAGAGTAACTTTTGTTAGTCCAGAAGGATGTTTTGGAAAGACATTTCTGCTACTAATGTTTGTACCATAAAAGCTGTTAGTACCCAAGTAGATGTCTGAAAGGTTAACACCCCAAGTTTCTGCAAGCTGTGCGTGCCTACTTCAGAATCCAGCAATCTTGCTGACGGATGAAACCCATGCTACCTTATTCCATTACACTTAGTGCTGGGGCAGGAATGGGAGGCACAGACACAGGTTCAGTGATACCTCCATTAGAGCTACAGACCTGTCCCAGAAAACAATTTCCACCTAAAAGGCTTAAAATCCACACAGGTAAGAAAACAGGCATGGCATGTAGTGGGAAATGCATCTAACAGGGTAAAACAACGAGGCTGAAAGAAATAAGCTATTATTAGTTTGGGCTCATCAGCTACTATCCAGCTTAATGCTACAGCTCTTGGAACCTCATCTCATCACTAACAGCTACAATTTTCAAATACATATCAAACGTTTTACCTAAAAGGGAAGAAAACATATCATGAATTCAGTAAGTACTCCGGTTTATTTTCTGGCTTGTCAGTGCAAACTTGCCAATGGTTTTCTTAAAAACAAACAGAAAAACAACAAAAATGGGCAAGCGAATTTCAAATTTTCAGGATCCTTTCTAGTTCAGTGAAAATGGCACAAGCTAGAAATAACACTTCTTTCTAACACGCGTGTTTAATGTGAAGTACATTTCTAAGTGAAATCTATTTATCTTTTCAGTGCAATCAGTACCCGGAACAAACACACACACATAAATGTTTATTTAGAGCAGCATGAACTGTCAGTGAGTGTTTACTGAAATTAGGAAGGATAATCAGGGTTCAGGCTTAATTCTTTTTCCTGTACATCCTTCAATACATAAAGAAATATAATAAAGGAAAAGTTATTTGCTCTCTATTACTTAATTTTGAAGAACTTATTGCTGGAAAATACCATCATCAATAAAGAGCAATGCTAAATGAAATAACTTTCTTTCCTCATTAGAATTATATACTGTCTTTAATTTATTATTATTATTTCTTGGTATTCTAATATAAATCAGTGTAATTTCTGAGAGTTAGACTAATTTTGCTTTCTTTCCTAAACTACCCCTAATTCTGCAGATTCTATGGATTTGAGATGGTGATTTCTCTTGTGGAAACCTGTAACCTCCAAGGGGTGTACCTGATACTGCTCTAACAAATACTGCACCAGAAGAATCCAGCTTCTATTAACAGTGTTGTTCCCTCAGTTTACAGGAACACCACGTTGTCACTGATGTGACAATGTAACTTGGCCCGAACGCAACTCTTGTGCTGTCCATCTACTTGCAAATTCCAGTGGCAGAACTGGCAAAATAAAAGAATGCCATTAAAAACACTCCTCAAGATCTCTCAGGAACCTTGTACTCGCAGAGCAGGATTTCACGAACCAAAGGTTTGACCTCAAAGAATGTTCTCCAAACGTGACTGCCACTGCTCTTTCCCACAGCACTACAGATGTAATTAAATGACCAAATAAAAGGCGAGGGGCGATTCTGTGGAGCCATTAATTGTAACAAAATGGTCCTGTGCCATCAACCAACAACTGTGAAGGCCTGATATATGCCTTTTGCTCCAGTACCTTCTCCAGAGGCCTCTTGCAGAAACACGTATTGGGCATAACTCACAGCAGCTATCAGAAATGAATTCTGACAGTTTGTTGCATCTTCCCCCTGCCCCGAATCCATGTAGATTCATGCTCTAGAGGCAGAAGAAGAACATTTCTGTGGGATTATGGACTATGAATTACAAGACTGGTTTATTCAGAAAATAGAGGAAGATAAATATCCTGTATAATTCTCCTGTAATTACAAATTCAGATGAAAAGACTGACATGAAGTCCCTATTTTAAAACTATTTTCATATTGTATTTATGAACATTGAACTAGTCTGGTATGTTCTATTAAAATAATAATAATAATAATAATTCTCGAGCAATTTTCAGAGATGTAGTTGAGGTTCCAGTTTATTTTTGTGATATTTGTACTAGAACATCCTTACATAATGCAGATGTCCTATGTCTGAATGCCTTTACCTTCATAAATACCTGGGAAAGGGAGTTATAATGGGAAACATTAAGCAAATTTAGTATAAAGTTTGCTACCCTATCATAAAGTGATTATGGAGTATCTGTCATTTACCTTCAGAGTAAGCAATAATGGAAGAATTAAATTTTAAATTAATAACTATATAAAAGATGACATTTATAGTTCAGCATTTAGGACATTTAAAATGGTGCAGTGATTTAAGTGTGGCATTTGGCACATGGGAACAACTACAAAAAAAAAAAAAATCATTACAACAGCTTTAGCTTTTAATGAAATAAGTATCAGTCACTACTTCATTTCTGCATGCACCTTCTATGTTAACACTTTCCTAAAGAATTTGATTAGTATTTTAGAATTTTTGACCAAAGCGCATTATTGGAAAAGGGGCCATCGAACATACAAGACATGAGGTCACTTCCAAGCCAGACCAGTGCATGTCACTAAATGCCAACATGCTCGTGTTACTTAGACAAAATGCAGTACAATCCCATGTTGCAGCCTTAACTCTACTCATGACATTTGCAATCAAACAGTTAGACATTGCTGCCTATTAAGTTCTGAGGAATGTTTTCTCTGATGCTCCTGGAGCTTCTTCCTGGTATACACTGTTTTATGAAACATGTAGGTGGACAGAAGTGGAAGAGTATCAGTCCTTGTAGCAAGTGAATGCTTACACAGGTTCACACAAATTTTTATGACATGTAGGCAGCTGTGTTTGTGTTTTTGAATAATTTCAAAATATTTCAAAGTGATATTAAAATCTCCACCATGCAATACATTTTAAAGATCTACGCAGACTGACAAACGGTAAGAAAAGTATTCTGAAACATAACCTTTGATTCCAAAGGGATTTTGTAACTGTGCAAAAGGAAATTGAAAGTATTTGATAGTTATTTGTAAAGAACAATGTCCAGACTTGTGAAGGATTTTAATAGCATATTACAATGCAGATAAAATATTTCTGCCATACAAGTATTTCCTAAGAATCTCTCAAGGATTCTTGACCAACCTTTAGTAACTGAAAAGATTATAAAAGTGTTTCTGAAGTACAACTGAAAACTGTTAAAAGTATGCAACTATGAGCAGGTAAGGTTGTTCTTTTTACAAGCTTATTTCCCTAACAAAGTTTACACTGCTCCATTGCATGTATTTTGACACTCCAGAGAAGATTTTTTTTTTTATGTCTAGCATCTAAATGTTCTCATGTGTATGAAGGAGGGGATTAAGAGGATAATGAAGGAAAGGTAATCTCATTGTCAGCAAGATTTTAACTTTACTTGCACTCATCTTTTTTCTTGTACAGGTCATTATTTTTGCTGACTTACTCTTCCAGTGGATTAAAGACATTAAATGCAACTTACAGATGAAAGCAAAATAAAACATGGAAACACTGCAGTTTCTCAAAATTCAGATATTCATTTCCTGTCTCTCCGTGGCTTTCTTGTCCAGGATACACTAGTTTTTGAAATATTATCCTCATAAACAACAAGAATTGTTAAGTCCCATTCTGGAAGTTCATTTTTGAATCATAAATGAAACTCTGGGGCAGATGCAACTCACCTCCTTCTGTGAATGTAAAGTGGGATAGGTAAACATAGGTAAATGTTATGTATTTCAAAACACACAAAGTTTAATCAAATTAAAGCTCTGCTTCACATTCTTTGGCTCTACTTCCAAGGAAACATTTCTATTCTAACTAGCTGAATATTTACTTTAATACACAGCACTGCAAAATATCATCGTACTTCTGTTATTTGCCCGAAGGAAATTCATTTCAAATATGAAACTTTTACACAATATTTACTGTTCAAGTATTGCAGTTTTTATTAAATGGGACTGGAGAGGATGCCAAGGGATTTAAAGAGAGAATTAATAACAACCATTACTAATTTAGGCTTATGCACTACTTTATTGCAAAAGCAAGGACAAAGATAGGAAACCAGGGATAATCCAATTGGTACTAAACATTTTGAACCTATTAACTGTATTTGAACCAAACATGTTTAAAGAGAAGGCTACAGAGCTAAAATAAGACCCGTAATCCATCTGAGATAGCATAAAAAAATAATTTTTAATTTTTGTAAATGCGTGATTATAGTATGCAGGTACATCTTCGTCACCTTTATATGATCAACAGTGATTCCAGTGAGATCTCCAATATAGAAATACAAACTTAAACATACAACAAAAATGCTACTGTAATTCATCAACAAGGCTTAAAAATATTTCAATTGGCAGTTCTTTTTAAAATAGCAACGCTAGAACAAGACCAGGACCACAGAATAATTCAGACTGGAAGGGACCTAAGGAAAAATCTACTCCAACCTCCTGCTCAAAGCAGACAGAAGACTGTACAACCTCTCTTAGGCAACCTGTTCCAGTGTTTGATTGCCTTCGTCTTACAGAAGATTTTCCTTAAATGCTCTCAGAGATAAGTAAAGATATGTAAGGATATCTAAGTGCAGTCAGGACTGCAGTACAGAGAAAAGGACTATACATTTTAAAAATATGATATACCTCATTTATACAATTAGCCAGGGTGAGAAATGAGTCTCTGGTTTAATTTCAAAATTAATGATCTGGTCTGCTATTGTAGTATCTTTACAGACAAAACAGAAAAAGTACAGAGAAACCCCACGTTATTGGAAATCCATACCATTAGAGTCTCTCTTTCTTTCAGTAGACAGGGTGGATGCTCTCCTTTTAATTCAACATGAGCATTCTAAATTCAATCCATTCTCTGTTGGTGTTATATAACAACCATTTTGAATTAACTTACTCTTTCCCTAAAGTTACCCATAATATGTTAAGTGAAAAAACAATTCTGTTTCAATGGCCATCACCGCAAACCAACAGCAGTCAATGGTTTAATCTAATTTCAGTACAGATGTCAGCAGAAAAAAAAAAAAATGAAACAAATCTCACATGAGTCTCAACAATGTTCTTTATGATGTAGTAATAAAATTTCTATCTGTAAATAAATGGAAAAATGTTACATATAATAGTTTTAATGAACATCAGACATTTATGTTTCATACCCAATTGTCTTCTTAGTTCTTCAGTCTGTCTGTAAAATCTAAATTTCAGATCAGATAGTCAAAACATAGAGGAAGAAGAGGAGAGAGTCCAACTGAAGCATTCAAAAAGCATTCAGGCATTTGTAACATGTAAAATCTAAAATGCTCTTTCTTTTATGAAAATATTAATGTAAGGATAAAATGTTTCTCGTGCAGTTGCCACAGCAAAAGATCTCCCTGAGTCTTCCTAGTTTAAAAAGCTAATATTTAATTTAAAACATTCAAAGCAATGTGTAATGGGGAAACTATGGATATCTTAAGTGAATAATAACTGCCAGTGAATTGCCTCTTTTGAGTATGGTTCACATTACACAGCTAATCTAGCAGGCTCAGTTCTACCGCCATAATTTCTAAGAAAGTATCTTCTACATACCTAATTCTGGGTATAAGTACATGTTTTATATACATCTTCCACTCCTCTTCCAAAGTATGTCAACCAATTAAATCTGTAGAACACCCAGAGATGCGCTAGCAAGTTTGCATGGCTTCTTACAGGAGGAGCAAAGAGCGTGTCCCCACACTGAAATAATTTTATGATCAGGTTTCAAGGTCATACCGCAAACGATGAAATTTTTTCTCCATGGATCAAAGTATCATACCAGCATAACACCACAAACTAACTGAAGATGACACAGTTTCTTAGTTCTTAGTCCTTACCTATCTAATCCTATCCTCCTCAAAAACGTCAGACTAAATCCCTCAAAATTTTTCACTCCTAAATAGAATCTAAACAGAACGCATCAATTAAATTATTCCCTTCTCATTCTTTTCAAGGCTTTCTTATGATGAAAAAATACTGAAATTCCTGCAGAACTTAAAAATAACCCTCTATGGCAGACTCCTGCCATAAAAACTTTTCAGCATGAACATTAAAGCCAGGACTGAAGACAGGAAGCTGTCACTGAAGCTGTTAGGGAACTTTCACAGGAAATGAAATTACAGCTCCTTTACAGGAAGCACGTGAATATGGCAGCACAAGCACACACATATGTAAATTAATCCAGTGGCTATTCTGTGGGCGAATTTTGCACAAAAAAAATTATGA
This sequence comes from Nettapus auritus, assembly GCA_011076525.1. Lineage (NCBI taxonomy): Eukaryota > Metazoa > Chordata > Aves > Anseriformes > Anatidae > Nettapus > Nettapus auritus. Next base: position 4,241,124 of record CM021768.1, read on the forward strand.
AATCTGACTGGAATTAATGGCAGATAAGTAAGACAACTTTCCCTTCATTTGTTTATTCCTACAAGGAACTTCCATGAATTTATGAGTGAAAAGAAAGGTCAAAAAGCATGCATAATATACCAGTGTGACATGGTAGTGAACTTCAATGGACAGAATCCAAAAACTTTTCCTCCTTTTTATTAATTAATTAACTAAATGGGAATATAAGTGGCCATGTTTATTTCTTTCTGTTAACAATCTAAACAGTTTCAGTATGCACTTACCACTAATTATTTATCTGTTGTTGTTGTTGTTGTTATTTATAATGAATGGTAAATAATATAATAGAATGCAAAAATATGCAGAAGATGTACAAATATCCTTGCATCAAGTAGCTTAAATATTATCATCATCACAAGCCTATACAATGCTGATACAAACATGGAGTTAACTTTGTGGTAAAAATCTTTTATGGAAGAGATAAATCTTATGCATTGGAAAAGAACTGAGTGTTTTATGCTAACGTATATAAAATTAGCTACAGCAAATGACAATGAAGTATATTAACTTAATGGTTCTGATGATCATTAGCTGGAATTATACTTGAAACATTAGTGAAGATATAAAAGATACCCCAAACAATTGTAAGAACAGGAGCTTAAACACCTATGCTTAGGAACTGGTATGAGCTTATTCTGCAGAATAAAAGCTGCACTGCACTGCAAGCTGTCATAGTCCTGGCACAAAACCTGTTATCTCTGGAGGCCTCTGATCCACAAAATCTCAATTCCTGAACTGCTTTCAGGAACCTCAGTTTTTATTACTTAGAAGTCAGATTGCTTTTTGTTGCTCCCCTCTCATATAAAACCCAGTGCAAGGTGATTTTTCTTTCCCATACACCTTTCCAACTACCACTCCTATGTTCTCGTTCCATCCTGTGTTCACCAAATGAACTGCTTGTGTTTGCTCCCAGGGAAACGACCTCTCCAGCTCCATTCCAGACAGCCTCCAGCTCTGCCCCTGCTCCCTGCGCTGCACTGACACTGCTTTCAGCAGTCTCTAACTACATCTCACTGGTTACAGTTCAGAATCAATACTCGTTTCATCCTAACTGACCTGCCAGCCACTTCTGACAACCATCAGCCACTTTCTTTTTCATGGTATCTTATCATTATTAACTTCTGTGTCGATCCTCCACTGATATTCTTCAAGCATTCCCAGACCAGCATCCTGAGGGCAGTGAATACAACTCTGTATGACATCCCTACTTCTTCCCCATACCCTGGCTCAGGGTAATCTCTCAAACAAATTCACTGCTTTACAGGACTAGAATAGCCCCAAAATCTCACTCCTGTGTAACGATGTCAGCTCAAATCCCATAATCTCTGCATCACTTACATTTAGTTACACGCATTATTATCTTTATCTACTTAGAAAAATTCCAAGCTGCCTCTCTGATATAACTTTGTGAATGTCTAATCAAAAGAACAACTTCAGCTTTTCTAAAGCAGAGTTTTCATGTTTCCCAAAGCTGCTCTAAATACTTATCTTTGGTGGCCACCAAGATTTATATCACCATATTACTGTTAGCCCCCTGGTTAATAGTAACCTGTTCCACAGATCCATAGCACGAACACATTACTTTTATGATTCTTTTCTCTCTCCTGCTGCAGGGTCTTACTGACTTTCCTTCGTGGCACTACAGAGATACCAAGCTTCACTAAAAGTCTTCCCATGTAGGAATCACTCCCTATCAGTAGGCTCGTCATTCTGCCACTAAAATGGGGAATACTGAAATGGGGGATTACTGAGAAGGATGAAACTATGCTCATGCCCACTGCTTCATTGAGAGGCTAAGTTAAGGCAGAAATAAAACTTTTAACACTCATGGATCCACCAACCTTTGAAAAGATTCACACACCTTCCCATCATTTTTCCTTCCTCTTGATTAAATGGCAGGAAGATGAGATATTATTATTATTTATTTATTTTTTTTTAATATGAACAAAAATTATACTAATGCTTGAAAGCACGTAAAAATGCAGTTCAGGGAGGTAGTTTTCCACCAAGATGAAACAAAAAATAAAAATATAATAGATAAAATAAAATGTCCATTACCAAATAGATCGGATGTCTCCATTCTCCCCAGTAATCACTAGTTCCAAACACTGTAGGGAAGTTAAAAAGATTGTGGACTTTGTTGTGAATGTTCATAGAAGCCCACACCGACAAATAGTCTAGCTAATATTATGATTGAATGATGTAATCGAAGTAATTAATAGCAATTATGAAACTCTTACATTATCACCCTCATTCCACAGCCTCACTTCTTTCTCTTTTTGTTTTCCCCTGATTACACCCAAAGTAGTTCAAACATCATCAACTGTATCAGCATCCCCATCCCAAAATACTGACTTCTGGTTTTGCAAGAAAGAATTAAAATCTTTGGCACAAACTGACATTTTCCCTTAAAAATGTAGTTTTGCTCAGTGTTCAGCTTCCTTTAAAAAGTTTTGGTCATATTTTAGGTAAGTTGTAACTGTATCTAACACAGAACACAGTGGGAACAAGATCAGTAGAGACTGAAAACCTCTTCTGCTCAAACTTTCTAAAAATAGAACTGTCAGTTCTCCCTCTACAAACACTAATTAAACAAGAAATTTGTATTTCTATAAAGATAAAAAAGCAATTCCAGTCCTAAAATATTTTGCTGACTAAAATATTTTGAAGAGGTAGGCATTACAAGCATAAACTGTCCTTCATTCATTCATCTTGTAGTCTGCCACCTTGTATGGATGTCAGGCCAGGCAAAAGAGGTAGGATCATAGTATACTCGTTTGAGACATTTACACCTCAGATCATAAATCAAAGTGCTGGTGCTCTATAATGAAAGATCGATGGTGTTTTTGTAGAAAGACCCTATAGAATTTTATAAATAATGAGAGTTTAGTGGAATGTGCAGGCAACATAGAACAAACTAAATTTTTTTCCAGAGGGGTTTTTAAAACCACATCTCAAATGTGATAAATGTGGTGTGAAGGGAAAAGCCACCTATGTTAATGCACTGTGCAGCATAAAGTATTCAAAAATTAGAAGCCAAAGCATTTACTTTCTGCTGTTTAATGGTTAAGCAGTCGTTTCATCAAGACATTTTCTCTTGTTACAGCAGCAGTGGGTCACAGCTAGCATTTCTTAAGATTTTACAGATGGCACCAAAACATGGTCTTTTTTTTTTTTTTTTTTTTTTTACTAGCAAAGGTGTTGATCTGAGTATTTTAACATATCTGTAGCTCACTGAAATGCATTGCATTTGTAACATATATATTTCTACAAATTCATTGCACTTTACTCTTAAACAATGGAGTAATATAGTCATCAACTAGGGCACTGTTTGGGAGTCACAAGAATAGCTTTTATTTATGAACTTAACTTCCTGATCGTAGGCAGGAGGGTGTCTTGAAGCCAGATGCCTCATACATCAGACATGGGGCAGCACCGATTACCCTGAAGGCTGAGGATTTAGGTTGAACAGCCTCCTTATTTCATTTTTTTCCAATTTTCCTTGCTCTCTGCTGTTGTCCCCACTGGCATGGGAGGGAGGGGGCTGGTGCTGGGGATGATAATGCAGACAGTGGGCAAAAAGCTCTTCCTTTCTGCCTCGTCTACCTCAAGGACCTCACCTCCTTTCTCTCTCTTTCCTTGGTACGAGAATCAAGCCTTGACTCCTTTGGTGCCTCTCCTCTCCTCTCACTAATAATGCGGTATTCCAGCACAGAGAAATGAACAGAGCTCAGCAAAAACAGGGACAGAAGCAACAGCTCAATTACCTCTTCACAGGTAGAAAGTTCAAGCAGCAGTTACTCTGATGCTCTTGAAATGATCCCATGAACCAAGAATACTGTCAGGGAGCCTTGACAGTAAGGTATTATGGCCCAGGGCTACAAAACAAAGTCTGAGCCTCTAGCCTGGGCAATAATGTCTGCCTGAAGACTTTTACGTTAGTGTTTCCCATACAGCTGTCCCAATGTACCAGTGATGCTCTTAAAACTTGCTTTTAGCAGACACTTTAAGTCCTCAAGAGGAAGGGGATCACTTGGGAAATAAAAAAGTTCTTCTACCATTTCAGTATTTAAATCAAATACTGTTATTAGTCTGGAAATATAAAAGTTTCCTTATATTCCCTTCTGTGTTCTCCCTTGCTTACTCTAGAAATGTAAGAGTGTTAAAAGTGACAGGCCACTTGATAATTACTACACGAGATCACTACTTGTCACTTGCAGCTTCCCAGCCTGCATGTTTTTTACCCTCTACACATGTCTGGGTGCTGCTCTCTCCCAGTCTGCTGGAGGAATCCTGCTTCAGTCAAAGACAGAATTGTTAGCTGAGCACACATCAATACCAGATCACTGACTCCACAGTGCTCTAAGTTCATGTTTTCAAATGGCATTTGGAAGAAGGTAGATGTTCTCTTTGAACATAATTTTACTGAGTAGGTTACATGAGGCATGCAGTCTTACTAGATTGTCTTTTCAGAGGTATGCTGCCAATCAGTTTGGGTTGCTTTACTATTTTAAAATCTGTCAAGGAAGTTCAGAGTAAATAATGGTTGCCTTTCTATGTCATCATAAATCAAAGGAAATAATGAATAAAAACAATGTTCCACTTCATAAAAGTTCTTTCTACTCTTCTAATAGATTATAACTTAGAAAAATATGGTTGCAAAGACTATCTCTATGTCTAATGCATCCAAGAGATTTCAGGGGGGAAAAGACCGTGGTAACTGATAAACAAGATTTACCTGATTACTGCTTAAAAATGTTATTTAACGAACACCTGTGTTCACAAGCTTAGAAGTGGTGGGGAACACAATTCTTTTCTTGGCCCTTTCAAGGTCATGATAGCCTTTATGCTCTAAACAGTGGTAGCCCAAAGTCATACAGTTAGTTTTAAGTTATTGCAAAACATTGATGTTAATTCATCTAAAAGAACACCTATTCATTTTGATGTATTTCTAGAAGGGACTTAGCCTACTTGGAGGCTGCAAGAAGTCAATAAATTTCATCAGCGTTTATAATCTCTTGGCAGCGACTGAAAAGAAATGATGAACTGACAAAACAGAGAGAATCAGTTAAGTGAAAATGCTAAGCCAGTCTTACAAATGTGCACGCCTTCTTGCCTCAGATAAACAGAGACACTGTGCAGTTACAAATGCTGATATCTGCTTTGCTAGTCAGCGTAGCTCCTTGGACCTTCTGCTCTTCTTAAATTTCAGAAAAGCCAGACATAAAATTAGGTAAGTTAATGAATTTTAAAATCAACTGTCCCTACAATGAGTGTTTTATATCTATCCATCTCTATGGAGAGAGACAGAGAGAGATGTGAGCACAAACACTTAGCACTGTAAATATTTAAGTTCATAGTTTTAGTCTGCTTATATGAAATCCCAAGTCTTCCTATTGCCTTTTACTTACAGAATAAATTACATGTTATGCAATGAACGGTATTAATTTACTTGGGAGTTTCTGGCCACTTATTGAAAAATGCAACTTTTTTATCTTCCCTTTTCCAACTTTCTAATTATTAAGACCAACTGTCTGCCCATCTCAGGACTTCCAATCTAAGGACAAAAAGTCTCTTCCTATGAGCAACAATGAGCTGAACACTCTGGTTACTTATCCATGTATTTTGGTCAACCAATGCTCAACCTGCTCAGTCTGTTTGGCTTAGGACCTCTTTGGGTCAAGTCTTCATAAGATGCCTTACAAATATACAAACAATAAAAATCAAGTTGGCAACAGTGCTCAGTGCTATTCTGTGATACTCAAGAAACCAAAATATCTATGGTATTTTCCTGATACATAAGTGTGAATTTAGAAGTATCCTAGTAGATAAATAAGAAGCAAACATAGCTGTGATAGCAAGAAGAGTAATGAAGAAGTTCAGGTTTAAATGAATGCAAGATTCAAGGTCTCAAACACCTGGAATGCATACTTGAACAATTAATTAACTTCTGTTTACTACACAAACTGCACGCATTTATGCAACACTGCATGCTAAATTACAACAAAGAAATCCATATAAGATACTCGTTAGAGCTACATATCGATAAAGACTTTCAACTGTTGCAGTATTAAAATGTTAATCCGTGCTCTGTGACAGAAAATTGACTTTACTGCCCATTAAGTACTGACACGTCTTTTAATGTTTTTGATACTTAAAATATTAATTCTTAAACAGGTACCACATGGGTATGTTAGACAGCTTAGTGGAAACTAAGGAAAGCCTTTAAGAAATTGTGTCTTTAGAACTGTCACCTTCAGTGAAGTAGGATTATTTTTTTTAATGAAAAATGATTACTAAAGGCACTAAGGAAGCAGTATGGGCGTGTCTTTTTAAAGCTGCTGTTACCAGAACAATACTCAAAGAATTTGTGGCATTTATTTAATTATGTCCTGAAAGATAAATTCTTCAGTTGGAAGAATGTGTTCATCAGCACATGCAACAAAACATTTCATATTTTAAAACAAAAGTAACATGAACAAAATGCTGCACAGGAAATTCTTCTCATTGTTATTACATTGTTTTTGATATATTTTATTTATTTTATCATTCTAAAGAGCCTGCAGGATGAAATAATGTAAGAAAGAGTAGAACGGAAATGGAACAGTTATCATGATGGGGAATAAAATTCTATGTGGGAGACTAAAATTCCATTATTCTACAGGACAAGATTGTTGTTTAACCTAAAAAAACAATAGCCCTTGCTTATCTTCTCTCTTCACTATGATCGCCATATCTAAAACACCTTTACATTATGTTACCAATAAAAGGGCCAGATCCTTTGCCAACTTAAAGCACTTTACATCTATTTTAATCACTTTACACTAAGTACCTTTCATATTTCTAACCAACAGCAATTGAATTGAAAAACGCTACTGACATAATTAACTTAATCTACTGTTCCAAGTTACTATGGTTGAGAAAGACACCTGCAAATGGAGGTTTGTATATTCTTTGTAAAGATTACAAGCTGTTGTACTCAGTACACATAAGCAAGTACTGGAATTATACCTCTGATAGGCACAGTGGTTTATCAGTAGAAACAGGGTCTTGTAAATAAAGACAGCAATATACTACTTCTCTACCTCTGACTCTTTCTCTCTCTTCCTTGTTGCAAGCAGCCAGCTAATAAGCGGACCCAGGGAAAAAGTAACTGGAAATTCATCCGAATTTTGTGGTAATGTTGTGGTTTTATTGGCTGAAAAAGTAGCCTTTCTGCTATTTCCAGGGCAACTGTTCCATTGAAGAAGTAACAATATTTTAGAAAACACTACATGTGGACAGGGAAAGCTTCCATTCTCAAACAAAAATATGGCTCACATTTCAAAGCTATATCTCTCCCTGAAGTGTTGAGTGCATCCGTCGCTCCTAAGAGTACAGTAAAATTCAACAAAATCTATGTGGCTTCATATTAATAGTGGAAAAACAATAAATACTCTCCAATTACTCTTACATGTAAGAAATATATTCCTTCAGGATATACCTTATCGCTTCAAGCTATGAGAAAAAACTTAAAGACATTTTAATATCTGGGAGGAATAGACTTATGCATGCAGTATGTAGAAGAGTTAATATATAGTAACTATAATAGTCAGACACTAAAAAATTATCTGCTTAGAACAGGTGACTAACCCAGTAATTATACATACATATTGAGGTTGGACATTTAGCTTTCAAGTTAATTACCAGGAAAAAAATAAAATTAAATAAAATAACCTGGGGTGTCAGCAGGAAATTAAAAAAAAACTGATGTGTTAGAAACACAAAGCAGAGCAGTCTGCTTCAAGGCTCAGATCAATTTAATTTTTTAATCACTCTCTTACACATTTATTCTATTATTCATACTCATAATTTATTCATCCCAAGATGCACCTGTGAAACTGCTAGATACTGAAATTTTGGTGTATTAGCTTTGGAAAAGTTGGGATATATTTACTTCTGAAAGTACATGAAAAATAAGAAATTTACCTCTTCTGCTTTGAGTGGCACATAGCTCTCCCTGCATGAACACATAGCTTAGTTTTTGCTAGCTACAGTGACACTAGATGTTATGCATTCAATCGTTATATATTTAATTGTGGAAGCTGTTTCTGAATACACATACTCAAATTCACCAAGGTCCAGATCCAAAGTTCCTGAAATTAAAAGTTTTCAGCTGGCTTTCCATCAGCTCCTGCACTCCATAAACATCAACACTTAGCCAAGTCCCCCCCTCTCTTAAATCTACATAGGCACTATCTATCTCAAACTGAAACAGATTCCTGTGATATATCACTTTTCTCTTGGCAGTTGGACAGAGAACAAAATGAATAGATTCTGGGGACATGTACAGTCATCTCGAGCTATACATTTGCTCTAAATCCTTTGTTTTCACTATCTGTGTTTGGAAAAAAAGATAGGTGACATATATCCCGCAGCCTTTCATCTCCTAAACACATTATAATTAAAGAACCAGGACACGAGGCATGTTAATAAAGTTAAAAGACAGACTAATTGGGACTTTAAATCACACCAACCAGCTTCAGTTCGGGTGACATTTACTTTTAGTCCCAAGATTTTCATGCAATGTGTTTATGCAGCAGCTACCTCCACCTCCTCTGCCTGCCTGTATGGCGAGGTTTTCAAAACCTGTGCTACCATAGCCTGAATTTGGGATTATCTGAGGTGTTCAGACAGAAGCTTTACAAAAATCAAGGCAAAGAGAGGCTGAGTGCTGGGAAAGGGCTTTAACAATAATTTATTTTGCTGCAAATCACATCAATGAATTTGCCTTATTCCCCCTGAAGTATAGAGCAGACTTCTACTTCATACACATAACTAGTTCAGCTGTCCACTAAAAAATAATTTAATTTTTTAAACACTTCTTTTCCTCCTGTATTTTTTTTCTCTAACAAATTTGTGAAGCAAAAATAGGAAATGCTTATGGTTTAAATGTAGTGATTTTCATACCGTTTGTAAATAAAAGCTTTAAAATGACCTAATTTCACAGCAAAACTATGCTCAGTTCAGCAAATGGAGATCCATCTGAGATCTGAAATAGGAATTCTTAAGTTTCTGATCTTCTTATAAAATATTTTGATCCCCAAAAGGGGAAATAAGTAAAAGCTTAGAGCAATTTGAAAATGAAGAAAGATTAAGTGCAGTTAATGAAGTCTGGAAATAATTTCATTTAATTATCACATCTTATATTTTGTCATTTATTAATCTTGTCAATGAAGTGAACCAAATTATCACTTTATCCTTCTTTATTTGAAATTAAAATATTTTGTTATGCTTATGTGGGTCTACTGAAGCAGCTAGGTGGTATTTTAGTTTCAAAGCATTTATAAAAAAAAAAAAAAAAAAAAGATGAAGAATACTGAATACTGGTGTATGGATTTAGTATTTCACCACAGCCCACTACAAGAAGCAGGAGGAGGGAGTGTTATCTCTCAGATTATTACTTTGACCACAGAGAATTGAACAAATAATGGAAATAGAAAAGAGGATGTACACAGTGGCATTATCAAATGCTGATGGTAGAAGACCAACTGACCTGGGCAATGAATTGGGTGACTGCAGCTCTCACACCTCGTGTGCGAGGGAGCGGACATCATGGCAGCCTACTCAGACCACAAGGCCTTACACACTACAACCTCATGCTGCCCCCCACATGAAATATCAGATTTTCTCCCTGGGAACTTCAGCCAGTTCCTGTCAACTTTCACCCTTTCACTGGCAACTTACCACTGAGTGTTCTTGCAGAATATGCTGACAAAGTTTAAGATCATTGACCTGTAAGCTCATTAGGTGCCATCATTATAAATACAGAGGAGTCTCAGAAGTTTCAGGAGACTCTGCATCATGGTCAGTCCCATGTTTTTGTACACTTTCAAAAGCCTTCATGTAAATACATATAACTGTCTGACCATTATGGTGGTCAGATCTACAAATTCCTCTCTGGGAGGAAAGGAAAATAGAGGAATATAAATTGAGATATTCCTTCACCAACTAATGGTACTGGTAGGTTCTCCAGAGGACGGCAAGGCACAGAACCTGAAAGACCAATGAACTTGTGTGAAGGCAGGGCGGAGAACCTAACAAAGCCTCACGCTTCCCTTAGTGCAAGTTAGCATCACTCTCCTTGCTAAAACTGTTGAAGCAAAAACGTGAGCATTTAAGTTAGTAATTTCCACTTTCAACAGATTCTTTACTGAAGTTATAATGTCACTGACAAATCTGGTTTTACATCCATCCTTCCATTTCTTTGTTTTTTTAAGAAAAGGTGGTACACTACAATTTTGATGACAATTCTAGATTATTAAAATGTGTTACTCAGAAACTGGAGTTGGCACCCAGGTTGAAGCAAGATCATGAAAACAAGATGCAAAAGTACAAGTCCTGCTTCCAGCCAGAACTACAATGTTACAGATACACTGAGAGCACTGAAAAATATATGTGGAAAATTAATTACTGACTGAACATTCAAAAATGAGATCTCCTACATTTTGGTGCATTGCAAAAGGATGGAATAACTTTTTCGCACATTGTAATGTTCTTGTAAAGAAACTTCATATTATTCTGGGGAGGAAAGGGAACTCAGTATGACAGAGGTATAATTGTCTTTCTTCTCTTTGTTTACTAAATATTACCCACCTTAATTATTAAATTTCTTAAATGCAATATGTGCTTAAAAAACAAACAAACAAACAAACAAACAAACAAAAAACACTAATCCATTGCTGCATTAATCCAATGCTGTGTAATGATACAATTAAAAAAAAAAAAAAAATGAGAATTACTGAGTTACTATTATCCAGAAATGCATATTAAGGGAACAGTGTGTATAGGACTATCACAGATGTTTAAAGTACATGTTCATCACTCACACTACTGGGTTCAAGAACAGTTCAAGAGATACAGTGCTTATTCCACCTTCTTAACTGACTTGACTTTTGGGTGCTTTTTAAAATCTCATCCTTGTTATTCTCTGGATTCTTTTTATTTCATAACGGCAAACCTCCTCATGAATCAAAGGACTGAATCATTCACTGCACAACTCAATCTGACATACAGCAAATTCTTCTGCCCATACAGCACTGGATAGAAATAGGTCATATTGAGGTGAAGGCTCAATATTCCATTATAATAAAATAATGGCAATACTTAGTATGGCTTTCCATCTCAAAGAATTTTAGAAACTATTATTAATCTTCATACTTTGCTGTGAAATTGCACGGCCTAAGTGAATAATTTCCATATTTCTTCCTTTTTGCATTCATATATCTTAAACTTAAAAATGGTATCACTCTGGTTGAAAAGCAGAGACTATAAACTAATAACGGACATTATTTTTAGAGGTATTTTGGTTCTTGCAGTTTTAAAGCAACACTACTCTAAGGCCAGAGAAATTATAAGGTAGAAATGGTGTCCTGTATCTTGTTCACAAAATTGTTATATAATCTTGATATTAAATATAGAATTATATGAAAACAAATTATTTAAAAATGCCAGAATGCAACATACTTTAATAATCCAGTAAAGAAAGTAAATTAAAATCCTGCAAAACCACATTCTTATTGGCAGGCTCTAAAATATACAGATAATTTTTATTATTTATTAACTAGGAGACTACTAGGATTATCTTAAGATACCAAATATCTTACAACACCAAAATAAACAGAGCTTTTTGCATGAGTTTTCAAAGATACTTCCCACATTTTAAAAATAATTAACTCAATTTCTCCAAGTGACAGAACAAGGAGCAACAGTTTAATTTCCCTGAAATGTAACAGACACACACCCAACACCCAAGTACTGTATTGCAAAGAATTTTAATTAAATCTGTATAACAAAACAAGGAATGCTTCAAATCTTAATTGAAAAATCACCAGCTAGAGAACTGAGACAGTGAAACAGTCCAGAAAGCACTGAGGTACAATTGACAAAGAGAATAGATGAGAGTATTTCAAATGGTCTCACCAGTCAGCAACTAGTGTAAGTACTGTAGTCCAAATAACAGCGTTTCAGTGATTAAGAGAACTAATTTCTATTTGATTCCTCCTTTGCTTTGAAAATTATACTCCATCCTTTGGCTGAACACAAAACTTCATCTAATACCCTCCCAAGCCAAAAGGCTTACTGTTGATATAAGCATTTTAGATATTAGATACCAGCCTATAAGCAATACAAGATAAGTATTTATCATCACTTCTGCAGCTTTAACCTGTACTACAGAATTCACCATCTTCTTGAGGGTCATTCTGAATGTATTTGGAAAGACTGGCATTTGTGGGCTTTGTATCAGGCCACTTGGTCTGTGCAGTTACAGCAGGGGAATGCTGTAAAGAACAAGGTAACAGTTGAGCTTTAGTCCATGATATGAAATGAAGCAGTTAAGTTCTAAGATTTTGACATGGGAAACCTGCCAAGGCCAGATGGAAATCTCAGCTGTCATAAGCAAAGGTCATTTTGTCCTTCTCAGTACAAGGTGTTGCTAAAATTCTGGCTGCTATTCATACAAGTTCATAATATCTATCCCTTTTAATTAGGAGCTAAAATTACTTGTTTATGTTACATGTGATTTTCTTGTTATTCATTGTCCTGTCTGTAGTTAGTTCTACTTTTTAATTATAGAAGTCCATCAGATAGCCCTTGAGGTAGTGTTGATCATATAGGTTTATATTTCTGAATAATTTGTTTAAGTGAAGCTTGAATAAAGGGAATCTTGGATAAGCCTTTGTTCTTTTAAATTATTTTATCATAATGCAATACATTCAGAATTTCAGAAAGGGCAATTCTTGCTGAATAAATAAAATGTTTATTGATGACACTTTCATAGTGGAGTTTTAATGAAACTACTTCTAAAATACTTTTACAAACCCTGCTTAATCCCCTGAGACTATCTACGAACAGCTCTAATTACCAAACGTGCTTAATGTTGATGATGTTGTCCACCAGAGAAATGTACAGAAATACCTCTTATATAACTAATCATCATAGGGTTGTTGGTACTTTTTTATTTCTTTTTAATAAAACATGGAATCCAAGGTATTTTATTTTAAGCAGCTAAGAGAAAGAGAAAGAAAAAAAAAAAAAAAAAAAAAAAGACTGTTCAAGTTCTTCAAGCATTGATGAAAACATATGCATGTAAAATGACAAAGAATATTTTAAAGCAGAAAATAATACCACAGCCTATGGAGCAGTAGGAGAAACAGTAGATTTGAAGGACAGCAAAGAATGTTAACTAAAAGATCAGAAAAACTTTCAGTTTGTACTAGCAATAGACAAACAATGATTGAACCTTCCTGAGGACTCAAGAACAGATTAAACACATCCTTGAAGCACCTTTAAGTCCTACTTTTATAGCCAAATCCCTTCGTCTTTCAATAGAGTTCTTCACCAAGGGCTGTCAAAACAATTATACAGATGTAGGAAGAAAGGTCCCTGCCTTTATTTATTTATTATGACTAAAGAGCTTTTTGAAGAATTCGTAGTCAGATTTTTGGATTCTGCCAAAAATCTGAGACCAAGTAAAATTGATTTCCAATTTCATTAAAAAAAAAAAAAAAATCCTGTGAAAAAGTTGGTTATCTCCTGGTCATTGATGATGATATATGATGGCCTGGTATCTTCATGTGAAATCAGAGTGTAACAAACCATGGGTTCTAGGTATAAAGAACCACAAAAATGGAGGCAAGGATTTTGAAAACCCAGTGGGTCAAAGAAAAAAAGGCAATTAACATATCCTGTCTCTCCTACCACAAATTCATTCAGCCCAGAGCAGAGTAGGCTGAGGGGAGGCCTCATGGTGATCTGCAGCTTCCTCAAGAGGGGAGTGGAGGTGCAGGCGCTGAGCTCTGCTCTCTGGGGACAGCAACAGGACCAGAGAGGATCACAACAGGGTGGGTATTAGGAAAAGGTTTTTCACCGAGAGGAGGTCAGGCATCAGGACAGGCTCCCCAGGGCAGCGGTCACAGCACTGAGCTGCCAGAGTTCAAGCAGTGTTTGGACACTGCTCTCAGATGTAGGGTCTAATTTTTGGGTGGTGCTGTGTGGAGCCAGGAGTTGGACTCGATGATCCTTGTGGGTCCCTCCCAGCTCGGGATGTTCTACGATTCTATGATAAAAGCACGTAACTAATTACAGTACCAAGTAAGTCTTCCTATTGCCATGAGAGAGGGAGAAGGAAAAGCATTCTGTAAAAGCTTAAAGGTACACAATGTCCTCCTATCCTTAAGCATTCTTTCACCTTCTTACTCTCCACAATCCTGTATCTGAAACTCACCAAGTTAGGAAGTTGCATGGTTAAGTACATGACTTGAACATGTGAATTAATGTTTGTGTTAATAAAATGTATGGCATTTTTTCAAAGGAAACAATAAGGTTTGAAGCACACTATATTACATCACCTAAGAAGAAGAAAAGCAAACCAACTGGGTGCAGAACCTTCCATTAGTATTATATTTATTGCCAAACACTTTATATCCTTAAATCCAGCCTATAACAATTTCAATATGCCTTATAGCACATCGAATGGACATCAGATAAAAAAGGTAAGAAATTATGCCAATTATCATAATTATATATAATATAGTCATCTGCAAAGTATCATGCCAGAATCAGAATAGACTATTTTAATGTTAGCTTAATATTTTAGCCATTATTAGCTTCCTCTTTCTCCTTCATTTCCCATATGAATACATCTATCAGCATTAGTATGTGCAAGAAGTCAACAGTCCTCCTCACAAACTAGCACAACATAACACTCTGCAGAGGGCACCCTCGGTACAGTCAGAACACACCACCTTTTTCCACTGCATCTCTCCTTCTAAGTAACTTTAACTACATAATATCAAATTTGAAATTGCAAGAAACATACAATAGCAAAAAGGCTTTCTTGATGGCAGCATTACAATGCATCATGTAGTCCTGTGAAAGAGAACAAAGTATACCTATACAGAGTACAGTCACTTTTCTTTTCAAATATCATCAATGCTTTTAAGCTTAATAACTGATCGTGAATTAATTTTCTGCTGGGAACTACATGCTAATAGTAGATACAGAGTATATCTGCTATTGTTATTTTTACTCCATTTTTCTCTACTGCCTTGTTCCTTTGAAGGCTTCAATCTATTCAAAGATACAGAAGAAGCTTCTATCCTAAATGAAAGGGGAAATTCAAACAAACATAGTAGCACATATCCTGTATGACATAACATTAAGACTTTTTAGTATTTTAACAATGAGTTCTCATAATTGAGACAAGCTACTGTCTACAGTAGAAGTGCAAGGAAAAGCTCATTTAAAGTGTTAACTAAAAGCATATTCTCTCTGCTTTGTCCTACTGCTCAAACCATTCACACCCAGTGCACTATTTTTTCTGCTGACACCACTGCTTCTTTTCCAACACTGCTGCTCACACAACCTCTTTCCCCTCCCTCCTTCAGAACCATAATTTCTGGGCAGTTTCACAAGAATTTTGATTACTGTTGTAAAGTTTATATCATTGTCATCTGACAGCTGTTTGCTGGCCTTTGTGAAATTACTTGATGGTCTCAGTTCATTTCCTAACAGGCAGGTAGGTGGTCACAACATATAAAACAAAGCATCACCTCCATTGGCACAAATACTTTTACCTGGGAAAGAATGTAAGCATATGCTCACCAGTGGGTGAAATTTATGCTTAGAGTACAACACATTTATAAGTGCTCTTTTGTGATGGAGGCTGATCTTTGAAGACAGAGTGAAACAACAACAGAGAATGATCTCTGGTAGGTAATCATACTGCAAAAGATCTCTCCAGCATTGGTGGATGACTCCTCTTTACTACTGTGAAGACACAATTTCAGGGAAGTCTCTCTGGTGACAAAGCTGTGTTGGTACAGCTGGATCTGTTGATACACAGTAAGGCTGCTCATGAAATTGGTAGAAAAATATATGCAGAAGAAACTAAACTTGAATACTCATCAATGTTGGGAACACTTCACTTGCTAGCTACTCTATAAGCGACACTTAAGTGCTGCAGTTAAGAGATGTCCTACTACAAAATAATTTGTGAGGATGTTGCATTATTCCCTGTGTGCATTTTCTTTACTAATTCAAAGAGCAGCCTCCGAGAAAAAAAGGAAAATGTTAGTTAAATTACTTGAATTCACTGTGATAAAAGCAAAAATTATACAATATCTCTATAGGCAGCTTACATATGGGTTCAATATAATCATTTGCCATTAGCAAACTTGCTAAACAACAAAAAGCATGTGGCAATTACTAAGACATTTATTAAGAATACTGTAATCTGAATCTCTGAATCCAATTAAGACATGATGTTTATTCAAGAAATAGTGAGAAGCAGAATATATTATCCCTAGAAAACTGGTAGGAAATGTGAATTCACAATCAGCACAATTTCCTCATGAGAAGCAACCACTTAGCACTGTATCCCTGTGTCCTTTTCATTTGAAAAGGAGAACAACTCTACACTAATGGTAGAGCATTCTTCTGAGAGCACCTACTGCTACTTAGTCCTATTTCCAGTGGAGAATATTTTTTCTCAGATTCCAGTAAATTGACTTGCTCTTCCTTTATGTTGATTAAATCATGTCAGCAAGTGTTTTAATTTATATCCTCTAGCTAACGAAGTAGAACACGATTTTCATTTGGGGGCAAGGATAATAGTAATTAAAAACATTGTAGCTGATCATAACAAACATCCATTCTTAAAATATATATCTACACCTCTACACCATAATTTATGAATTACAATGTTTTAGCCAACCCAGTTTGAAATGGCACAGCTTTGTAAGCTGACAGTTGGTTTTGATAACAATATAGCAGCTACTCAAAATGGAACACCTCAGATATGCCAACTCTAAAGGTTTTATGGTAGCGAGGTCAGGTCACATTACAACTGCAGACACAAAAACACTTCCATCAACACACTAAAATCTTAGCTAAAACCTTCACAAGAATTAATGAGAAACCAAATCTGAGATTTTTAATTTCTATTAATAAATAACAATTTCCTGCATTTTCTACAGCTATTGTTATGAAGTTTTCAGGGAAGAAAATAAAAATAAAAATAAAAACACATATGGGGTAAAGAAAGCCTTCCCTTTTGAATTTTGTTTTTGATTTTGGTATTTCAAAGAAGTTTGGACTTCATTCTCACTTTCATCTACAATTCAACTCAGAAGCTTTAGAACAGACAAGAATCATTTTCAGTCATTGTGCTTTGCTTAATATACTGCATTCTGGTGCTTGTGCCCAGAACAAGTTCGCTGTTGTGCAGCGAACAAGTCTAATGCTGGGAGAGCAGGAACCAAGTCTGTAACACTGTGTTGTGCCACAATGCAGAATCAGATCTCTAAATATCACAATTCACTAGGTTCCCTGGACATGCAAAGTTCTTTAGCCACAATCATCTTAGTGATCTTTATGTAAAACAAAAGATGAGAAGTAAATTTTAAATGACTACTTCTAAAATAAGCATTGAAATACTTTTAAGCTTGGGTGGTGTTTTGTCCTCCAAGGACGAAGGAAACTTCTCTAAAGCAGACTCAGTATTTTATATTTCTATATGGTAAAAATATTATTGATATAATTGGGAGCACACTACTTCTTCATATATCTACTCACTTAATCTTACCCTTAAGTTTTTGACATCTCCCACAAGTAAACATATCCCATATAGGACATTTTGCCTTAGCAGGTATTCATTTTATTGAGCTCCACTATAATTTGTTAGTCTTACATGATGCCTCAAGATGTTTCATGCATTCTGAAAAGGAAACTAAAAGGAAATAATTTGCATATATTACTTAAGTTGTACATGTTGTAAATATTGATCTGCTCATAGAGGAGCAAGGGAAAAAAGTTATTCTAAATTAGCACTTGAGTTTATAGTTTTTAAGAGTCACTTTCCAGGATCAATTTTTAAACTTGGTGTAAAGGTTACAGCTTTGCTCGTCACTGAAGCTAAAGCCTATTCAACACTCCAGTTCTAGTCTGTGACATTCAGTATATATTATGGCAATTTACAGATCATGAAAACTCTTACTGTTTTTCTTTTGGAGTTAGTCCACATTTATTACAAATGGTTCACATCTCAACTACTGCTCTTTGTTATGCAGATAGTGAAGATACATTTCACAATTTTGACCTGATATTTCAGCCAACTCCCACTGACTCTCAGGGATGATGCACAGATATTCTCGCATAATGATTTAAATAACTTTGAAGCTTTTTCTCCCTGCAAAAGTGCAAAGCTGTAATTTACCTAATGCCTGAGAACAAAACAAACAAACAAACAAACAAACAAACAAATAGAAAAACCCACCTTCGTGCCAACCTCCACAACAACTGTCCCTCTCAGATAAGTTCTGGTGGAGAATTACAAATCTCAGGAAATATGAATAAACACAAACAGGAACCAGCTAGATAAAATGATCACAGTATATATTAGCTCAAACTAAAATGCCACTCATTTAAAAAGCCTACTGTCAAATGTGAGGAATACGTGAGGCTTAGGAGCACATCTTTTTCTTTCACAAGCTCACAGCAGGTAAAACTGCCATGGCCAATGTACCATTCTGATTAACAATGCAATTGCCACTATTAATAAAAACATGCTAGATAAAAGGTATCAAATATTCTACTGATTGCTCACACCATGTCAGTATCTCAGTAACAAAATATGGAAGGAGGAGGTAAGAACGTATTGTCAGAATAAATGTGTATCTCACAATGGTTCCTGCACCACGATCCCCAGAGATTGGCATCTCTGGTGCCTCAAATTAGGTGTGATTCTCTATCCCTCTTATGTCTTTAAAGTGGACAGAGAACCTCCACTGGAAAGCCCTGAAGTGTTTACCTTCCATGAAGTATCAGTATGCTGATAATTCCTAGACAGAAATCATACTGCTTTCCTCTGAAAACAGTTCCATTCGTCCAACTGATGAAAATTTTAACATTATGTCATATACTACCAATAATGAAACAATCCTAAAAGTAACAAAAACCTATGGCAGATTCATCTACAGAACTGGACAGCAGTTATACACAACCATACTTTTGGATTTCAGTCTTTGTTCAAAATGCAGTGTTTCTCCTGAAGTTGTCTGATGCACTATTTCACGTTAGAACAAAACAAAACACTTTCTTCTAGCGGAGAATACTGTTGGGCCCTTTTTTATTGCTGGGATTTTTATTTTTAAGGATTTTCCAGACAAGCAAATGCTTTTGCTCTGACAGCATTTAATAACAGGGTTGACCTTGGAGTGTCTAAGTTTAAATGATTTCACAGAGTACACTACAGCAGAAAATCAGGGGCCAGGGATTCTCTTCCTTATTTGAATTTTATTATTTTGGGAGAAGGGGGAGTCCCTTGTTTCACAGAATAAATTACTTTTGAGACATAGTGCAAAGACTTTTTGCATGAGTGCATTAAGAGCCACAACTTTTTTATGCTTACTGAAGTTGATATATGACTGTCACTTTTGCCAAAAGTAACTGTGCTACCTCCTCCTGGGAATATCCCTGCAAATACAGTACAGAAAGCAGAAAAGAATTGGTTTGTATTTAGAATGTGTTGGACAAGGAATAGAGAAGAAACAGGTGGGACAGCTTGAGCATCATGCCTTCCTGACAGCCCCATGGGCTGATACAGCTTATAGAGTCTCTTTGTGAGACTGCAACCCAATCCTTCACTTTTCTTATGGTTTCATGTCCAACATTACTTCTGTGATGCTGCTCATCCTCATCACCAAGCATCACTCCCAGGAAAGGCATAGGTCATAATGCAGATCAATGACTAGTTTGCTGCATTTTACCTACAGAGTAAAACGTGCTGTTCTTTATATCTGAAGGGACAAATATGTAAGTAATAGGTTTAGAAGAGTAAATTTCCAGAATTAATCCCATTCACATATTTGGGGCTTTTTCAGTTTATTAATTTCCTATATATACTACATGAACTTTCAAAAATAGTGCAGACACAGACACATACACAGAGTAATTATTTCATTTTAATGCTCAGGAAGAATGAAAATTAACTTCTGATGCTGAAGAGAAAAAAAGCTAATGTGCAAAAATATTGTTTGTTATGTTTGGCTTAGTCATTACATAATTAAAAGATGAAATTATCTTTGGTAGAGCTGCATTAATCTTTCTTTTTTCCGCCTGAAATAATACCATCCCAACTACAACAGCATGGATAGAACAGTGGGACATGGTCCCTAATGGTCTAATCAGTGGTTTACCTAAAAACACTCACAGGGCGTCAAAGTGTTGTTAAGCCACTGCCCTTCCCTGTTCTAAAAAGCCACCAGGTGAGCCATTCCAGTGGAAATAACAACAGAAAACAGCACAAAATAATTCATTGTCAACAGATCTGCAGAGAAAAGAAACACTGCAGACAGAATATTGATTGCAGTAGGTAAAAACATTTCAGATGTACTCTGCATCAGAGTTATACAAACCCGCTTAGGTACCATGGAATAATGTCACATTTTATGGACATTTCATTTTCATAATAAAAAATTGGTTTACCTAAAAAAAAAACAAACACTCTAAACACACAGGTTATTAATGTGAAATGTTCACTGTGGTAACATTTATAAAAATGTGCTTCAGCACTAATCTCTGTATGGGATTCCCCTTTTTTTTAAGAGTAAGCACAAGAAAATATATATAAAAATATATATGGTGCATCACACAATTTCATAAATAGTAGAGGAGGGAAAAAAAAAAAAAAAACGGACAAAAGATATTGAATCACAAAGACAATTCAAGTAATTTGACCACTTTGTTCTCTGTCTTGGAGAATAAAGATGTTGATAGAAATTACACTCCTTCACTTGTTCACAAGTTATCTTCTGTTTGCTAATGACTTTTCCCATGCAAACCTCTCTCTGTATTTGTGATTTTGGTGGGGATGTGTATTATATAATTTACATTCAGAGTTACAGAGATACTCAGAAATGTCAGAGAAAAACATCAAATTTGCAGTAACTGTCAGTCAAGACTTCTAAAGCAAGTATTGTGTAAAAAAATGAAAATGTATGTGCACTTAAACATATCAACATCATTACAAAGTAAAAACCATAAATGAAACCAAAGGGCATCAAAAGCATTGCCTTTAATATTCCAATATATATTTGGAATTGTGTATGTAACTCATGATCATTGCAAAACCCATTAGATTTCACAAATGATAGCTACTAATGCTTCTCTAAGGCCTCACAGGGAAAGCCGTTCCCAAGCAGGCACCCCCGACTTATCACCACCCTGACCAAAGGCAGGTGGATTCTTCCCATTTGTTATCCACTACATCCCAGATGTTATTCAGATGTTTCATCTCAAGTTAAGAGACCTAAATACGACCCTATGACATGTATCAACTTCTTTGTCCCCCATTACTAGGCTATAGTCTCTTTCAACCACAAGCACTCCAACTGAATTTGTATTTTAGAGCAAACAGAGCTAATTGAAAAGTCCTTAAGGATCCTTGGGTGGTCCTGTGCAGAGCCAGGAGTTAGATTTGATGATACTTGTGGGCCCCTTCCAACACGGGATGTTCTGTAATTCTATGAATAAATTATTCTATTGAACCCACATATAGTGCTGTTACAGTTCTCTTGACTCAAAGTAGTACAAAATGAGTTTCTCAGATTCCTTTAGAACGCAGAATAAAAATAATTTATTCCCTCTCTCTTAAGAGAAATTGAAATTACATTTATTAGGGAATTTATACAAGCAGAGCTAGTATTAGTATCATTTACATTATATCAGCATTCAGAAGCTCAAGCCATCATAATGGTCTCTGTACTAGACATTCCTTATTCACAAAGCAGGAGATAACCCCTTATCTTTAAAGTCACACGACTGAATGGTAGAAGACTGCATTAAATATTCCCATTTCCCAGCTGGGGAACTGAAGTACACCACTTACTGTGCTGGTGGTCACACAGCAAGTCTGCAGATGAGCTGCACAGTCAGTCTTGTTCTGCACCTTGGGCCTTAGATTGGTACATGGGCTTGCCATGAAAATGCTTTGTGGAACAGGGTTGAACTTTATTAAGCCTGAATTATGCCAAGGATACTGCAAGTACTGCAAGGATACCCTGAAATTAAGTATTATCTGTAGTTTCTCCTTAATGGAAATTACAGCTACATACAGGCACTAAATGCTCCCATCTTCAGAAAATAAATAAATAAATAAATACCAAAAAAAAAAAAAAAAGGAATTCAACTCACTATCAGTGCAGAAAATATACAGTGAAAAATTATTTATCTCCATTTGGCTAAAATTCTGACATTTGTTTACACAGGGATAGCCAAGCAGACTTTATATGGCTGGTGATTATCTGCTATGACTGCATGTCATTCTCTGACTGACAATTCCAACTTCCCAGGAGGAAGTAGATGGGTACATAATTTTAACTGGATTAACCCTAAAACCAAATTTAGAACTAAGCCAATAAGAGCTTTTCAACGTTCTTGCTAAAAGCATGAATTGGTATAGAGAGATCTCATGCCAAAATAAAGTCTTTAGTGCTTTTAACTCCAATGGGATTTAAGAATTCAAAAGTGACCACCTTTACAAACATCATTATTATAGCAATCAGGATGCTGGACTGATAGGACTCTGGACAGATAAAGCATCACAAGAATGATTAATTTCTGAGACTTATAACACTCTTTTAAAATACCAGCTAAAGAAGAGATCTGGGGAAGGTGCAGGGCGGGGAACTGTAAACATTCAGCACGACTAAAATTGTCTGAAGGGCAGAACACAAAAATGTCTCTCAGGTCACTCTCCCCACTGCTCAGAGCAGGATCAACCAAAGCAAGTTGCCCTTGACTGTGTCTTGTCGAGCTCCGACCATTTCCAAAGACAGGCAGACCATAACCTCTCTGGCTGCTTGAATATTTTCACCTCAAAAAAAGTTCTGTCTTCTGTTCAGAGGGAATTTCTTTAATTTGTCTTGTCCCCCTGCCTCATCAGCACCATCTTCTTTTCCCAATCTGGTATGTATATGCACTGACCGGACCCCCTCATAGCCTTCTCTTTTTGAGATTAAGCAACCCTAGCTTTCTCACTCTCTCCTCATAAGAAAGAGGTTAGAGCACACCAGATGCATCTCACCAGTGCTGGAATGGGGGAGAAATTGCCCCTGTGATCCACTGGCAAGGCTCCTCCTAGGGCAGCCAGTCTTGCTGGTGGCTGCCTCAACCTCAAGGGCATGGCTGGCACACAACCAGCCAGGATGCCAGGGTGTTTTCTTCCGCAAAGCTGTGGAAAAAAAATTGCCATACGCTCAGCCCCAAGCACTACTGCTGCATGGGGTTATTTTTTCCCAGGTACAGAATTTCACATTCCCCTCTGCTGAACTTCATAAGACTCTTGGTTGCCCATTTCTCCAGCCTAAGTCACTTGGAATTGCACCACCACCATCTGCTGTATCTTCATTTCCAACATGATGGACAACAGGCAAGTCTGTGATAGCAAAGGATCTCAACTTTATGCACAAGCTTTTCATCAAATAAATATTACTTCCTCCAGTATAGATTAATTTATTCGTTGTGTATAACTGATTTGTGCCTGCACTTAAGAATGTCTTTTGAAATCCACATTATAACTAATAATGCTATGTAGTAAAAAGCAACACTTTTAATTTAAAGTTAATTATTTTCCATTACTCAACATTAGTAGACAAGGCAAGAACTTTAGCTTACTGCCAGAATGTAAAAGAAGTTATTCTGAAGTCATAATACATGGGTTTAACAGCTTAATGTCAAGAAGCAAAACCGTAAATTAAAAACTAAGGATTATACAGTATCACATTTGGAAATTTTGCATGGCTACGGATAATAATTAAGGGAAACAAAATATTCTTGAAACATTTTCCCAAAACCTGCAATTGTAAATAAACTACTTTTATAGCAGGAGCACAGCATTCTGTAATAACACTAGCTGTAATATTGCTACAGTATTTGAGCCTTGCTGCAATATACTGATGCATTATTCAAGGCTTTATAACAGGTATTTCTAATTCTTCCATTTATCATTAGTACACAAAAGCCCACTTCTTATAGCTTTTCTAACTACAACTGGAATTGGTAAATCCCAGGTATTACAGAGAAAGGGAACCTCATTCAGTGCAGATTTATAAAGGTGCTACACTGGAGGCATCTTTCAGAAACAGAAATCACGTGTCTGGAACACAAGATTCTTTGCGGCTAACTCAGCTTTGAAGAATCAACAATCTTCATAAGACATATGAAATAATGACTGCTGATTTTCTACAAATGCAAGAAGTTTTTGAAATAAACACAAAACCTGGTAATGACCACCATCTAATTTTGAATGCATTTATCCTTCAAAGAACAAACGTTCTCACAGGAGACTAGAAGACAATACTAAACTTTAGAGATGGAGAACTGCAACCCTTTATGGAGAGTACAGAGTAAATACAAAAGATACTAAGAACTACATGAACCATTCAATAGTTCAGGTCTAACTGACTGCAGAACTTAATTCTCATTTTCAGGAGAGATCAGTTCTGTCAGCTTACACTCTACTGCCAATTTTTCATGCCTTAATATCAGGCGAGAACTTTTAGATCTGTTCCATTTAATTGGCCTTTGTGAGGACTGGGTACTACAAGAAATACAAAAATATCACTTCGGGGCCACATCTGAGAAAGCAGTCTAACTTTCGATGTTCTTCCATACACTTGCAGCTAGCACACCCAAGCCACCTGCTGTCTGATGCACTCCTAGGTGTGCTTCACACCATTTCAGTATTTAATATCTATCAAGTAACACTTCCAACAAAGAACTGTTTGCACTAGGGAAAAGCAGTAAATTGAAATAAGGAAAACAGAATTGTCCTTGGAAAATATACCTTTAAAATAAGATCAACAAAATAATTAACTAAGGTAAAATTGTAGACCTCTAATGGTTTTGATTATCATTATCGAGTTTTTCCACATAAAAATCAAACTCTTCCCACATTGCTGTATAACTCGTATCATAGAAAAGATGACACCAGAATAATGGATGCGGAACAAAACATTTCAGATTATATGAAATTCCAGTTTGGCCTGTAACAATTGTTGCCGACATAGTTTACACACAGCATGAAGCACTTTTTACTATATGAACTTTCTGACTACAGTGCTGAAACCATGATAAAAGTTTTCTTTTCAAGGAATCAAATCAACACCTTTTCTCGGCATGTTAACCAGGTATCAGGATCTAGCAAAACAGGTTCTAATTCCCTTACATCAGCTGGTGAGACTGTGCCTTTTACGTTGTGTTTCTTTAGTCAGAAGTGATGCAATCTAAGCACAGATGGCAGGTGCCGTGTAAAAAGACATGCCTAAATATATTTCAATATGTCAACAAAAATTAAAGCTATGTGTTATGTAAAACTTGAGTCTTAAAAATAATAAAAAATAAAAAAAAAATAAAAAAATCACATCTATCATATCATTTAAATTACGTAGAGAGAAAAAAAAAAAAAAAAAAAATAAAAAGTACTCTAAATGTACTAAGATTAAACTCAAATCTGTGCTTCCCAAATCCCAGAAACTACTCTTGGAAATAGACTTCTCCCTTCTGAATAATTTTCTTTTGTCCTTGAATTAATTTTGTTAACAGTTTTTTTGGCTGCACACATCTTTACGCCCTCCCTCCCTCTACACAGACTCACCTTGATGGGTGTACAGGAAAATAAACTGTTGGGAATATAGCACCATGTGTGTATTAGCCAGCTAATAGACAGCATATCAGGAAAAAACAACAGACTCTCATCTCTTCCTCCCAGTTCCTTAGATGGCAGCAGGCCGAGCTGTTTTCCCTCATTAGGGAAAGAAATATACATGTAATCTTCATAAAGGTGGAGCTGCTCCCATCACAGGGAGAGGGAAGAGGCAGTCACCTGTATTACAAGTGGGCAACTGAGCCTCATGCAGGCTTTGTGGACACAGCACCAGACAAGGAGTGTCTGGCCTCTGGTCACAACGTGCAGAAAGTCACTGAACAGCAAGGGCAAGCCACCACAGAGCCAAGTGAACCTGGGTATTTTCTATCACGTGGGAGGAATGTATCTGTACCAGAACGGCAATTTGGTCATGCAATGACTTTATACTCGATGGCACGAGGACATGAAAGCTGAGACATGGCCTGACTGGAGTGCTGGATACTCTTGTCTGCGGGTTGTTAAACCACTCTTGCTGTGAGCCCCTCTAATCAGATATATGTTGAAGTATCTCAGTGCTTCATACGCACATGGTGCTGCACAACGTAGACCCTCTCTTTCAATGGTCAAACACAGCAGAGGAGGAAGCAACAATACCTGTTAAGGTGCCTGAGAGCCACTTTTCACAGGACTTACTGAGTAGCGACATGTTGTTTCCCAGCTAATCTCTCTTAGCTCAGAACGGTCCAACATAACATTCATTCATAAACCCCCAAACAGACTGCATAGGCTGTTTACTATAACCCAAGCAGGGACATTTTGAAAAACTTGATGCTTTACCTATTTAGGTTAGTAAAACAGACAAACGTATTCCGCTGTCTTGATGCCTCTCTTCTGAAAAAAATAGCAGTCAAATTTTCAGTCTCTGTGTATTCCTTATGCATCAGATTATGTTTATGCAGAAGTCTTTGCTAATACAATTAGAAGTACTGTAGGATTTGCACACTAATGTAGACTGGATTTGCACTTAAACTCCTTTCCCTTACCAGCTTGGAAAGTATTGACTTTCATGGCTAGTCTTCAGTTTGAAGTCTTTGGAGTAGTCCAGAGGGCTTCAACATCCCCATCTCCCCCAAAATTTACTCTTTTCTCTCCTTAAACTGATTATCCAAGCACTTTCCTAATTGAAAGGGGGAAAAATAATAATAATAATAATAATTAAAAAAAAAGTAGTTTCCCTGACTAATTATGTCTGTCCTGGTTAGAATCCTAGCCATGCATAGCCACTGTCCAGCCCCTTGTCTAAATCAGGTGCACCACATCACTCGTCCCTCCCTGCCCCACCCCACCTGTACTGTTCAGCACACTTCATGATGGAGCATCGCTGGTGCCTGATGATCCCAGTCAGCTTGAACACTGAAGCCACACATGGTGTAATTCCACGTGCACCTCCGTACCGGCTCTTGACTGAGATGATGGCAGTTAAGTGCTCTGGGCCAGCTGACTGTGTAAATCTCCTAGCTTTAAGCAATATTTAAGGAAATCAGCACACATTTACTTCTGCCAAACCATAAGAGCACAAGTCCACAAACCCCATGACACAAATGGCATACGATTGCTTTTCAGAAAGAATGTGTTCATATCAATTCAGTAACTCCATCAATTCTCCCTCTGTAGGGCACAGATTGTCATCATCTGATATCCTCGTACTCTACATCTACTGCAGCAAAACTGTTGAATAATAAAAAAAAAAAAACTCCAAAAGACTTCTGTCTTAACAGTATATGCACACATATGCAGCACAACAGACCAGTGGCAATGCACTTAAAGAACTTTCAATCTCATCAATTAACAACAAATAAACAGTGCTGTTATAGGCCCACGGAAGTCGTAACATCCTTGCATACGGACAGATGCACAATTCCAACAAAGTCCCTTCTGCAGGCACAGGAAGCTTTCCAGATAATCTGTCCTTTAGTCGGTACGAGATTACTTTTATTTTAATGGATGCTGGTGTGTGAAGGAGAATATAGAACCAAATTTTATTTCTGAAATGTCTGCATCAATAAAGATGCCTAATTAAGGTATTCATGAAAGTATACAAAGTTAACTTAACAGGAAAAAATCTAGAGAGTACTATTACATTTCCCCATTAAACTAATTTAATTTGGTTATAACGCAAATTCTAATAAGATGATATTATTAACTAGTTCAATTTCAAAATGTCTTATCTTGTTTATTTTTATTATGTTACTAAGCAGAGTAGCAATTGACTTAATTTATTTTATTAAATAACATTTCTCAATCCATTTTAAAAGGGACAATGGCCTATTTCTGTCCTTAGGCAGTTACTGTGCTGCCATTTTAAACACAAAGCGCTTAAGGATTTTTTTTTTTTTAATTTTTATTCTTATTTTACTGGTTTCAGAAACTAGCATTCAAAGCCGTACATATTCTTTTTGCTCAAATCTGGCACTTGGCATGCAGTTTAATGAGTATTATTATTGCTACTAATGAATAGGGAAAAATATATTTCAGTTAATTATTTCTTCTTTAACTTTCTACAGACAATATAGACTAATTTCCGTTATCATTTAAATGAATTATTGATGAAGAACTACATAGCTATGCTTTATCATTCTTCTAAAAAGAAACAATAGAAATTCCTCCATAACATGTTAAGGTGCTTTCTGAGTTTCTTCAATTATGTTGTATTCAGCATACAGAACACAGAAAATGTAATACGTAAGGTTCCAGTGGCAAATTCAAAACTTCCCTGTCTAAAATCTGGACATAGTTGGCTAGAATAAAGCCAATTACGTGAAGTTATGCACAGTTTGCCAATCTTTGTGGCTTCATGGCTGTTGCATTTCACTCCAGGGGTTCTCAGCATATACTGGGTACCACCAACAGTGTACAAAGCAGCATTCAAAGCGGCGACCCATGAAGACAGCACTTCAGGGACTGAAAGGAACCAGATATCCCTGCAACCATTGAGGGTTGCATTACCTAGTAAAGGAGTCTTTAAGCTTGGCTAAACACCCTGGAGCAGGATCTTAGAAATACCAAGATCACTAGAAAGGATGCACAGAAAGGCGTAATGTTGGCAAGTGAAACAAAATAAACACATCTCTGTGCCTTGGCGGTGTTAATTATCACTTCTGATTTCTCCTCTTCTTCCCTTATTGTTATCAGGGCATTCTGCTTGCTATCACTTCACCTGCAACTTCGTCCTTCCCCTGTCTACTCTTTCAGATAACCAACTCTGCATGTTGAAGCTTTGTCATGTTTTCCATACTTAGACTCATTTGATCTGCTAAAATATTGATATTAGTTAACATGGCATATGCATTAGAAAAATCAATAAAGACAAAGTTTTGAAGTCCACTATATTGATATGGTTAAAAACCCAGAGTGTTAGCAAGAAGGTTATTCACTGTCAAACTAGAATGAAATCTGAGAGGAGAAAAAAAAAAAAAAAAAAAAGCTACTTCTGTTAGTAATGAACAAGTCATTTTCCACTAAAGACCTTAATCAAACAAAGACCTTTCTAATAGATAATATAACATAAATGTATATGTAAAATAATTATAAAAATGTAAATAGATACTTGCATAAGCCAAGGTTGCCCACTAGCCACATTCCTTTTTATCTCAGAACAGAATATTCCAAAACTAAACATTCTGGTCATAGAGGTCAGACTAGTTTAAAAGCTTCCATCTGCTCTGCCACATTGATTTTCTAATGCACATAACATGTTAAAATGAATATAGTCAATAGTTCAGCAGACCAGACAAATCAGAGTCCAGAAATGCTGCAAAAACTATCCTGATGCTTCACCAATCCTGAGTATGGCCTAATGTCAGGAGAATAAATTGATTTAATTTAATGTCAAGGGATTAAGTTTTATACTTCATTACAAGTAAAGTTAAACACTTCATAAACAATTATAAACACTATAATATGCCAGAAAATACGTAAAACTAAAAATAATAGTTTGGAGAAAAATGGTATTTTAAGTCAGAAAGTGTGGATCAACAATGAAAATCTTGGGAAATGTCACGAGCACCTCCCCTCACGTGTCAGAAAACATGGGAAACAGGTAATAATTTGAATTCTAAAGAAGAGAACAATAACAGATCTCATCAGACTTGTAAGAAAGCTTCTTTGAATTCTGTTAATCCAGTCAGGTATAGTATTTCTTGATAAACAGGTATGTTTACAGCAATATGCCTTTTATTTATTGTAGGACTGATTCCTGTCAAAGAGGGTAAGAAGCCAACATTAAGAACATGAACTTGTTTTAGCATAAAGTCATAAGAAACATGTTTTTCTGTTACAAAATTAAATGTGAATTCTAAGTCTTATTAGAAATGCTACTCCAAAGAGGTGCTTTTTGTTGTTTTTATTTAAAAAGATAAAGAGGCTTCTGGGCCAGTATACATGAAAACTAATGTGCAGCCCAGGATGGGCACTGGGATGTGAAGATCCAGCATACCCTTGACATTAACAGGCTTTATCAGCCTGACTCCATAACAATTGTCACGGCACACTTGCACATAAAAGTCAGAATAGGAGATTTCATGGTGGCATTTATTATTGATTTAGTCTTGTAGCAGTGGGAAACATTTGAGATTTTTTTCACCTGATGCAAGCTGCACTTTTTAGGTGTCTTTCTCCTAATGTTACCTAGCTCAGAAAAAAATTATAATGTAATACATTTTTCTGAAATAGTGGTTATCTGATTACACAAACTTCCTCCCATAATCTTCTTTAAGCAGGAACTTGAAAATAGCAATACAATACCCTAGCCTAGAAGCAAACACTGAATTAAAGTTTTTGGAGACCACGAGATTCTGCAGTTCCAGAGCCTGTGTCCATCCAAAAATGCATTTCTTTGATCGTATGGTTCTAAGTTGTAAATTTGGAAGGAGTCATCAGGGTTTCTTTCAGCTGTAAGATGCTTATACTTCAGGAAATCTAAACCTTCATTTCCTATTAATTAACTCTCATAGTGTATGAAGATTTACTGTACATTCCTGCATTTCTTTTCTCTTATCAACATATTACAGCATAGTGAGAGGTATTTGCTTGTTAATCCATTTATCTAGTTCATTATCATCAGGGTGAAAATATTAATGACCTTCATGTATTAGGAAACGAAAAGAACACTAGCAATACAAAGCTAATTTTAGTAACTACTGAAACAATGATGAAGTACATGGCTATCCAGCGAAACAGTCTCTTGCTTCACTGACACATGGGTAAGTATTACAAACTAGTACCTAGTTACTGAACATAGAATAAAGAAAAAATAAATAGTATTAAGTTAAAATTAGAAATTTAATTCACTGACAGTGGCTTATGTTATACAGAGGGTGGCTGCATCTATCTGCAGTGCAAGCATTTGTTTCACTACTTTAAGGTAGTATTTCTATAAGACCGGTATTTCAACTACGAACCAATATTAATTAATGCTAAATATATATAATAAAAAAGTCATGGAGAAATCTCTCATAGTCATGTGTACCCTTGGTTCAAAATGATTATGCCCTTATCTTTCTAAATTCTACTTTTGTCCTCTTCCTTCCCTCCCCCTTCGTCCATAAATAAAATACTACTGTTTTTATGATTTATCAGGTAGAAGGTATCCTAAGAAGTGTAAATAGAATTTCCAAAGTATTTGTCGTATCATTCCTACTACAACTGAAAATATATAGAGATAAATAGGTCATTAACAGTACCGGATTACCACACATAGAGGCAAGAATAACCCTAGGAACTGGCTACTTTGAGAAGAAATCTAGTCATAAAACTTTGCTGTCGCTCGTCTGTAGCAGATTCTGAATGGGTTTGTAACCTTGCACTGAACAGACTCTGAAACTTCAACCCAGACATGGGCTAATTCCTTCAACAGTCACACGCATCACACAGTTTTTTGCCATTCACAATCAAATAAACTAAGTGCCTGTGAGATAATTCTTTTGCCACATGGTACGACTGTTAAGGTCTAATATTTCTCATGTACTAACAACATTGTTGTCATAATTAAAAAAATAATGTTTTTCCTGAAGGCATCAGCATTTCTCACTGCACACGATCACTACTGCCACTCAGGATGGCTATCACAGAAAGTGCAAACATCATTTCAAGGAAACATTGAAAGATAGACAGATTTAGTCCACACCGTAGCAAAGATGTGCCTATGCATAAGTTACTTATTCTCGCTACTGCTAACAAAACTAGAATACAGCTACTTTGTCAAGCTCAGGCAAGTCATTTCAGACATAGGCTGAAGGTACTTAATCGATTGGTAACCTCCACAGTTTTAGCTTTGGCTGAATGTTGTGGGTAGGCTTTTTTTTTTTTTTTTTTTTCCCGATTCGAATTTATTCAAAGACTTTCTGCAGAGCTTGTGAAGCCTAGCCCCATCTACCTATCAGATATGTCAGAGAGCTGCATGCTTTTAAGCAGGTCTCTCTCAAATATGCAAAGAGAACAAAACAAACAAACAAACAAACAAAAAAACAATAACAAAGCAACTAATTCCATCATTAAAGAACAAACTTCATTTATATTTCTGCATATGATTACACTTGGCAGCAAACTTTTGCATACTTCCAGGAGAAAGATTATTTTAGCTGCTTTGAAATATTACTGGAGTCTTCACTCTTATTCTAGACTCATCATTTAGAGACAGCCATCATGAGACTTTCATACCTTCTATTTCTTTTAATCAAAATGTAAACTGGGTATATATTAATTGAGTAGAATCTTAGTTCTAACGGAAACAGCCTTTTTCATGAGTTTAAACTGAGTTCCGGTGACTTTGTTTTAAGTTTTATTAGCCCACCTCTGCATATCTTAGCAGTAGCTTTTCTTGGACATTTCCCCCTAGATGTTTACATTGACTAATGCTCACAAAGATTAAATACTCCCTTTTGAAATGTTTAAATGATGTGAACTTAACCTCTTCGGTATCTACAACCAAATTTTTACAACCGAAATATTTGTGTTCTTTTGTTTGGTTGGTTGTTGTTGTTATTGTTGTTCTGTTTTGGTTTGTTTTTTGTTGTTTTTGTTGTTGTTTTGGTTTGGTTTTGCTGTTTTTTCTTGCAGAAGGATTTAACATTTATAGCTGACACACTTTCCTGCTACGGTTTGACATAAATACTCATCCTGTGGTCACTGCAGATCCCATTCATTTGTAGACAAATGTTTCTTGGCAGACAAATAGATTAAGAATTCAGATTTACTTCATAACTTTACAATATATATCAGAACACAAAGTGAATAAATTGCTGTTTTATTCTGTTGTCATCGTTGAACAAACACATGAACCAATGTTCACCTCTGGGTACTACATGAGGAGGACTTGTTTTAGTAATCTCTGGTAAGAAAAGATAGACTTATTTTGATATCGTCTATGATCAAGACTCCAATTAGTTTTCACAGAAGCAATCTACATGCTCATTTCCAGGACTGTTGAAGTGAAAAAAATTGCTCACAGAAATTAATTTGCGTGAGCTAGTGATGGACAACACCCATCCATCACAGCACTAGGTACTTAAATCCTTAGGAACAAATGACGGAGTCTATAAAATATAACAAAATACTGATAAACTTTAATTCTAGAATGCTGCAAATGCTGAGTTATTTCCACAGAAGGCAAATTCAACACAGAATATAATTCATTAAGTAGATCTAAAGCTATCTGAATGTCAGCTTTCCGAAATACTGCAGAAAATACAGCCAAAAATAAAAATAATAATAGTAACCACTAGTGAATCTAGATCAGAAGATTTAAAAAGTTGTACCCAGTTGTACCCAGACCCCTGTTCCAAACTCTCAGCAAGCTCCAACTCTCAGGACAGGCAGAGGAACGCTGCCCACTGCCTCTCCACTGACCTGCGCCTCTGAAAGCAATCCCCATAAGCAAGAGAAGAGGAGGGCCAACAGATTGTCTGGAGGGTAGAGACGAAAAGGCTGGCTATTACATAACAAAACAATAGGAATAATAATAACAGTAATAATAATAGCACTTCATTGTTAAGCTTCCTTAGAAATTTTGCTTTATTGAATACTGTAAATCAATTCTGATTCTGGAGACAGTGCTATAACTCGCACACAATTTAATTACAGGACCTAGCGTAATACAAAGGCAGTTTACACAAGAATCTGATTCAGTGTGTTTACAGAAATTTTAATGTATTCATTGTTCTTTTATATATGACAGCTCCATTCTGCAAGGCCAGTAAATGTCTTGGCGGCTCACACTGGTGGATGTTGCTTAGCAAATCCAGTTTCTTCCCAAAGTAATTTGACTCATTGGATAAAAAACATTTTAACATTCAGTTGTTGGTTGTGCTTTTTTT
Source organism: Nettapus auritus (assembly GCA_011076525.1). Taxonomy (NCBI): domain Eukaryota; kingdom Metazoa; phylum Chordata; class Aves; order Anseriformes; family Anatidae; genus Nettapus; species Nettapus auritus. The sequence goes on from CM021768.1 coordinate 4,275,222, forward strand.
TTTTTTTTTTTTCCTATAAAGTGTCTACCATCTAAAGCATTGCTGTATTTTTTTTTCCTAAGCACTTAAACCTAAAGAAAAAAGACCACAGAAATGGTTCTTCTTGCAATTGAAAAGGAATGATCAAAACATCAAATCATTTCCCCAGTATCTGCCCTAGAATTTTGCCTAGCCTTCACGAGTACTGGGAAAATGAAGCATCTGAAACTAGTAAGAGCACAGAAAAGATTTCTTCTTGTTGACATAGCTGTCAACATTTCTCAATAAAAAATAAAAATAAATAATTTTATCAAAACAAAAAGTGTCTTTAATGAAGCTATCTACATTGGAAACTTGCTTCTTACCCTTTAATGAACAATTTGTTACAGAGACTTCAATGCTCCTGTCTTCTAATTGACACATTTTTATACCCAGAGTGTTTTTCTCTTTCTTTGACTATATCCTGTCAGGCAGGACTTAGATACAAAACAAAATTAATTTGATTCTGTTGATTAAAAAAAATTCTGTCAAATGATTCAAACCATTCTGTCAACAAAACATCTCTGGCTACTTTCAGATCTTTCTTGCAGATGCAATTTACAAAAGAGTATGTTTTCTTGAAAATTTATTCATAATTTTAAAATGTATAGTTCCAGAGCCTTATCTCCTGACGTGCTAAATGCCTTTGTTAACATCTTCAACTCTCTCTGAAGGCACAAATGTGAAAGAAATTGTGTACTTTGCAAATTCATATTCAAAGCCATTGCATGTATTACAATTTACTCTGTCACAAACTATTTCTTAGTCTGTCTCCAGCACTTCTAACTTTTATTACTACAGATCCTGCAAAAGGGCTTATTAGACAAAACAGACTTTAGTTATTTATTGGTGGCATTAAATCAAAAAGCCAGATTTGCAAATCAGATAAAATTTTCTTCCTGATTTTTGTATGAACTCGGCATTCTTATGGAATTTCATATGCACCCATTAGCTTTTCAAACAAACTGTTGACCAAGAAAAATTAGCTTTGGACAAAACAGAAATCCTTTGGTATTTTGCTATAATAATAATAATAATAAAAAATACAAATATGCACTTGCAATATATTTTTTGGAAAGTTATATACATATTTTTTCATTTTGGCTTTCATTTCTGCATCAGGAATGCCTATCTAAGATAGAAAACAATAGCTGAGGTCAATGTTAGAGTTATTTCACAGAGCCTGACTGTACTGTCAGAAGTAATAAGTTTGCTTCCAACAGAGGAAGAGTGTGGAAAATGGAGCAAAAATCACACCTACTTATGCACAGCTATGATATCTGCTCATGGCAGTCTCATTTAGTGACACTACTCAATTTTTATTTTGTTTCTTTTTTGTAAAGGGGATAAGTTTGAAGGAAATTGAAAAATTGATTGCACTTGAAAACCTCTGCGTGCAACTCTTTTAAGAGATACAAGGTTATTTTTTATAACTTTGTGTCTATATGACTTTTTTGGCACAAATAGTATATATGACATCTATGTACGTTAGTTTTCAAAATTATTGTTAGAGTACAGATGAATGCCCTGCTGTTTTTCCACTGTTCTTTAGCTTAAAGAACAGCAGATACATCTTAATTTTAGCATGGAAAGGATGATACTCTCCAATCGCAGTTAAACTCTTAAATTAAAGATGTGCAGTCAATTCCTATCACTAGGTATTATTTTTCCTGTTTAAGAATAAAAGGCCCCTCTACACAGTATAATGAAACTATAGAACACCCATGCGTACATCTCTAAAGTGTAGCACTGAATATTCATCAGCATAGAGCCTAGATCGTCAAATAATTCTCAATGCCAAAGTCACATACAAGGAATAAAAGAGTGATTTCAATCAAGGGCATCTTGGTCTTGAACCCTGTTTACAATACGGATTATATACATCATATTACCGTCCAATAATAACAACAATAAAGCCTGGATATATTGATTTTAAAAGTTGTTGTGTTGTGTTTTTTGGCGTGGGGTGGGGGGTTACAGTTCCTAAATTATTAGGAACACAAGTGGCAATGATTTCAATAAGACTTGCAGTCATAAGTCATTTAACTGCCTGTGCAAACTACATGTACTAGAAATTTCACATTCCTATAAAGCTGTTTTCTGTCAGCACAGTGAATACTTCACTAAAAAAGAATTGCAAACAAGAGTCAAAAAAAAAAAAAAAAAAAAAAGCTACTGAAAGCTACTGAGACAACAGCTCTGCGTAAATCAAAGTAGTTCTAATGAATTCAGTGGAGCAAAGCCAATTCAGGGAAGCTAAAAATCTGTCCAAATATATTGAACAATCAGTCAAAATTGAGTGTAGTTGTTTTCATAAACATAATTATACGATTTTAAGATCAGTTGATGTATTCGGTTAATTAATTTAGATATATCTACACCTAACACAAAACATGTTTTCACTAGAATAAAAAGGACAACACTACTGATCACAAGGTGCTGAGATATTGTCAGTTTGGCACTTCAGGTAGAATTCAGGACAGTCTATATTCTCCTGGCTTCATCAAATTAGACATCCCACGCAACCTAGAAGATTGATTTAGGGCTGTATCAAATCCCAGAAGGCCCTAAATATCCCAGCAGTCAACCCTGAGGCTTTGAAGAAGTGTTCACCCCTTCCCAAAGAGCCCACTCACGTAAATCTCCTGTCTGCAAGGAGAAATAGTGGAAAAAATACATATTCTATGGAAGATGGCTGTACTGTCCTCTTTTTATCCACATCATGACTAAGAAAGAAAAGATAATACATGCAAAATCTGTCAGGAATTCTCTAAAGTGGAATTTTGGACAAAGATAAAGTCTTAAACAACTTAAACCACCTGCTGTTTCTGGCCTACTTTTGAGAAACTCAGTGACTATTGCAACATTTCCTGTAACATTACAGGTTCAAGGTAACAAAAATAGAAGCTGCACAATATTTCACCTTCATATCTTCAAGATTCCTTTGGAAATTTTCTCACTGCTTTAAAATTACCTCTTTAGCCAATTGTGCAAAATGTTGTCCAAGGACTTACTGAAAATATTTTTATTTTCATCAGGCTTAGAGTCCTTCACCCCTCCCCCCCCATTTTAATTTTTTATTTTTTACCATATTTCAACTATCAATGCTGTTAACCATCAAAAAATATGTATTTTGCAATTTGGGGTAAATTCACTGCCATGCTATGGCACTGTATTTAGTGCTACACTGTAAGTCACTTCTCACGTAAGTCTAATTTCTGACTGGAGCACTTCATTCACAGAGTAAGGACACACTTATGAGAATTTATACTGCTACGCCTGCAAATGGCTTCAATTTAAAGACAAGAGATCAAAAATGGCAAGCATTTCAGTAAAAATTCACACAATACCAGTCAAGATTTCCCACATTTCATGAATTTATTGCTTGAAGCTTACTTTTCTTGCAATTCTGGGATCCAAAGAAGGGCAAGAAAATCTAACCTCTGTATCCTCTTCATGACCAGAACTCCTTAACCTAATACACAGCACACAAACTCACTAGTAAGGGAATGAACCCATTTAGAAGAGGAAAAAAAAAAAAAAAAATGTCAGGAAAAATAAGAAACAGATGAAGTCTTTACTGTACAACTAAAATAATTTCAATGCACTGAGGTGGGGGAAAAAGATTTAATTACAGTGGTGGAGAAAAAAAGGCAGAAGAGATTTGATGTTCCACGATACTGAAATTTTGATCATTTATTTTTGCTCAAATTAAGTGGGAAGCACCCATCACAATCCTCAATGGAAAACTAGTGTTTCCCATGTATTTACAATAGCACAAATACTGAGGCATCAAGTCAGTTTATTAAGAAAGCACGTCAATAAAAAAAGAAGGAAAAGCAAATGAATAAATAAAAAAAATAAATAAAAGAAACATTAAATTTGTTTTACAATATAAAAGTTCTGTATTACAATGATTAGCTAGATCTGTCCCTGTTTCATCCTGAGTACCAGAACAATACAATTTATAATCATACAGTGATTTTGGATCACATATAGCAAGATATTTCACGCTCCGTGGAGTAAAAAATGTAGGTCAGGACCCACAGGCTATAGTCTATCTATGCTGCTGTGAGTACAGTATTATAGTATTATTCTTTTGGGAAAATAAAAAAGCATTTTAATTTCACACACAACCCAATGATCTTCAAATATTCTGATTTTTTTACTCTTAAAAGGAGACTGACATCTAATGCCTGAGTGGTGTGAAAGTCATCTCACCAGATGCAAAAAGTTTTCAGTAGGAAAACAAGTGGAAAATGTGAGTTTTGCCTTGCTTGTAAATGAAAGGCATTATGACGGGTCAGGAGAACTGTAACTGATGTTGAAACTGGCAGCCAGTTCATTTACCTGTACATTTTAGCATAGACACCTCCTTTCTGCGCTAACAGATTTGCAATAAACTGGTTTAACTGAATGACTCTTAAAGAACAACAAGGCTTATTCAAGACTATCTCTTACTAAGCGCAAATCACCTATCGTTAAACTTTGGAAGAATGCTCATTCATTACAAACCTGCAAAAGTGCCTAGGAGAAGACAGCAGCCTTAATAGAGCAGGTCAGGGACACTGTTGCTAAGAAGTTACCAGCCTATGTGCTGCAGACAGATACACAAGACTATGAGTAAAACCAATGTAAAATACACTGCACTTAAAACAGCAGCACAGAAACATGGGGTACCAAACAAGTTTTAGTTATGGAAGATCTATTCAGGTCCCAGTTAATACTCTGTACCTGAATGAAGATGTCCTGCAATCGAGATGAGCCTCCGGCTGGCACATGCCCGCTTGGATCAGCAGGCTACCCACTGGTGGGGAGTTGCATTCAGAACAGCGCACGCTAGCTTTCATTTCTAATGGAAAACTTAGGGAAGAAATTGAGAAGTACACCTTGAACCTAACAAAAAAGGTCAGTTTTAATATAGACTTAATAAATCAGGTAGATGTTTTGTGTTGCTAAGTTATAAAAAACTCAATAGCATGCAAAAACCCGTGTAAATACTGGAAAACATTTGATTTCAATGTTCTCCTACTATTAATAAGAAAATCTCTCTTAGATGTGCATAACAGCATCCAGCTACCAAAGTCCAACCTTAATTTGATAAATCACAATTCTACAGGTGGAATAGGATGTAGCTTTTTTTCAAGGCATTTAACACAGTAACAGTAGAAAAAGTCACCTTCTACTTGAGTTCACATTAGGACTCATGATTAACCTAAATTCCCAAGTTTGTCATATCCCACAGGAAAGTCAGAGGATATGAGAAAAGGAGCATCTGAAAAACAGATGGGTCATATCTCCTCTCTTCAGTTTAACTATTCAGATTTCTTGTGATTCAAGCCTTTCAGCCATTTACATGTAAAAGTGCCAGACAGTATGGGCTGCCTACTTAGGAGGCCATATCACACTAATGTAAAAGGTTTTCCTTCAGCCAAATATTGCAGTATATTCTGGAAATAAAATGAAATTAGGCATATTGCTATTTGACCATTAAAATGAACAAGCTTCCCAATCTATCCATTCAGTAATTTAAAGCCGCTTCATTATAATAGTGCCTTTTATAATGTAGTAATATTATGAGTGCTTCTAGTTAAACTATTGAGTTTGTCTTTTTTTTAATTAAATTTAGTTACTCACTTGCATAGAAGAGATGAACATATCAAAAACTAAAATTGTCCTCATTCTATGAATATTTATACAGTTTCTTTCCTGAGAACATATTTTAACACCTCAACAAGAAAAATCTGCTCATGTGAAGATAAAATGCAACATAAGAGCAGCACGAACATGTGCAAGGTCACTGTTCTTCTATCATTCAGTCAGAGCACTGCAAATTATTTGTCTAATGTGCAAATTGCTGAGCTGTTAATGGTGAGATTCTTAACACTTCTTGGCACTGCCAAAGTTGATCTCCAGCTCTCCTGGTCTAGAAAACAAAATGCAGTCACATCATCTTCCTCTATTCTTAAATATTCCAGATATATGTACTTTAGTCTTCGAAATACATGAAGTGTTTTGGTCATTTTCTAAAAGTGCAAATTTTAAGAAAGGTTAAGGCCTCAATTTGCAAAACAAAGACTAAAAAAAAGAAAAGAAAGAATGGCTGAGGTGCTGCTTTCATTCTGAAAGTCTATGGAAGAACAAGGCTTTTACAGTGACAGGCTACAGTAAGTATGCTTTTACAAATAACAGGCTGTACAAATATCAAATCCCTTTTAAATCTCCAATTCTTTTCCTGCTGTCTGCAGTAACAGAAGTACCTTAAAATGTATTAAACATATCCAAGAAAAAAAACTTTTCTTCCTTGACTTTTATTAGTCGTGCCTTCAGTCCTATTCTATTATGCCAGCCCCAAACGAAATACTTTTTTAACATTTAAGAATGCTACTTAATAATGGTTTGTTTCCCAATATAGGTGAGTTTTGCACCACATGCATTGTGCTCAACACTTGGGCATAAAGATATTTGTTCAAAATGGCATCAATTATGAATATGCATTCATTCACAATGTCTAGAACAGCTAAAAAAAAATTCACGGAACAAATTACTAAAAGAAAGATCACGAGAGCTCCAAAAGTGAATCTGAAGGTGTGACAGCATAAATAGCAAATACTGCTTTTCAGAACTTCAGCATTTTTTAATACCAACTTGGAATACTACTAGAACTCTGTACCTTCTGTATAGGACATAATTTTTCTTCACGCATTTTTCAAAGTAGGATTATTTGCTTCATTTTGCAACAAAGGAGGTTACATGACTTGGAAAATTTCACATCACTACTCAGTAAGAAAGACAGAAACTGAACGCAGCTCTTCTGAACTTTAAGTTCCCTGTCAAAATAGACATATATCCCTCATTAAAGGGAAAAGAGTAAGAAGAGGAAAAAAAAAAAAAAAGAATAAAAATAAATGAACAAAAAAATCAATCATTAAAATGTAGGTGATAACGAGTATTGACTGAAAAAAAGGATTTCATTCATTATATTTGATTTACAACACAAAAGTTTGCCTATATACAGTATTAATTTTATATATGGATCTAGCTCTAGAAAATATTCAAGATACGGATTTGCATCCATACCTGAAATTGTAAATAGTCAAACGTACTAAATCAAGTGGTCCTTTGACTTTTGTCCTGAGATTTATACAAAACAGATACTGCGTGTTTTTAGGGTTCTACGTAATGATGAGTAGGTGCCAGCATTTCAAGTCTTAGGAAATTACTAGCAAATGAGTTGACAAGTTATATATATTAAATTTGTTCTTTCTGAATGTGTTACAGTTAAAATGCTGGGAAGATGGGAGATGTGTCTTTTACAGAAAAAATTACATTGGTGTGGTCTGAAAGCTCATAGCCAAGTTACCTGTTGACACAAACAGGAAAGATCTGCTGACTTTAGCACAGTCGTCTATTTGTAAATATTAAATTACACAAATAGCTGTTTTTATAAGCACGAACTGTGATTCTTGGTCTCACATCTCCTTCACTCTCTTATTTTTAGGATCTACTTTCCAGCTAGAATAGAAAAAGCAGACTGACAATCAGTTTATTCCAAGCTGCTCCAATTATGCAGTCACTTGATTTCAAGCGTGAGTAGTCTGAATATGATAGAAGAAAAATGCTGGAATGGAAATAACTGTTGACAGGCTCACACCTATGGGAAACAGGAAACACATCTACTGTTTTAGGGTATTGTCATGAAACAGCCATTCGTGTCTCCAGAGTCTCTTTCAGGATTCTAGGGAAAGACTAGAAGGCTCAAAGTTTCTTTCCTCCGAGGTTTTTATTAGCAGAAATTCATTCCAATTCAAAGACTCCAACAAACAAGCAGACAAGAAGAGTTAGATACAAGTTCTCAAGGTACCAAAAACTAGGTGTGTATTTAGTGTATCTCACAACTATTAAATTTAGCATAGATATATTCTTTATTGAAACATAATGCTCAAATGCAATCTCTTTACAATGCTATAAATACTTTTAAAGAATACATGCCCTACAGATTTCTGTTACATAATAATCAATATCAAATACTTGCCATTTAAAAGTCTGTTTTAGCTAACCAAAGAGAGAAGAACTTAATTTGCATTACCTTAAATCATCTACTTCTCCAGACACTAATGAACAACAGTAATTTAGGCAGCTATGTACCAAACAAGTATGTTTAAACAGATTGCCTTTAACAAAAAACTGGTAAATATTAGCTATGTTTTGAAACCATCCAGTTTCTAGGCACACATTCTAAAAAATGCCCACCAAGTAAGTATCTACATGTCAAAGTATGCTTGGCTGTACTGAAATATGAATGTTGTCCCCTTTAACACTGACATTATTTATTTTATTTCTCAGTGGAATTTTACTAAGTGGGAAAATTTTAGTAAATTAAGTAATTGGCTGGCACTTCAACTTTTGTTTGAACATTATAAGTGCAAAACTTATTAAAATTAATTATTACCATTAATGTTCCTATTGGAAGTGAAGAGGAAGATGATGTTTCTGTTTCCTTATAACCAAAAGACAGCTGAAATAGCTAAAAGCTTCAAATCAGAAAAGATGTACTATAGAAAGGCCTTTTTAAGTACCTTTGGTGTTTCTTCGTAATGGACTCCAGCTGTGGATTGTGCGAGACCCATGAAACATCTTGCAATAGAAACATTAAAGGGCAAGGATCCTCTTGCCGATCAGGTAACTATGCCTTTGTAGGAAGTCAACTGAAGAGCACTGATTGCGGCCACTATCTTTTTAGCTTCTTAAACCCCAATAAGGCCAGCAAGCAAACAGCAAAGAAGTACCTTAGCAAAATATCACAGTGACTTTACTCATTGCATATTGTATGCTGAGCTCTTTTAGAAGAAGCATGCTGGGCAGCCAACAAGAGGTTCTTCTCCTTGCGGATCCAATACTCTGAGAGCCCCGGCCAGGAACAGGATCACACCTCCCCTCTTTGGGGAGGTCACCACGGGGCACAGGGACAGGCCAGTGGTGTGGGGACAGCTGGTGGGGCAAGGCTCTTGTAAGGCACTATGGCAAGGAACTGGGAAGAGAAGTGTGGGCAGACATCACGAGGGACGGAACAAATTTTCGATAGGCGTAAAAAAAGAGTGTTTTTTCATAACGCAAATCCACCAAGTATTGCAAGAGTGGAAAATTGAGAAATAGGCAATTGTTTTTACAAATATACATTTATTTCTATTCTGTCTCAATGGTTCTATTTTTAGACTGTAAAACTTGTTGAAGACTGCACCTTGATAAAGCCCAGTCCTTGGAAATCAAAACCTTTTTGGTATCTTTAGAGAGCTGAAGACAAGGAAAAGGCATACAGCAGACCCCTCCACAACCGCTGACCAACTCCTGTCTACAAAATGTTTCTAACTACCATGACACTGTGAAATCTGCTACATCCTTTGAGTGTAAATACATTTTCACCCTCTCATTTAAACTTTAAAGGCAGAAGTTCACTTACAGCCACCACTTCTAACCCCAACGAGAGGGAAACCAAACAAAACTCCACAGAAGCATAACAACAAATGTGTCAAGAAAACAGCCACACAAACTGAAGAGGAGCCATAGAACAAAAATATGGCCATCAGCACTGCAGTCAGTTGTTTATACAATTTTGTTGCAGCCATTGACATGTCTCACACATTTGAATTCCAGTTTTGTTCTACAGCCTTCCGAGGAAAACAGCGCAGCAGAGCCATTACTCTCGCTATCAGTGCTCTCACACAGCCAGCTGAGATGAAATGACCAGAAAGCCGTGCTTGAAAGTTTTCAGACCCTCACAGCTCTGCAGTGTAGCCTTCAAATGAACACATTGGCCTTAAACATGGCAATGCATGTTACATTCAGATCTCCAGAGGCCATAGAGTTGGAGCTTCTGTTTTCATAAATCAAGAGTGAAATGTAGATATAGCAATAAGCCACATTTTGGCAGTACACAACTGTGTATTTACTCATGTGTAAAAGGTCCAAGTGGAAGCTGGTATGTAACAGGCTAAATCAGCAAGTAAATCACTTATCACTGTAACATAATAGGGGAACAGCGAAATCCAGGCCAGAATCAGGAAGTCATTTGTCCACACAGAAACATAATTTAAGATACATATGTTAATTTCTGCTGGTGGTTGTTTAAATGGTCTCATTTTTCTGAAAAGACAGAAACAGAAGTACTATCCTGCTCGTCTGCACCCCAGAGACTGGCGAGCTGCCAGCCGAGTGACCTGAGCTTGAGAAGGACGAGGAGGAGGATATCTCTCAGGGCTGACACGGTGACCACATACTACCCTGCTCTGACTGCACAGGGACCTTGGAAGGAGCCCCTCATTTGCCCAGCCACCCAGAGCCTCAGAGCTGGGACTTCACCCGGAGGCCGTGACAACAAGGAGACATTTTAAAGGAAAGGGAATATAATTTATTATCTGTGGAAATAAACCACTGAAGCAGGCATTAAGAAAACTGCTTTATAATCAGTAGGATATTTTGCTAATAAATAAATATGTTTACTGTCATACTGATTACAAAGCATCTCTGCTGATGTTTCTTCTCAGTTGCTTATTTTTTATTCTACAGTTGTACAATGTCTGGCACAATGGGGCTCCGAGCTCCGCTGGGCCTCTCAGCACTGTCATCATATCAGTCTAAAAATGTGGTGATAGAAACACTCAATATGAGTATAAATATAGATATATATACCATTTTTCCTGTACCTCGGTAACCTCCTCACCTTGCTTGCCTGAAAAGAATACACCTTTAAATGTGCATGCTTATGAAGTAACAAATATGGATTATTTACACTCAAAAGGCTTGCATCCAAGGGTCCCAAGGTATCTACAAAATTTATTCTAACAATACAGTGATGAAGTACACTAAGTAGGAACTACTAAGCTCTTTTGCAGGTGGATGAACTTACACAATGTTTTTTTAAATATTATCAGTAGGACGTACACTCATGAAACTGTTTATATTTGCAAAACAAAATGCACAACGTTTTTCTTCTATCTTATGACTTATTTTTAAAAACATATACAAAATTTTAAAAATTATAAGTATGCAATAAATAAAAAGCTTTTCACATTTAAAATCAAGTTTAACAGAAAATAAGTATTAGTGATTAAGATTTCAGCAGACAAAATATTCGTTATTTAAGCTATTCTTAAAAGATAGTTTAAAAAATTCCAGCTGATAAACACTATACTGTCTAGTGTTTCGATGAGTTTGTTATTAAAAAACGGTACTGACATAGGGAACTCCTGAAGGCAAAGGTACACAGAACTTCTTATATTTTTAGCCTGAAATCATAAAATCAAAGAAACAACATACAGCCAGAGAATGTGTTTTTAAATCATTAAGTAAATATGTTCTTTACATCAAACCTCTTCTCTTTAATTGTCTCAATTAAATGAATGTTTATATATTCACATAAGGAAGTAAATATATGTGTAAATGAAGTTCTTACACTAAGTATAGGGTGGTTTCATTCACAGGGATATGCAGCCCTGTTGGATGAAACTGAAATGATTAAGTATAAGGAAAAACGGGTGCTACTTCAGTATAAATCTGAGCTGCAGTGTGATGCATCAGAATACTTCATCCACATCAGTTCAAGTATTTCCACAGTCCATCTGTTTGAATGACAAACACTCAGAATACAAAAGAGCTGCCAAGTGAGGAAATCATTGACACCAGCTGGGAAGCAGGTCTGTGCTCAAAAGAGAAAACTAGAAATTCAGGAGGCAAACGCTGATCAAATACACTTAAAATCCAGCAAGTGGTGTTTGCTGGTTGTGCCTGGTTGTTGCCTCTCACCAAAGGAAGCACCGAGGACCAGCAAAGTCATATGACAGACCATACTGGACAGCCACTTTCAACAGAGCTCCATCTTCATTTTAACGCCCTGTGTCTAAACCAGGCTCTTAGAGATAGCTATGTCCTACACAATGGCTGCTACCAGTCCCCCAAATCTAAACATCGTAGTGGCAGTGATATGACACTGCAGATGAGTTGATGGTTCTGGCTTTTAAGCTAAATCACAGCTGAAACTAGCAGTGGATTAGAGACAGGTGAAATTGTGGTCCCAAAACAATATCCTTACATACAGTGCCACAGCAAAGCAGTAATGTGCATCGACTCCTGGGTCACAGCTGAATGAAGCACACAATACACCGCAGCACCCAATTTCTCATTCCTCAGATATCCTCTCACTTGTTGCTTCTGAAACCTTAATTCTGTGATTTGGCTGGTCATCAAAGTCTTTATCTTTTAAAAATTTGATAACTTTCAGGCAGAGCCCAAAGCTAACTGAAGTCATTTACAATCCACAAAGACTTTCTCAAGTCTTGAATAATCCCCTTTGTGGTCAGTTATTCATTTTACATGATACTGTTCTGAAGCAACACCAAATGAATGGTATTACATCCTGATATATGCTGGACTGAAGAATGCTGTCTGCTCTACAATCACTATGAATGATGTTTGGGGGTGAAAATAGATACATTGCTTTGATATTTTAATGTTAAGTAAGTACATCAAGTTCTGTACCTGACCTGAAGTGTCCTTAACCGTGTTGGTAACCAACTGCCCATTAGCTCAAAGGAAACTGTGCTGCGCAAAAAGACATCAACCTTAAAATTGGAGATAAACTTGAAAAAAGAAATGCAAAGTTTCAAAAAAGTACTGTCAGTTACTCTATATGGCAGTAAAACAAACACTTTTTTCCTACTTAGTAGAAATAAAAACTGTAAGATTTTTCCCTTCATATTTCTTCCCCCGTGGCCGCATCTATGCTCAGACTGCAGCCAACTGTCTGACATTCTTCCTTCTGACTGCTCCTTGCTAGGCATCCCTCTAAGTCTAATGGTCCCACTGCTACAAATAATCTTTACAGCCCTTTCTTTGGTTATATGGCACTCGTGTATTACAGAAGTTAGCTGAGGCACATTAAGAGCCTTCTGGAACTAAGCAGAACTCACTAGGGCTTGTTTACATGTGAGTATTGAATTGGAATAACACAAAGATGTGAATCCAAACCAGCACAACAAAATCAGATGAAAAAGATCAAGACATCTTTATATTTCATTGGGAGCAGCTTACAAAAAAAGATTTAATGACATGAAAATGAATAATTCGTATATGAAAATTACTGTGTTCACCCATAGTATTTTGGCTCAAATCACACATTGCAATACGTCCATCCACAACTGGCAGGTGGTTCCTAGCTGGGGAATGTGGTAAATGCTGGGCACGGCTGCTGTTCAGATGGATTTCAACAGGCTGGAAAAATAGGCCACTTCCACGCAGCTAAGTGCAAAGTCTTGTATCTGGGATGGAATAACCCCATGCATCAGTACAGGGCAGTGATGGGTTAAAAAAAAAGAAAAAAAAAAGAAAAAAAAAAAAAAGGGTGTGGGGATCCTGGTAACGGATTAAGTTATTCAGTCTCCATTGATGTGCAGTTCCACATAACACCTGAATTTTCTCTGCTGGATACGTTTTCTGTTCATTTTGTTGCCTTTAAAACTGGTTATACCCTGCTCGCCAGGTTGCTTTCATTGAGCAACCAGTCCTTGGCTATAGATGAGGCACTCAGAGACCTAGAACATCTGGTATCACCCTGGGCTCGAAATGGGCAGCCCCGAGTGTACCCCATTAAATGTCAAAGTACACACAACACCCATGCTCTCAGATAACATACAACAGAAATAAATCTACCAACCTACAATTTCATTGTAGATCAAAATGACAATTTCATTTTCATTTTTATCATTGTCAAAATTCCAACAGTTTTGGTGAGTCACTCCCATTAGAAGGGAATTACAGATCGTAATTTTCAGCAACTATTCCCCTCATGATCACAGTAAGCCTCATCACTTTTACTAGTATATCCCTTACCTAATTGTTTTAAATAAACAAACTTCTCAACAAGTTTCTTTCAACTTACAATTTTATGCATTTCTCCTCAGAATAGGGAAGAGGAAGCCAAGGGGTAGTCAGGGTCTGCTATTTCCAGTATTGTCACAGGGTATTTATATGAATCTCCTTCAGTCCATCTGTAGGAATCCTACACCAGCTCCTCAGGAAAGGTTGGAACATCTCCATATTCAGGCTTGAGCAATAAAAGTCTAGTCAGCCGCTAAGAGAAATTTCCCAGCCCAGGAAATAAACTTCCTTTGGTTTAATAATTGAGGTGATGCTGTAATCATTCTCTTCCTTGTGTGACGTGTGGCTGGTTACCAAGGCCTGATTACAGGGGTGAGGGAGAAATGAAGGCACTGCCTATCCCCATAGGCTACAGCCAAAAGAGATTTCTTCTACATATGAGCGACACTGGTGTCATGACTAGAAAAATGCATCTACGTGCATTTGCATGTGAGGTACATGTAAAGCCCTGTTAAGAATTCCAGAATTGTTAACACTTCATAAATTACAAGTGGTAGCTGACGATCTTCTTTGCTGTGAGGGACCAAACAGCTAGGACCAAACTAGCTCTGGCCTTGTGCTTCTTGTGCAAGAACTGTTTACCATAAGCAATCAGAGTTAAAACAGTAATTCATTTATATTCTAAGGCTTTAAAATATTGTAAACAAGAACTTTATTCCACTAAATAATAAAATTTCACTTCTCATATCTGAAATTGTGGAAGAGAGTATTATGTTAAAGAATTCATTTTTAATTTTATTATTATTATTATTATTTTTAGAATCACATCAAAGCATTCTTTTTTTCTGTCCTACAAGTGAAAAACAGTGGGACATACTGTACACATGAAGGGACACTCCCATTGACACAGTTACTCTTGCCTTGTCAAGTTGAGTGTCTGTCCTTTTTTGGAGAGATGCAGAATCCAGAGTGAAGTATAGTGTAAGGCTTCTGTCGGTGCCTATTTCAAATGACCTGAATAGCTCATCAGTGCTTTGTCAGTACTAAGCAGCATCCCAATTCCAACAGCTTGTTAAAACCCCTCATATTGAACTGCACTATCATGCATTTTGTATAGACTGCTTCTTTTATAGTCTGGTTAGCAGATAATAACTACAGTTTGGTGAAGTTAAAAATGCCTTTTTTCCCTTCATATGTCTATGAAGATAACAATCACACTGGGCCAAATTCCACAGGAAATAACTATGCCACAAATAGCCTCCAAATCTCACTATTTCTGTTCTCCAGCATAGTGGGTTTCTTCAATAAATCCAGAAGTTTCCCACAATTTGTGTCGAATGCAATATTTCATAGAAACTTTGCTTTACAAAGCAAAGTTAAAAAAAGGAAAGTATACTTCTTTGTGCAGAGGGGAAACCAAACTGCCTTGTATAGACTGGTATTTACTTTGATGTAGTTTTATGCAGTCCTATCCCTTTCATTTACCCGAAGCTAACCAGCTGATAAACAGAAAAAATGTATCCTAGAAACCAAAGATTATTCACTGGGGAGAACAAATTACAGAACTGTTCTTCATGCCCAGTAATCACTTAAATCGCAAACCATTAGCTGCAATCATACTGATCACATAAAACAACTCGCATCCCCAAGAAGCAGCTAACCGTAATCCTTCAGAAAGCAGACTATTAGCAGCTGTAAGATTTAGTATTGCAAACAGATAATGATTTAAAATGACTATTAAAGGACTATAATATCAATAGCCACTTTACTATGAAGCTTTGACCTTTGACTACTGAACAAAGTAGTATTTTAACCAAACTATTCCAGTGAAGCTCTTTTCTTATATAATGACTTAAAAATTCAGTGTATATACATAGCAAGGTCTTTGAAAAATATATTGAGTGTTGAAGACATTTAACTACAATTTGTAAATGAAACCTTTCTACCCAAACATCACAACATACCTGCAATCAAATCACTAACTGATTTCCAAAATAAATCAACCTATTTAAATGCCTTTCAGAATCCCCAAAAGCCCTGTATATATCCATTGCCCTGCAATTCTGTTATAAAGAAATTTTCTTGGGATGCTGAGGAGCATCCATTGAGATCCTTCTCAAATATCCTTGCAATATTCAGAGTTTCATTGTATCACTGACATACCTTTTATATGTTTTAAATTGCTGCAATAAGGAATATACAAAAGATCCGAAAAGATAATAGAATTCTTAACATAAAAGAAAAGAGAGTTTGTCCATTCCCTATTTCATTCCCCTTTTCCAAGTGCAGATAGCATCCATCCCTGCAGTAGGTAGCTGTTCAAGCACTCCAACTTTAGAGCAATACACTTGAACAAAAAGGAAGAAAAGAAAATGGGGCTTTGCTGAGCCCCAGGATGAGCCAACATAAGTAAATGTGGCTAAAATGAAACACTGGGTAAAAATAAAAGCCCAGAGAAGAAAAGCAGCAATGACTAGTAAGCAACATAGTAACTGGAACCAGCTGATATAACTACACAAACATAGCAATTTCTATTACATTTCTTTGAATACTTTGAAGTGCCTTAAATTAAGGTCTGGCTTTCCTGCAACTTGCCAGATAAAACAGATGTAGATGATTATATGTCATTTATTAATATGGTATTTCATTGCCACATTCAGACATACCTGAATATGAAAAAATAAAGATGATAACACATGAAGCTAGAAAAACATAAATAATCTTTGATAGCAAAAAACTCCAAACAAGAGGTTAGATGTAGGAAATCCTACAAGCCCATAAACAATAATCATTAGAAGCCAAGTTTAATTTAGTATCTTTGAAATTTCTCTTATCTGATTCTTGTCCTAGAGTGCTCTACACAAAAATAAAATTTAATATTAAAGATAAAACTAATAGCCTGCTATAACTACATTAAGTCAAACTAAATTGATATTTATATACTTCCTGGTATGCAGTCATTTATAACCGTAAGCAATTACAAATATATGTGGCTGACTACTTCGCAATACTAGCCTTTGTAATGCTGGGAGAAGGAACTCATGATAGGCAGTAAAGCCAGCCTTATCTGCAAGCTTTTTAGGGCTGAACAGAAGAACTCCCTGTCTTGAAGACACAATTCTGTTTGAGGGACTTTCAAGCTGTAGTAAACTCCAATGAGAGTGAAAGAGGGAACATGGGAGAAAAAGGAAACTAGCAAAATACAATTAAAAGTAACAACTCTAACGTAAAGAAAGCATTTTTAGGTATGCAAAACTCTTAAGTTTGGATATCCTGATAATAATGTTTTTATCACTTGCAAGCAATTTACAGTCATTAACACAACTACAAAAGGCAGAAAGATAGAAAATAGATACCTTGGCCAGTTCACCTGGTGTCTTCCTAGAGCACAAGAACTGGTCTGCAGGATGGGCAGAGCACCTCTCAACTCATCACCTCCACAGACACAAATTTGGAGAATTGGCCCAGCCCAGCAGCAAGTGACACGTGCTACTTTCCTGTGGGCATTCTGTGGCAAAATTCTAGTGACAGTGATGCCTCAAAAATCCTGAAGGTTTGGTCAAAGCAGAAGGTAATTATCAGACTACCTATCCACAAGCACACAGCAAGTGAGAGAAGATGCATCTAGCTTAACAATAACTAATTGCATAAGGTTTCTGATTAACAAAGGTCAATAATAATGTTAAGTGACTACTACTTTATTTATATTAAATCTTAATAACAGACGTACACCAGTATGTGTCTCTTAAAAGGACACACACATATTCCCTAGCTTCACTTTGCAAATTCACAACAAAGCTTGCTGTGTATCACATGGTGACAGCAAGATGACTTGCACACTAGGAACAACTCTCTTGATGAGACAATATTTCAGTTTGCTCCTGTGCATACTTTCATCTTATTTCCAAAGATGAAATTCCAGGCAGAAGTATATGAAGACTACTCTGGTGCAGAACCAGGAGAGAGAGAAACAAACAAACAAACAAAACAGAACAAACAAACACTGCTTTAAAGAAAAGACCCTTCAGGCTTTGGAAAAATTTGGCCTAGTGTCAAGCAGTTGTTTTGGATGGATTGCAATGTTTTTTTTCATTGGGCAAAACTTAAGTGATGAGAGAAGAAGAACTTGCAGTACTAAGTGCTTTTCCACCTTCCCTTGTAGCTTTTCCCATCACTTTTAATTAGACTTTAAACTATACAGTAATCTTTTCAATCTTTATCACTTTTGTTTTCCTTGTGTATAACTTTACATTCACGACAAGAAAATATCATTTGTAAAGCTATAAAGTTCCAGATAAACCCTTCAGATCAGGCTACAGAAGGTGTTATTTCATCTTTAGGAAATGTTAAATGTATCACACATTGACTGCTTCATGGATAGGATTTTATGGTCAGCTTCATAAGAAATGTAATCGAGTAGCAGCAACAGGCTAGCTGACTTTGTAAAAATACATATATATATATTTCCTTGCAATCTCTGCAAGGAAAATAACTCTCACATAAAGAACGTAAGTATACACTAGGTGCTCTCTAAAAACAAAAGTAAATAAAAATGTTCCATGTGCATTAAAATCAAAATGATATTTTTAACAACAGGAGCTAGTAACATAGGCAGGGAAACCATCCTTCAGCAGAGAGCATCCAGGAAGCCCAGCCTCAGGCTTGGCAGCCTACACAGCACAGTGCTGTGTCCAGAACAATCAGCAGCAGTGCGACAGCAGGCCAGTCGTGTGCCTGCACCTCCTTCAGCTTCAGGCTTGCATTTTAACACACACACACAGCAGGAACTATGTAGCACCTTGCCTTGCACTGTACTGTAGCAGCGGCAAACTGATTTAGGCTCCAAGAAGCTAAATAACAGGTGCCAAAATTTACCTTTGGAAAACATTCAAAATTTGATGCAAACTGTACATATGATGGTGCATATGTACATTTATCAAAATTTCTTCTGCAGGTTTCTACATACCTCAAGAGCATTTAATATTGTTTAGAGGTTTTTATCTATATCATTAGTGCTGGTAGAGTGAGGTTTATGGGCCATGGATCAGGAAAGTCACAAGCATAGTTCATGCCCTATGATCAAAGCTGGTCTGGTAACACCACACCATTGCACAGAAGTCAGAGAGTACCACCAGCAACACAGGCTAGAAGCTATGAGATAATTAATTAGGTCTAGATAACTATCCAGACCTTGTTAAGAGGCTATTTGAAGACAGAAGAGGCATGATTAATGTCCATCTTTGTTACCACAAATTTTGCATCCCTTTAAATCTCATCATTAAAATCAGGCAAGGAACATGAAAAGGACTGCTGCATAAAACCCAGTCAGAGAAAGAAAAAAGTGTACTGCCTTTGTAAAAGCACTCTTCTCTCCAGCTGTCTTCCCTTCTGTGGTGCTACAGTGTGACAGCACCAGACTCCCCAGGCTGGGAGATACAAAAAGAAAAGTGAAGGGCTTGCTTCAGAAGATCGTAATGGTATCTGGGAGGAAAACAAGCAAGAAGGAATGTATGGAGAAGACTTCACAATAGTTTTCATAGCCTAATTTAAACCTCTCAGAATCAGTGCATGGAAGAATCTCTTGATTATGAAGATGGGATAGGACGATAGTTTCTCTCAAGACCAAGTCAGTTTTGATGAATATTATCCTTCTTAAGAGAAAAACAGTCTTACTTAAAATTAAGAATTGGGCCATGAACAAGTAAACAGGAACCAATGTAAAAAAAAAAAAAAAAAAAAAAAAAAACATTATAACAAATACCACAAAGAGTAGGAAGAGCTATTTCACGTGATGTAAAACAAAGACTCTTGCAACCTTGACTTGAAAGTTAATGGTATCATAATACTGAAGTTTTTCTTAAAATGTAAAAAAAATAAAAAATAAAATAAATAAATAAATAAAAAAAAGATACAGCCCCTGCATAGATCACTTGTGTCACTCTTGCTTCCCATGCTGGGACCAAATGCTACACAGAATTAGCTTCACAACACTGCAGTTCGTAAGCCAGACAGTCCAACTGTGTTCTCTCTCTTGTGAAGTCATTATTTGAAAGTCAAAGCAACTGTGCTGTGACGTAACATGCGGAACGCACCTCCACCAAATCTGTTCTCAAATCTGAAATGAAGGAGAAAAAATGTGAACTGTCATTTTTGAATTATTATTATTATTTAATTTGTGAGGTATAGAATAGTAGGAGTTTGTACTGACTCCTATAAGCCACTCATAATTACCAAGCAATGAAAATAAAACTGAACAGCTTCAGTGGACTTTATGAATGCACACTCCTCTTCCCCTCACCAAGCCCTGTTTAATATGCAACTGGGCTATAATGTTTCTTATTAGGGAGACAGCTTAAAATTAGAACCGTGGGAGAAGTGATTGATGACCCGAGTTCCCACAGCCCTTTCAATGAAACATATTCCATTTCCATTTCAAAATATGTTTATTATGAATTATTGGTTTGTCATTGGACTTGATGAAAGTAAATTTATGTGAACAACTCAGGCCTCTGCGAGGGGAAACACTTTAATTAGGTAACCTTTCCCTCAGTCTTTTCCATGTTTTACGGAAACAGACGCTCTTGCTAGAATTTTATTCTTTGCATACAGAACCAGTTTATTGATTGAATAATGTTTCTTAGTGTGGAAGCCATTTACTCAAAGTCAAAAAATGTTGTGACCTCAACCCCTTACTCCCAGAATAAATCATTAACATCAGTGTCTCAGGCAAAGTTTTATACTATTTGTGCAAAATGATGAAAAAGCATATTAACACTGGACCAGAGAACAAACATCTCAAGATGTAATAACAAGATATTCAAGGAGAATGGTCCTTGAAATTCAGACTGATTTTTTTTTTTCCCCAAATACACTTCAACTTCCAGAATTACAGTTTTCAGAGCAGCCCTCGTCTGAGGTTTACTAATAAAATCTAACACAAGGAAAGAGAAGAAACCCCTATTAACTACACAATCATACCACAGCTTGCCACCGCTTAAACAACTAGTATTCCCTGAAGCACAAGGACTCCCATCATTCACAATACAGCTGTTATACTGCCTCTGTTAAGGAAATTGAAACCCAGTTGAATGTGGTTATTGTCATCATCTCTCAGTCACAAAAAGTACCATTTTAACAACAAAAATGGTTATGGAAATGCTTCTTCCCCTGTCCTACACAGCAGTGGTTATGCAGGCAGGTCATATCTGTAACAAAGGAACAACAGTTCTCACTGCCCCCCTGCATAAGAAACTGACTTGGAGGGACATTTGATAGCAGGGTGGTAACAGACTCAGTATGCACGAGTAACTGCACCCACTACCTTCAAAGCCCTCAAATTCCTCGGCATCAGCTGTTAAGTCAGCGGTTCAGCTGACCATAGATCTCATTTAAAGTAGAAACTAGTCCTTGCCAGAGTGTGATGAAATGATTGCAAGGCCTGTAGCAAAGGATAAATTAGATTGCAATTAAAAGCATACAGGAAACAGTAAAATGCTCCCTATAGAGAAACTAAAGGCGCTTCTGAAGTTTAAGGTCACTGCACAGTGTTGGTTAAAGATCCACGTCAGCACAAACACTCCCACATCCTCATTTTCCTTATATTTTAACATATGCTTCTGAAATATCCCAATTCACTTTTGACTTTTTACAAGAAAGAAAAAATAAATCCCCAGGTTTGTGGGATTTTGTTTTGTTTTTGTCAACTGTACAGTGGTCTGGACATTTATTAAACAGTACCCGTGTTCCCTCAACTACAAGGATCACAACTTCAAAATAGCAAAAATGCCAGAACTGTGGTAAACTGCACAGTATGTTTCGTATCTGGGGATATAATTTACATCAACTTATCAGTGTATCAACATTATCATTGCACATTCTAGATTAGACTTCAAAGATCAATGGCAGAGGACAAACCAGCAGGCCGGATTTGGATTTGCTACTGAGAAAAAAATCTCAGTGCTACAATTAATGCATCTCACTGGAAACAGTAAAGTTTCTCTATCCAGTCTATTTATATTCATCTATCTTTTCTAGCACAGCAATTCCTAGCAGCTTGTTCAATTGGTCCATTTTTTTTTTTTTTCAGTAAAACGTCTCTTCAGCAGTCACATTCATTCTCAAAAACACACGCTCTTCCACCCTAGCAGTGAGTTCATTCAGTCAGACTTCTGTTTATTTTACTGTTTTCAGTTAGGTTGTACTGTTAAATTATAAACTGATTTATACAAACTATGAGATACATATTTCAATCAGGGTCTTTTAATGTGCAAACTTCAGAGCAGTAAAAGTGATCTCAGCCAAGCTGACTGTCCACTTCCTTAATGTAAAATTGATCATGTAACAGATATAACAACACTAGAAAAAAAATGTACCATATTATCAGGTACAAAACTAACCATTACTTCTTTCTTGTGCTAATTCCTATACCTGAGGCAATTTAAAAACTAAATCAAGTATTTCTTGAACCTGAAGAATTATAGATCTCAATTCCGTGTCTGTCTATTTATATATATATATATATATATATATATATTTCCTTCTTGGGACACCTCCCTAGTTTTGTAAGACAATCACAGACAGAAACCAATTTTACTGTACTTGATAGTCTTCCTTTTATTTAATTCCTAAATAAGTATGTCTACAGAAATATATTATTAAATATAATAAATTAAATACTATCAGAGTAGAAATACACTAAATATTCTTTTTCTTGGGTAAGAAATACTCTGGAATAACACTGCAGGAAAGCATACTTCTAGGATACAGGAACAGCAGCACTATCTGAGCTCCAAACAACAAAGATTTTCCTAAACAGTTCATTTGGACTTCAGTTTCATTAGGACTGCATATTACAGTTTCTGCTTAGGGCTGATTTGTTTAAGCATACACTAGAGGATAGCCAAGCCAAAGAACAGTTTTGAGAGATCTACTAAATGGTTCAGTAATAGTCTGAATACTAGCAAAGTGGATGTGATGGATAGTAAATAGGGAAACACTTATTCCACAAACAGCATGATTTCAATTTTAAAATCATCATCTGATAGGAAAAGAATATGTATCTTTATTCACTGGCAAACAGCTGCTCTTAATTAGCTCAACAAGTAGGTAGCATGAGTCGTCTTTTCCTCCAATGAAGTATAAACATATAATCAGACTGATATTTCATGGAAATCTGCAGCATTCTTAGAAGTATTGAACATTGCTTTCCTTTTCCCGCTTTGTTGAAAGCATGCTTCATGGTGCCAAACATTTTCCAGATGAAGCCACATTCACTCTTGGGTAGTTACAAGGGAAAGAGATGAGGAAAAAATGGAAACAAAAATCAGAAAGGTAGCCAGATTTTTCTTGTTCCTTTAAATGTTCGTTCTGATTTATACATATATATATATACACACACACACACACAGGCGGGGAGGGGGTTATATTTTGAGTAAGTCCTTGCTCTGTTCTACAGGCAAAGTAGAGAATCTACAATTCTATCTGGCTCTGTGCTATTATCTACCACTAACATGCTGATTTTAGTCTTGTTCTCTCCTGGGTTGTAGGCCAGACAGAGCTTGTAATCTGATTTACTCTAGAAGGCAGTTTGTAGACATCTAATTTTATTTCTTTATCTAAAAATTGCAGGGTGTGTAACTTTATCTTCTATATTGTATGCCAGTAAATGTACAACTAACATGATATTCCATACTTGTATATTAAAGCCAAAATCTGATCAGATATTACATGCACAAATACCTGTTCATTTGAACTCTTAATGATCTTAGTTCCAATGTCTATCTTATCAGTCAAGCTTTAGAGAACCATGAACATTAAACTAAACCTAAATTATTAACAATACAAAAATATAAGTTAAACATAACGTATAAAAGAAAGCCACTGTATATTAGATAACTACATATATGTACAGATACAGATATGGTTTAGTTCTGTGGAATTTTCCATTTAAAAGCATCAATTTACTTTGCAAAACGCATCACACTGTAGTACACAAACCTCAACACTTACTGTAAATTATCTTAGTGTTACCTCCTATTTTACAAACACCAGAGTCAAAGAAGGCTGGACTGATCAGTTTGAACACCAAGCAAGAACAGTAGGCATACTGCAAAATGCCCACTGGACTTAAGTGTTCAAATTAAGAACATTAAGTTTAACACTTAAAAATGAAAATTTATGACTTACAGACATTTTCATTCTAATGACATGTAGTAGACCAAAGCTGTGAAATGTAAGGTTACAGATCTTCTAGATTCCCCACACTCTAGGAGAAAACTGTTTTTGCTACATTGCTGTTCTACCTATAATCAGTGGCAGAAGCCAACCAGAAAGTTTCATGAACTGGGAAGACAATTACTCTGCCTCTGTAATTTCAAACTTTTCATATCTTTTTCATGAACTGGGAAGACAATTACTCTGCCTCTGTAATTTAAAACTTTTCATATCTGTAAGTATATATGTTTACATGGCTTCCAATATTATAAGATTCCAAAAGATTAGTTTGGCTTCGGATTCAGTATTTGTTTTCAGCAAGCATGTTTCTCTCCAGACTCTTTGTAGGCCAGGTGAGCCACAGTACACCACAGAATACAAGAGGAATTTGATATTCACTAGTGTATTATCAATAGAATAATTATATATATATATATATATATAAGTGCACTCTGCCCCCCTGTTTTCTTCCTCTTTAGCACAGTAGTACAGCTATTAAACAGATTTATTGATGGTATGTATGATTATTTCAGCAGAAATGGGAGGGAGCATTGGATCAGCATTCACACCTCATTTCCCATCACATCCCACCAGAACAGATGACCTCTCATGCAGTACACCCAGCTGATGGGTAGTACCAGAGAACACAATAGAACTGATGTCCAAAACAGAGATACTATTTTTCTGGCTTTGTCACAGGTAAGAGCATAAATTTGTTTCCTGTATGTACAGAGGTGTTCATTTGCTTTCAATGTACAGAGCAGCAGAGCAACATAATTGCCATCTGCCACTTCATCAAGGGAGAGAGATACAACTTTTCTTTCCTTTTTGTTTTGGTTTGCAACCCTTTTTAATGATTTTAACACAAACTAAACCTATGCAGTATGAACTATTACTAAGAGGTTTTCTAAGTAACATGGAGCAATGCTTTTACTTTACAAAAAAATATGTATTTTTGGTATATGAAGTTGGTAGTCTCATCAGCTCACAGTCAAACTCACAAGCCTTCAAGTAAACACTGCATCTCTAATGTCTGCATGTAAAAGGTGCCAGTGCTGGGACAGGACTACGACAGACTAAGTCTCTAAAGAAACGATAGCACCTGGTGGTGCATGCACCCGAATGTCAATGAAACGCACAGCCCTGGCAGACTCCCATGCACATTAACTAGCAACACACATCCACTTTGGGCAGGGCCCTCCAACACTGCACTGAACAGCACTCAGGTTTTCTACGGGTGATAAACATTCTTTACTGATGAAGTTGGGAGCACCACTGAGGCAGGAAGCCTTGGATTTTAATACATATAAAGGTTGCTTGACATTAGAGTTTATGTTCTGTAGCTTGCAGAGTTCTAACCCTTCTAATCAGAAGAATTAGAAAACATACTGCCGGCACTGAAAAAGTGTACTCCAGCTGTAGAGGAGGACTCTGGGACTATAAAGCAGGTACGGTTCTGTGCTTGACAAGCACATTTTATTTATTTTTTTTATTTAGTTTGTCATCTGTTGAGTCAGAAAGCATTGCCAATAGTTGCTATGATCTAAGTAGTTAAAGCATGATTGCAGTACATTTTTAAATATGCCATCTCAATGTGGTCTTCTCCTATTTTATAATTCTTGTGCAGCATGATGATTCTGCAAGTATTGTAAAGGCTTTGTCCACTTTGTTCACTCCTCATTCCTTTCCCTCTCATTTCCCTCTCAATGTGCTGCCCTGAGGTGCAGCGGCAGGTGCAATGCAGCATCACACTTCTTACCACCAGGCTGCTGCAAGAGCCCAATGCTTCCCTCTGTCTTCCAGACTTTCCATCATTAGGGGAAGTTGAAACTCAAGATCTTTTAATAGTTCCTAATAGGAACTGTGACAATGGAGATAACTAATGTAAATTAGATGTTTGTAGACCGATCAAAAGTAACTGTTGGGGCACTATCTGTGGCTTTCAAAACATAAGAAATTAAAGACCTATTACATTTTATTAAGAACTATTAAGCTATTTCACACATAACTGACATCAGTGAATTGAATTATTTCATTTAGATAAGCTTTCATGGAGAACGCTTCCCAGTCCGAATAGCTTCTCTCTGGGAAAAGCCCCCAGGGAAACAAAAGGATGATTTTAGGAGAAAAAAAAAATGTAGCATTTCTATGCAAGTTACGGTATGGAAGCGTACTCTACCTTTCATAAATATACACACCCACAAGAAGAGTAGCTGTGATACTTCAGAATACATATTGCATTATTTCGGCCTTACGCAAGAGACTGAATTAAAAATGTTCACCTTGCCTGGACTTTACGAATGTCACATATTTATACCCACCCTAGTCATGAGGGTGAGAGCGAAGTCATTTCATTTTTTGAGTGGTTGCTACTCATGAGAGATTTCTTATGACAAAAAACTTTTCTATTTAAAATAATGTAGAACTTCTCTGAAGGTAAAAAGATCAGACACCAACAATGCCAGGTTCACTTTCACCCTCTTCATCTAGACACTTCAGGTAAACCAATCCATTAATTTCTTTCATATATAGACATTTCAGTAGTGCATACCTCTCATTAATGAAATCCCAAAGCAATGATGAGCTTGTTATAAGACTAACTTGATAGAGATTATTATTCAGTGAGGATACAGCCAGTAAAATAAAAACAGCTTAAAATCAGCATTTGGCAGTGGCTATCAAATCCAGCTTGTTACACAGTGTTACCATCATTTGTAAAAGTGCACTCTAATTAAGGTAAATGAGACAGCAAGAACACAGTGACATTGTTAACTTAATGACCCACAGCCAAATTATTTAAAACTTCTTTGAAGTTCAACTTAATTATAATGGATATAATATTGAAGAATTTAAAGAAGCACTGGATGCCTTGTACAATAACCTTAATGATCTTTCTCTTCCCTCCCTTTAATTTTTGTATTTATGTGTATATTTAGAACATTGCTTACAATCCATGTGTTTAGCATGGAAGTGAATTCCAGTTTATATCTGGTGCCATTCTCACAGTAAGTGAAATCCAAGATCCCCAAAACAGTCACCATGCCGTATTTTAAACTAACAATGTACCAAAATCTGGAGGTTATTACGAGGGCATTGAGTTTTGATCAGATTCTCTTCAGTCGAGTGAGATTTTGTCTACACAGAGAAGGATACTTCTGGAGATTGTAAAGGCACTTTAACATTTCAAATACAAAGGACACAAAAACCACTTTAAATTAATTACCATCATAATTGCATTTTGCCCTGTTCTAGAACTCAGTCTCAGAAGCACCAGAGAGTATTGCGGGTTTCCAACCAAAACAAAATCCATTAAAAATGCAGCTTTACTGCAAATGGCAAGTTTAAGTTACTCTGGAGACTGGTAGTGAAACCCAATGTACTTATTTTTCTTACCTAAATTATGAATGCACAGTTTGCATCTGCAGAACAAGAATGGATGTCTAATTTGAATGTTAGAAAACAGAAATAGGAATAAAATTTTATTATTTTGTTTTATTTATTTATTTTAAAATATTTGATTATGGGATCCAGGAGGAGAATTATTTTAGACCTCCAACATAATGCGGAAGAATTAGATCTGTTTAAGACCATTGGGTACAACTCATGGAAAAGATCTGGAGCATTCAGAGATGTGCGTTTCCGTACTGGTTATTACGGAGTAAGGAAAGAGGCAAGAGCAATTTAAGGGAAGTTTAACGCATAAGGGGGGACACGGGGCTTTAATCAGCTTAGGCTGCAGTCTTTTCGTGCTGAACTACTACAGAAGTACTGCACACAGCAAGTCCAGCCACTAATGAAGGGCACAGTTAATTAGCATATATTACTGTTAGAGACAGTTTTTGGATGCCCTTAATACCTTTAGAATGATCTTTTGTTTCATACAAGACAATAAAAAGACCCAGGAATACTCTCAGAATTCCTCTGTTAACATCTTAAACTATAAACGTGAAAGAAATTAGTCTGAACGCTCTGTCATCCCCCTGCTCCATGACACAGGTGATGATTTCATAAGCTGTGCCGGCTGTACTACCTCATCACCCCCTACTTTGCTCTTAGCGAGTCAAGCACAGGGGAAGGGGATGCTGCAGTTTTTACTCTGAGAGCCAAGCAAGGCTCTCAGGCTGCGGGCTCCAGAACATGATTCAGAAAGATCAGTGCACTCAGCACTGCCAGCTTCATCGGTTACATCTTTGAGTCCTGCATCACAGAGCAAATCCCACACACTAGCTCTTGTTAACAAAAATACCTCACTTCTCCCTTAAGCAGAATCTCCTTTCCCCTTTGTTTGAAAGCTTCTTGAAACACCTACGTTTTATTTCTAAGTGAATCTTGTTCATGAATAACACCACCATGGTTCAAACACCTTACCACACAGGAATTTCTCCCCTCAGTAACACTGCGGGAGAGCAGAGCAGCAGGCGGTAAGACAAGAGTATCAGTAGTGAAAGGGATGCCCCACACAGCCAAGCCCAGGCTGGCTTAGGAAACCAACCATATTACTTACTATTTCAATAAGCCGATCAAACTGCATCTTACAACTATTTAGATGTTTTTGCCTCTTCCATTTCTATGAACTCTTGTTCCAGAACTGTCTTTAATTAACATTATCTTCTTACATGACAGAGTTTGTTTCTGTTTCAATGGCAACAGTCATAGCCTAAAGCCATCATTTAAGTACAAGCAACACTAAATTTCACTAAAGTGAAATTAGTTTGAATTTGCTTACTTACACTGTTAATCCCATTTTCTTTAGCAGAACAGATAGATTACAAAACTAAGCCTTTTCAAATGTATGTCTTCTTATAAATACATACCAAGAAGGCCAACTGGCACTTCCAGACAAATACTTGAAGATTTCGTTCTCTTACCATTGTCATATGCTGCCTGGGCAAGCGGTCACATAACAAAGCTGTTCTGCTCAGCAACATGGGGCTCTGACCTCTTAAGCCTTTATTTCCCACATTCACACACACACACAAAGATCAACCTTCCCATGGACTTAATGCAAGTTTTTAGATTTAACTACTAATGCTGCATATGCAAAATAATAATTAAAAAAATCACATTGGCTGAAGTAAAAACTAATATGACACCAAGTGTCTTAGTAAACTCATTTGTTCTGTGCAGAATACTTGGCAATGCATAATGGGCTATGCCTAATAGCTGTAGTATTACATACATGCTGATTTTGGGGGGTGCTCTGCTTTTATCTCTCTCATGACAGATTTTATTTTGGGACTCTTATTTTTTATTCCCTGAAACCACTATAATCTCTCACATTAAAACTGCCTTCTGACTTCTGCAGGCAATGGGCACAGAGGCAGGAACGGCAGATGCAGTGAGCAGTTGCTGGTTCCTCAAGTTTTGCATGCGTGCAGTCTTCACATAACAGGTTAGCCACAAATACTGCTGTCCGCTGTTCACTTACAAAAATAAATAAATAAATACTATGGTGTTATACTATTAGCTGAACCATGAAAAACAGTTATTAGCAATAAAATAGCTGGTGACCAACTGGCTGCTCTCAGCCCATCGGAAGTCAATGCTGTTCAGCCACTTGTTTGCTTTCTGCCTACCCAAGGAACAGGGTAAGACCCTTCAAAAAACTGTACTCATATTACAGCCAGTAGTAAAGCTGCTCCTCTGGAATTGGTTACGGCTGACCAAAAGCTTCCCTTTTAGCTGCTTCAGTGTTTTCACAATTGTAAATCCCTTCTGTGAACCATCTGCTGACCAACCAAATCTGAGTTCCAGCTTTGGCCTCACCATCACTCTTCTGAGTTTCTTCTACAGAAGCACGTACTTTAATAAGATTTGAAGGAATCTCAAACTCCCCAGGTCTCTGTCTATTCCTCTGCCCAGAAATCAGTTCACAACTTCAACAGATAAATTAATCTCTCACACACACACAAATTAAGTATGTATCCTCACCTTAGAAAACTAACCTGAAAACAAAATGTTGGAAATATGAATGTTTACAAATAACAATAATTCTGGTATAAGTTACTGTCAGTCAAATGAAGGGAACTGAATTGCACTTGTTTATATCTGTCAGTGAGTTGCCTTCTATAAATAACTTTCCAAAATTCAGATGAAACAACTGGAACCTTCCTGTTACTATGAATTCTCACTTTATCAGTCTATGATGAAATAAGCTCTAAATCTGATGTAGACAGCTTTCATGTCATTTGAAGATTAATACAAACAATAATAGAGATTTGTGCTGCATTTTCAGAAAAAGAAAGGAAAAAAAAAAAAAAAAGATTGGTTTTATGTTTACCATTTTTGTTCTTTAACCACATCATTTTCAATCTTTCTACAGTCAACTCAACAACATATCAGATTATCACGTAACAGAAGAACAGAACATTACCAGCATTCTCCGAAATGCCTTTTTTCTTTAGTCAGACCAGGTGAATTATCTAAAATTTCTCCATTGGAGGAAAGATACTTTTTCAGAGCTGCTTCAGAAACTCCTTAGTGACAAAGTACTTTCTGTACAGAGCCTTATTCTTAGAGGTGAAAAACATGACAGCCTAATAATATGTTGGGACTTCAGAGACAAAAGGAAGCTCAAAAAAAGTACTAGAAACTGGATTATTTAACTTTCACATTTTCAACACAGATGGGAAGATGTTGTCCTGCTAGATGGCTTCATTCTCCTTTTAGTCATTTCAGTGTTATTCAAGAAATGAGTAAAAACCGAAAAAAGGGATTTGCCTTCTTAAAGAATCCCCAGTGCAGTGCTGTCAGCTCCCTTCGTGCTGTCTGTTAAATAGTATTTGCAATTCAGCGGTAAAAACTGCCACCTCTTTTAATACAAAGTTTTCTATTATCGTAAGTGTAAACTCTAAAGACTGGTTTTGTTTATATCAGTAACTGCTTGTGAATAAATGGAGTGGAACCCCAACTTCTCTTCACAGCACAGCAACTTTAGATAAAGAATCAACAACCAGTATTCGACAGGACTTCTCCCCAGGTCAAAGCCATTCCATTTCCACACCTTAGAATTGTGTATCACAAAAGCACTACTCTGAAATAGCAGAGAAAACAAGTGCAGATATGATTTGCATTCTTGAAACACCTTCTCTCCTCAAGGCCAAATCAAATCCTGTCCATTTACTTACAGGCATGGATGTGTATGTAATACAGCAACAACACAACAGGATATTAGATGAAGAAAAGATGTCGAGACAAGAAGAATTTCCACTAAAACTGCTCCTAGCCATTCTCTCCTACAAAGCAGCAGCACACAGAGATCTGAGGAAAGGTTTCTGTGCTACAACCCTCAGCCTGAAATGCAAGAGTGAGTCTGCAGCCTAATGTCTCAGCCAGCCATTGGATCTGGTACTGCTGTCCTGTTCATAAAAAGTGGTTAAACTTGTGCATATAAAAGTTAAGATTGAAGGCCAGTTACTCATTTCACTGGTTTGTAAGAGCTAGGCCTGCTAAGCCACTGTAGTCACCCTTGGTAGATCTTACATAATTTCAGCAATGCTGTTTCTACAGAGGTCAACCAACACTGTACACATCCTTTAGCGGATGGTTGGAGAGAGTTGTAATTTAGTCCAAAGAGTTCCTATGTTGCATGATGCAATGCATTGCATAGACCCCCCCAGCGCAGGCCAGAGCACCTATGATACACTATAAACCAAATGACCAAAGGAATCAAGTTTCCTTGACTGTGATTTCAGACTGAGTATATATTATCTTTGAATACTT
Organism: Nettapus auritus; assembly: GCA_011076525.1. Classification (NCBI taxonomy): domain Eukaryota; kingdom Metazoa; phylum Chordata; class Aves; order Anseriformes; family Anatidae; genus Nettapus; species Nettapus auritus. The sequence goes on from CM021768.1 coordinate 4,307,046, forward strand.
TGGTATAATGACATTTCAGTCACGATATCCAATACTAAATACTTATGTCAAGTTTGAAATTTTCTGAACCATTAGGCTGATGATCAGTTTTAAGAATCATACATAACAAAGAGCTGAGATAATGACAAAAACAGAAAAGACTGTTTAGGAATTAGTAATAGAAAAATAAAAGTTAACTGATGAAAAATGGCATCTATGGCCCATGCACCTTGTACACAATAACACTTTTTTTGGTAAATCCTACTCCCAGGTATTGCTCAGATAAGTATGTAAGAAGTCATCAATATTAATTTCTAGCGAGCCTTGTAAAACTCAAGAAATTCTAGAAAGCGGGAATTTTATCACCAAAAAAAAAAAAAAAAAAAAAAAAAGGCATTAGTATTCAACATGAAGACAACAAAATTGAGGATGTGCATTTAACTTCTGTGAGTATAATATTGTCAGTAACCACAAGTCATAACTTTCTGCAGTTACTATACATGAAAATTTATTGCACTTCAGCTTTTTCTCTTCTATACACAGAGGACATTACAGTGCATCAAATAAGCACTGTGGCAACTTATTCCACCGTGATAACTGTCAACCCTTCTACATTTGTTAAAACAAAACTGGTATGAATCAAGAGTTATATGTTAGTTTGAAAGTGCTCTTACTGTAATACCTTGTAGACTTTCATATTCTATAGCAAAATTTATTTCCTATTTGATAATAACTACTTATTCTGCCTCACAATTCATTTTATTAAGCAAGCTAGTTCCCACTCCCATTGCTGGATTTTACTATTTCCTTGTAAAACTCAAACTCTGTTAAAACAAAATGTAGAAAGGTTGACGCTTATTACTGTGCAATCACTTGCAGTGCCCAGCTGCTATGAACTGGTACTGTTTTTGGCTGGCATAGAGCTGATTTTCTTCATAGTAGTCAGTTATGGTGCTATGTTTTGGATCTGTGACCAGCACCGTGTTGACAGCACACTGGTGTTTTAGCTGTTGCTGAGCAGTGCTTGCACAGCACCAAGGCTGTCTCTGCTCCTCAGGCTGCCCCAGCAGCGAGCAAGCATGGGATGGGTGAGAAGCTGGGAAGGGATACAGTCAGGACAGCTGACCCCAGCTGACCCAAGGGATATTCCATACTGTATGGCATTGAAATAAAAGCTGAGCAAATAAAAGCTCAGCGAAAGGAGGAGGAAGTGGGAGATGTTTGGAGTTAATAGCACTTGTTTTCCAAGTAACCGTTAGGTGTAATGAAGCCCTGCTTTCCTGGAAATGGCTAAACATCTGCCTTATGATGGGAAGTACGAAGTAAATTCCGTATATTGTTCTGCCAGCATGTACAATTTTTTGCTTTCTTTCTTAAACTGCCTTTATCTCAATCCATGAATGCTTTTTGTTTTGCTTTGTTTGTTTTTTACTTTTGCCCTTATGATCCACTTCTCCATCCCGCTGTGGGAGTGAAAGGCTGCTCAGGGCTAGGCTGCCTTCCACAACCGATACAAAACAAAACCTTACAAACTTTTCTGAAATATTAATTTTGACTTAAATTAATTCTTATTAAATAAGGGACATGAAAACTGATTACAAAAACATCTTGAAAAAATGAACAGCCCAAGCTTTTGAACAGTATTTACACCACAGCTACTTCTGTCTTGAAATCCCATACTGATGTAACAACATAAAATCAAGCAGAACTATTGTGAACTTAAGCAGTGACTTTTCTATCCATCCTTTTCGATTACATCTTGCACTTCAATATTCCACAGCAGAAGAGAGCAAAGGGCTCCTGATGAATGAATAAAAACTCAGGGAGCATTAGTGGTAACACATATGCATTTGCACTCTGATGTCTAACATCACACTTAATCTATTCCTGCTTGAAAACTCTCACCTTGAATACACAAGGGATTTGTTCTCCTGTTTCCCTGAGCTGGTATAAATCAGTGTTATTTGTTAGTTCTAAAATGCTCTCTGTTGTAATACCTTTTAGTGCTTGATACTGTATAGCAAAACGCATTTCATATTCTATAATCTTCGTACTTTTTCTACTTTGTGATTTTGTTGTTGTTGTTAAGCAAACCAGTTCCCACACCCATCGCTGGATTTTACCATTATTTCCTTTTAAAACTCTAATATTATTTAGGTGCATCTCTACAGCCAACATGTTCTGTTCCTTTAGACAGAAGATACATTTTCAGCAGCTCTCCTTATTAACAGAAGGCCTAAGCAATCTTTAGTCTGTTTCCACAGTAGGATACCAGAAAAAAAATAATTAAAAAATCAGAGTTCAGAGACAGAAATGCATATGGATAACAAAAATAGAAAATAAAAGGTAAAATGTAATCAATGCTTACTAACTTTCATATAGGATCTAGAGACTTTAAATTTGTTTTACACTGACATTATAATTGGCTTCATTAGTCTTGAAAATTGTCGCTGCAAGTCAGACAGGCTGACTGCCTGGCTCCTGCAGTTAGAAAATAACATTAGAAAATGCTAATTGCTAAATGAAATTTCAAGCTAAAATGTCCTACATGAAAACACATTGCACTTTAAGCACATAGATACAGAGAGTTTTAAAGCAGACAAGTAGAACAGGAATTCTGAAATACAAATCCAAATCACCAAAGTGAGAAAGGGGGTTCATTACAGTTTTTAAGATAGCAGCTAATTTGAGAAAGGACACACGATATGCCCAGGAAACACCAAGGCTTGTAATAAATCCATGAAGTAACAAACCCTGCACGCTCTGCTAAACTGTTTATTTTGTACTTTTAACATTTTATACATTTCTAAGACACAGTACACAATACAAATTTCTAGGAAAAATAAGCTGTTAATATATCGCTAAATGCTAGAAATATGAAAAAAGCTCCTTTACCTTCTTTGCTTAATGTGCAGTTGCATCCTTGAAGTACTTATTAGTAAGCCCCACCAATACTTCCGTACAAGGCAAGTTATTTATTCAGATAAGAGAGGGAAAGCAATTACAAGATCTAACTTTAATATAAAGGTTTTGCTGAGGTTCTCCTTAAGCAGAAATTTGTATCTTAACACATTTCTGCTATTTTATTAAATACTTAGGTATTCAAGTTTGCCTCTAGATGTCATGATCTTTTGCCCAGTAGTTCTTCATTCAAATATCAGCATAAGTTGCAAATGTCTATGAAAAAACATGATTTCTCTCCTGCACAATGGTCTCTCTAAAATGCACTCTTTGACCTGATTATTCCACTGAGGTTTCTGCGTACTGTTTGCCCAACAAATTTGTTGTAAAACAGTACACTAACAGAAGCATTGCAAAACTGGAAGATAACTGTCTCCACATGAAATCCAGAACGGATAAATCTAAAGAAATAAGCTATTTAAAAACTCCTTTGAAACCTCTCCTTTACTTGGCTGTTTCAGTTGTGTATGATGTAAGAGAGAGGAGATGACTGAAGACAGTCTCCTGATCTCTCACACGGGAGAAAAAGGACCTCAGTCAAGAACAACTTCGCAGGCCTGAAAAGCCAGCTCATAAATCTCGACAGACTTTCAGAGCTTTGTTTCAAGTTCTGGATGCAAATGCCATGAAGATCTTGTCTAGAAACAGATACTCAAAAATCTGTACAGGGCAAGATTTTATTAGGGTCAAAATCTAAAAAGTTTCAGGATAAACTAGTGAAAGTAACCAAAATCTCAAGTAGGAATCAGCCTGTAACCTCCAGTATGGGTAGGTATTGAACTAAACTGAACTGAGAATTGGGCCAGTCAAAATGCAGGAACGTGTTTCCTTATCATCCCTGCAGCAGAGGAGGAAACCTTCAGCAGCTACAGCCAACAGTCACCAGAGGAACTATCCAGGGAGGTGTCCTCGTTGCCCTCCAGATGCTCCGCAGGCTCTGGCAACTGCTATCATTCAGTTGCTGCCATTTCTAAGATGACAGGAAGAGAGCAGGGTTTGGCTTGGAAATTTTGTCCCTAAATCTTCTTAGGGAGGAGAAAATATGGGTACCCCTGCATCTATTGAGGATGAATTATGCATACACACACAGACATAGTGAGCTATTAGTTACTGCTTAGGCTTAAATAAAATCATGAGGCATTTATTTACTGGCAAAAGCTAATAATAAGCAGCACCTCTGACACTTCTTTAATATTCTGTGTTTAAAAGATCACAAAGAAAATCGTATTTATATATTATGCAACAAAATAATCTGGCAAGATGCATTTTCTCTGCATTTCACCATGTGCTTTGTAAGAGATAACAATTACAAATGCTATTTTTTCTTGTAAGGCTAATGTAGTTGTTAAAGTAATGTTTATGTATTACTACAAGATATGTTTTCCTGCAATTGTTCAGATATCCTTTGGAGACAAAAAGTAGGTTCTGATTATTCCAAGAATCTCATGTAAACAATAAATAAATAAATAAATTGGTTAGCAGCAGGCCATTGCGACATGCAAAGGAAAAGTTGTCTTTCTTCTGCCTAGCCCTAAGGAAGTAATAACAGCTGTACTTCATCAAATCAAAGTTCATTCTAGCACTGTAAAGTCTGTAGCGCTATAGTCTGTCTCATTTTCCTCACTGCAACAGAAAGCTGATGCCTACAGAAGAGTCTTAGGACAAGGCAAATATAAGATTTTTTTCTCCTTCTTAGCCTCTGTTTGTGTGTACAGACTCTGAACCAGAAATAGCTAGCTCTCATTTACTAGCTTTCATTTCATTAACCTGCTCGACCTCTTACCTTTATATCCAGAACATCCTGTGGCAAGGAGATTCACTCTCAAAGTTTACATAAATTCAAAGCATGAGGGACGAACTCATAATCATTAAGCAGCACTGAATAACAGAGAGATCTTTTCTAGACTTCTGCCGAGTTTTTGGAGTTTATTCCCTTACAATGTTAATGGTATGGACTCTAGGCCTTGACAAAAGTGACTGAGATTCAAGGAAGACTGTTCTAGACACAAATACAATGGCTTATCCTTCCCATTTCCATGAGATACTTTGGCAATTGGCATCTTCATTCCCAGGAATTTGTTTATTTGCTACTCCTCTTCATGTTGCATTTGTGTAAATCATTTATCAATAGACCTGCTAGATGGGAATAGGCATTCCTTTATATGAAGAATCAGAATACTGAAATACAAAGTTAAGCTCTGTTCTAACTGCTCTTGACAACTTGACTCTTTGAAGTCTAAAAGACTTACTGAAATTTAAGCAATGCATCATCTAACCACAAAACAATTCTCCCTACCAGATACCTTTTCCTTTTACTACCACCTTTATTGCTAGTACATATAACATCGGCTGATTTAACACATGTAAAAACTGACATTTCTCTAAGGATATCACTGAGCAACTAACATAACTTCTGTCTGGATTCTGATTAATGACATATCAAGCAAGCATTAGGGTCCTTTTTTGTCAATGTTTGAAGGAGGCAGGCTTTTAATCTCAAGCACACACAATATTGATCAACTCTGAAAACAATAACCACACAGTGATCTCTATCTTCTTTTACAAAATTGATGCACCTCCAAATACAGAAGTACCTTGGGCAAAACTAAATTAAGATGAGGTTTATCCCACCTATTAATTGCACTAGTAGCAAGAGATTTGTGCTGAGGTACAGACAATGGCAAATAGGATTGTTTTTGCAATCTTTGACTGACAGCATGCAGGCCAGAATAAGTGATATACATATTCTTACAAGTTTTTGTAAAATTCAGTAGAAGCATCTTGGATGGTTGAGATATTTCATAAAAATTGCTCTAAGTGTAGGGAAAAATGATGATGTATTCTGTCATGGGACTAATTGCAGCAGGCAGAAGATCCTGAAGGGACTGTAAATATTTCAGAGCCTGGCAAGTAAAGAGACTTTAGTTTTTAAATGTCTGAATACAATAGTATTCAAACTACTAACTTAAGACATATTGGAGATTACTAACACCAGAATACCTCCTGAAGTATTAGTTTGAAATGTTCTGTAGTTTTACTTATTGAATTCTAGCACTCAACTTCAAGACAGCCACTATGATGGAGCTTTCACACTGCTGACGTGTCTCAACCAACAGTGCCTGCAAGATGAAAGAAGTGTTGATAGCTAAAGGAAATCTGTTTGAGACTTTAAGCAGATTAACAGCTGACTATGCCCTAAACATACAGAGAATCTTAAGACCAGTATTCTGTCTTACAGACAATAAGTATCTTATAGTGGTTATAAAAGTTTGATAGAACTGCTATTTAACTTGAAGCATAGCTACAGGTAACCATAGTGGAGCAAACCGGACTGCACTCTATGTATGACTCTTATGACATAGCGTGGGATGCTTCTGGGGAAAGGAGAGCACTAAGCAAATGACTTGACAGTCTTGACAAGAAAAAACAGTATTTCTTGGACATAGGAAAGAAATTAACTCCCGACTACTCATTTGCTTTCTTTTCTGATTCCATGCTCAAAAAAGGGACCTTGAGGCTACCCTTTACTTAGCCTGGTGTTTGAAGCTTTGATTTGTTTCTCAAATGACCGGTTCTGTTGGGACCTCTGTTGTCAACCGGCTTAGAGGTAAAGGTATTAAGGAACTTAAAAGCTTTCTGAAAGAAAGCTATGAAGACATAAAAGTGAAAGGAATAGTGTGTATCTTGTGCTTAGCTGTATGGTCTAAAATATGTGTATGAAGGGTTGCCAAAAGATCCCCTATAGTCTTTAGAGGGCTATAGTAATAAGCATGTATGTGACATCAGAACTTATAGAACATAACAGCTCTCAGCAACAAGATCCTTTTTAATCCAAAATAAACACACTGTTAATCATCGTACTAGTTTTAAAAAATACCTATTTTTTCCACTTCTGTAATGTTTTCCAGAACAATAATGGTTATGGCCCTTGTCTCAAACGGATTCTGAGGCAAAGTGCTGTGAATTCCTATATATGTCATCAGCAGATGGATCTGGTGCCACCTGAATGAAGTTTTGCTTAAAAAAAAAAAAAAAAAATTGTGTTCAAACAAGACATGACCAAAAAAAAAAAAAGTATTTATGAAGAACATTGAAAAATATTTTCTAAGCAAAAGTTGACTGAAGAAAAACATTTTTGAAGTGATACGTCATTTCCTATCAGGACTTATCAAATTTAGCTCTTAGAGAAAGAAGAACACTGCATTAAGAAAGGAGAAGGAAAAAAAATAAATAAATCTTAATCTATTAGTCCACCTCATAATTATTAACTGCCTTACATGCTTGCAAAGCCATGAGTTCTCTAAATGGCCTTTCTTTCATCTTCTGCACGTCAACGGAAGATTCATAATCCAAAACCCAGCAAACAGTTCAACTTGACAAAATATGAAATTCTACTATTCCTGTTCTCATCAAGTAATATGCTTCTTTGAAGAGATCAAAGTTGCATCATATGGAAGGCTCTGAATGTATTAAGAGCACTTGGTTCTGGAATCAAAATAAACAAATTTATTTTGCACTTAGAATAAAAATATCAACCAATCAGCTGATAGTTACAATCTCAGTATGCTTTCAGGGGCTATTATCCTCACTTCAGCATTCTCTTTATTGTTTTAGTCCTTCTGCAAAGCATGCACACTTGGAAGTATACTATTCTTTCCTATCACAGAATTTGTTTGCACTTAAATATTGCCATGATTGAATAGATATGTCCTCTCGTATCTGCCATAGATCAAAAAGTTTATCTTACAGATGGCTCTTCCCTGAGAAGGAAATACAGTAATTAGAATTCCTATTTTCTGTCCTGACCACATGGCATCCATCAGCTTACTAGCTGTGGATTTTCAACACTGACACTGCCTACAGGTTGCTTTGTGCCCTGTTTTGAGTTTTGAAAGGCAAACTGAAGGCTATTGTAACACTTAATCAGGATACAGGGGACTAATTCTTACACCTTTGCAAGCAGGCTGCAGTTCTCTGGCTGAAAGCAACCATTGACAGTCAGTCAATCAGTTAGTTGCTTGTTGGCTTACTACCTCCTCCATCCCCTCCCACAACTCCGGCTCTCACAGCAGGGTACCTGGATGGGGTAAATCCATCCAGCACCATTGGCAGTCACATCACTTACTCACACATCTGAGGGTTTAGATATAGAGCAATGATCTGTGTCTGTGGGCACACGCTATTTGACACAAAATCACTTGATCATGAAAACCCCAAAGACCTAAAAGTTTGATCTGTGCCAACCTTATAATTCTGTCACAGATCTCTCCAGTCAATCAGACTGCTGTATGATGAAAGGAGAATGCCAAAGAGAATTTTGTTTTCTTTTAGTTTAGAAGACCAAACACCATTAAATTTTCAGCCATTTATACTTTAATGAGACACATAAGCCTTCATCTCTTCAAAGAGTAAAAAATGGAACGTATCAGACTTGACCAAAATTTCATTTCACATTCAAATATGGCCTACTTGTAGGCTGTTTGATTACTGAGATAACTGGAGAAATATGTTTAAGTATAAAAAGTAAATCGCATTGAAACATTGGTAGGCAAATATAACCTTTATCTTTCTTTTATATATATATATATTTTTGTATAGGGATTAAGAAAAACATCCTGACTTAAAACTGTTAGACTCATCCAAATCATGAGAGAGAGAGGAGAAAAAAAAAAAAAAAAAAAAAAAGACGTTAAAAAGTAAATCTTTCCCCAAGGAAATATTCTTACAAATATAAATCTGTTGCTATTGAACTTTAAGAACTGTTTGTCCTAGGTCATCTTTTTGTATGAGTGTGTTATGTCAAGATTCACTTGACAATAAACAAACCAACCTATTTATTATATTTATCTATCCAGTTTTATAATTTGACTGTATATTTTTGCCTATATATAATTTGCCCATTTATGTGTAATTGAGACAGAGGTTATCCATTACCTGAAATGACATCATCCAGAGATCAAAGAGTGAAAGAGGAAGATGAAACAAAAAGGCAAAAAGGAAGACATCCACACACCTTCAGGTTAAAAAACAAACAAACAAACAAAAAAACACCCTCACTGGTACAAGAACTCCTACCATTGTTCAGTCTTTCCTCAGGCCTTCAACTTCATGGATATCAGCGTCACTGTCAAGCTTGTGTTACAATGACTTGTCCCAGAGGCAAGATTAAAATCAAATGGTATCCACTGGACCAAAAAGTCTGTTGAGAAGCAAACAGGCATAGAAACTCTACCCCACCTTTCACCCTAAGCCAACACATTAATGCTAATTGTCAGCTACAACAGTTGAGGCACCACAGGAGGGATTTTTTTTCCCCTCTTCTAAAATCTAAAACCTAGACTTCTCACCTCCTGCCTCTCACTTGGAGCCTACTTCTCATTAAAACATGACAAAGAAGTCTGATAGCAGGTGTTTCTGAGAGTTGATATTTTAGATAACTTACAATTGGATTGTGGGTTGTTGTATTTTCTTTTGTTTTTTAAACAAAAGAATACAAAACTTATTCAGAGGTCTTACAGAAACTGAATCTTTTTTTTCTTTTTTTTTTACGCATAATTTGGAGGTAAAAATCAAAGCAGGAACTAAAGCTAAAATCTCAACTACAGCTGAAAATCTTCTCTGTAGTGTTGAACAAAAATACTAAGGTGATTATGTAGTCCCTTAAGCTGAAGATAATCAATGCACAGTACAAGTTCTATTCAGCAATTCCTCCTGTTCTGGCAACTGGAATAGTGGTATCATTATTAATGGCAGAAATCATAATCTGCTACTCCAGCAACAACTGTGATGACACAGATCAAAGATAAGCAGTAACTGACAAGGAACTAGAAATAAAAAGAGGCCTATTTTAGATATAACACTATATTCCACAGTGAGCACTGAACAGACTGCAGTAGAGAAGGGACAATACTGTCTAAAAAGGCAGATCAAATCTGTTTTCCAAAGATTCTTCACACAAGACTCCTGAAGTTGTAAGGGTAAATTACAACCTGCTGTTTTGAATTATCTGTTCAAAATACATATTTAATTTATTCTTTTCTTTCCCTTCACTGAGAAAGAACTGTGCTCTGCACTTTGCTCATATAAGCAAAGAATTATCTGACATGATCTGAATCCTCAGCTCTCTCGGTATTACATACACACAGATCAGCTCTGTGCTTCTGTACCTCACTAGTGTTGCAAGACAAGTACTAAAGCTACCCAGGGCACTAAGGAATATCACAACAGAGATCCTAATCTGTGCTGGCATCCCATGACCCCCTCAGCTGCTTTGTATGTAGCGGCTCCCACACACGGCATATGCTTCGATGTAACAGCAAACACAGCATTTATGGTTGTTTGTGCTTGCAGACCCTTCAGACTGTTTTACCATCACTAGAGCAGGCACACACAACATTACTGTGTTCCATAGGTAGCTTCTACAGGGGCAAAATTTCACCTGCACGTTCACCATGAAGTCACCAGAAATGGGATAACAAGCAGGAAATTCAACTATAGTATGCATCAAATTTAACATTATGTTTGGGTCTTATTTGTTGTTGTTGTTGTTGTTGTTGTTTGTTTTGTTTTTTACATCTTTGTAAGGCAGACAATGAATAAAGAAGTTTCAGGGAAGACATCCACTGATTATAGCAGGACGAGAGTAAAGGAAGCTGCCCAGTTTTTCTTGGCATGGTAGCTTGACAACTCATATTGAAATTTGTCATTAGTTTTGCGAACTGTGTGTGATTTCAGGTAACTATCAACATATTGATTATATTCTGCATTGATTTTACAGCTTCTGTCTATCACGGAGACCTTTGCCACCATGACAGGGAAGGAGTACAACAACCTGAGAATCCCGTGGCACTGCACGCCACGAGCCCACTAGCAGGCAGAGACCACTGCTGCGCAGGGTGCAGTGCTGCCAGTATGCTGGGGATCCGTGCAGCGGGCAGGGTGCCAAGCGCGATGCACTCTGCTGCTTTACCTGACCTTGCGGCCATTAAGCACTGGACTGGGAGCAAAGCACAGCTGTCAGCTTTTCTTTCCAAAACGTAGAGTAAAGCCAACAAGCTAAACCTGCTCTCCACATTAAGTAGTTTTGAGAGCGAGGCTAAAACTCATGAAGAGTGTGTAAATTAAGGAAAAAAACTATTTCTCAGCATGCAATGTGTTAGTTAAGCACTGGGATGAAAATTCCTATCAGGATACTGTCTGCTTTTATTCAGCATATCTTCTCACACAAGCTATTTTGCCACAACTTCACAGGAATACTCATTCTGCAGGTTATGCTGTCACTGGCGAAAGGTGCAGGGACAGGCAACAGATCTGCAACATTCAGTCATACAGGGTCCACAGGGCACCACAACTGCCTCTTCAAAAGGAGAAAGAATATTATATTTAGGAAATAAAAATAAATGTTTTGTTGACATTTTTTTATTTTTATTTTTTTTACTTCAAATGTAATACATTACATACTTATACCTGAGTACCAGTATAAGCGCTGTATGAGAGCCTGTAGCAGACTGATTTCATACGCACAAACAGCACACTCTGAAGTGCTCAATTTTCACTCCCACAAAACTCCATAGGATTAAGTACAGGTAAGGGTATTAAGGACCTTATGCATTTGCGACACATGGCACTTCTCGCACTCCTCTGTATTTTATAAATATATACACATTTTATCTTCCCTATTCTTTGACGATAGCAGAACTGCACTGGTTTTACCTGAGGTACCTATTTGATCAGCGCACTGTCAGTGTAAGACTTGATCACAAACAGCAAACTAATTCTCTTGCAGAAAGTATCAGAGGCTAGATATGAACATTACCAATGATTTCAGCAAACAAGTAAAAAAAAAAAAAAAAAAAACAAAAGCACAGGTAAAGCTCCAGTTCTTCAAGTCCTGTACACCACTTGGAAATTCCTGTGGAGAAGGCATCAGATGCAGTTGTAAGAAAACATCGATCCAAGAGCTGCAGTCAAATGACTCCTTTAGTTCAGCATCTGAATTGCAATCATGTTGTTATTCTTGAGTTCTCTCTTTTTTTTTTTTTTTTTAATGACATGCTAGTATGTCTCCAGACTTAATTAAGCAGAATGCGAAACATGGAGGATGGAAAATTCACAGCATACAATCATCAACAACCTAACCCCCAAAGCATGAATCATTACTACTAAGATTAAACAATTTCCTCCTGAGAATATCAAAAATAAACCGCAACCCCAAGTCTTTTCACTTTCAAAGTCAATTAAATGCATTTTGCAAACAGATCCTGCATGGAAAAAATGAAGTAAATTTTAAATTTTAAAAAAAGTTACTGCTTCTCTAATTAAGAAGTTTAGACCTTGGGATCTTCCTAGAGTGAGAACAAAGAGGGAGAGAGTTCTCTCATATTTATAGATAGTGCTTTAAAGAAATTTCTAATACAGGGACGGGACTGGATACAGGATGCCATGGCTGTCCCACTCACTGCAGTTCTCTTCCTTGTTTTAGAAATAATGAATTAACCACCAGATGTTTCTTCCACCCACAACATGTGCGTGAAAGGAATAAATCTCTACATAACAAAAAAATCATTTCATGTTCCTTGTGAGTCATTCAGAAGGATAAAACATGCTTCTGAAAAATAAAAGGTATTTTTGTTTCCTTTCTAATAAAATATAAAGTTGCTTCTAAACTGATTTACCCAAACAATTACACAGTTGACTTTTTCCCCCATTGCCAAATCTCGGCTTGAGGCTCCAGACAAAGTAATGTCTTGCACAAAAATCAGACTTCAGAGGACCTGCAGCTGTTGTATTCATCATGCTTTAGAAAACCAAAAACATATTTCAAAGATTCCCTCCCCCACCCCCCCAGAGGAAAGATATTTCATGTTAATATTCCTATGTAAAACAGTAAATGGTTTACTATTTTCATTTAATTACTAAGGGCTTCCATAAAGCATTATGGAAGAACAGTAACAAAAATACTGCTGTTCACAAAGTGGAGTTGGCTTTTCAGTCATTTTAAAGATTTCTGCACTGGTGCACTAGCTGAACAGTAAATTGTCAAAGTGCTAGGCAGATAAAGCTATAGGAAATAAACCCAGAAAAACCTAAGCATGCACTACAAAATACAATACCACAACGTACGTATCACAGCTGGTAGAAAATATGTAAAGCTTCTTCACAAAAAACTAACGTTCTTTTATTTGCCCACTGCTTTCTAACGTCATCTTCATAGTTACATGTCAGCTCCTTATCAGATTTGAGAACACAGTTCCTGCTCTTTTCAACACTAAGGATTATCAGTGATCCTTTCACTTCTCAGTGCTGCTCTGACCTACCTGAGTGTCCACACCTTAACACACAGGAAGGCACCCAGTGGTCCCTGAACATAAGCCACATCCTGTGCAGAAGGAACACAGCACTGCTTTCTTACTCCAAAATGAAAGAGACTTGCACGAATGCTTTTCAGAGGGGAATGACATAACTAATGGAGTTATTGCACTTTTCCCCAGTGCCACAAATAAAATACGGCCTCAATAACACCAAAACCCACCAGTAGTGTGTTTGGTCCAGCTGTGGTACTTGAACATGGGGCTCTGATCGAGCCCCAACATTACACTTGTAAAGCCAGAGGCACCACCACATCTGCAGAGGAATTCCGAGCACAGAAGTAAAGCTGGAGGAGGGGAAGGGGCAGGGAAAATTAAAACATTTCTGTGAGGTGAAACCTTGAATCAACACTTTGAGAAGCCAATGCTAGAGACAGGACATGAAGTAGAGATACTACAAGTCATAGATTAGTTAAGTTTGTACAAAGACATTTAGGTATGTTAGAAAAAAACTATCATTATTTTAACATGACAGAGTATTTCTCACAGCAGGACATCTACTGGCAGAGGACGCCAGCTAATACCTGGCTGTTGTGTAAATCTCCTTTTGGAATTCATTACGAACAGCTGGTAGGTAGATGGCAAAAATGCTGAGTCCTGTAAGGACAACAATGTGCAAGGCTGACAAGGCTTTGTCGCTGTCTTCCATTGTCTTTCCTTTTACTTTTTCTCATACTCAAGTCTCATAATTTTTTTTTTTTTCTCTCTCTCTGTTACAGAGAGTGCTGTAATGGTAATGTTATTTTTCTTCCTTTGTTGATGTAAGCTGGCAGCCACCTGTATTTGGCAAATAATCCTTGCAAGGCTCTTAAACTCCCTGTCAATGGCCAACCTGCTTCTCCAGTCACTTCAGGCTGGTAGGGAACTGCTACTGCCACAGGCAATCAGATTTATCTACTCAGCATTACAGGAGAGAAGCAGATTTGTATTTCTTTTGCTACTTTGTTTCCTAGATTAAGGCTTACATTAAATATCTTCCTTCGAGTCTCACATTAAGAAGCTAACCACACCAGTACTGAGAGGGCTTACACAGACATAAATTAGAAGGAAGCAGAATTCAAGAATACAATCTGGAATCCTGTCCTCATCCCCAAAAGGATACATAAAACAATATTAAAGGGTACAAAATATATTCCTGGGTTCAGAAGTAAATGGGGGAGTTACAGATATAAATACTCCAGGGTAGATTTTCTACTGACAGAACTATCAATTTTTATAAAAACAGTGTGTACATGCAGTAATCCAGAAAAGCACACCAAACGTTGCACATGAATTTAGGATCCACAAAGCAATGCTTCACTCTGACCGACAGGATGGATGGCATACTGGGTAGCCCTTCCACAGGGGTTACTGCAATTAATCAGTAGAAATGTCTGACAATCCTAGAGAAAAGTAGGAATTTGTTTGAATAATAATAATAATAATAATAATAATAATAATAAAACTATGAAGTTTCCCTTTAAACTTGAAAACAATTTAAATGTTATCGATGTTTTTACCACCAACCATGATAGCATAAGCAGTCCCTACGCTCTGGGCCATTCTTTCCTTATCATCTTCTCATTGTAGTTGATAACAAACACAGTGTATAATTGGACTCTGATTTTGTGTAAACTCGTTAAGATGTAGCCAGCGGGTGAGTCAGTCACAGCGCTTTTAACTCGTTGTAATGTTTGAAAGCATGAAAACTTTCTTCTCTGCTATCAATGAAAAAAAATAGGTCATAAAGAGGGAAAATAAGCAAAACCCTTAGCGTGCTGAAAAGGAATGCCAGTAACCAACTAGAATTTAAGGATGACCAAGAAAATAATGTAACCATTATGAAGAATGATTCCTTCTATGCCTTAATCACTCACAGGAGGATTGTAGAGCAGAAATCTGTGCCTGCTTTCTCCATGAGAGGGGATTACAATGTTGCAATTATTGTTTGCATATTTTTGCCAGCCAGAAAATGAACATGTTTGTCCTAACTCATGTCCTGGATGATTTCAAAGTCTCATTTCCCCTCACACTCCCCGCACCTCTCCCCATTTGACACACATGGCAAACTTAATTAATTGTTTAATAAACAAAACTGGTGGAGGGTGGGGTTGGCATTTGAAAAGTTACAAGCAGTAGAATAGATCTACCTAAGTCCTCCAAAACACCTTTAAAATGCTGGATGAGAATAGAAAGAATTTGAGAATGAGAATTACAGAGCTAGTACAGGGAAAACAGAGGAATTACTTTAAGAGTCTGATCTTAATTCCCAACATGCCTTGAGAAAATTACAGTGGGGAGCCCATGTATTGTTTTTGCTTACATACAGAATATACTTCGAGCCTGAAGAAAGATAGAAAGATGAGAGGAATACAGAAATCCATGTGTGTCTGTTGGTCTAACACATGCTTAGAAACGAAGGAAGCTAAAGCTCCCTCTCTGGATATAGCACAGAAAAACGACATTAAAAGATTTTGTCCTAATGTAGAAACTCTGCAGCTGTACTGTGAGCACAGGCTCTCAGGAGGCAACAGAGTTTTTATACAGCGAGTCCACCCAAAAACACAGAACAGCGACCACCTCCAGCCGGATTCTGAGGGACAATGCTCATCTAAAGTAGAAAACAGTGGTCTGACAGGTGCTACCTGAACACAGTTTAGCAAGGAAAGACATCTCCAGCACTGTAAGGGTATAGAGGGATGGCATTTTTCCCCAGTGTCCTCAGTATATCTTCATTGTTATGTAAAATGAAGAGTTACACCAACAGTTTACCTGGTATAGCTGCTATGTTTTTGAGAGCAAGGGCAGAATTTCTCTTCTGGTGAAGAACCGAGTAAAACCACCTAAGAAACTCCCTGGAAAGTAAAAACATGTAGGGCAAAGATCCATTAAGCATGAAAATTGTGCTATAGGGGCAGACTTGACAGACCCAAGGACAGGGACTTTGAAGGCACAGGGAATAAGCCAGCAGGCTTACTCATCACAGTACAGAAAATAAATAAAATATGAAATGAAGAGACTATGTGCAGTTTATTCCATCACAGGGAACCACTGAAAGCTCCTGAGCCAAAAAGCAATACTAGAAGACAAGGCTGCTAGAATCTGCAGGAACCCAGGTTGATTGCTTTATTTCTCTCACACATCAGTTTTCTCCAGAACACCTATAAAACATCTAAATTTTAGCTACTTAGGGAGTTGATATTATTAGAAAAATTATTAAATAAAACTGCTTAAGACAAGGAAAGCTTCTGTCATCACCTGATAAATTAATAACCATTAAATAAGGGTTCCAGTTTATATGTGGTCTGCTGAGGTCCTGTCACACTTCAAATCTACTCTAATAAGCTTTCACACTTTGGGAGTTAGTTGAAAATGTGAATTTGCATTGCTTTTCTAAGTATATTTAAAGTTGGCTACAAAGTATGTTCTTGTTAGACTGTTACGCCTTGATTCCAAGCAATGTAAAGATTCTGATGACCTCAAAATATCAAGCAACTTTCAAAATAAACAGCTCCTGGAAATCAGCCAGTAAAAGTCTTGCTAATGGGCTTTGCCTTCTTCTATTTGGCTCCAGCTTAAATCACAAAAGAGGCAGATAAGCAAGAATCAACTAAAAATGTTCCTATACTTTTACTATTATATCATTTTAAAGGGAATTTTTAGAAGTTTCTTTTCTGACTAGCAAACATCCGTGCTACTTGTCCACTGCTGGCTGCTGTCATCTGGCAGCTCTATGAACTGCATCATATGGGTCTGAATTCTGAAAATGGCAGTTAACATACAAGGTTTTTTACATTGATGCTGCAAGAATTAGAGTATATTCACAGTTGTTTACCCCTAAACAATACCTTGTAAACTTTGTCAGGGTTAGAGACGTGGAGTTCTGCCCTTTGTTTTATTTATTTATTTATTTATTTTTAAAGAGAATGTGAAGCTTTTGTTCCTATGTTGAGACGTGATTCAGCAGCACTGTGTAAAGCTTTTCAACAAGTAAGTCAGAATTCTTCCATCCATTTTTAGCAAAAGAAAGAAGCTGTGTGGGAAGGTATGTGGAAATTGTGGGAGTTCAGAGAACATTCATTATGTAACTCAGCAGGGAACAGGAATTCAAGAAGCAGAGGAGAAGCCAGCAGACTGAGCAGTCAAGTCAGCAGTATGTAAGAGTAAGCTACTGCATCTTCAGAAGCTTTAAGTTACATGTCCTCCCTCTTCTTCTTAACAAAGCTGTCACTTCTTCAGATTCAAAGCCAAAAGGAATCCTTAAAAATCTTTAAGCCACCACTGAAAAGTTCATAGTGGCCAAACATCAGAAGCACAAAATAACCTTGAATATTTTGCATTAATCTTTTAAAGTAATCTATGCTTCTCTAGGCTGTCTGCTCATCTTAGCTAGATATGAACTTACCCAAAATCCAGGATGTCCAAAAATCTGAAGACAGTTTCAAAACAGATACAAGATTTATAATCTGAACTGTCTTAATTATAGCAAAGTACAGTAGAGCTAGGGTGCATATGGAGCCCTCACCAACTTGAAAGCTGTGCCAAGTAAAAAAGCAAACGTTACCTAACTTTGCATAAAGTGGAATAAATGTCTATTTCTATTCTGGAACATTTACAGTGAACCCAGCAATGTTCCTGGATTAACAGACTAAAAAAGCATTAATGACTGATCTGGACAAACCCAGCAGCCAGTGGCTGCTCAGCTACCCAGTATTCTATGCTTGAGCACATCAAAACCTCACTGTGATAAAAACAAAACCGAACAAAACCTAATTTCTCTTGAACCATGGTATGCAGTGTAAACATGGTGCATTTTATAGCTGAAGTAAAATAATTCCCCAGTTAAATATTTGGAATCACCCACAGAAATGCACTTCAAGGAAAAAAAAAAGGCAGAATAGGTTGTAAAACTTCCTCTATAATTCTTGCTTGTAATCTTGGAGACCTACTAACTAAAACATAAAACATTTCGGGGGAATGTTTACTTCACACTTTCATAACTTGATTTGAAAAAAAAAAAAAAAAAAAAAAAAAAGTTTTTCTCCATTTTGAAAATGGAAAAGACATTTACAAGGAAATCAAAATGCTAGTTCCTCTTTTTGGGGGCATATGGTGATGGAAAGGCTCCTGACAAAACTTTTTTTCTTGCTGATGTTTAGCTCACACCTAAGAAATCCCTGCAGAAATATTACTAAGATAGAGATATCTTTTTAAGTAACTGTTTTCTGTTAACTTCAGTACATTCATCCTGAAAAGCACTAGCACCTTTTGCATACGTGAAAATTCCTGAAGCCATGCTCTTTCTGTATTCTGACTGCTACAGTAGGACAGGCAAGACCTGTATGCATCTCTTATGGTATTGCAAATATGATATTATCAGGATTGCACAAAAGGAGATATAAATATTAGCAGCACAAGCTCATGTGTGACATTTCATATTCAGTGTGCATACTGAAAGTTTGGTTTGGGTAATTTCCTTCTATTTTGGATAAAACGGTGAAACTGTCTTGTCTGTGCATCTAGGTCCAGAACAGCAAAAATGGCCTTTCAGTGAATAACTATCAGTTCTGTGGAGTGTTCATCCCTAAACGTTTATCTTGTTGTCTTCTCTGTACTTCTTTGCTTCTTAGATTAGTTTTGGCCTGTTGTCTGTTCATTCACTCTCCTGCTGTCACATACTGACAGCCCTCCTCCTCCATTATTCCTTAGTTCTTTCTGGGGCTTCTCTTCCCTTTTAAACGTTCATGCACAATTTCATCTTTCTTCCACTCTCACACCAGCTTACACACAACAGAAGGAGCTCCATAGCAATCAATTGGTAGCTGTCCTTTCCCACATATTCTTATTAAAGATGAATACACTGTGCTATTTAGGTTTCTCTGACAGCTTCCAAAGAATCGCAAAATGCATTACAGGAACAGCCATCATTTAGTGTTTCAGCCACACAGGTTTCACAGTCACTCCCGTTCTTACAGCTCCTAACAGAGGCACATTAGCACTAAGACTGTTTATTTGCCCTCTGGCAAATTGTAAAGCCTCAGCTGTTGCAGACCATGATTGATTTGGATCTGATGCAGTGCTCTACGGTTGAAGACACCCAAGCGTCATCTAAGTTCCTCCCAACAGGCCTTCTGCAGATCTTTATATAGAAACCACTCCATTAGTGGCGCAAATGTGATCTCAATGGACAATGATTACACAAAATGACAGCACTGCACAAGAAAACAATCCAAACGTAACCAATAAGGAAATCGTCCACAGTAATCTCAACTGTACAAGAAGTTACTGCTGAAAACTTCCGCACATCAGTTGTGGGTTTTTGTTTGTTTTTCCTGCCACCATGCAGTTATGTGCAAAGGGCCCAGTTACCACATCTTTATTCGTCAACTTTCTCTCCAGAGAAGTAGCAGGGTAACAGGGAAGCCTTTCGTGACAGGTTGCTGCTCCTAGGAAGACTGTTTATGAACTAATCCACCACAGCCTCCTCTTAATGAGTGGTACCACTTGTCATGGAGTGGCAGATCTCTAAGAAACTGAGGAAACCAACTCATCCTAGGGGTGGGAGAGTTTTAAGGATTCAGACAAGTTTCATTCTGTCAGCACCAGCTGTCTGATGATGATAATGAAGTTTCTAAGTACACAGCCAGCCCTGCCAGTAGATCCAAAATGCTATTTCCAGCAGTTCGCACTTTTAACATATTTATTACATACTCAAGATGGGACATCATGCTTCTCTGCTACGATTCATTATCTTATGAAGGACTCTATGGAGTTACTTCCCCAGGTGACAGAGCTTCTGTTAAATTTATAGTTACTATGAAAATATCTTATCCTTTGAATAAGTTTCCCTGAAATCAGTGTTGTGTTTACCTTTGATAAAATAAAAGAAAATCCCATAATGTTTATTTTGTTGCCCCTCCCCCCCCCCCCCCCCCCATGGAAGGAAAGGAAAGCTATGATTTAAGCACTTCACTACTGCCTACACTGTGTCTGGATGAAATATACAGGAGCAGATGAATTCTTGGCCAAGGGCAGTTTATTTCCATTTTGTGTAACAGGAATTTCTTTTTAAGATTGCATGGATAGGTTTCTTGCACATAGAGATGCACACATAATGGATTTGGCTTTGTTGTTTTAATTTATATAGAATTTGGAAAGCAGGAGCTGTGTCTTATGACTGTCATCAATAGTTATGTGCTGCTCAGCCATTTGGTCATGACAATATTGTGATCAGGACTTTTTTTTTTTAATGAATTAAATGAAATATTTTTTTTTTTTTAAATGAAGGCTTAATCTGAGTCTTCAGTACTCTGGATAAGTTACCTGGAAAAGGATATCCTTTCCTGCAGGAGCAGTCACCTCTATGATCTGCTGAGGCTGTTATGGCAGGAATACAGTTCCCAAATCAAGGAGAATTACCTCAGTCACGGCCGACAGCAGAGGGAACGCATTAGCAGTGTTATGAACACCCCCAAGAACTGCTTAATCCTATGTATGTGGGAAGGAATAAATTGAGTTAATTCAGACACTTACCCAAGGAAGTCATCTTCAGACACTTTAGTCAGCTGACTTTAAATTGTATGTTGTGAAATACCCTATTTATGGTTCCAAGACTCCATAGAAACTCAAGAACTATTAGTTTTAAAACCAGAGCAACACACGATCACCAAGTTAAAATATTTTGAGTGTTTTCCTTCTTTGCATATAAAATAAGAATAAAACCACTTTTCTGAATTCCAGTAATGATGTCAGGTGCCAAGATACTATGGTATCAAGTGTCATCGAAATACTGGTCTGACACGTGCAAAGATGAGTTAGCCTACCTGGGTGGGTGGGTGTGTTTTGGAACCCTCCTTACACACACACACACAAAAGATACAAGTAAATACAAGTATTCACTCCTGAAAAACAACTTCCTAATGCCTGGACGGAAAAACAAACAAAAACCTATACAAGGCAAAAGTACTTACGTGGATATACAAGAAAAAAAATCTAGAAAAATTAGATACTTTTGTTTTCACTATACTTATTGCCGTGAAAAAAATTATGTTCACCTAAAGCCATATTCACACAGTATATTTATTTTTTGTATCTATATAATCACTATTCCAGCTGGGGAAAAAAAAAAGTGAAATCATGATCTCAGTGTGAAATAAAATCCAAGTTTACAAAAAGTTGCTTACAAAAAGTTGCAAAGTTATAGGCCAAACCCTATTTCTGGTCAAACTGAACCCTACTTTCCTGGAAATGTTTTCATCTGCATCAGTATAAGCAGCTGAGGACCCCAGTCTTCCACTGTTAAGACATTTCTTTATTGAATTTCATAGTAGAATATCTGTCTGAATGCATTTGAATGAAAATGATCCAGCAATCTAGACTGTAGGGAAAGAATACCATGAAGCATAAATAGTTGCAGGCAGAAGTAGCAGCAGTCATTGTTTTGCTGTGAATCCATTTGTGTGCAACGTGTTACTAGACAGCTGATTTTGGAATTTCAACTTAGATTACAGTAGTTCACTAGCAAGCCACAAAATGCATCTACAAACCAAAATACTTAAGAACAAATCCTTATAAATTAATAACATCAAAAGGCAATCATCCGTATTGCTCTTTTGGGGCAGAGAAGATTCAGTTAACTAAAGAGCAATTTGATATGAGGGTGCAGCAGAATTGGCTGTTTTCTGAAGAACAGAATTTTATCCAAACAACATAAAAAGAACAAATTGTACACTACAGTGCACTCTGTTCTTCCTTGTGTTTGAGAGCTGAGTTCTACTGTTATGGTCAAAAGTACACTAGCATTTAGGCATCTAACTCAGTTGGCTTCAAAAGAAATTATGTACATAATGCCCCTATTAGCGAGTTTTTTGCCTTCATCTTAACGGTATACACCTTCATGGGGAAAAAGCAATTTAAATGCAAACAAAAAATAATGACATGGATGTTCAATTTAAGCTTTATTCACATACTAAACTTACTGTTTCTTTAACAGTAAGTCTGTTTAAGCTCTAGGAAAAGGTATTCCTTTGCAGTTTACTGGATTTGCAGGTCAAATGCTTGAGTAAGAAAATAAAACAAAAACACAGGAATTCATTTTCCAAGTAAGGTTTTTACAAGTGGTATATGCTTCCCTTAAGCACAAGTTGAGAAATGTTTAAATATTTCCAATTAAGCAGACAAAGGAAGAAAAGCCAGATTCAGCTCACAGTTGCTGAGTGTGTTCTAAGCTCAGAATTTCATCTCCCGGAAGGAGGAAGAAACAGAAGGAAAGAGTTCCAGCATTTATCTGGATTTACCCCTCTGCTTTTTTTGCTTTTGAAGTGCTGAAAGAATTATTCCATTTTGAACAGAGCATTTTGCTTCTAGTAACACTGTTCATTTTGGTAAAATGATCCAGAACAACATTTCTGTAAAGTGTTACATTTTTTGTACACTGTTAGCAACTCAAACAGGAAATCAGTTATTAGACATAATTTGCTATCAGCCAAATAGGAATACATTGAAGTTCTGGCATTGCAAAAATGAGTGTCAAAAGGAGGAGAACAGAAAATGCAAGATTTGTGGTTAGTGGAGGATTTTCCTTTATAATGCTGTTTACCTTGGTTGTACAGTTTGGGGAAGATAGGTTTTCTTTGTTTTTCATTTGTCTGTTTTTTTTAAAGGCTCATTTCTGTTGGAAATACTAAAATATTATACAGGGTCATTTACAGATTTGGGTGAAACTTTTCTTGTCATCTTTAGAAGCTAGCAGAACTCATGAAGGATAAGAAAAGCACTGCAAAGCACTGCACAGTAGAGAAATTTATCCTAACTCTGAGGTGCTACTGAATAGAGAAAGACATCAAAATATAGACTAAAGCAAAGTAGGAGGCAGTAAACAAGAAGAAAGCAGAATTTGTTTATAAGCCATTCACACAAAGATCGCTTTCACAGAAATTATTTTATAGAAGATGATTACTATTACATGTTTGCTATTAAAGCCCAAAAAGCTTACCACTAAAAATAAATCAGGATCCTTTGATTCAAACGCAAGAAGAGCTTTACATTCCGGAAGTCAGTCCACTGTGAGCTTTTAACTCTATTATTTGTCTCATCTGTGTAGTTTCAGGAGGTCACTAGCAAATAGTGGATTTTAACATGTGCACACAAAAATACTACACCATCACAACAATTGTTTTTAAGATCTCAAACTGAGGATCCTTTTCTCTGTTGAACTGCTGCCTAGCCAGTATTGCCCAACAGCTAGCAACAAGCAAAGTAAACTGTCAACACCTCTGATTTCTTGCAATGTGTATTATAGCTTTAATTACTTTGCTAACTATTCTCACCTTCTTTCAGGGGACAGGGGAGTGGGGAGGAGGGTAATATTTGAGAACAAACAAATCAGAAAAACAACAGAACTCAGTATTGAGACCAATATTTCTCAGTCAGCACTGACTCACAAACCTGTAGGCATGCTACTTGCAAGTTACTTTATCGAGCTGTTAAACATTTATTCTGTCCCTGTTTACCTTATCTTCCACAAGTCTAAGCGTCCGTTTTTCTTTTTTTTTTTTTTTTTTTTTTAGGTGCTTGTGCTAGTTTTGGCTGGACGGAATTGATTTTCTTCATAGTAGCTTCTATGGTGCTTTGTTTTGGATTTGTGACCAAAACCATGTTGCTGACACACTGATGTATCTGTTATCGCTGAGCAGAATTTCCCCGACACCAAGTAGGCTGGAAGGGCCCAGCCAGGACAGCTGACCCAAAGGGACATCCCATGCCACATGAGATCATGCTCAGCGATAAAAGTTGGGGGAAAGGAGAAGGAAGGGGAGGGAAGGTGGGACAAACGTTCAGAGTATGTAGGTTATATTCTGCTTTCCTGACAGCAGCTAAACATCTGCCAGATGATGGAAAGTAGGGAACAAATTCCTTGTTTTGCTTTGCTTCCACGTTTTTTTGCTGCACCTATTGAACTATCTTTATCTCAGCCCATGAATTCTCACTTTTACCCTTCCAATTCCTTTCCCTGTCCCACTGGGGGGGATGTGAGCAAGTGGATGCGTGGGGCTTAGCTGCCTGCCATGGTTAAACTATAACTGTACTAAAATATCCTGTAGCAATATATCTACTAGTAAATGACAATGTTAGCAGCTCTTATCAAAGACAATAATTAGATATGCAGGATAAGGAACAGAGAAGAGTGGATAGAAAAAAATACATGTAATGACAATGACATCTCAAACTGCAATTTTTCATCAATATCTATTTTTCATGCAGTAATTATAATGCTAATCTGTTCTTTTGTGACAAAAAGGCACCTCCAAGTTATTAATGACAACTAATATCTGTAATATTAATTTTATATAAATAATTAATGCGATAATTTATATACTAATAATGTAATTAGACCAAGGTTATGATCTCTGAACAGTAGATCAGTACTCAGTTCATGTTGGTATCTACTTTCTTCTAACACAATGTTTCTTGAGGCTTAATTAAGGCCCGGAGCATTTTTCAGCCTTTATTCAGTATATAAATATTCTGCTCTCTCTTTAGTCTATTCTTCCTCCCTACCCAAAAGGACTACATTTAACTTCATGTCTGCACAATTTGTAATACCATAGAAAGGCAGGTGTACATCAAGGAGTCACACAGAAGGAAAACACCAGCTGTGTGCAAACAAGCTTCTTCCCCACGAATGCAGTGTCTGGTCCAGAAGCCTTTTTCCTCCTGACTACATGTCAAGCCTACTGCAACATTACCCACAGTACAGATAACCTGCCTAAAAGCAGACGTACCTACTGGTATTCCAGGAAGACTACTAGGATTCCAGGAGGAAATAACTGATACACCTGCAGTTACTATCCTAAACCCATGTCCTCTGCAGAAAGCTCCATTTCACTGCCTGGGCCTTGGTAGGGCACTAACCACAACTCACAGCACAGCAAAGTAATAGGACAGACACCTGAGCTACCTCCCAGTACCTTAGCAGAAAAGCTGTGTTTAAGAGAACCGAAAGGAAAATACATGATTAGATATGGATTTGCTTAGCATGATGTAAGTGACAAGTAAGTAGCCAGAGACACTATAGGGCAAATGTCAGCCAGGGTGGGAATATGTAAGACTAAAGACATGATTGGTTTTTACCTCCTCATTTGCACTATGTTACTCAGAGCATGTAACATGCTGTCCTGAATCTAGAACATGCTTTCTAACTATTTTGTGGCCTGTGTGGTTAGCCTTCATAAAAGAAATCTTGAGTTTAACCTACCCAGTAAAATTCCACAAAAAAAAAAAAAAAAAAAAAAAAAAAAGAGGTTTTTTTTTTATATTTGGAAAGCAGGATTTTAAAATCCTTATGTGAGTTTTGTATCTTCTTCTTTTCAGTGCTACTAAATGTAACAAATTTCACTGCTTTTTTCTTTTCACTGCTACTAAATGTACACAAGAATTCTAAACAAACTTAATCATGTAGTTTAAATACAACAACTATGAATGGGAAAAGTATACATGAGAGACAGTGATGAAGTCAAACAAATGAATCCTTCCATTCCAGTCTCTGTTTACCTCTTTTTCTGCCGTGCAGGGTTCTAATGCAAGGGCCTAAGCAAACTGCTCACAAGAATCACTCTAAACACGTGATGGTTCCCAGTGGCCACATATATCTCTGTACACAAATCTCTGCAGCTCTTAATTGACCAAGTGACCTCTCTCACTTTGTAAACTGAGTTGGAAGGGTGAAGCAAGTTCTCACTTTTGCTCTTTTTGATGTACTACCTCATTTCCAAAATGCAGAGGGGAGTGCTGGGACAAAAGTAAAAACTACTACAGAGCCTGTAAATTACCTTATCTGAGAAAAGCGCTTTAGATTTCCTCTGCTCAGTACTCGTACTTGTTCTATGGACAAACCACATACCTACTTAATTCAGACTAAGTTTAGACACATGCAGCATCATAGTGAAATGTTTTCTCAGTGGGCCATAATGGTTGTTGCACTGCTTTTCCATTCCCAGACTATTTGGGTATCGTCTAGCTCTGCTATTTATCAGGGTCCATCTATGCAACTCAGACTGCAATAAGTGTAAATGAGAAGGGAAAACACTGCACTGTTTTCCATCCTTATCTGTGTATCATTCATGTGCTTACTGGATAGCTCTTGGCAGATTATTCTCCTCCTGGTTCCCATCAACAGGAACCAGATAATGCATCTGCTTTTCACCCTACGGACTGATTGGGAAAAAAATTGGCTGAGAGTATCCCATTGCAGTCTAATAATAGTCATTTAGATTAATCTGAAAACATGCTTTCTATTACAGAACTCCGATTTCCTAGAAGAAATGTCTTAAATGCATTAGTAGTATGCTGTTCAAGTCTGCTTGGCACAGATTTTGTCTTCTTTCTGCAACTCTATTACATGAATTTATGAGGGATATATTTCATCTTTATAAACAGTGAAACCTAAATAGTAAAGTCAGATATTCAGAGTTGCTTCTCATCTAGTACCAAAGGACAATTTCACTGTAGTGGCTGAACCACATCTCATAGGAAATTGTTTCAGTTGGGACCCCTGCAGTTATGTAACTCCTGAATCACTTCAAGTTGTTATTCTTAAAAATTCCATCTGCTTTTCAAGACATGCTATGTCTTCTTGCACATAACTCTTCTGGACTAGCAGCCTCTGGCAACCCCTTCTGGATGTTTCTCTGACCATCTTCTCAATGCTGCCACCACCTCAGTCCTAGAACCATTTGCCAAAACAACTACCAATGAAATGAATGCAACTACACCTAAGAAATCCAAAATTGCTGACCAACACGTGGTTAACATTTATATGTACATTTTGCTAAATTTGCTGATCAGAAAGACAGTACTCAGTAGACAGAGAGAAACAATATAAATGCTCTAATAACTTTTACTGAGTTAGTGTGACAATTTCTGGAGAGTACAATTAATCCAAAATACAGTACATTGACAAAGTCTTGATCTTCGGAATGGTTTAAAAAATGATATTAGTGCTTCTGAAAGGCGGTGACAGTCTATGACTGGGAATTAAGTTGTCCATTTTTCCTCAGGACAGGTAGTAAGCAAACAGAACAAGTACATGTTGAGGACAGTTCTGACACACCAAGAAAGGGACAGTGATGGAACTGGTGAATCCATCAATGACAATTACTGACACTGTGTCCTGCCAGATCACTAAAAGATATTAACCCCCCACCTGTGATGTGAGATCAGCTCTCTACCACCAAGCCATGGAAAACAGAAATAGAGAAAAAATTGCAGCCTGCTAGAGTAGGAAGATAATCATTGTGACTAGACTAGAGATTTATTGAGTCACTGAATGAATACTGAGTGTACAGCAAAAAAAAAAAAAAAAAAAAATGAGACCTCTGAAACCCTGACTATCTGAACAGGCTGTGATGAAAGGCATCTGACAGGAGCAGCACTGATCAGAATGTTCTGTCACGTCAGGTACGTGGCAAATCAGCAGCACTCTGAGGGCCATCCAGTCCACAGCTCCCTACACCAACAGGGAAGGTACTCTTGTTGCTGGGGTATTCCTCAGAACAGCAAGTGAAAATGAGGTATGCAACTATACAGCCTGCCATATTTACCCAAACATTGCTACGTGTCTTAAAGTTACTGAACTGAGTTAACTCAGATTCACCACTTGTGTTGTTTAGGAGACTGCCTGTATGAAAGAAAAATCAGAACTTCATGTACTTCTGAGTAAAGCTCACATTAAGTTCTGGGACCCAGAAGACCACTTACTGTGCTGTGATTCTGGAGCGCAATTCCAAAGTTTACGACCCTTCCTGTAACACAAATCATCTTCACAGGAACCACATCGTGAATGAGCAAACGGAGCAAGATAACTTGTGCGTGACCCACTCAAGATAACTGGCCTTGATGTCTATTTCATGACCAGGCAGTTTTGGAGTTAAGAGCCTCCCACTACCATTCACTTGAACCTGGTTCTACCGAGACACTTTCAGTTCTGCAGAACTCAACTTCTACCAGCAGAGCTTCCACAAACTGACCCGAGCTCGAAACTCTAAGGCAGAAGGGAGTGCTGAATTTTGCACAGATGGTAACTGATGCTGTACTCCACAGTACTTGCTACTCTAAAGGCCCTTTGCTAACTCAGAGCATTTCCAGATAATCCAACACACCTGTACCTTACAACATTGCCCTTTAAACTACTTAGTTTGTTGTGTTCTCAGCTTATCCTGATACTATATTGGACTCCAGGTGCTGGCTATGAAAATCCATAACTAAATGCTTAATTTCGCTAGTATTTATCTTTTATTTTCTGAAAGTTAGCAAGCAAGCAGCAAAGAAAAAAAAAAGTGTAAAGCTTTGTAATTTCCCAATCCAAACACATTGTCATATGGCAGTCTCTTTCCTGACATATATACTGCATAGGAAAGAGGCTGCTAGAAACTGGAAATGCCATTGTTCAAACAGGATACTCGGAACCCAAGAAGAGAATCTTGGCAGCTTACTGAGAAATCTTCTGCTCTAAACAACAAAATTATGGTGAATCACACATTCTCAATTAGCTGAAATATTTTAAAAGCAAATGAATAAAGGCAAATTCAGGACTGTGCCATCTTCCGTAGCAAAGAAACACACTCCTATAAAGGTAACTTGTGAGTAAAACACAAGCTATTTCATCTCATAATCTTAGAATTAGTCTGCTAGAATTAAAATCAGGGTAAGACTGGAAAAAATTGCCAGTTAGTCACTGAAGAGTATCAAACTTCCACATAGTGTTTTCAAGTGTAGCCACTTCTATTCAAAGAAGCAACAATGCTCTTTCACATTAAGATGGAATCTGATGAGCTGTTAATTATTTAAGTCTTTTTGTTTAGTTTATACTTCATGAAAGGTCCATTCTATAGTCATGGTTTTAGGTTTATGTTGCAGCCACACCCCAAAAAAACAAGCACGCTAACCCACTCATCTTGTAAGGGGGGACTAAACAAAATGAAAGGAAGGGACCTGCCATACACCCCCTGCAGCTTCCCTAACGCTTCAGGACTTGGGGAACACAAACGCAGAACACTCTGGAGAATGCGTCTGCTCAGCAGCACAGCCCCAGATTCCAGCACTGCACGGAGAGCTCTGACCCTGCGGGGATCAAGCACCACATGCGGAGATGGCAGATCTCAGCCAGAACCGCTGATCACGCTTACCATCCATCATGCTCATGTCGTTACAGAAATGCTTTCCCATCTTTCTCAGTTCGAGCCAACAAGCCAGGTCCATTGCAAAGTAAAATGATTCCATCTAGCAGCTACTTTTCTTTCCTTTCAGTAGCATTTAATTTTTAATGTCAGAGTATATTCGTCTTTCTCTTTCCAAGCAAAATGTAACCCTTTATCTCCCCTCCAGAATCCTATCTGCAGTTTTCTCAAGCCAAATAAAAATAACTTGTTTTGCAATACTGCTTTTGGGTAGCTCTTATTCTTGTTTTCCATTGCTAGTAACAAATACATTGATCTGTGTTATCAGTGAAGAAATCTGCTCCATCAGCAAATAATTCAAATTGTTTAAATTCCAAGGGGCTGGTAGATGTGCACACATATGTATATATATATGTGCAATTAAGGGACAGGCAGAGAGTTTTAAAATCTCAATTCTATTTTTAGAATATAAGTTATCCTCAGCAAACAGCCAAGGAGCGAACTGAAATACCGGGAAGTAAACTGTTTATATAATTGCAGAAAATGCATGTGGCTTTTGTGACAGGGTCTTTTCCCATTCCACTGTTCACAGCATCACAGAGGGAGCCGGCAGTTTGGGGGCTGAGGCATTCTGAGGCTCCTGATAGACTCCCACACCAAAAGTTTTCAGATGTTGATAAAAGGAGTACAGCATGACGCAATAAATAGAGGGAACGGACAAAAGTATTCTGATAAGCAGTTATCCCATTCATCCTCTCTTCTGAATCCCTTGCTGAATGTAAGGAGCTATGAAGATGCAGGCACAAAGCAGTAACAGTAACCGGGACAGCACACTGAGCCCTACTAAGGGTGAAAATTTTGCATTCTCTGTATCCTTGGTATTATTACCTTAAAACAGCCTGAATTCAAAATTAATCTGGAATCAAAACATTTAAAGGCGTCTTTTTAAATAAATAATACTGAACAAAACAGTATTCAAAATGGATGATGCAGATACAAATACAAAGAATTGACGTGGAAAACAGGAAATGAAATTCATGTTCACTCTACTAATTTGTAAAGTCCATCTGCCCTTCTGTCCAGCTGCCTTGCGAAAAAGGCAAAAAGTTTCTCTTTTGGATAAACTGAATGGAAGGAGGAAAAAGCACTGAAGTGGTTTTACTACATCAGGAAACTATGCATAGATTTCATTTGTAAAAGTGCTGTCAGTTACAATCTTCCTTTCACCACACTATTCTTATCTATTTATGTAAACATAAATCACAAGGAGGCAATAAACTGCTGACTAGTTTGTGATTCAGTTTTCATTTATGCCCTTAGCAGAAAACCTGAATTCAAAGTCTTTTATGAAAGCTGCATATCCAGCCCTTAAAACATTTTTAGTAGAGAAAATTATGAAAAAAAGTCACATCAGACACGACAAAGATCACACGGGGCAGGGTGAGAAGATCCCAGTTACAAAATTATGGTTAAATGATTATTAGTTTAGGAAAACCTACCATATTAGAGCATTTGAAGATTACTTGGTTTTAGAAGTATGGAGCAGTTAAAGACGTAGAATAGTGAATTATGTTGCCCGATTAATTATAGATTAGACATGCTTTCAGAAAGGAAGCAAAAGTCACTCGTGCAGGTTTGCAAATACAGGTATATACTTCTTTCCACATAAGAAAGCTTTCACTTCAGTTTTCACTTTAAAAAAAATACCAAGAGAAAACAGGGCAGCTAGGCAAAACAATACTCAGCAACCTAGGTAACCTTGCATCATTACTTACAGGCAGTGACAAGAGCAACATTAAGGGTAAAATACTACACATTTAAATATCCTGAGTAATTGCTGTACACATCTATTTATCAGGAATGAGGTGAAGAAGAGGTCTCTGTTCTAGCTAAAAAGTCTATCAGCCTCCTTTACAATTAACAAAAAAACAGAAACAAAGCTGTCAGAGCATGAAAACCTCACTGGTGACAGTTTACATGACACCAACATTCACATTTCAATCGAACTGTTAGCATCAAGTTACAATCAACTCAAAGAACTGCACAAGTACTATAATTGTAATAGTGGAAATCGATCTTCCAGATATTGCAAGTTTTTTCTTGATTTTTTAAAAAGAGTATAAGAGGTCAAAATAAAGACACTCAATCTTGAACTAGTCTGTTTTTAAAAGGGAGTCTGAGAAAATTTAAATGTCTTCTTGGTCTTAAGTGCTAGAGTAAACATACCATATCTTGCACAGGCAACTACTTACAGGAACTTTATTTAAAACAAATTTTCTATGAGATATTTTGAGAAAAAAATAAATATTTAAGCTGCAAGTTCCGTTGTAGTTTTGCCTTTATAGAAAGGCCCAAATCAATCTAAATCAGATAAATGCCTATTTAGATAAATGCAGTGTAATGCCATTTTACTGCTCCCCACTTCTCATGATTTGCTTGCTATGGTTAAATCTAACGATCATGTTTCCTACTTGAAATAGTAATGCTTTCCAACCACCTGTGGTGAGAAAGTTTTTCCATGTGCATGACGTAAAATTTTATTATCAAGTACACTTTATACCTCACGTTAGATTCTCAACAGGAAAAACAAAATGTACGGCCTGCTCCTGTTCCTAGCAAAAGTGCAGTGACATAATGTAAGAGCTCCTTGCTCAAACTAACAATAGCGACAGCCAAACCAGGCAATCAATAGCCAATATACTACGTGACCACTTTGAAAAGATGTCTGCACAGTTTATACATTTGTTTGTATGTATACTAAAAAGAATTTTTTTATATTACAAAGAATTTTTAACAGAGTGAAGAATAGTTTAAAAGATATGAATACTTACTGAAAGTTTAACCATATATTTTAAGTCCTATTTTAAGGAGTTCCTGAACTACAAGGTGAAAGTCAAATGTCAGAGTCAGTTCTCTAGGGGAAAAATCACTTCTAAAGTGATTTTTTTTTCTTTTTTTTTTCTTTTTTTCTTTTTTTCAAGTTATTTAAGAAACTTTCCAGTGATTTAGCTACTAAAAATAGCACTTGTAGCAAATACTACAGGGAGTAAATTAAAGGCAATTAAGTTTCAAAACATAGAACTCATTAAAGCAATACTGCTATACCTGTAACTAGAAATCATCAAAGAAAAGGCCAGCTCTGGGAAATAATTGTGTTTGTGTTATGGGAGCCTTAGAGTTGCTTTGCTCTGTTTTATTCTCTTTAGATAAATATGATTACAGAAAAGTAAAAGCTGAAATACCGTAAGAAAAAATAATGACTGTAAAGGAGTAAAGGAACTTGATCTGCACAGTACAGAGAAATGGTAAGAGTGCAAGCTAAAGGCTTTATAAATTACCACCAGTGGAAACTAATTGTCATTGCAATTGTAGCCTTCATCAAAACATATTACAAGATAATCACCTGAAAACACACCAACATCTCAGTATGTGTAGTATGAGGTACTACTATTTTGGACAGTAAAAACACTTATGGCGATGTTGTGTAGTTTGTTTTTTAAAAACACAAACACCACGTCATTTTTCCTCCCTCACTTTATATTGTGATTTTTTGTGTGTTTTGTTTTTGTATTTTTCTTCCTTTTTGGCCTCTTCCTCAGCTCAACTGAAAAAAAACATTTTTCATCACTCTGAATGCAGGTAAATGGTTAAGTAGTTAGTAAATAGTTATTCTAATCTTTGATAGCAATAAATAAAGTCTCAGCCCTGTGGCTACCTGCCACTCTCAGGACTATAACCCTTAACAGCTTAATTGATCCTGAAAAATACACCATTTTAGGAAGTCATTAGCACAAAGATATTTATAAAACACCTGCTACCTCCTTCACAATTAACAAGTAACTGTCAACTCAGCATTGTAGGACGCAATATCTCAAAGATCTTTGCAGTGAGCCAACCCAAACCATCACAAAGTTCATGCGTCTCTTCATGCAGACTGGTTTTAGAAGTCACAAAGAAACAACTGCTATAAATAAGTCAGGGTATTGCTCTAGAAGAGCTACAGTCATATAAGGATAAACGCTGCAAGAGAAACCTAGACAGGGGAGGTACCTATCACAGGTAGGTTCCAACAGCATCCAGCAATAAAGAAACAATGATCTCAGCACACACAAACACCACTCAGGATTTTTGTGACACTACCTCACTTTTACACAGACCATAATGCAGAACACCAGGTCCTTGATCGTATTTGTTCCCTTACTCATCAGTGACAGGTGGTCAGCAACACACAGTGAGGGCACAAATCTACCATTACACTTGCTGTCCTGCCCATCCTCTGCACGCACTGTGCCAGTAGCTAGGGGAAGGGCGTACAACGGATCCAATGAGCCCTAAGGACAGCCGCTGCAGCCAGCTCAGAGCGTCGCAGATGCTGGAAGAAGTACAGCCACAGGGATGTTCGGCACCTCCAGGCTCACTGGGGCTGCAGAGGCAATGCTTCCCTGCAAGTCCCTCCCAAAGCCTGCTTCCTTCTGTTTCAGGACAGAGAACAAAGCATACGTTTTTCCCTCAGAAAGAAACAGCTATTCTTGGACTTATTAAGCATGCTACCTGTATTTTTATTTAGAAACAGTGTATTCTTACTTCCTTCCTGTGAAGAGGTGCTTGCACTCAGAATACTTTGTGTTTCCTTTCTGATTCTTACCAGAACCAGCAGCCACAGCCCTCAGCCTGAGGAAGCAGGAGCAGGGAAGCATCGGCAGGCAAAGCACGTGAACCTGAACTGTGGGGCACCAGAGCACAACTGCAGGGGCAGGCAGGATGACAGCGAGAATCAAGAAACAGATTTTTTAATGGAAAACTGCAACAAAATTAGATAGATAGGAAGTGTTACAGTGGGATGAGAATTAAGCATTATAGCCCTGTACAGGAAAATCAAGACAGTAACTGCCCACTAAGCTTTTTTTTTAAAAAAAAAAAAAATATATATATATATATATATCTAAAAACAATCACTGCAAAAGCTTATCTAAAATGGGGTATTTGTAAGTAAGGCTATTCACAAGTCCTCTACAGCACTAACTTTTCCTGTCAGACTGTACTGACTTAACTACTGTTGACAAAGTATGCCCAGCTGTTTTCCCTTCAGCTGTTCCTATATATTTTCTTTATATTCCTGGTGCACAGCTCCACTAAATAATGTGCAACAATTACTTGCTTAATGCTGTCTACAGAACCCTGCTATTGCATGCATGCCCCAAGTTGAGCAGCATGTGTTTGCCACAGCATTTCTCTGCCCCAGCTGCCCAGCTATGGGTGAAAACACTGGCTGCAATGCCAAGGGAAGCTGCAGACCCCACGCATTTGAGGAATCCAAAGCAGAGCTGAACACAAATTTTTTCATGTTTCCTTCAGTCAAACTCAGATGTGTGGAAGATAGGGAACTCACTCCTTCTGCCATTTAATTATAAGGAAGGTATGTGCATGCCATCCTCACAAATTTATCAGCATAATTAAGCCAGTGTTTTCTCAGTGACTTTTTCCACAGTGAGGTGCATATTATAAAATAAAACAAATTAGCAGTCATGTGTTATGTTGACAGCTTTTCCAACCTTAGGAACGGAGATCAGCACTGACTGGTCTTTCTGATGAGGCAGGGCTTTATGCTGGCATTACAGGGACAAGCAAATGATCTTGCTTAATCTCTAAGCACTGACAAATAAAAATTAAATAAAAATAATTTTAAAAATCAGCACATTAGACAGAAAAAGACAAAAGATCATGCCTTGAGGAAGTGCTAACACACTGGTTATGGGGGCCCATGTTAGAAGGGCACCATATCAGTGGCTATATTCCCTCAATACACTTTTTTTAATGCAACAGTTGCCAGTTCAGCAGAGAATAGGACAGAGCCTAGGACTACAATTCAAAAATTGAAATCACCGTTTCAATTGTGGTTAACACTCTAATCTCATCTTATAAACGGAGAAGTCTATCCAAAATATACTGTGTGCAAAAATATGACCTTGACTAGAACATAAGGACCTGGTTTTGCTTGTTAATACTTCAGAAGTGTGCAACAAATTCAAGGACCAGCACAATCTTAGACTAATCAGTGACAGAACTTGAAGACATAAGGTTTTTACTGTCAAAATGTGTGAAGTATGTGTACAGAATCCAGTGAGTATACGTAAAAGCAAATCTTTGTCTTTCACTTGGTGCATAGTGAACATTTTCACAAAGTGAGAATTGCTAAAGAAACATACCTTCCATTCTGATTGATTCACACAATGCTGGAGGTGCTCATCTTTGTTCAGTTTAGGCAAGTACATTTCAAAAGAATGATCAATAACATAACCCTACAAGCAGAACTGTGCCAAAGTCTCTAGCTGATCACATCCAGGAGCAGATCTAGTAAAAACACTGTTTGTTACAGTCACAAGTTGGTGATGGTTTCATAACTAATATACAGAAATATGTAAGAATACATCTACTTTTAGGAAAAAAAAAAAAAAAAAAAAAAAAGAGACCAATATTTACAGTTCTGAAGCACAGCCTGTGCTGTGATACATCAAGATATTTTGACTCAGCCTTCACTTCTGAAGAACCCCTATAATTTTGACAGAGTAATACAGAAGCAGTAAGCTACTGTTGAGTATTCAAAGATCATTTCTTCCACATAACGGATGTCAGGAATCCTCCAAATGAAAGATGAGGTTTCAAGTTCAGATGGTTTAAGTATGAAATTTATATTTGTTTAAAAAATAAACAGTAAAAAAACACATTAGACAAACTATTGTCAAGGAAAAACAAACCTAGAGAACCTAGAGGTTTGTTTGTGCTTTGTTGTTGTTTTTTAAATAAGCTGTTCTGTTATCAAGTTTTACCCCTTTACAAACAGCAAATGCCTGCAGTGTTATGTAAGGGAAAATGTTCTGCAAGAAAGACACCAGGTTGTCATCAATACAATTGGCAACGCAGTCTGACAGACTGAGTTCCTTCCTTGCAGTTATATTAATCATACATACTATATCACACAATTGGGTTTTTCAGGACTTCAACTGTGTTCGCAGAACTACATACGCTTTGCTGACTTTCTAGCACTCCAGTATTGGCAAGAGTGTTCAATGAAGTCTTGAATCACTAGCAAGTGTTTCTGAAAAGAAAACTTGGAATGTGCCTCTGCACCAGAATCCTGATAGGAGGAGTTACACTTAGCCAGGGAAGGAATGTTAATGTGGAAGCCTGTCAAAGACTCTAAGTAAAACAGCTAGTTTGTTATTCTTGTCACTAGTTAGCAATATCACCTCTGAAGGCATGAGCAAAGACTTCAACATGTAACAATTGTTAAAATGTTTTTACAGACAGTTTACAAATTAAGAAGCAAGCTATCCAAAAGATACCTAACACAAATTAGAATACTAGCATCTTGTTTCAATCATTTACTCTTACGACGATGAAGTTTAACACTTTGTTAATTAAAAGTCAGTCACTGTGATGAAATGCCATGGCTGTCATCTTCCAAACATTCTTACTGCTAAGAAAGCAACTGCTAAGTATGCTAGGTCTGAAATAGAAAGCTTGTATTATAACTGTGCAGTAATTACAGAAACAGACCTTCTAAACAACCATCATTATTCCCGTACTGACATACATCATGGTATTATATGAAAGGCTCCCTCCAAAATAGCAGTATTAACTATACACTATAAACATTTTTGCTTATCAAGAGAACAGAGGCTGATTACGAAGAACATTTCTTGGGAAATGGAAGCATTAATCCATTATTATAGTTTTATTATAGTTCTTGCTTCGATAATATTTATGTATGAATTTACATAATACCCCTCTAAAATCCTGCTGAACAATCAGAAAACAAACCATATATA
The DNA here is from genome assembly GCA_011076525.1 of Nettapus auritus. Lineage (NCBI taxonomy): Eukaryota > Metazoa > Chordata > Aves > Anseriformes > Anatidae > Nettapus > Nettapus auritus. The sequence goes on from CM021768.1 coordinate 4,344,336, forward strand.
TATTTAAAAAAGACAGTGCATTAAAAAAAATCAGCTCAAGTTGTAAAAATTACTTACAAGCATTAGAGGACACAACCACATAATGGCAGACATTAGACAAAATGTAGCTCAACTTTACTGCCCAAAGCTTTTGTCGCTTAGCTGACCATTACATATGACCAGAAATGCACAAAACCAAGCTGTTCACTTGACTCAATTTGAATTCACTGGAAAAGTAGAAAAGGGGTCCTTTTCTACTGCATTTTAAAGCTCTTAATACCGATCACCACCCAGACACAAAAGGATTGTAAAACAAAAGGTTTTAGAAGCAGGACATTAGAAGCCCTTCAGAACATTTTAAGACAAAATACTGTTTTCTACAGTGTTCCCAGTTTCATCACCCACACACAAAAAAAAAAAAAAAAAAAAAAAAACTTCATTTTGGGAAGTGCTTGTGGAGTCCTCATGTACTGCTTGTGAAGTAGTAAAAGATTATTTCTGAGAAGATACCAAGAACTTTAAACAGATTGGGTTTTGAGCTCTAATAAAGAGAAGATGAACTTCTACTACTGTGTTTACTTTCACTTTATGTAGTATAAATTACACCCACTGTCCACATTTGCTGAGCCCTATTAGGTTTGTCTTGGCTTCTTCTCATTGACAGTGCATACCAAGGCTGCTCTTGAATATAAGATTCCCTTAAGGCACAAATTCCTGAAGTTTTCTTATCTCAGCATACTGTTATTCCCATCTGTTCATCATATACTATGAACAGCTACTTGCTTTGCACTCATTAAGGCTGCAAACAGAAGGATCTCTGTTGTCAAGGTACATCCTCTTCTTCAGAGAAGGGTTTTCTAAAGGAAACAAGAGTACCAGTGATGCAACCCCATAGCTACATGAGCAACAAGCTTAATACTTGCAAGGGACTCAGCAGTGGCCTGGTACCTGGGGTACATTTCTGGCTTCTACTCCTCCAGTCCAGCTACAACCCTCAGCTAGTTTAAACCCAGCTTGGATATGTCAACATCAGTAACAGATACTTTCTTTCCAAAGGCTTTTTGCATATAAAAATGCCCCATTATCTGTTCCTTAGACTCTTACACCTCTGAATAACTTTGAAACAAGATCCACTGCAGCTTAACTAAAGCTGGACATGAAGGCTATGGAAAACCTTATTTTAATTAAGTCTCCAGAAACCAATAGCTCTCTCTATCCAATCCCAAGTGAAGCATCACAGCTGTACAAGAAAAGGAACTTTCTGAATGAAAAAAATCCTAAGACAATCAGCTCCCGTGACAGGACCAAGACTATCATACCATTCTCATGGACATCCCTCTTTGAAAAGGTATAAACTCATTACTTCACAGCTGTAGAAGGATCAAGTCAATTGTACCTGTCAAAAGAAATGTTTTCTCCCCAATTTTCCAGAGTTTATTGGCTCTGGAAAGTTTTTTGCACACTGCAGATGGATGATAGAGTACTTCATTATGACAGGCAGAGCAGAAAGGCCAGGGGAAGGCAGACTTCAGGAGAAAGAGACTGAGACTAAAGAATAGGGGAAAGGAGTAGCCCACCTGCTGAGGCCTTCTAAAGCACCCCACTGGTCCCGGAAAGCGAATCCATTTTATTTCCCACTAACATTGATGGAAATAACCTCTCTGATCCTTGACTTCCACAATAAAACTAGCTTTTGCAAAGATAATCATGAAGAGCTTTACTTGCTATAGAAAAAAAAAAAAAAAAAAACTTTAATTGAAACAGATACATGTACATTGAAGTTGATAAGATGGTGTTGTGACCAAGTACTCTACTACTGCTTTTCTTTATGCTATTGCTTGCTACTGTGTCCTGTGTTGGAGAGTAGATAGCTTTCTAGGTGAAAAAAAACACTATTATTATAATATTTTGCAATAACAACTGCAAAAACAATGCCAGAGAATAAGATAGAAAATTAAAAGATAAACGTAATTATAATGTAAACTTTAAAAAATAATAATTCATAATTAAAATCATGAACATTTAAATTAATATCCTCTCTCCATGGGCAAGGTATCATCCTCTCAGATCTCTAACTATACTTACTCAATCTGTGTATCCCTTTCTTCAGTCTATGCATTTCTAATCATTCACTTTAAGTCCAAATGTCACTCTTCTCAGTGTTATCATTAAATAACTACAGGGGGCTTAGGTAACATTAAAGTTTATAATGAAAAGTAGGGGAGAGAAAGTAAAGTCAATAGAAAATACAGACACACAAGATAAAACAATACTGTTAGATATACATAATTGTAATTTTGGTCACCTGCAGAAAGAGTTATCAACATATTAAGCAACCATCCCCTTTAATTGAATTTTGTATTGCATGCCTCCTGTAATCTCTGTCAGGTAATTAACTGATCATTTGCACAGCAGCACCCAAAGATATATACCAACATTTTACATTAAAATGCTGCAAAGCTCATTTGAGCCTCCAATGGGCAAAACACGTGCAAGAAAGAGGCAAAATAATGTGGGAGGGAAGAGTCAGTATTGGAGACACTACAATTAGTTCTGTTAAATGGCTACGTCATGTTCAAAATAAATATTTAATTAAATTTCATTGAGTTGATACAACTTTTATCATGAAGTCTGCAGAGTCTCAGCTGTAAAGGATTTGTAGGTCTACCGAAAAACAAATTAATATTAAAGTCACATTTAATTGACGTCTTACAAACCTAAGTTCCCTCTTAAGTACAAGGTATGAAGCACCCCAGAGCTCTGAAGGAAAAAAAAAAGTACCTTCCTGATGTGCAAAGAGTAAGGATGAAAAGAAAAAATTACTTCAGCCTGAAATCTAATGAAGGTATCTGAAACATTTGACACAACGGTAATTAGATAATCTAACAGACAGGTATGCGTAAACTTATTTACTCTACCTGCATAGCTGTCACAGATAAGATGATTCTGTGGACTGATCCCAAAGATCTTACAGAGCCATTCCTTGTATGGCTCTAAAAAAAAAAAAAAAAAAAAAAAAAAACATACTGAAGTAATATTAAAACTTTAAATATTAATTCCCCTTCTGCTCTAAAATTCTCACTCTAAGCTGGCTTCTCTCCAGATAGATAAGCCAATTCGCTTAAACACAACAAACAAGACCGACCAGGACAAATGCAGTTTCACTTGGAAATCAATGATCAGGTCACCTAAAATGGAGGTTTGCATTTTCTTCATGATCTTAATTCTGCTAGGAATAGCTTAGTATTTCCTTATGGAGCCTCGTAAGAAATAATAAGAACTTCTAAACAGATTCATTTGTTGAAATAGCTTCATATGGCTCTCAGGGGATCACAAGGAGACAGCACAGCCTAGGTACCAACACAGCTGAGCCACCGGAGAGCAGCAGCAGCCTACCCCTCATACCACTGAGGCCTGAGGATATACACTTTGTCACCCTGACACCACACTTGGCAGTTGGACAGACTTAGAGCCTGTTCTTCCCCCATCCTTACCTCCCAGACTTTTACCACCCATGTATTTTTATTTTTCTTCTTATATTCTTCTGTAGCTATACCAGCATGGAAATGTCACCATAAACAGAAATTAATAATTGAAGATGATAAAACTGATGTTTGTCACTCTATAGCTGTGGCCTCCCACTTACTATTCCTAAGTATAATGCAAACATCTTTCTGGGATCTTTCATTTTTGGTTCTTCTGTTGTAGCACATACTTTTAGTTGAAATAATCTAACCTACAGATTAGCACATTAACACTCAGTTAGCTGAACCCTTAAACAGGAGCAGTAAGCTCTTCATCAGTACACAAAGGAGCTCTGCCAGTCAGTATCAGATGAAGCCCTACAAGAAGGATTCCACCGTACGGCCACATGTGGGGGGAAAAAATAAGGGTCACCTGAGCTAGCTTTGCATTTTACCTCTTTGAAAAATAATTATAGAATCATTAAAGTTGGAAAAGACCTTATTTGGTCCAACCATTAATAATAACTTTAAGAACAAAAGTTCACCACTGTTACAACTGTGACCAGGAAGTTCATGAGAAGTTCATTTTAAGCCTGATAACTTTTGTTGTAAGTATACTTTCTAATTCAGGCTCCCTTGCTACTTAAAGTCCGCCCGCCTGAACAAATTACACAAATACTGTAGATGTAGAATATCTGAGAGCTAGCTATAGCCATATATTTTTACCTTAAAATTATAAGCATCTGTTAATTAGAGCAGTCACAAAAATTAAGCTTTAAAGTGATCTTTTATTTAATTTTGTCTCAGTCCCAGTTCTGCTGGGAGATAACACTTCTATCACATACTTTCATTACTTGGGGAAAACCAGGATTTGCAGGGGGCAGGCGGTACGCAGATGCAGACTCCCTAATGGCTCTGCTCATCTTTTTTTCCTTGCCTCAGACACATAGCTGCAACTGTGCAGTATTATCAAAAAATTAAATCAAAAATTAAAACTTCAGGGAGCCTGAATGTCTGGTTCTAGTGACACATCTAGTCAATACCTATCTTTTCAATTTGCTAGCAGAGCTTGCTTTTCAGCTCTGCATTTAATAGTTTCCGTGTTGAATTACACCTGAATTATGCAAGGCCAGTGCAACAAGGCTGCTTTGCATCTCTACAACCCGTATTCCATGCTGATCAATCAGGCCATCAATTAATAATGTATTAATTTTTCTTCATTAAAATACTTGGGAGGGGGGGGAGGGGGGGGTACCAGATGGCATTAAAAAAAGGTTATGTACTAAGAAAAAAAAAGAAGGTCCATACAGATGCAGATATTAAAAAAGTAATTGACTGACAGAAGTACATTTAATGTGTTGTGGTTTAACCTGGCCGGCAGCTAAACACCACACAGCCGTTCGCTCACCCTCCCCCCTCCCTCTCTGGGATGGGGGAGAGAAACGGAAAAGTGAAACGAGAATTGACATAGAGACAGTTTATTAAGATAGAAAACAATAATAACAATAATAATAGTGCGTATGAAACAAGTGATGCACAATGCAATTGCTCACCACCCGCTGACCGATGCCCACTCCGTCCCGAGCAGCCGGCCCCCCCATCCCGGCTAGCCACCCCTATATATTGTTTAGCATGAGGTCAGATGGTATGGAATGCTCCTTTGGCCAGTTTGGGTCAGCTGTCCCGGGTCTGTCCCCTCCCAGCTCTTGCTGCACCCCCAGCCTGCCCGCTGGCAGGACAGAACAGGAGCGAGGAGCTGAAAAGTCCTTGGCTTGGTACAAGCACTGCTTTGCAACAACCAAAACATCGGCATGTTATCAGCACTTCTCATCCTAATCCAAAACACAGCACTCCACCAGCTACTAGGAGGAAAATTAACCCTGTCCTAACTGAAACCAGGACAAATGGCAGTAATAAAAAAAACAGCAAAATTAGCACGCATTACAGTTTTCATAAACTAGCAAAAGCCAAGGTAAAACTGCACGATTCAGCCCTTCGACCTGGGAGCTGCAGTTGGTGGCCATGGCTGCCTCGCCAGTAAAAGACACTTTTACCTTCAAATTCCTAAACATGCCAAAGCACAAAAATATGTCCTTCTCTTTTTCTTAGGTACGATGCCATATGACTTCAAATTAGATCCGTAAAGAGCAGTAAAATAATCTCATATATATTAAATGTACATCTTCAAATACAGAATTTAGAAGGTCTATGGCTGAGCTTACGTATGAGCTATAACCCACAAAAGTAAGAGAGGCATTTCCCACAGTTACATGAGGAGTATCACCTGGCATTAAAGGAAGAATAGACCTTTTGCAGTGGACTTCACATTTTTCAAATCCTCAGGCTTCCTCCTGTTATGCTTTGTTTTTGTTGCTTGATTCTGGTGTGGTTTTGTTTTGCTGGGGAATGGTTTGGTTTTAAACAGGAAATGACCTGCAGCAGACAAGCTCTTTCAGGCAGGATTTGATCATTCACTTTCTCCTAAGCCTACTGTAGATTTGCCACTTTTCATAACCACTGAAAAGGGTTGGTTCAAAAGTAGATTTTCTTCAAAACTTTTTACTCTGGTAGGCACACACGTCTGCTTAACAGGAAGTCACTCGTGAATGTGATAGCTACAAATTATTTCTTTTGAAAACTACCACAAAAAAACTACAATGAGATTCAAAGGAAGTATAAAGGCTGTGTGCTAAAACACAATGATTAAATCTTTCAGCCTAGTATCAGTAAAAAGAAATACCAATAATAGAAGCAGAGAACAGGTATTAAACCAAGATTATTTTTCTTTTGTATTGCTATAAGCAAAAATAATCCTGACAAACTTTATCACCCTTCCCCCCCCCCCAAAAAAAAAAAAAAAAAAAGTGCTTATTATTCATGGTATATGTCTTCGCCTAAATTTTTCTTAAGTTAAAAGCATTTTTATTTATTTTTTTACCTCTTTTCTAGATTACAGCAATTAGGATGAATTCTACCTATTAACAGAGTAATTTCAACGATATTAAGTAGTAATAACAAAATATATATTTTGGGACTTTGCAGTTATTAGGGCCTACTTAACCTTTAGGCTCCTTTCTTTCTAGTCTTAATTTACTATTCATAGATATGTAAATAAGAGTTGTTCTCCGTTTCACTGCTGCTTTTTACATATGAATGACAAACATCTAAAGGAAGACTTCTCAGTTCTACAGAAGGCACTGTTCTGTAACTATGTATTGTGCAAGCATTTTGCACATTTTTAGCACAGACTCTAGCTCTTCTGCTCTGATACCATTTCTTTGTGGGAGAAAAGCTCATTAAGCAACTACACTATTCGCTGCTTACTATTCATCACTTCAAAGAATGCAGCACAATTTTTGATGCTATCTGAGAAAGAAAGACAATCCTTTCACTTAGTTTCCTCAAATTACACTATATATACACACTCAGTAAAAACCTTATGACAACTTCGGTTACCTGGGTCATTTAAGAGGCATTGAAAAACGCAGGCTAGCTAAATTACCAGTAAGAATCCAGGATTACTTCAGGTAACGCTCACCCTTGCTTAAAGAACACCCTCCCCCCCCAACAAACCAACCAAAAAAAAAAAAAAAAAAAAAAAAAACCTGTAAATTCTAGCTGAGAACCAACTGTGCAAGACACGTCAGGTTTATCTTGCAGACAAACTCACCTAGAACCCAACAAATTACTTCATTAGGGCACTTCATTTATATAGCAAAACATGCACCCCAGGTGCTGACAGCAAACGAGGCACATGTTGAAGAAAGTCAGTGCCCTCCTAAGGGGCTAAAGCTGCTGTGCTGAACGACCCACATTAAAAAAAAATAAATAAATAATTAAAAATAAAATAAAAAAAGAATGTTTGAATCAGCATCAAAAGAAAACACATTAATTGAAAGACCTCCGTTCTTCAGAACCCTGAGCAACCACTCAAAGATTTAAGTACAGGGAATCACAACATTCTTGCTGAGGCATGCAATAATGTTCAAAGGAAGATTGCTTTGCACTGAAGAAGAAAAAGTGTTTTCTAACATTCTTAGAAATAACTTGCCTTTTTACATGTCAGTGACCACTTATCAGCCAAAATAATAGATGCATCTATCAGGTCTCATGCTGGAAAAAAGTAAAAATTGCTTTATCTTGGATATGGCAGGATGGCCCCACTTCTGCACACACAAAGATGCTGCAGACCCAAAGTCTGGGATTTCTGTGGAATGTCCCAGGCAGACCCTCACCTTTGCATAGTGTTCCTTGGGTTTCTTTCAGTTAGCCCCTGGAACGCTTTGTAATTGCAGAGCACAGAAAGAAGGTAGGGATTCCTTTGAGTGTTCACTGGCTGTCTCCAGGTGCCCAGCAAAGTTGCCTGCAACAAGTCTGGATCCATGTCTGGACAAAGACCTTACCCCTTTCAAAAGGAAAGTTAATGTTGATTACAGACAAGCATTCGATTTTTCCTGTACACAAATCTGGTCATCCAGACTACAGATGATTCAGACAACGACAAAACTATTATTTTCGTCAGTGAATAGCCAGATTAGTCTTTCTTTCAGTCCATGCAAGATATCTTTCTTGCTCTAATACTTAAATCTGTATATCTTTATGTGACTTGGCACTGTGCAACAACAAAATTAAGTTTGCAAGGTATATGTGATGCAGAGGGAATGAACCAAAAAAAAAAGATATCAGATGTCCTTTAACTGAAATTTTAGCTAGAAGTGATGTGGGAATATGTAACTCAAAACTTGGAAAGATGGCCATGGGGAATGTCAAGATTAGGACCATCAAAAGTCCCTAAATTAGTATTAAAACCAGGTACTAGATACCTTCTCAGACCTTGGTCAGAATAGTTCCAGCTTCACAAGAAAGCCAAACTGCTACTTGCATGCTACTGTACTTGAAATAATACCTTTTTTTTTATTTATTTATTATTATTTTTTTTTTAATATTCCTACAATTCATGGATTTTAAATGTAGGTCCAGCCTAGAAATTTTTTTCATGGACAACCAGCTATTTCCCCTAAGCTATAATACGGCTTATACTAATTCAAAGCACTATAGTGCTTTATATAAAGTCCTTTATATAAAAAGTCCTATAATATGCAATATAAATTAAACACTGAATATACTGGACAATGTGGTCCACTATGTTCAGTTTTCCTTTGCAAATCAAGACAAAACAAAACTATATGGAGAAGGGTTAGTTGTATTTAGGTTGATCAAAATTTTGGTTCTAGCTATTTAACTAACTTTCAATGTGTAAACTAGGAATATTACCAGAGCACTGCAGAGTCCCAACATCTGCATCACATATCCTGGAGAAATTAGTAGTTTTGCATATAGATAACAAGCTTCATTAAAGCCAGTTTTAAAATCTTCAGATTAAAAAGTCTAAAGTATAACAAATTAGTAAGTGTACAGAACCCCTTGGTGAGTAGCCTTATTAGGTTACCTGGTATTTTCTCCATGGAAACCTGCATTTCTGAGTAATCTCAAAGGACTGAAATTGAATGTTGATCTTGAGTGTAAACTCACACTGAGAATACTAGAACTAAGAAGTTGTGTTATCTCACCTAATTTATTTGGATTTTCTTCCAAAATGGTATATCAGCATTTCTGGAATAACCTCAGAAAAGGTAAAGAAAGAATTGTTTGCCTTCTTTGAGTTAACCATACTTATTAAAAAGGAAAAAATAAATTACAAAGAACAGTCAAAAAAATAACCCATAAATGCTTGGATTTTCTCTTCAGCTGTGAATAACAGGTGAGTTATTTTTGATGCTTTTGAACCATGCTGCAGTCCTTGGAAAGCATGAGAAAAATGCTGCAATTCCGTATTACTTCATTCCCTTTGTGTAATACCAACAGTCGGCTGGAGAGGGAGAAAAAGGGGGGGGGCGGGGGGAATGGGGCTAACAAAGGTTCTGCAGTGTTCAGACAACCCCTGGCATTGCCAATCTAGCAGCTCTTAACCAGTCTCAGGAGCAGACAACTCATGAATGTGGCAACCTGCCACTTCCCACTTTCTTTTACTGGTCCTACACTGAATGGACTTCAGTCTTTAAGAATCTGTCCCTGCAATTGCCCAAATCAAAATCAGATTATGATGAGAACCCATTTGAGCAGTTCAATGCACATTTTGCTTATTCAAGCATATCTGCCGAGGACAAGTTTCAATTGTGTGGTGTTGGTGCAAGATGCCTTAGACAATATAACAGGACACCACAAGGCACTGACTAATAAACAGGTTATAAACATCATTTAAGAGTCTCATTCGCAGAGACTTGGCAAATGCAGCAGAAGCTGCCTGGAATCAGCTCAGTAATGTCCGCTTCTAGCTGGAATTTCTGAACTTCCTCTTTGCTACAATGGTATCATGCCAAACTGATTAAGAACATGCCACAGGAGACAGCAATTTATTTTGTTTTTCTTTAATGTAAGACTATCTCATCATTATACTTGGCAATACGTTACTCAGCAAGAGCTGAGCAGTAACATTCACAGCAAGGGATCAGGAGGAGGGAGACAAGCAGCACGAGACTCTGGTTGCAAGTGAGCACTGAAAAGGAGTCTCATGAAACTCAAGACTGAGAAATGCTCAGTTTTGCTCACCCCCACCCCAAGGGCACGCCTGCCTCTCATTAGAGTCTCAAGGAATTATGAGCACCCACACTGAAAGGAGAACATGGCCCTAAGTCTAAAAATTCTCCAAGTAATGAGCTGCAATGTGAAAGGGGGGCAGCAGAAGGAAGAGGCAGCTATTGGACAGAAGTTTGCTGTAACAACCCCTGCTTGGCGAATTCTCTGCCAAGCAATTTATAGCCACAAGAGGTACATTCCATTCCCTTAGCCTCCAGTGTCTTTAAAAGTTAAAACTTCTTTCTTGCTGCAGTTTATGGCACATTTTTACTATGTGTACTTAGGAAGCAAGCAAGGCTGACTAAACAGATTTCCTTCATGACCTTTACTACTGTCGGCTGAAAACAATTTAGTCCATTTTAAGTCATTTGAGAGCACTGTAAACATTATCCGAGGGGCTTCGGAATGACTGCCTAAACCATGACCTTTCAAGCTGACAGATGACAAAAAATTCTCCACTTTAAACCGTTTTAAAAGATATGATAAAGGTCTCTTATCCCGCTGAAACAAAAAGGAATTTTCTTTTTACCACTACAGAGGTAAAAATGCTTTTTGTTCCATTTAAGAAATAAAGTATCTTTTTTTTTTGAGAGGAGCATGGAAAAATGAGGGGAATAACCTCAAGTACCTGGGTCCTTTCTCTCTTGACTAAAAGCTCGATTCATCCCATTAATATAAACTTGGAACTGAAAAAGGGGTAAGCAAGTGACCAAGAAAGTTAGGCCATGCATAAAGGAAAAACCTTACCATGAAAATACCTCAACTGGAAAATGAAAAGAGAAACTATCCAAGCTGATTTTATTAAAATTTTGCATACATACCAGTGTTTCAACTGATTCATACTCAAAGCTAGATACATCTCTATTTCTTGTCAGCCTCATTTATATTGGAAGTCAAGACATTAGTTATCAGTAAATCCCGGGCCACAATAGAAAAGCTACTATGTTGTGCTATATGAAAAATAAATAAATAAATAAATAAATAAATAAATAAATTGAGATGCTGGCTCTCAGTCTCTTGGTCCACTAACTTGGTCCCTTGGCTCTGGCAGCACTCTTTTTCTAGGCTGCATCTCTCACTGGTAGACAAAGCACAGATGTAGAATGCTTTTTGGGCAATGATTACATTTTAAACTCTGTGAAAGCGTGCTCAGCACACGAGATCCCAGATGTCGTGCTTCCTGGCCTTCGTGGCTGCTTATACACGCTCTGTCCGAGAATTGCAGCCACACAGGTGGGTTGTGGCTGCAGCTTCTCTCTTTGGGAGAAAAGGGGGAGTAGCAAGGGAGAGTACAGCCAAGAAACCCCTCTGGAAATTTTAAACACTGCTCTTCAGCATGAACGTGACACTTTTCAAGTGGACATCCATCACATTGTATTAGTGTACCACTAACGCCTGTCTGCAGCTTTCCTAAAGTATCCCAGTCATGCTCCTGATGACTGGAGTTATTGCTAATTGTCTTAAGTGCAGAACTGGCCAAAAGGTTACACTGTCAGTACAAAACTGAGGTTTAGTGAGCAGTAATGTCAAAAAAAAAGTAGCTCATCAAAGCTGTAGCATCAAACACTTCAGTCCTCCTTCAAGAGTACTGGAAATCAGTCTGCAAAGCCAAGTGTTTTCTTTCTTGATTTAAATAATCAGAAATGCAATAGGGCTTTTTTTTTTTGACTTTCATTTTTGATGCTGATTCACACAGTCTAACTCGTGGGTTTTCCTATCCAGCTAAGGCATGCTGTCCTCCAGGTAAAATCTTTACATAAAACAAAACTATGTTATGTGAAGATGATAGATTTTTGCCGACTTCAAAGCTAAATGAACACACTGCTCATGAACCCACCTCTATTCAGAAGAGGGCTTGACTTAACAGAAGAATCAGAAAATGTCTAGAAAAAAGAAACATATCATGTATGATTCCATTTTATTATTATACATTCAACACATTTAAAGTAGGATCCTCTCAATGCCTCATAAAAGAACTACAAAGGATCAGATCCAGTGCCTCGTCAAGACAGTAGAAGTTAGAGAGGAGTATCGGTAAAAATGGAAGCACAGGATTTCTAAAGCATGAACTGCATCCAACATACAAAAGAGGAGATAATAAGAGAAGTGCTTTTTTGCTTGAGGACATGAAGAATAAGATGGCTAAAATACAGAAGTCAAAAATCACAAAAGTTTCACTTAAAAATAATGAAAGAAGTCTGAACTTGAGAACTACAAACATTGTGCTTTAACTTATCTTGTCACTGAATGGAGCACAGTAATGGCAGATTGACACAAGGGCTAAGTGCCCAAAGACAGCATTCAAGTACTCCTGTATCTGCCCTGAGAGCGATCCAATGGATATCTGCTCCTCCTTATGCTTTGGCAACAGCAACATACATGTGTAATAGTATTTAGTTCTCTATTGCCACGCCCAGAGAACTCTGCAGTTTTCCTCACAGCATCACAGTACACGCACTGTGCTCATCTCCTGCCAATACAGAGAGTACAACTGAGGGGGTGCACCAGCTCCAGCAGACAGAAGCCTGCTCAGGATCACTTCCCATCGCGCTGAAGGGTTGACTCTGTCTCCTCCTCTGAAATTCAGAAATGGAGAACACCACCATCTTGGGCACCTCCAGCACCACAAATCATGAAAGAGCTCTTCAAGTGAGGAAAAAAATCTCTCTTGAAAACAGATCCAGCTTTGGCCTCACAAATTTGCTTGCTGCCAATGCTCAGCCAAGCCACCTCAAAGCAGGTAAGTGCACCAGCTGAACTGCTCCTGGGAAAGCACCTCAGCTGTGCTTTCTGACAATCTGTTGAGCCCTGACAGATGTGGTGCTGTGGCAGCCTACTTAGAGCGTGCTGGACTCCAACACTGCGTGCTGTTACCTCCATTACATGGAGATACGTGCTTCAAAAATGACACCATCCTCCTCTGGCAACCCCTCTTGACTTTCAGTGAAAGAGCAGAACACTTAAGAGACCAAAACATAATCTAGATATTTTTTTCCAACAGTTAAAGATTATCAAAAGTAAAGTCAGAAGAGCAGGGTAGTTAATGCACACATTTACTGGACCCATATATATAAACATTTGAGTTCATGAATTTTAATAGAATTGCTCTTTTTTTTAATAGCCAAAAATTTCCAGATATAGATCTCCATGCAATTTACAAATATTACTACTGTTATCCAACATGTCATATTTTTGACAGGTAAAATACAGAAAATGAATCATACACAGCCTGCCTGCATAAACAGTTGTAAACACATTACTTGAATTTTTACTAGAAAAATTGCTAGATGCCTTCTGCAGTTTAGGAAAAGTGCTGAACCGATTAGGTGATTTACTAGAGGAACAAAGGCAATGCAGTAACTCGAAGAGAATAAGTTTTCACATTCCCACCCAAGCGTGGTGACAGCTAACCAACTCCTCCTCCAAGCTCCTGGAGGAAGACCATTACGACATACAGAACCACATGCATCTAGCGCAAGATAAAGCTACATACATTTTCAGCAGCAAATTAAACACCATGATAGAAAAAATCCTATGACATTAAGGCAAATCCTAAGGAATGTTTCAACTGCTGCTGTCCGTTTACTTATTGCATTAACTAATTAATTTGTGTATACAAGACCAGTTGCTACCTTTAATAGATACCAAGTAGAAACAGTTCATATCAATAATAAAGCACTGCCCAAAATGTCATACTCATTATTATACTAGGTGTCTTATTAAGACATTGCTGAGGTATAAAATTTAGATACAAAAGACAAAATTTTAACTTTTCTGAAATTTTCACTGGTATAATAGAAGTATTTTACAGCCACCATTGAAGAGAAATGATAATACCTTTTGCTAATTACTGCAGTTTGCAGTTGCCATGGAATATTACACTGATACCTTGGGACATAAAAACTGTAGGATGCAGATTCTGTGCTTCAGGGCAAAGTGGGAGAAAGAAGCTTGAGACGCTTTAGTTAACCAAAATATCAGACGGAGTTCTACTAGGTGCTGATGGCACCAAGCTCTTATCTTTGAATTCACTACACTACCCACTCAATGATTATCAAATCAAACTGCATAACAGCATTAGGACAAGTGAGATGCACATGTGTGTTTGTAAGGAGTCCCTCCTGCATTTCAGCAGGGAACTGTTTTCACTCAGACATTGGCAGGTATTGATTTTATTCAGTGTGCAACTGTCACTTATAAAATAGTAAAACTAGGGCTTCCTAATTTGATATCATTTGTGATATTCTGAATTGCTTTTTAGTTGTTTGTGGTTTTGTTGTTGTTGTTGTTGTTGTTGTTTTTTCAGTTCCTGACTAGTTCAATTAGCCATTTTCTACTCTGTATACAGACTTGGTAACACCATGCTTTTCATGTTAATTTTCCTTTTTCTTCACAAATGTATACTGCTTTCTTTCAACTGAAAGCATTTAATACATAAGCCTAGTAAAACCTAAGTACATTTACACCATCACTTCATTATATTACAAGCATAGTTGGGTACAATAATTGTATCCTGAGTAGGAGAAATGTTTGTATCACTTCCCTCTGGTTCATATCAAACCACTAGTAAGCAGACAATAGCCCAGAGAAACATTCTACTCTCATTAAAAATAAAAATGTTACAAGAACAAATGAGTTATTGAATTCCATGGCATAGCTGTTTGATCTACCAGGAATTAGTCTGCCAAAGTTTGACCTTCTTTTACCTTCTGACATGTAATACATAAAATAGTTTATTTATTCCTTCAGCCAGTCTTCTGTAACCAACTCACGAAGAATAAGAATTGTACTGCGGATCTAATCACTGAAAAGATGCTTTTCAAGTCAAAGGGGAAAAATTTCACAAGCTCTTCAGTCCAGAAGTGATGAAGTCATCTAGTCAGATTTTCAATACGCCCTCTAAGAAACTAAGCCAATTTAAAGAAATCACATTAAGTGATGTCCAATCTGCATTCCCAGAAATATTTTCATAATGCATACTTCAGTACTTCAGCCAGTATTGAAAAAAACATTTTCAGCAAGTCTTGCGGCTCAAAACTTGGGGTAGAACTCACCCCCACCCCCCAAAAAGAAAAGACAACTACACAACAAAGCTACATACACAGTATGACACAGTATGCATGATTTTGGAATCAGAGAGAGACGAGACCTTGTTTTCTGACAGATAACAAGGCACAAGATTTGTTAATGAGAGATTTGACTTTGTAAGAAAATACGGGTAGTTGGCAGGATCGCCAATAAAAATACCATTTACTACAAAGTGTTACTACAAAGCTAGTGGTTCCACATTTAGTAAGTCTTACAACAGTTCCCAAGATCCTCAGTGTAATTCTGAAGGTGGTGCAGAGAGTACCCTTTAATCCTTTTCATGCTACCATACAAGAAACAGACAGTCACAAACATTTGAAGAGGACCACATATGCCCTGACATGTAGAAGACCAAAAATTTCAATAAAAGGGGTAAAAGAAGCAAAATGCATTTCCAAAGTCTTACGAGGAGCGGCTGAGGGAGCTGGGACTATTTAGCCTGGAGAAGAGGAGGCTCAGGGGCGACCTTATCGCTCTCTACAGGTACCTGAAAGGAGGCTGTAGCGAGGTGGCGGTTGGTCTGTTCTCCCACGTGCCTGGTGACAGGACGAGGGGGAATGGGCTAAAGTTGCGCCAGGGGAGGTTTAGGTTGGATATTAGGAAAAACTTCTTTACAGAAAGGGTTGTTAGGCACTGGAATAGGCTGCCCAGGGAAGTGGTTGAGTCACCATCCCTGGAGGTCTTTAAAAGACGTTTAGATGTGGAGCTTAGGGATATGGTTTAGTGGACTAAACACTTGCTAGTGTTAGGTCAGAGGTTGGACTTGGTGATCTTGTAGGTCTCTTCCAACCTAGACTATTCTGTGATTCTGTGATTCTGTGATTCTGTGATTCTGACATTAGAGCTGCCTGCACACATGGGAAACAAGATGATGGGGAGTGACTGCTGCAGCCACACAAACTTGAAAGTCCTGGGAAGCACCGAAAGCAGATGATGCTCCCTTTTGCAAAAGCCTGTCACTGACAGACACCGAGCTCTACCCAGTATAAGTACAAAGTGACATTTAAGACTATTACTCCATGTGCTTTCATTAAAAATTCCAACAGATGAGCAGGAAGTGGTTGTTCACTGGGTTACAGCTAGTCCAGGTATTTGTCTAATGCTCTCTTCATAAAGAAAATTACCTGATTTTGAACTGTATTAGAAGTGCGGAAGCAGAATACTCATGAAAATTATATAGACACGATTCAAAGGTTCAAAAAGATATCAAGTCCCAAGCTAAATTATTTTGGTAGGGTCTTCACTAATCCAACAGAATGGATTTCCATAGCTATGGCTCCTAAACTGTGACAGCTCCATGTTTATTCAAATTAACCTTCTAATGCTTTTTTGGTTTGTTTCCTGGAACAAACTTGCTGGTATGAACAAAGAGAAAAGGAATGCAGGCTACCTAATGCACTGAAAAGCCTTCAGCATTTATTTGGTCTTCTAACCTCACAGGAATACTCCTGAGAAATTCTTAAGAGGGATATATTCTAGCACCAATAAAGAAAGTATAAAAACTTCAAGACTACCAGTTTATAATCAGCATGTCTTCTGTCAATATATGTATGTATATAATTCAGGGTTGTCACTGGCTACAATCAGAACCATATATATTCTTTTTTATTTTTTTTTTTTTTTCTTTAACATAGAAACTTGCTAGAAATTCTGCTATGTAGATTTAGTTGGTACTCTGTGGTACCACATAGCAACACATTATAAAATGCCTTGAGGGAGAGCTGAAAAAAAAAAAAAAAATCCCTGTTTAAATCATCTTGTTCCTTTTAATGTCACTTAGCTTGATACTGTAACGGTCTTTGTAGTAGCACCCTGTCGTGTCTGCTGTCTAAAATATTCTACTGTAGCCTAATCAGCTAAACACTCTTTGTTTAAGTCCTAATCTTTCCCAACTTTCTCCTAACTGCTGAACACCTGCAGAGAGCTCCCATGGTTATCTTTGTGATACAGAAACATAAAAGATGAGACATGGTGTGAGTTAGAGAAGCTATGCATACATGACAAAAACCTCAAAGGATTTCCAGACTGTCCATTTACCATGGGATTTTTTCTGTAGCTCATCTTTTATGCAAGTAAACTCACAATATTGCATTGAACTGTTGTTTTATTAAATGACGAGTGAATAAAATTCTGTCTCATTTACTGAAATACTGAACTCCCCTTATGTAGCAGTTTAAATGAAGGCAAGTAGGGAAGAATCTACATTTACATGTCCCTCACTCCTTCTCTTACTTAATTTCTACTACCTGACTTATTTTATCTGGTGTTACTTCCATTATCTTTCTCATAGTGGACACTGTTTCTTCCCATGCAGAGACCCAGCTACTTGAATGAAAGTCTTCTAGACTTTTTAGAAAGTACACTTTTACCAGAAAAGAATAATGAAAACATGCACTTCTGTAGAAAAGCTTTATCATCTTGCACATCCTCCGCACTGCAGTAGATTTTAACAAACCAGTTTGTTAAAAAACATTCAGTTGCTTCAGGGCTTTTAAAAGCATATTCTTTTCTGGTGTGGTACCACTTTGAGCTACTTTGTGTCATTCCCTTTTCCCCTCCTTAGACATACCAGCACTGCTAGAGTCTGCTTTTCTTACCCCTGAGGATGTGCGTGTTGCCCTGCACTGCTCTCCACGCTGGTGCAGAAAGCAAGAGAAAACAATGGGAGTGCACTGGATCCAACTAAAAGAGCACCAAGACACAAAGATGCTGCAGAAGACTTAAGACACCATGAGTTCTGTTTCGTACCCTACAAAATAATGTCTCTAATTCTTGATCCTAAATACATTCCAGAACTGGTAGGCAAGAAAATCTTTCCCCATGATGTTGAAGATTTCTACCAAATATCAGTAATCTTGAGAGCAGAAAATACATTGTGAACATTATTTTTTTTTTTTTCCCTGACCTTCCCAATCTTGCTTTTTTAACCAGGTATTTCAGGTCTCTAAACATATTATGTCAACCATGCATGTTTTCTCTTTACACTATATTCACAAGCTTAGAGAAATCAAATGAAATCCTGAGAAGTTCCAGAGTACAGATAGCAATTGTCAATTTTGCCTTGCTTATAAGACTACTTTTAGGGAAAACATTCCTTACAGTCCGTTTGCCTTGACCATTAAGTTTCTGAAATACTGATTTGGAAGTCACCTGGGAACACTGCTGGCAGGAAAAGTTTCTCCTTCACCTAGAAGTGGGATGTGTTTTTTTAGATCCCTTGCGTAAGCCATGCAATACAAGCTTCCACTTGATGACAGGACCTTTACAGTGTTTTTTAAACAATATTGCAAGACATTGCAAAGTTGCTGTTACAAATTCTCAGGGAACAGCAAGGAGATGCTCTACTCTAAGAGCAGAGAGAAGCCAAGAAGTGAGGGCAATCCCACCACAGGCTGAAGTAGCTTCACCAAACATGACACGGCCCCACAGGGTCTGGAAGGGTCAGGCTGGGAGAGGGACAGTTTCCCCTGAGCGGCCCAGACAAGGCCAGGTCCTGGTGCCTTCAGGGAGTCCAACAAGCAGCAGCAGAAGACAAGGCCAGAGGCAGGACCAAAGAGCAGGCTATGAGATAAATCCAACCTCCCTCGTGAAGACGGAACCAGAGATGAGCCTGGGGACAAGCTGCCCAAGGAACTGGTCTAAGGCCCATCCAGGAAAACCATTCAGTAAACCATGACAGCAGGGGACACAGCTCGGACACATGTGCCTGTGATATATACCTCAGGCAAGGCCAGGGTGTCTTGGACCAATGGACAGACTACAGAGGGGGCCTGGGTGGGAGGCAAGCGGCCAGGGCAGTGCAACCACAGCCCTGCCACAAACCAGTCTATGTTATAGCAGAGGCTGCTGCGTACTTGACCAGCTCACGTCCTAACATCTGTTTTACTTTAAGTCCGTATCAGCTTCTATTAGAAGGATTTTAACTTGAAGTCCATGGTAAGGCTCAGGAGTCAGAAAGGCATGAGGAAATTCTTCACATAGTTTTGAAGAACAGACACTTGATCAAACAGAAAATTAAAACATATTACAGAACTTGGAAAACAAATTCCAAGCTTCATAATTTAACCTGAAAAGGATCTGTAACATATTCATCATCATGTGCCAAGTGAAAAGGGAAAACATAATTTGTTCTCCACAGATAATATCTGAAGCTTGTATTTAGCCCCAAAAAACGGTGAGAATGCAGAACTGAATGAAATTTTAAACAGACATGCTATTTTGAAATGATAAAGTATCAACTGCAGTTGAATAGCCATTAAACTGCTTGCCACACATTCAGTATTGGCTTTTCTACACTATTTTCCATTAAAGAACTATCTGCAACAATGAATGAAAATGGAATGAAGTAGCACAGGTGTGTGTCCTGTTAAAATAGCGATGAGATATGTAAATCAATAAATTTCTCTCTTCCCTCAGACAGGAAAGGTACATGAATCAGTGACGACCATTTTAAAGCATACTTACTACACTAAGACAAGAATGAGATGGGTGTTAAAAAGCAAAGGAAAAACAAACAAACAAAACAAAACAAACAAACAAACAAACAAAAAACATTATCAAGAGGATATCTGGATGCAGATAACCAACACTGGATGTATGCAAAAAGCATGCAATACTCATTAGCAGCTACGTCTGGCTTCCATGTCTTCTTAGCAGAGAAGGCTGATGACTAACTGGGCTATTAATCACAGCACAAATGCCAAAAAAAAAAAAAAATCTCAGATCTCAGATTCTGTGATTCCCAGCTAGATCCCTTTGCTTCAGATCCTTGCTGTTCAGTCAGCATTTGCTCTGTCTTCATGTAAAACAATCTCTGAGCTTACTGAAGCAGGAGAATCTTCTTAGCAGAAGTCCAGCTCCCTGTCCAAAGCCTTTACCAGCACCAGTTTGGATTCCCTGCATTTTACAGCATACCATAGTATGTAAGAATACAATATCTTTTCCTCACAAATTGTCCAATTTTTTTGGTCATTAACAAAGGAACACAAAGACATTTTGGACACTTAAAGGGAAAAAGACGTTTAACAGTAAAGATGCAAGGTTATAGTTTGTATACACTTTTGCAAAGCTTTAGAGAAATTCCTGTATAAAGATCAGATCTAAAGAGTTACTTCACAATATCTGAATTAGTGGGTTAGGTTATTAAAAACAGATTTCAAATCAAAGGAGACTTGCAAGTGGGAATAGTTTTGAAGGAGTACAGCAAGTACAGGACTGCCACAAGAATCAATAATATGATGAATACTGTTCTTTTCACTATCTCTTAAGATTTATACAATGCCACATGGACTAATGACAATATTCACTTAGAGTATGAAGCAGGGGCAGTCAGCATTAAGCAAGAAGGTTATACAATTCACATGCATAAAGGGATCATGCTACTATGAAGGGGACAGTGATGAAAAACAAAAAGGAACATAACATTTTAATGAGTTATATCCTACAGAGATGTGCAGGGGAAAGACCTATTCTCAGAAACAATTGTGTTTCAGCAACACAAAGAAAGGCTTTTCTTTCAGTCTGTATATTTGGTAGAATTACCACCAAAGGGAAAGAGCATTCTGTGATAAAGTTGTGAAGCTGCATTTATATAACTAGTTTCTTTGTTTATAATAAATAGAAAGTCAGAAGAGCATAATACAGGAATAACAGGAAGTAGATCAATTTTGTATGAGGACCTAAAGTTCCCAGATGACAAGAAGTAAGGTTGAGTATTCTTAATGGGAATGTGATTTATTTATGAATACAGCTGAAAAAATAGAACATATGGACAATATCACATCCTGCCAAATATTATACCTTGGGTTTAGTAGGAGTTTGACTAACAGGATCATTCAGGCCAGGAGTTTTGTTCCTATTCACAGCTTCTGGAAGTCATGAATTTACACCCATGTTGTTCAGTACATTGAGGTGCATATGTAAAGACTTCTGAATAACTGTTTTAATTAAATATTTAACAAACATTTGTAATACACACACAGAATGAATACATGACATCTTCACCTTTTAGAACTGGAGTCATATTTACAGTTACCTAAACTGTCTCCCAATATATACAATCTCACTTTCTACATTCACGCGTTTTCTTACACCTTCACTACTTATTGCTCACAGTGTCAAATAATCTCACCTTTTCAGCATAAAATAATGTTAATTGGCAGCTCTATCAGAAAGAAGTATTTAAGATCATAGATTCCGTAAATTCACCAGGAACATGAAAAACGAAGTTTTAAGCTCACTAGTCAGTAAGCTCTCTCCAGTTTCTCTTTGTTCCAACTGTAACTTCAGTGGCCAAGGTTTTCAGCTTTATCATAAAATTTCAGTGAGTCGCTGGCCTTCATGGACAAGCCTAGCATGCAAGCTTATCTTCAAGCACCTGTTTAAACTCTAACAAATTCAACAGTATTGAAAGATGTAATACATAAAGACGCAAATATACAGGCATACAAAAAAAAAAACAACCATACATTTTGTATTCAGTGAAAAGTACAATGGCATTTTCAGCAACATTACTTCACAACGTAAAAACTTAGGCAATCATTTAGATGTTTGGCACGCAGCACAAATGGAAAAGGATGTTAGTTTAGACATTTTGATTGTGGGGAACATGTAAAAAAATCCATCATTACCTAAGGAATGTTTCAGAAAAGAAGAATAAAAATTCTAATTAAAAATTGCTAACTCCCATTTCAACTAATCTAATCCCTTTATTTGTCAACCTTTCAAACACTACTATCAACCACAAATGATACCTAAGCTTGAGAGAAAGCTGTAATTACAGTAGTGATTTTGTAAGGGAATTACAAAATGCAAGTATTTCAGTTTTCAATTAAAATTCAGGGAAAATGACAATAATTCTACAACATGCTGGTGATCACAACATGAATCTTCAGTTGTGTGTTGTTTTTTTTACCCTCTTAAAAATTGTCATGTTTTCAACTAGTATGCTGCGAAAGATAAACAGAGCTAGCCCCTTCCCCTCCCTAAATTAGGGATTTAACTGCAGCAGAGAAGCAATCCCACTAAATAAGAAACAAGTATATTGTAATCTTTGCAAACTCAAGTAGGTGAGAGACACCATCTTCTGAAATGAGGGTAAATCTGATCACAAAGACCTCATGCTCAGGAATCTTTACTGCTTCATTAGCTGAGAAGACAAGAGGGAGCACCACCAAAAATAAACATGATGGAAACTTCCCAGCAGTAGCTAAGCGTGTCCCACAAAGGCTCTGGCCTCTATAAACAGCTGGAGTAGCGATGGCACCAAGAGGTCTATGCACTTATGAAAAAAGAAAAATGAAGATTAGTGGGTGGGGGTGAAGGCCCTGCTTTAGGTAGGAATGAACTATTTAAACACACATTTTAAAAGCTTAATTATATATATATTTTTTAAAAAATGCTGTATGTGGATTTCTAACAACACGATAAAACATTCTCAAGAAAAACTTTGTTTCATCACTATTTAAAAATCTTGGTGCCTCCCAAACACAGCACACAATTGAGCAGAGGAGATAGAATTTGGAGACAAAACACACCAACTAAAACGTATCATCGTGCACAAACATGTTACCAGAAACACTGAGTAAGGTCAACAATATGTATTAGAAAACTTCTGAAACTATATCATAAGAACAACACCCAAAAACCCGAGGCATCCCTTTTCTCTCAGCAATCAAGGGAGGCTACTTCCTCAATACTCAGGCTGACAACAATAGTTCAAAGAAGATTAACTCCAAGCATTTTTGAACAGGTTTATGCTAGCCATCTTAAACTGCAATAGCAATGGAGGGAGCTGTACAACTTGACAGGTCAACAATATCGTGACACGGCAGTGCCAGCCCCAGCCGCTCCTCGTGGCACAACATGGTGCCCTGCCCCTCACATCGCGCCACTGCCGCACTCTTACCTTACCAGGGGCCACGGCCCCTGCTGGATTCTGGAAGAGTCAGCCTCAAAAGAAAGCACAGCCCATGCTGCTGATCACTTCACCTGGCTCTCCTTGCAGACAGCACGGCACCCCACACCCAAGTAGTGCCAGTGCTGGAAGTTTCCTAAAGGTGGGCGACAATGGTGGCGGCACAGCCCAGCCTTGTCTCATAGTGGCCCTGCCTCACAAAGGCCCCGCATGCTGTCCCTGCCCTGTGGCTGCCCAGCTGCTGGCAGGCATTTTCATGGCTTCTGCAAGCGGCTTGTGCAGGACTTGTGTAGAGGTGAGGAGCAGCATAAGCATGCTTTAGAGCAGGAAAAGGCAGTGCTTGGGTGCACCTGTAGGCATCTGTGTGTCAAGCCACCTCATGTTCCTTGTAGCTGCTGTGTTCTGCCTCCTGAGATCAATTGGCAAATCCCTCCTCTTCTGATCCCTTACTTGGCAAGGTAGGATGACAGAGAATAATTTAATGTGCGTTTTTAGGATCTGTAAGTTTCGTGTCAATTAAATTAAAGCATTGTTTTTCTAGTGGTAGACTTTATGTCTTTTCATTATTTATTAGAAATGAGCTAACTAACCCAGATATTAATGAGATTTGGGGCTTGTGAATTGTGATACCTGCCAGGTTGTGAATACACAATGCACTTCAGTGCATCCACAGAAAAGCAAAGGTAATTCATAAAGCTGGTCTTGTGCTTTGCTGACCCTGGCCTCGCTTGCAAACATTGTGCCCTGGCTTCACCACAGACTGGCCTCCTTGTCACAATGCCTGACATGGCTGCTGTCCCCAGGCCAGCTCTGCTTGATGTCCCTGCCCCCGCCCCCCCCCCCCCCCCCCCCATTATCCTCCTTACAGGATAAATCTTCTATTTGATAAATCTTCTATTTATCCTGTAAGTACTTCCTGTATTTTGCGACCTAGATGTGTGAGGTTTTATCTGTACAGTTATACACAGTGTTTGCTGGAATTCACTTCAGAGATCTGTATCAGCCACCTGCCCTAGTTGTTTGTGTAATCCATGATAATTATCATAGAAGATTTGATGTTTTTCTCTAGTTCATTGATGAAATGTCAGGCAGTGAAGGACAAAAAAAAAAACAATTACATTAAGACCCTATCGGAAGGATGTCAACTGGATGACAGTTTCCCTCTGACTTCTTAGTTATTAATCCTTTCAATACATTGTTATAATTTCTTAATACGTCATTTCCTAGAATATCAAGATTCCTAATATTTCATGTCCTAGAATATCAAGATTCCTTGTTATAGTTGGCTTTGTTTGTTAGTATTTGGTTTGTTTTATTCAGCGAATAGCTAGTTCTGCGTTATTGACACAAGGGCATGATTTTAAGTGAAGCCAAACAATAAGGTGGGCCACAGCTTTCCCTAAACAAGATACTTGCCCAAAAGTTGTACATGAATAAAAATATCCTTAAATTCATTGCTTAAGGGTAATTTCCAAGTTAGCCGTTCTGCTTCCTCTGAAAGAGTATGCCAGTCTTTTTTATAGAAAAGGCTATGATTAACCCAAGATCTTTTAAAGAGACAGAAAAGTAGGAAAAAAAAAAAAAAATCCCAAGCATAAAAAAATAACGATCATGAGCACACCAATTAGCCTCACATAAAAATAATAGAGAATTAAATAAGGTTTGCGATTGGCTTTGTAGTTTTGTATGGATTTTGTGAAAATAGATTCTATTTACTTACTATGTTAGAAAGTGATAATGAAAAGTGGTAATTTTTCTGGAATTTCATAGTTATTATCTTGTTTTAAGAAGGGCAACTCTGATGCTCACTTTTGAACAAATCTTGCAGATTTCTTTCCAGATTAGGATAAGGTACTTGGGGACTGGAGCCCTGGTGCTGTTGTCCCAATTCATGCAGTTGACCTGACCGGTAGCTCTCTGATACCTTCAAGCAAAAGACACGCAACACACATAGTGCGTACGGATACAGATTTTACCTATGCTTTCATGTTGTAAATCATTTATCAATGAGTCACATGCCATGGACTGTTCTGTAAACAAACACTACCATTTAGCCTTTGACCTAAGAAATTGCATTAGAAAACAAAAATGTTTTGACAGCCATGGTGCTTCCCCTACTTCTTCCTTACTTACTATCCAGATATTTTTCTAATCTTTAGCATCACAAACCTTTAGGATGATTTTTTTTTTTTTTTTTTTTTTTTGTACTGCACTACTGCACTTACAAAATTAAAGAATGGGTTCTTGATAATTTTTTATTTATTTATTTATTTATTTTCCTGGTATAACCTGTTTTTTTAACTACTTTTTGAATTTAACTATAGTTGAGTGAATGTTGCTTTCCTGAAAATGTTGTTCTACACCAATATTGAAATACCTGAAATACCTGTATTTCTATTTTTCTTTTATAGGGAGCTGTGAAAACTAGTCATTTTTTTTTCTTTTTTCTTTTTTTTTTTTTGATCCAGCCATACCATATAAACATTTTAAAACACGTTTTTCTGTCTAGCACATTTAAAAAGTATGTGCCTGTTTACAATAGCAGGAAGCAGAACTCCCTGATGGACTGTTGCAATTGCTCGGTGCCTTCCACAACGATATGTGGAATCCTATGTAATTGTTCAAACAACAAGAGCAGGATCTAAAATAGTCTGTTTTCTCTCAGACATTTGTAACTTGAATTTACACATTCATCGTCCTTTATTATATTCCAGTTACTGCAATAAGATAGGCAATGTACAAGTGGGTAAATAGACTGTCAGTAACAAGCCATCAAGTAAATGCAATAATATGTGAATTATTTCTTTTGTTTAGACATAAATCACTTTAAAATGTTTTATTTATTTTTTGTTACTCAAAAATTAAAAAGAAAGCAAAAGAAAAACACTGAAATTAATAACAAAAAAGGCAATGTTAAATATTGCAACTTTTAGGTCTTAGCCAACTGCTATTTCATTCTACCTTGCAAACAGATGTTAGGCATAGCACCTGTAAGTGCCCCATAGGCTGTTTTCTCAGTCACTTCCCCATAGAAACCACTGCAGATTTTCCCTGGTATGGGTAGGTTTTTATTCAGGCCCAGAAAGCCTGAAGGATCAGACCAGTTGTCTGCTCAAAAATGGCATTTGGTTTTTCATTTAGAGGGACAATCTGTCATGAAAATACCAGGAGACAGAAACATACCTCTGTGCAGTCCTTTCAATTGTTCACTGCAGACACAAAGCATAGAGCAAAGGTTGGGCAACTAGAGTCTTTTCCTCAATTCTCAGCCATAGAGCAAAGAGATGCGAGATTTTGTTTCCTACCCAAATGTCTCAGCCAACAGAGAAGGGAATGAATACAAATTTAATATACTTCTGGTCAAAGTTCAGAACAGAATCTGTTCTTTGCTGACTAATACACACTGATATCAGGGTACTCAGCTGTGTAAAACAGAAAGAAGAAATGAAATGTACAAAGTGTTATGGCTTTGTTCTTTGTCCTGGTACCTGGAATAATTTCTGAATCAATTTCAGTGTCTTTTTCACAGCGTCATATTTCAATTTGCTTCTGCACTTACCTTGTAATTAAGTGTTAACCAAATTACTTCCAAAGAAACAGTGAATTTTGATAGAGAATTCCCTTCAAAATCCATTATAATTCATTCTGTTCTTCTCTGAAGACTATATATTAGTATTTACTTCTTCTGTGAACAAACACCGATGTTTTTAATAATCAACATATTTTTCTTTACATTTCAAAGTGCAAAAATACACACAGTGACAGCTACAAAGTAACAATAACCTTATTCCAAGAGAGTGGTGGCAAACCAACATTTTTTCTTGCTGTTACGAGCCATACAAATTGCAGGTGTTTGTATTGACATTTGCTTAATATGAAAATATACTTACAGGAAAATATACACTCTCTGGCATCTTTAGCAGTCATTCTCACCATTTTCTATGAGACTGTAAATGTGGATACAAGCAAAGAAAACATAATTGAAGCTGTATTAGTAATCATTTAAAAATGGTTTTAAGTGATGATATTCTTTCACATTTTCTAGAATAGGTTGTTTAGTAAAAAACTCAAACAGTGCTGTTCACAGCTGGCTTCTCTCTCTGTTTCTGTTTTCTTTATTCTTCCAGTCCCTGCACACCTTTTACACAGCCCCACAGCA
Source organism: Nettapus auritus (assembly GCA_011076525.1). Taxonomy (NCBI): domain Eukaryota; kingdom Metazoa; phylum Chordata; class Aves; order Anseriformes; family Anatidae; genus Nettapus; species Nettapus auritus. Next base: position 4,371,577 of record CM021768.1, read on the forward strand.
GTGCTTCTTCACACCAATATGATGCGCCAAAATTCTCTCTTTGTTTTACAGCACACAACCCGTCGTTCTGCTGCACAGCCTACTGCAGCCTTCTCGTTTCCCACATAGACTGAGATTCAAGTCTCAAATGATATCAAAAAGCAAAGCATTCCCACTCCAAAGTTTGTATTTCATACAAAGCACAGGATTTCAGACATGTTTTTATGTGGAAAGCCAAAGTTTACAGCAAGATTTTACTGTCATTTCAGGTAGTAGAATATTGTGAGTTTTCTACCCATTTTTACATTATATGTCACGATTAAACTGAAGTAGTATTTAGTGTAATGACATTTTTAAGTGTTAACCAATGTATCCTTATGCTACAAACAAGTATATCTATATGATCAGAATTATAAGTACAATTCTTGGTAAACACAAAAATCTCTCTTATCTTGTTTTCCCTTTTTATGCTTTTGTTTATGTTTTTAGAAAGATTACTAAATGAAAGATAACTGAAAAAAAGCTACTGCCAATGATAATGGAAATTTACTGTGTTGTGAAGGACTCTTAGTTTGTCACTCTTTAATACTATTAGTCATAATATTCATATTCATGGAATTTTTAGGGTGTAAGCCAAAAAAGTAAAATTAATAGTTTATTGTGTAGCTGATCTAAGCCAAACTCTGAGAAATCCATACACATCTAGTTGTGTTAGGCATTTTTAATGCATCCTGCCTAGCCTCTCTAAAGTCACCTTCAGAGCTTACAATATTTACCTTCTTCTCCTTTCTCTTTTTTTTTTTTTTTTTTTCCCCTTTGGTACAAATTTTGCTTCTTTTTGTTTTCAATGCAATAATGTGCATCTTGTGTGAGTGCATCTGTGGTTAGAACATGATAATGCTGTTAGAACACTGGAACTAAGTTTTCTTCTATGCAGTCACGGGGCTAGAATGACCTTCATATCAGAGCCTGAGGTTTTACTAGGCCATAGTGGTCCTGACCAGCCTCCTCTGGGGCCATCCGTGCCCAAGGGCCTGGGAGCCCTTTCCAGGTGAGGCCAGAGCCCGCAGTCCCAGCCTGAGCTCCTGAGCAGAGGAAGCAGGGAGGGTGGTACCGGGCTCAGCTCCCTGGTAGGCTGTGTGCGGGAACAGCACACAGCTGTTCCTTGGGAAGGTCAGAGCAGACATGAGGAAAATTCTCTTTATTGAGAGGGTGGTCAGGCACTGGCACAGGTGTTGATGCCCTGTGCCTGTCAAGATGGATGAGGATATTTGAATAATGCCCTCTGTACTGTGCTTTAACTTTTGGTTAGCCCTGAAGTAGTCAGGGAATTGGTCTCAATGATCTTTGTATGTCCCTTCCAAGAGATCTACTCTGCTCTATTCCACTCCATTCTAAATATTTGATAGCTTAATACCAGCTCAAACTCAGCATCAGCTTTCATGAAACTACACCATTTTTCTTTATTTTTACTTGTTATTGCAGAAATTAACTCCTTCTAGTTTGAAAATGTGGTACTATAGCCATTTCTTTTGTCCTTCTATTTTATAAGCTGAATGTCATGCCTCCAAATATAATTAGGTCTTTCTATTTTTCTAATCTCTGTTTAAAGTATTTACCTGCATTCTTTTTTCTCCTAGTACTTTTCCACTACCTGCTTATATAGCATTGCCCCTTTTCATGTTTAATTGCTTACTCTTCCCTACTTCATATATATAGCTGAAGATCCAGTGGCCACCTAAGGAATAGAAACAACGGTCATACAAAAAATATATGTACGACAGAGCAAGGAATTTTTCTCATGTCTTTCAAGTCCTTCCAACTCTTGCATATTTTTTTTCTCCAATTAATGGTAGGCGGTATAAATGTAGACTATTCTTTGCTAAAAGAAACTATGATTGAATTATTACTTTTTACTTCTTGGCTGTACTCATTTCATCTTGATTTCTGTACCCCACTCATGAGTCTTTCCTGAAATTCCATATCCCTCTTTTATCCTAGTTCCTACTCTATTCCATTTACAATCTATCTTGCTTACCCCATTTGCCCTTACTGTATATTTTCATACTCTTCATGCTGTTTACACGCAGTTGCTTAAGCTCTAGCAATACTTTCCAGGATAAGAGCTGGACCCCAGATATGTTTATATCACTCTTGAGTGATATTTTTCTTCCGAAATGAGGCATGTATATTTAACATCCTTCTTTGCTCTCCCATCATTCACATTTTTTCATGATTACATATAATAAATATCACATACTATAAGGAATCAATAGAAATACCATTTCTGATGCAATGATAAATCACCCTCTGTTGTTTTCAGTCTGCACCTACAGAGATACACACCAGTCAATCTCTCTTTCACACAAACAATTGGTAAAAACAAACAGATCTCCTTAGTGCTATTTATCTTTTAAGATCTTTCTCTATAACAGAGTTGTGGCAGAATTTTCTCACAGTCAGTGTTGTTTTTGCAATAAACAGACCTTTATTAGATTGGGGGGAGGAGAAAATGTGCCTGATGCATGTGATTTGGAGATCTCAGTGCTCCTTTCACAAGAATGGAGGCTGATAATGATGAAGGGACCTTTGAGGGACTCCAGGACTATGTAGACCTCTTATTTTATGTTAGTCTGATAAAAGTGTAGCTGCTTCTACAATTCAGCTGTCTAGTTCTCTTGGCAAGAACTATATTTTTCAATAAATCATTTTCAAGCCTCTTTTGATATCTAATCCCTCGTGTCGATTATATGTTTCTGAAAAAGCAAAAGCAAAAAACTCTTCTAGACTGTTTTTCATTGGCAAGTACCAGACAAAAGGGATCCCAAATGCTGCCATGTACTTATAAACAGTTGTAACTATACAGTGTGTTAACAGTAACGAAACTCCCAGTACTGTCTCAGGTAAGTAACATGGCATAGTATTTGAGGTACAAGTTGGAGCCTGGAGGCATGAGTTGTGTTCTCAGTCGTTGTTCTCCCCATCTTGTGTATGACTCGAGCATGTTACTCTGGGCCTGTTCCCCATCCTGCTCCTCACCTACTTTGCTTGCAAGTTCTTCAGAGGCTAACACCTCTCTTATATGACAGTTCTACCACTGTGAGGCATCGTTATTAGAGAATTATGTACTACACTATTAGTAAGTAGATAATAACAGGTAATTCATCGCTTGTATACAACATATACTTATTACTTACAAATAAAACTTACAGTTGGCCAACTGCCATTTTGTCATTATCAATTGCCATTTGTCAACATTTGTCACTGCTGCAAACTTCCCATATTATCAGTGGTCATAGAACTCCAGAGTGAAGGACATCTCCCTAACGTTCTTTTGAATATGTTACAGTTTTTCCTCCTAACTTTGGAAAAAGGTTATAGTGACAGATTCTTTATTAAATAACAGGATTTGCTTGGTTTGAACACTTCTACCATTGTGATATCATATCTGGAAGTATGACCCAAGCGTAAGGATCAGACATGGAGCCCTTGATCAGCTTCCCTCAACCATGTTTATCGCCTATACAAAAAAACCCTTTCATGTTATGTCCCTTTCAAGAATACTGTAAGCCTTAGTAGGTCATAAACGTTCTAAATAAATAAATAAATAAATAATAATAAAAAAAGTAATTATCATTATTGATAATTACTTTGCTTGGTCTTCTAATGTCACTCATTTATTCAATTTCTGGAACTTCTTTCACATCAAAATGTAACTGACCCAAATCCATGACTAAGTAAATAAAGAAGAGAATGTAAATACAAGCATACAATGTTTTATATTTAGAATAACATAAATGTGCTCTCATCTCACTTGTCAACTGATATGCATATACTTTTCACATGGAAGCTTTAATGTGTTAGGCATTTTGCTACTTTCACATGCTGGCCAAGGAGTACTTCCACATGCATTACATTCCACGTTCAGTGCAAGCTAATGCATTACACAAAAATATTTAAAAAAAAAAAAAAAATTACATTCCTTTGAAGGTTTAATAACAGATATCCCAAATGGCTGCATTTTCTCATTTCTGCATTTTACAGTAATTACTTTACTCACTATGTAATCTTTGGTGATTTTCCAATTAATTGCCAACCCATCTGACTACCTTTACTCAGTGTTTTATTTCTGGCTTTTGAAAAATTTTAGCAGCTGTAAAAACCATCATGGTAGTGTTTTTGACTGCTTATGATCTGAAAATGCTACGCAGACATTAATTAAGTCAGATAATGCTATTTATCACACACTTGATTGATGCAAGTACTCTGTAGACTTTGTATGTGTAAGCAATTCAAAGCACAGTCATAGTTTCAGTCGCAGGCAGAGTTTCATTGGTAAAGTCCTCTTATTAATTAGTGGGAAATTTAACTCACAGTATCAACAACATGACATGGTAAATTGTTGCATTAAATAACAGCAGCCTGAAAAATGTTAAATGGTACCAAAATTTACTCATTTTATTATTCAGTCTTCATATGCTTTGTATTTGTATAGACTTTACCGTACTGAGTGTGAACTACTTGTCTCTCCAGAAAACAAGAATTGGGATAAGGATGGGTGTCCTGTGCTGCAGTGCCTTGCTGAAGAAAATAATAAGAATCACTGAAAAGAAGAGAAAATAATATAAGACTTAGCTGTGTGTGCTCTATTTGGCAGAGTTTCCTTTTAGGCCCTAATCGCAGGAATGAGGTTTGTTCTAAATTGTTTGCATTTGCTTCCGAATGTCTGGAAATTTGCTCGTTAGGTGTTCAGGTGGAGGAAAAAGCTTTCTCAGGTGCAGAAAGAAGTAATGCTGTGCAGTCAGTGGAAAGGAACATTCAAACAATTATACACCCTACTGCTTCAAGTCATATTAAAACAATCTATAAGCTAATTCAATGCTAACACAATGTCTCATAAATGGTAAGCGGGCCGGATGAACATCCTCGCTGAGCAGGCTGGATGAACACCTTTCCAGGTTGAGAAATAGAGTAGCACTGCATTGTTCAGCAAGGTATTAACTGCCACTTCTGTGTTTAAAGCGGGTATATATAATCAGTGTTTCTAACACAGATTTGTTTCCGGAATGTGTCAGACAGTTCAGAAAATATTATATTCTCCAGCACTTCATACAATTTCCGTAGTGGTCCTTTAATTTTTGTAAAATGTACATTTTGGGATACATGTGCCTAGTTCTAAATTTATTGCTTAGAAGAAAAGCTAACAACTAGCAACTAAGATTCTGAAATTAGATGATCTTTTACCTATCTGATTCAATTCCAAGATTTTCTAGTATGACATGGCTAGGGAAATTTAAGCAAAAACAGTCAGAGTAAACCTCTAGTCAGTTCTAATACAAGCCAGTTCACCACCACCCTCAGCTCTGACCACAATTTATAGCTAGTCCCGTGGGTGTGGTGTCAGACACAAAAAAAATTGTGCTCAAACAGTGAATTTATAATAGAAGTATCTGGACTTTTCTAAAGCTTTCCTGGTCTTGTTTAAAATCATGTTCCTGGCTAGTTCAAGGTAACTAATCAATTTCCTCTAAAATACAAAACAAATGGTACCAGTATCATGAAATAGGATGAAACTGTAAAAGACATTGAAAAAACATCATCACTAGGTGATTTTCCCTGATTCCTAACTACAAAGAGGTTGCAGCTCATAATAGCATGGAATCCACACTCTGATCTCTTCAACTACAACTGTCTAGCCACTTTAGGTAAAAAAAGAAAACTCTATGTAAACGAAAGGGGAACTTGGACTTCGAGAGTCTAAGGTATCTATCAATGAAGTAAAGACCCATATGAGAATGGGACCCCATAGCCCAGTAGCTAATAAAGCTATGTAAGGTGTATGTACTCAACTGACACTGAGATTTAATGTGTTTAGTTTTTCTAAGGAGGGTATTCTTCTTGATTTACTCCCTCATTCCCTTCAAATTGCAGGTGGTCAGTTATGCAAACATTTGCAGTCTTGTTTTGAGTAGGACTATCTATGTTTGGAGACAAAAGATTGAAAAAGTCAACTCTGAGATCTCCAATCACAACTCAAACGAAGTCATAGCCTCTTATGTTAGTAACATTTAGCACCCTAAGATATGATTTTAATTATTTGGCTGTGGAATGTTGTAGGATTGCCTTTCTTAGAAAAGGCTGCCTCAGACTTTAGCAAGGGGCTAATACAAAGATCTATTAAAAGTAACAACATGTAAATCAAATTTCTGCAGGCACTACTAAAATTTTCTCTTATTTTTCATTTGATGGACTGCTGATTGACTGATTTCCTCATCTCCAAGTGCCCATTTACAGCTTGAATCTCCCTTTTGTAATGTAACCATGCTACTATGAGCACAAATTGTTAGGTATCATAGAGACAAAAAGATTGTTTTTATAACTGGCAAATCTTTAAACTGATCTTGGAATGTGAAAATCTCACTGAGCTTTTTTGGTATGCCTCGTGCTTTGTTATCTCTAATACTAGAGCAGCCAAGGTGTCTCATGAAGCATAGTTAAAAATGTGGCTGTAGTTACTATTTCCACATACCTCAAACAAAATGTTCTGCTACTGGAACTCATTTAATTTATCTGTTTAAATAGTGGTTAAATACAATGTCTTCTCCTGACTGTCTTGATTCTTGAAGGTGAATCAGGAAGATTAAGTATTACCAACTTTCTAACTTTTTTGTTGTTTCCTTTTTTTTTTTTTTTTTTCTATGAAGCAAAATTTTGGCTCTAAGCTACAAAATTTTTCCCCCTTTAAGGAAAAAAAATCAAGAATATAACAACAATTATCATAAAGAACTGAGGGGCATTATAAAATTTGAGAAGGATGCTTAATGCAGCCTTGAAGGCTGTTATGAGGACTGACATGTCTTTCAACTGACAATTCAGTGGCTGCCTAGTCTTTCAGATACCTTTAAATTTTCCAAGTACTTTCATAACTTTTCATAGTGATTCTATTTGATGAAAAAGTAAAGCAAAACAAAACAAACAAAAAGAAATGTAGAGAGAGAGTTAAACATGAGAATCATGAATGATGGAAACTCAGGGATTACCAGTAAGGGATCTCCATGCAAATGGAATGAAAGCATCACCTTTCATATCCTGAGTATCAGTAGCATCAGCTATAATATTTATTAGCTGGGATATATTGAAGAGAAGTACTTGGAATCATGCTTATGGTACTACTTGCATAAAATGTATAGCCTAATCTTTGTAAAAATGGAGTGGTATTACAGATCTGAAAACCTACAGATCTCATAAATGAACTATTTAAAGATACTGTTGGAAGTATCTTTAAATATTAGAAGAAACTTCCTGCTTCTTCTGATTGCTGTCTGCAAGCCGTAGTAAGTTCACTTATCTTTTTTTTAATCTTTTTTTTTTTTTTTTTTCCTTTTTTCTTTTTTCTTTTCCCCTTTTCCAAAATTACTTTATGTCTGGAATGTATCTGAAAATTCAAGACAAGAAAAGACTGCCCAAAAAGACAAGGTGGTACATACCATCTGTCAGGCATCCCCAAATGTTAATTACTTATGAGTAAGATTTAAGATCAAATGGAAATGAAAATGATCTTCAAAGAGTATCTGAAGCACCATGGCTGTAATTCAGATCTCTGTATGCCTTGATCCTTTTTTTTCTACCACTTCAGTCAAAGTATGATACTTCTTTTTACAGACCATATATTTTAGCATATACTGGTCGTCTGGTAAAACTTTCAGCAGCACTAAAGTGCAATGCCTACTGAGGATGAATATTACAGGAAATTTATATTTATACATGACTCAGACTGTAATTAGAGAGAGGTGTTTAAACAGTTTTTTTTGTTGTTGTTGTTGTTGTTTGTTTTTTTCTTTCCTTTTAGGTACTACGTAAAAAGAAACAATTTTTTTCATGTTTCATTGGTATTGTTAAAACTGGTTGGCATAGAAGAAAAGATCAAATTATTAATCTAATTTTGAACCTATAGATCTGAAGTGTTAGATCCAAAGCAACCCAGTACTTCTGGTTCTAAGTTACATTCAAAACTGAGCAAAATATATTATTTTACCCTTAAGATATAGAAGAATTTTTTGTAATAACTTCTGTTCACTCAAGATTTTGCCCTGAGAGGAACAAAGACTGCACAAAAATATCTAATCTTCAGAGGTTTCTATGCTTTACCACGAAAAATTCCTACACAGAGAATAATCTCTTGAAAAGAACTTATTTACTTAGCCCTCAGGTAGAAGAGTTTATGCACACATAGAAAATCCAGATAGTGTCTTACAGTCTTGTGTATCTCACATGCAGCCTCTATTCACTTCTCTAAAAATGAGTAACAGAGCTTCAAAACAGCTGTATGCAGGCTCGTCTCTCGGATGAGTTGAAGCTAAGCATATCTATAAAATGTTTCCCAAAAAGACTAATAACATTTTACAATAGAAGACTGGAAATCCTAATGCTCAAATTTTCTTCGAAGAACTGTTTCTTTATATCCTTTGCTCAGAAAAGGCAAACTGGCTGTTGAAAGCCCCTTGTTTTGCTTAGGAATGTTTTTGTTGTTACTGCCCCACAGTGGCTCATTGGAATATGTATGCAGGGCGGTTGTTTTTTTCTGCTTGAGCAGACATTTGAAGAGGGGGAGGGTTGCCAGGGAATCTTTTATTTTCACTCAGACTGCCTTGCTAATGATCTACAGTTATAGGCAAATACAGCTATAATCCAAGATCACAATTTTTTTCAAGGCCTTATTAGACAGTTAATGTATTTTTTCTTTTCAACGTATAGATTATATTTTATTATTGCAAATAGTTCTTTAGATTGTATGTAATAGAAGGATTTAGTAGATAAATGGAGGACTGATTCAGAGAACAGGCATTTCATTGAGTCCTATTAGTGACAGTGAATCCTGCAGGATGTCATGAATGGTAAAACCCTCAATGAGTGTAAATACACATCCGTGCGTGTAAATACTCTTTCACACACTGTTCCTCTGTACAAATTTCTCTTTAATAAGACTTATTCTGAAAACAAAATCAAAACGTATCTTACAGTCTCAGAAATGTAGTTCTGTATTGTATATTTAAGACACATGTATCGATCAGGATCTCATTTTTAGGTTAGTGGTCTAATAGTTTTGCTAATAATTTTTATTTGGCACAGCTACCACTTTGCACAATAGACCAAATTCTCCTACGCGCTGTGGCTTTGGATTGGTCTGCAAGCATCATCCATCTTCCAAGGCAATGAGGAGGCTTCAGTCACACATATTTTCATACCATTTCAACTCTCTGCTGTGACAGTAGGCAGTAAAAGGGAGGGTTAGCCTAGAATGTTATGCTGCCACTTCAACCTCTTGGCCCTCCTTGCCAAGTACCTTCATTCTGTATTGAGACATTGGCCTGTGTGCACAGCAGCAGTAGTGTCATGGTAGTTTAAGCACAAGTATCAAATTATTTTTTGAATTATTTTCCTGCCTCTTCTTGTGGATTTGTGTTTAGATACATTTAGTCCAACATTCAAATTGATTTCAGTTTGAAAATGTGATTAAAAAAAGGAAAGTATACTGAAATTCAAGACTGTTTTGAGTCAGCGAAGCAGGGAGACTTTCAAAATTCTGAGTCACCCTTCATTCTGACCTTGATTTGCAATATATAATTTAGTGAATCTCACATCACATCAGATGCTCATTGGGTTAAAAAGATCAGTGAGCTTACCTACCAGTACATATGTAGTTTACCTCTTTGTTTTCAGTTCAGCTTGTCAGCATTCTAGTGATCTGCGTTCCATCTGCACATGGAAGGAGAAACGTTTCTTCCTCTTAGTACATAGGCTAGCACTGCACTGTAGTTCCCTTTTCAGCTGAAGAACGTTTATGGAGCTGAGCATACTTCTGCTGTCATCCTAATTTTTCTGCATTGTTATTGTACAAGCACAAAGTTCTTGAAATGTGTTGTTTAAAACACTGGCTGCTCAGCAAATGATCTAGTGCACACAGTATTGTAATAATACAGAAATCTGCATGTTGAATTTCAATTATGCTTTAAAGCTTTTTAAGCAGAGTGCTTACACTTTCTTTTCAACATGCAATGAAGTGTTAGTTTGTTTTGGGTTTTGTTTTGTTGTTTTGTTTTCTTTCTTTTTCTAGAAACATCAGCATAGCAGGGCACTGGAGAGCTTCCTTCTGTTTAAGTGATTGTTTACTTTAGCTCCTGTGCCCTGTGGAAAGCCTGCCTAGTGAGTGACCATATTATAAAAGAAACTCACTCTGTTTTCAAATCAGTTAATGCATTATATCTCTCTCATGAAAGAGATAACATTAATTCTGTGAAATGCTTTGTACCTTCCAGTGTTTAAATACCCAGTGCAGTAATGCATTTTGAGGTTGGTACAGAGTAGAAAGGTGCCCTATTACAAGATTTATTTGCAGAAATTTGTCACTGGTGCATGCAGACAACATTTGATACGGACTGACTGCTTAGGTCATGAAATAAGAATTGTTATTTACTGCTTTGGACTGAGGCTTGCAACTTGCTAGCAATTATCAACTTTATTATGGGAAACATTTGGATGCAAAACTCCCTGCCAGGCCAGATTTCATTGTCTTTCTCACAGACCAAAAAGAACATCTTTGATAACTTTAATAAAATATACAGGGGACATAGTGCAAGGCTTGATTCAGCCATGGTGGCAGCGGAGAGGGGGCAGAAAAGGATTTGTACAGTAGAGAGCATTCTTGTTACAAAACGTGGACACTATAAATTTAACACTGGAATGCAGCAAATTCTCACAGCCTAGACTACTAAGCAATCCAGAGGTCACCAAATAAGGAGATAGGCTTCTATGCCATAATGCAGCAGTGTGCAGAAATGCAGGCATAGAGCCTAAAAGCAATATAATCAGGTTAGTGTGGCTGAATATAATTTTATTAGCCCAGTCTGAAAGGCAGAACTAAGCTGCCCAACTGCAAATTGTTTTGATGAAGCCATAGTGCTTCAGGGGTCTCTGCACTCTACTGCACTGGTCTGTATAGTAAATCCGTGATCGGTCAGAGGAAGGTGAAGTAAGTTGGATTAAGATAATGGCATCATCCTCATTAGCAGCAAAATCACAGGCTGCAAAAGAAAAGCAAAACTTTTTTTTTTTTTTTTAAGTTGGAGGTTGAGATAAGCTAGAACAATTTGAGGTTTGAAAAAAATGTAAAATGACAAATACTAGAAGCTTATGTACCTTCTGTAATAGTACACGGTTCTTCAAGCTAATGGACAGAGGAATGATGAGAACCTAAGTTCTCATGAACAGCATTTGAAGAGGAGAAAGAAGCCATAAACACTGAATAACCACTTCAATAACCTTACTTACAGAGGGGTGCAGTTTAAACAAGTTTATAAAACAACACAGGCTCAAAAAGAAGATACAATGTATAAAAATATTGTTGCAAATAGTTCTAAGAAAATTGAAATACCATGGGTAGTTGGTAACCAAGAAGACAAGCAAAATGTAGGAAAAAGTGAAGGAAGTACAATTTTAACTTGCTCCTTGTGCAACATAAATTAAAAATGTGAGTACTATACTATAAAAAAAGGTTGTTTCAGGGGCCCTGGTGACAGAACAAACCACTTTAGCCCTATTTTTTTTCCAGTTTAGTACAATGTCACCAGAGTCCCTTGATGTGAATAACTTTATAATCCACAGAAACCTCCAACACTAATTCTCGGTTTAAGCATGCATGCATTTTGCTTGTAGAAAGCAAGAAAACCAAGAGTAAAATTTCAGATTTTTCATAAGTAATGAATCCAACTGTAGTCTTGAAATATAATAACCTTTGCCTTTTCAAATTTTGGAGGTAATGTGTTTAAAATGCTTTGCTTTATGAATCTTGTTATTTAAAAAAAAATACTTCAGAGGGTTGCTCAAAAAAAATCAGTAAAAAAACTTTGTTAGTTACACATAAATTAAGATCTGTATTTATTATAGTTTAATAACAAAAAATATTAATCCATTGAGTCAACGATAATGATGATAAAGGGGAAGGAACTTCAGTGCAATACCCCATGCTAACAACCTGAAAACAACCTGAATACAGAAATCATAACCCTAGTCACCAGAATTAGGATTATCTCACATTTTCAAGTAGAATTGTGCTTCCTCTAGAACCATTGGTGTTAAAACAAGTGAGACAGAAAGAACTCCTTTTTGGTAGCTGCCAGCACTTAAACTAAAGTGACAATAGAAGAACATCCTCTAAGCACACATAACGACTTACACTCCAGACAAAAAGGGAGTAGTCTACATCACAAGCAGGCGGGTGAGAACCGAACACGGTCTCCTGTATCTTATGAATATGCTCTAACAACAGAGCTGCTTATGGCAAAAGGCCATGAGGGCATCATCCCTCCTTTCTTGTACAACCATCTCACTTCTCAAATTGTATTTCTGGAAGGGTTTCCATGTCTTAAGTGCAAAATCAAGGGAAAGCCTCATGCTGACATTAAGTCCCAAGGAGGGGCAGAAATTCAAGATACATTATGTTCCATGTTTCTTCCCTTAGCATGCTAATTTTTGTTGATCCTATTCTGCAAGTATAACCCCAGCAAAAGGCTGTGTAAGAAGCCTACACTTAGCTTTACCCTTTACCTTTTTTTTTTTTTTTTTTTTTTTTTTTTTTTTTTTTTTTTTA
>CM021768.1:4384301-4397258 GCA_011076525.1 Nettapus auritus
TTTTTTTTTTTTTTTTTTTTTTTTTTTTTTTTTTTTTTTTAATTGTTCCTCTTATCAGGTAAAATTAAGTTTGGTAGTACTTGTTGGTGTTCTGTGCTATTCTAACAACATAAAGCTGCTTGAAATTTGCTCTCTGTTAAGTCCAATGTAGTCTGTTTGTATCAGTTGAATGATATAAAGCAGCTAGAGCTGGTGAGTCTGATCTAAGGACCATATCCTTCTGAGGCATAATTGTGTTTTGCATATTTCTGTAATATATACAAGCATTTTTGAATGTATTATATTACATTTTTATTTTAAAATAGTTAAGGTTAAGAAAAATATCTATAAGTACATGGTATATCTATGACTAGCTCCTACATCATTCAGCACTGAGAGAGCTTAAAATGGATAGGAGCACCCGAAGAAGACTGTATCTGGCTAATTTGTGTTTGTCACTACTACACGTGTATGTGTCAGTGGTTGGTGATTCATGTTTGAGGAGATGACTGGCAAATACCAGTCCGAATTACTGCAGGAAGTGGATAGACAGGAGGATAGCAATTTCACATGTATTACAGGGTTATAAAAGCAAGTTAATGTTAGGGTGCTGTGAGCACTGGAAAATACAGTGATATAAATAGGCAAATATTTGTTTTTGTCTTATTCACAGGCAAATACTGAAAACATTTCAGAAAGATACTGAAATATCTGTAGAGGAAACTTAACACTAGTCTGAAAAACACTCAGCTTTGCTTTCATTTTGCATTAGTCATTGTGAGAACTGTCTTCTGAGATACTGAAGGTATTATCATGGTTGACTACGTTACACTTAAAACCCTCAGGGTAGCACTACACTTACCTGTGCATAACCTGCAATCAAATATGAAAAATAAATATTAAGGCACATTTTGGAATCCCTGAGGCCTTTTTTGAGTGGCTTAGGCTGTCGACTTTAGTTTATATCATGTTTTAAATTTGGCAGATACATCAACAGCAATGCATACTTTATTTTCAGTTCAGATAAAGCGTTTTGTTTAACCATGGCTTGAATATGCCCTGAATTACATGGCAGTACAGATTACAGGTTGAGATTTTTTTCCTTCATAGACTAAAGCGAGACCTTTTGTAGTTCAGGTCTAACACAGATCAGAGTCTCTGTTCTTCATTTACGACAGATTGCAAGCAAATGAATAGAAGCAGAAGGAGAGATGGGCTACAATACTTTGCCTTTTAGTGTGTGGACCCATGACCCAGCAGATTCTCTGAAGAGATCTATAGTCTACTTTTCTGTTTCACATACTGAAAGAAGGCAGAGCTCATTGGAAATTATAATACACAGTGATATGTAGTTAAAATATAGTTCAACAATGCCATAATGTACATGCTCAAGCGGTAATCATAAATCTGGCATTTATTGCTGCCATACCTGGGTGTTTTGGATTAGGACATGACTGCCCATACTGTGGCTAGACACCTGGATAGCTCTGACTTGTGTTGGAGGATAAACCACATGAAACTGAGGAATGTTTTACTGGGGTCAGCTTCTGGTCTTACTGTCCTCTCACGTCCAGTAAACCTGACGTGTAACAGACATTCCTGTTGTCAGAGCTAGATAAGATTTAGGCTTGATCTCATTTAAATTTTATCAGCATAGCTGTTGATCAGCTGTTGTTATTCATACAACTATCCTGATTCTAGAGTTATCTGTTTAACTGCCGTTGTACTGATGCCAGGGTATGCCAGTAGAAACACTTTTATACCTGTGTAATTGGATCTACACTAAAGCGATTGAAATAATGATAAAAGCAAAAGCTGGTCTTGTCTGTGCAGGGATTTTTATGAGCAGAAATATATTGCTATAAGCAGGGGTTCAGGCACACCAGTGACTACAACAGCAATGCATTAAAGCATACTATCAGCTTATCCATGGCAACTACAACCTGTGTGGTCTAAACCACAGTAAATGCAGGATGGGAGTGTGTTCCAAAGTTAATGTATTTTACCAGGCCTTTGCCGTGGGCAGAGGGCACTGACTTGGTCAGTTACTTAAGGTCAGCTGATGAATTATCTTGTTAAGCTTCAATAACTTGTGAGCAAGTCTGAGATCCCTCTTCATATAGTTAAAGCAATTTAAGTCACTTTGTGGTAATGTTATAAAGAAAGAGCAGCTTTGGCCTACTTTGCCTTGTCCTGCCTTTACATTTCTTCAAGGAATGCAAACAAAACCATCAAAATCATGACAGTAAATAATTTTCAGTAGCCATCTTCTCTACAAATAATACAAATATCAAAATTTCCCACTGAAGAGCCAAAGGAAGTATTCATGATAGCAGAAGCTAAGTAATTTAAGTATAGGTTCTGTGAATAATTAGAGCAGTAATTATAAATCCCAGCTACCTGGAGTTAGGTAGAGATTGTCCTGTTGAGTTTTGTATTTGAATTTATTAATAACGATAATGAAAAAGATGATAAATATTTATAGATAATTTTCAACTTTTATTCATAAATATGAAATTTGGAACTGAAAAAGTGGCAAATTTTGAAGCTTTTGCCCAAGATCCATTGTAGGGCAGGAAACAGAACCCATCTTGTACCCTTTCAGATAACTAAATTATTATTCTCAAATTATGACCATTTATAGAATATATATATATTTATATATACATAAATATATATTATTAGGTCTCATTAAGATCAAGTTTAATCAAATTGTGTTCCATTATATATATATATATGGCCAGTATCATATATAATCGTAATTCAAATGATAAATATTAAATATTCTGGGCTATTTACTCTTAGATGTATCAAAATCGATAGTATCACACTAAGGGGGGATCTTATCCATGTGTACAAATAACCTGAAGGGAGGGTGCGAAAGGATGGAGACAGGCTCTTTTCCATGGTGCCCAGCACCAGGAGAAGAGGCAGTGGGCACAAAATGGAGCGCAGGAGGTTTCCCTGGCTCTCAGAAGGCACTTGTGTGCTGCACAAGTGCTGGAGGCCTGGCACCGGTGGCCCAGAGGCCGTGAGGTCGCCTCTATGGGGTGCTGGGTGCCCAGTGCAGGGCCAGGAGCTGGGCCCTGAGGGCCCTGCCTGCCCCATTGCGTCTGTGGTCCACAACTAAGATTACGAGTGAAAGCAAAGCAACAAATAATGCAAATTACAAGGATTTTTTTTATTTTTATTTTTTATCTATAGGAATGAGTATTTTAAATGCAGAAAGACTAATTAGACTTGTATAATATACAGGATTAACATTTAAAACTGTAATTCACTGAACACCAGTGGAGGAGTTGAGAGACCTTTTGCTGGTCAGTCACTTGATGTCAAACTGTCCAACTACTTTGAACATCACTGATGACTTGTCCTGGAGCTCTGTAGACCCATTTTTGTTTCCTAGTTAATTTTCAGAGAACGTCGATGAAATTGGGGTGATTAAATGCTTAGAGTGAAACTAGGTGCTCAAGTTTTGCGAAGTATACTGATACAGCTGAAGTTTTGCGAAGTATACTGATACAGCTGAAGTGACAAAACTTAATCTTTGATTAATATCAGTTTAAAAATAGTTCAATAGTTTTTTTTTTTTTTTTTCACCAGACCGCTAGGGCTTTTATTACCCTGATTATGTCTGTAAAAAAAAATCACAGCCATAAATGCCATAGTGGTGCAGCTAATTACACATATTTTTAAACTGTATACCTAAGACACTTAAGAAAATGTCACTTGTATATTTTTTGTCTTATGTTCTTTTCAAATAATGGGCATAAGTAGCTATCTTTTGAAAGCAAGCTGTGCTTCAGTATTAAGTACTATAAGTACAAAGTTGTTTGTTTCTTTAAATTGCATTTATTATTAGACTCCGGAAAGAAGTACATGCTAATTTCACTGGATGAATGCTAATTTAAGACCTTCGGGCTATGTTGGTAGCTACCAGTTATGAAAAAGAATAATCATGTGTTAAGAAAAACAAACAGTAGTTTGTTGTTGATCATCTTACTATAAATCAAACGCATCATCTACAACTGTTACTGCGTAAATCAGAATATTATTTCATTGCATTCAAAATTACCAGAATTAAGACCATTTTTTTCTTCTCATTTTTCAGTTTTGAGAAATTCGGTGAACCTACAACTTGGCTTCAACATGGGAATTGTCTAAGACAGCAATTTTATTTTTTATTTTTTATTTTTTATTTTTTTTCCCCAAGGAGCATTTTCTTCTTTTGGCAACAACAATGCTATATAAAACTTAAAATACAACTAATTTTATTCTACTGGTTGGAAATCTAACATGGAAGTTTAAACAAAAAGCAAAGGAGGCCTAGGCAAAGCTTAATTAGACAAAGGTGCAGAAGTCTTGCTAAAAACAACCATCAATATACTTTTAACTGATTTGTTTGTATTGATGTTTGATTTTTGTTTTGCTCTAAAATTTCTATGAGTATATTCTCATCACCATGTCTGTGTTTTTAATATTAACTGTTGATTTAAAACCTTATGTGGTACATTTATCTTGCTGGTTTGTTGTGGCTGTTTGTTAAGCAAGATCATGATTTGCTATAGATGCCTTGTGAGGGTAAAACAGCTTCATTAATAATCAGTAACTAGGCAGTGAAATTAAATTACAGTGATTAAAATTATCTGGTATTTTTTTATCGAAAAACCTTTTCTAATTTTTTAGTTGCAAACCTGTTGGAGATCCTAAAGTATCATTGCCTATGACTCCCTCTAGTGATTCTGCTATGGGAAATGCAGCCATCTACAGATAACAGACATACGAAGTCACCCCAAACTCTTCACTAGATACATTCTTCAAGTCTAGAATAAAGTTTTTTCATAATGGCAATCGAATTCTCAATAAATTACATTGTTTTTATAAGCAGTGAGATAAAATATTCTAGAACACACAGTATTTGGGGAAATTAATATTTTGCAGCAAATAAATAGTTTCAGATGCAAGGAGCCTGTCTTCTTACTATTTAATGGAAAACTCTGAAAAGCCAATAGAAATAGAAGCTTCTATGTTTAAAATTAATAGTGCTAGTGCGTTCCCAGCTTGATACTGTTAAAGGCAATCGATTTTCAAAAAATGCTGAGAATCCTTTGTGGGATAATTGGGAAACTTCAACACAAAAATTAGTCTAATTCACTTATGTCGTCATTTTGTATACTACTTTTTCCATCAGTTTGTAATACAGTCAGACAGAATGTCATAATATGATGACAAACAGCCACTTCATTGGGTGTACCTAGAATTTACGTTCTCATTAACAATCTCTCATTACAATTTTAGAGTCTTCTCTCCACTATAAATACTTGCTAACCTTTACCATCAGTTGCTGGTATGTTTACACTATCTCAAAAAGCTTTTACAAGCACATCTTCAATTTTCACAAGCATTTTAACAGTGTGTGAGTTTTATTAACCTCAAATATTATATATTTTTCTTCTATATATAGATAAACTTCGGCACAGAGAAAGCTAACACTTCTCCTTGTCATAACTGTATATCACATTTGTGGTCAGGTTTGGGAATACTACCAGTCAGCTCTTTATAAACAAGGGCCTAAATCCAGTTTGGTCTCCAAAGAGAGCCCAGAGTCAATAGGAAATTATAACCTGTTTCTCTCTGTATTCAAGAAGATAAAGGGAGAGATTGCATTAATTAGTCATAGAAATATTTTAGAAATGGGAAGAAGTTACTACTGAAAAATTACTTGTGATAATGCAATAATTATTTTGATTTTGGATAGGAGTTTTCTGTCTGCATATATCTCATGGTTTTATTTTTATGGGTATTTCAGTAAAATACTAAAAACAGGTGAAGTTCTGATAAAAACAAAACCAACCAACCAACCAAAAACAAACAAACAAACAAACAACAAAAAAAAACAGAACAAAACAAAACAACAACAACAAAAAAACACACACACAAAATGCAAATTCAGATTTTGTTTAACAAAAATACTTTTTCAGGTGGTATATTTAGTGTTCATACCTAATAGCCAAGAATGTAGTGATAGACTATAATGTCCTATGAGGTCAAAGCAAAAACCAGGCAAGAATGACATATTAGGCTATCCTGAATCCTTAGTTTTCTTGTCAATAAACCACTTCATGCTCTTGCTTTGAAAGGCAAGTCCTAGTATGATACATAATCCTATAAAAAACTTAATAAAAAACATTTTGTTACGAACTGAAGGAAAGGAATACATATCCAAGTGGTATGCATTTCTGATAACTCTTTCTTCCAAAACAATCCCAGGCATTTTCAAAATGAACAACCTCCCTCACTGCTATAATACAGCAATCTTTGGAATGGGAATTGCTAACCACTTGGTAGCAGTACCCAGTGAGAAGCATTTATACCCATTCTTTGCTATTATTGTGTCCCTGGATCAGTTCTTTATTCAGAAAGTCATATCTTACGATTTTTCAAGACTAAATGTTTTTTATTTGGTCCAGGTCTGTGTTCCATTCTTGGAAACTATTTTGCAAAAACAGTTCCTCTGTCCCTTAACACACCAAGGATTAAACGCTTCAAAGTTAGGTTCAAAGATACTGAGACAAGGGACACAAATTCCACTGTTTCTTTCCCAAGTCCTGTTATAAAAACAGATAGTGATAAACACTTCTGAGATTCAGGTTACAGAGCATGAAAAGTCAGGGCTCATCATTCCCTGCAAATCATGCATCAGAAAGCAAAATAATATGGCATTTATGCCTCCCTCCTGCTTCCACAAATCTGAACTTCAGAAATATTTTTTTTTTCAGTGAGGGTCCATCAAATCACTATCTCATTAGCAGACTTTTTCTAACTACTCAAAGAGTAGTTAGAGTCTCCTTTAGGTTTCATTCCTTGGCTATTAATTTGAAAGGAGGTCAAATTCTATTGTTGCTGGTGTTACTGGACTTCTTTCGTGATGATGATTGCCAAATAATAGCATTGCCTATGTGTGGTCTGGACATGCCTTACCTATCCAATGGGAACATACTCACCTGAACAGAACCTATCTTCTGAAGCAGTAAGGCTGCTGTAGTTTCTGATTCTAAAAAGGGCTGTGAGCCTTGTTTCTCAGTTTTGCCCTTACTCTAAGATAGAAGCAGTGAGTCCCATGTGAAGCAGTTCCTGGTGCACCACTTCAAAAAAAAAAACAACTGTTGTTTATTTACTATCCTGAAGAAGACAGCTTATTCTCATAACCTTGGTATTCCATGCATGCTAATTTCAGTCAGCAAAATAAAGTAAAATGAAAATAAATAAAACATTAAAAAATTGGAACATGAGTGCACACAGGTTTTGTACAGAATGCAATTTGATTTAGATGAGGTCCTTAGTCTCCCAAATGTATGTACTTCAAGGAAATTTCCGAAGTCTAATTTTTGGAAAGGAACTTTCTTCAATATTATATGGACTAACAAAATCCTCTTACTAAAGAGAAATGCTTTTCCCTTTTGTGAAATACAATGTACTTAATACTTTAAGAAATCCAGGTCTGATAAAGATTTAAAAGCATTTTATTTTAACAGGCCTTTGCTCCCTCAGCAAGACAATACAAATAAATCCAGCACACACGGCATGTAAGATACACATGAAATCAATGCCATTTTTGAATATGAAAAGTCTGAGCTACATCAAACTCATAATATTTTTATTCAAACATAATTTGTGCAATATTTAAAATATATCTATTAGAGAATTATTACTTTTCAAATTTAATAAGGATCTGATAGGCACAGAAATTAAACAACTTGACAAACGTCAGGTTGAGGAGAGTACCTTGGAGGAAAAGATGGGTCTTCCCAGATGCAGATTAATGCCTGATTTACCCAGTGTTTGTTGTTCTGCAGCTACAGGTGAGGCAGAAAGGCATTAGAACCCCCAGAAGGAGCAAAGGAAGGTGCAGCATTTATCCCATTGCCTATCAGATGAAAATGGCCAGGATGTCTGAAACACTCTTGACAATCCTTTCCTTACAATCTTACAAAACTCTCCTGTCACGATGGTGGGGCTTCTCTTCATCTTTGTTACTAGCTAAGGATAAGTAATTAATGTTTTATAATTGATGTGACAGCTGAATCAGGAATACTTTCTAAAAAGTGCAACTGAAATTTTCAGTTTAGGTGCAAAGTTTGTCTCCGTAGCATTGTAAAACTGTGTCTCTCTGGGTGGTTTTGGTGTCACAGAACTGCCTTTCTGTCCAGAAGCCACAGGAGCAGTTACCAGGTAGGTGTGACCTACTTCACTGGTACCCTGCACAGCCATAGGGAGACAGCTCCATCAGCTTCTTCCATTGCTGCTCTCCAGAATAAACAGCTAATTCCTGTACTCCTGGTCATAAATTCAAAATCTCAGTCAGGACTCCAGATGATTATTTTGTAATTGCATATACAATTCAGCTGAAAGGAGAGTAAAGAAAAAATATTTATTTAAGACCAACCAATATTTGAAGCCCTATAATGAATATTAAATAGTATTTAATTATGTTTATATGTTAAAATGGTTAAACAGGCCACTAAAATAAGGAAAAAAGAACCACCCATGACGTGACTTTTCATAATCCCAAGTAAAATACCATGAAGTTATTTGGAAATAAAGTAAGTTTGTTGTTGTTGTTTTTGGTTTGGTTGGTTTTTGATTTCTTTAATAGGAAATCACTTGTAAGTGCATTAACTCCTAAGGGAACTTATATTTATAACAGCAGGTAACAGAATAGCCTTTTAGTATTTTTTGTTTTGAATAGATATGCAATCCTGTTAGTGTGCATGATTCTGAAATTTATAGCTTTCCAGTACAAGCTAATTTAAAATAATGAAAAAAATATTGTTTATTCTAGCATTTTACATGTCTAGACTGCTTCTTAAACACAAGCTGTGCTGTAAAGTACAGCAAAAGACACAATATATTTCAGTTTTCCTAGTCTGTTTCTATTTTGCAAGACATAAATCCATAAACACCCTTAAAGATGCAGAGAACAGCATAGACTAACACTTGTAAAGTTTATAAAGTTAATTTAAACGATCAGTTTCAGCAATATTATATTCCTAAAATAATTTCTTGTTATCAAGGACACAAAACAAATATCTATTATACAAAAGGTATCTGGGAATTCCTAAGCTAAAACTCAGTCTGATTCTTGTCTTAAGTCAGCTTCAAACAGCCCCTGTGCTAGCAGTGCCGTAGCTCCTGGCTAGCATGTGAGGGGAGCCGCTGCCTGTGTGCCCAGCTCCCTTCAAAATCTTTCCAGGCTCTCGTCTCGCGCTCCCACTCCAAAGGCATGCCCTTTCGGTATGGGCGCATGAAATCTCAAAATGTTCAGTATAAAAATCAAGGTATTTTATACATTATTCATGACATTTAAAAAACATTGTCACTTGACAACTGAGATAATAAAGTTAGCATGTTTTACTTCCTGCTGTTGGGGACTCGACTTCTAAAGGTCCATACTGTAATCATTCTGGCAACAGCCCTGCAAGACAGCAGCCACCTCTGGTGCCTGGCTCTCGCTCAAAAAGGCATGAACTTAGAAATCGTAACCCTACTCAAAATAATACAGTCTGAACTTCCTGCATGTTATCAATCAGGGTATGATGTCTCCTCTCTTGGAACGAAAGGAATAGGTACTGTTTCGTCACATGACAATTGTCCATCTAGAGTTGTGGCTGTAGTTTTGTATGTTTGCTGTTTCTAATTAATACTGTATGCATATGATCATGGCTAGCTATATTTCCAGTGGCATAAAACCATGATTGCAGCAGAATGTTTTATAGCAGATATGCTCTAACTGCTCTGAAACTAGGTTTTCAACTAGCTTGCATTTCAGACATTTATGAATCTGGGTGGAAAAAAAAGTAATTTGTCATTTTCTTGGCAAAAAAAAGTATTCCTACAAATATTTTAGAAAAGTTGTTCCGCCATTTTAAATTACAGATCACTGCAAAGGAGAGGAGTCTAAAAGAACCCCTGTATTCAATGTGAAGTCCAGATACAGTATCAGCTGGCAGTTAGGAAGCATGGTGCAACCTAGATAAATATTGCTGCTACAGAATGAAATGCGAGGGAATATCCATTATTGAAAAGCAGGAGTAAAAACGATGCTAGTGCTCCAGGATCCCAAGTGAGATTTGTTTTACATTTCCAGTAAATGGGGATGAGGGAAAAAGAAGAGAAGGAAACTATTGTTCAAATAAGTATATGGGGAATAACTTGGGATTGAGGCAAAATCCTATTAAAAGATGTAGTAAAACGTAGTTACAATTTGTTTTTTGAGTTCTTCTGTTGGTCTGACAAGAAGAAGAGAAACAATGCAAAACCACACAAGGCCTTCAGCAGAAAAAGACCTCCAACCTTATCTGTCAGCCCTGTAAAAGTAGCTCCTTTTCGTTCCCTACACCAGTCTACACACCCACCCCACTCCCAATAGCCAAGGGAAAGCTTGTGTCTCTTATTTTCTTGCATGGAGACATAAAAGTGAATTACAATATTTCTTGGAGACTGTCATCTGCAGTGGCCTCTCCATGACTTATCTGGGTGACCAAAGTAAGGCTGCTCAAGCAATATATTCTGTGTGACCTTTGCAAAAATGCTGAGAATTCGTCCTATAGCCAGTGCATTTTTAAGAGGTTATTCCATAACAACTCGAAAGCCAGTAGCTGTATAAGATCTATGAGACTTTTCTCCTTTTGTTTTCAGCAGTTTACAAAAAGGCAGTGTCTGGGGGAAGAGAAGCTATAGAAATAGAAATCAGGGAAAGGCGGGGAGAGCTCCCCTCTTCTGTGAGGCAGCCGCCTGTAAAGCAGCCGGCGCCAAAGTCGCGGGGAGCTGGTGTTACCTAAATTGCTCAAGCTCAGCTACAGCACATGCAGCATCCAGCCCAGCAAGAGGGAGACAAGAATCAGCTGAAGTTACTGTATGGAAACCATATTTCGGAGAGTTTTTCTCTAAAGTGGAAGGCTTAGAAAGGAAGCAAGCTTGACCTTCACAGTATGCAAAACTTTGGCTCTGGTCCTAGCTCTTTTCACATGTGAATAGTTCCTGTGGGGCCTCTTCATGTGCTTAGAGTAACAAACAATTTCAGGATTTAGACCTTGATCTGAATCAAGGGTAGCAGCAATACTTTCTGATATGAAAAAATATTTTTTGTTCTTCTTAGTAAAGTGATGCATTTACTACATAGTTAATCCTACTCTGACCCTTCATTTTTGTGACATTCCTGGTTTGATTTGTTTAGGGGTTTCGCCCTTTTGGAAGGCACCAGTTTGCCTCCCAGATCAGTTAAATAAGCCATCAACTCCTTGAACTTTTTCTTTTTTTTTTTTTTATTTTTATTTTTATTTTTATTTTTATTTTTGGCAAGGGAAATGACAATATTCACTTTTGGCTGTGCATTTCAAACAGAACCGCCGGATCCATCGTAGCTCATCCCTAGCCACCACTCTGAAGAGCAGGACATGCCACTAGCTGTCCGTGATGCAGTGGCTGGCACTGGTGGGCTCCATCACTCTTGCGCAGGACAAACCAGCATGTAGGTCAGTACGGCTCCCAGTAAAACATCTTTCAGGATTTTTTGTTTGTTTGTTTTTTGTTTTGTTTTCAAGTAACAATCTTTATTTTAATGTAATCCAAGGCAAGGACAAGTGTCCCAATAATATCACTTGCCTCTTTTGAGGTGCAAAACTGTTGTCTGTTAGAATATGCCTCTCATGGACTTGGCTGTTGTAGAAATCTCTTGTCACGACAGCTCAGCGGAACAGGTATGAAAAGGATTGACAGCCAGTCCTAATCCATGTGCCATCAACACAACATAAACCAAACTGCATGCTGCTTTTGTATTCTGTCCCTTTGTTGCTTATGTACACTTTATTTCACATTTTATTAAAAAAACAAACAAACAAACAAACAAAAAAAACAACATAAAACAATAAAACAGAAATGTTGATAAATAAGTGTGATAGAGTTGTAGGTATTATCCTCCTCAGCTTTGTGCTGCACTGCAGCTGGGACACGAACCCTCTTTGTAGGTAATGTTCTCTTTGTGCATAATGAGGCACCTCTGCTGCACGGATATATATGGGACCAGGGAAATCAAGCAACAACTTATTTCACTATATTCCTAGAATTCAGTACCCAACACAGTAAAATACAATGGGTGATTGGTCAAACTTGGGCAACTGAAATACAATGTGGAAACGTAACCTAGAAGGAATTACACCTGGCCTGTGGTATTTTAGCATGGTTAATGGTCATGCAATTGTTCATTCTGGTCCATGTTGAAAGCCTCTCTGTGAATGTAGGAGTTAACAGGTAAAAATGGAGGCAGTTCACTGAATGGCTGGGGATTTTTACAAGGTTTTTAGAACTCTCTCTCATCCTCTCCCTACATACCTTTTTCAGAGAGATTGTGGTGTTTAAACTATATTTAGCTATAAAAGTGAGACATTACCTACATCCTGATATAGCAGAGAACGTAAATCAAGGCTTTCACATGCATTTCCAAACTATTTTTAAAGGACACATGCAAAAGATTAGGCTCTTAGGGTTAAGTGCACGTCCTCTCGTTCACCAGCACAGAGCCTAAAACTGCCTCCTCACCCACGAGCAGAGCATAGAGAAAACGCTATTTACCAACAATTACTGCGTTCACTAAGAAGTGCCTACTGCAGGCATCTGGCAAAGCGCTGCCATGAAATCAAGATCTCCTAGTCACTAAAACCAGCGCGGACGCCGAGCTCTCCCTCGGAGCGGGTTTCCGCGCGGCCGCTCCTCACCGGCCGCTCTGCCCCACGCGTCCCCCGGCCGAGAGCCGGACCCCAGCCCAGGGGTCGGCGGCGGCTGCGGAGACCCGCGGACCCTCGGGGCCGCCGGAGGCCCCCGGCCTGGCCGCGGTGGGAGGGGGAGAGCCCCGGCCCCGCAGGGGCCGCCCCCTGGCGAGGCGGCGGAGCGGCGGCTCCGGGGGGATCCTGCGGGAGGGGG
>CM021768.1:4397658-4602259 GCA_011076525.1 Nettapus auritus
TTTTTTTTTTTTTTTTTTTTTCTCCCTCCTCCTTCCCCTTTCGGCCTCGCTCCCTATGCGGGAGCCGCCTGCAGCCGCTGCCGGGCAGGAGCCGCCGCGCTGGGGAGCGAGCAGCCGGCGGGGCGCAGCGCTCGGCAGCCCGTGCGGCGGGGCAGCCTCGGCAGCAGCCCGGCTGGAGGGACGGCCTCGGCGCGCACGGCACTGAAGGTAAGCAGGGGCAGCAGAGGGCTTTTCGCACCCTTTCGTGTTGTACCTTCTGTCCGGCACCCCCCCTCCCCCGCTTTTAGCAGGGGCATCGGCGGTGCCTCCGGAGCGGCGTGAATGGCACGGAGCCGACCAAGTGAAATGAAAGTCTGCTCCCCTGGAAAGCACATGGAGCTCGCAGGCGGTTGCAAATATGTGTTTATTGCAGCTCCGCTACCATAACGCTGATGGTCTCTGCTCGCAGCGACGACGGGGAGCCAACTTGCACGGCTCAGGAACGGGGAGACCCGCTGTCTGCCTCTTGACGGGCGGCTGGCACTGGCTGTTACGTTTTGCTGGATGTGTACCCCCCGCCGCCTCCCCAGAGCATCCCAGCGTCCTGTTTGATTTGCTGGGGTGTCGTTTTTTTTTTTTTTTTTTTTTTTTTTTTTTTTTTTTCCGTTTTTTATTTTTCTTAATTATTATTTTTAATTTCCCCCCGGAGGATAGAGCACCTGGTGTTAATAAGAGAGGGAGAGAGATGGGGGAAAAGAGGAAGGAAAAAAAAACAAACAAAAAAAAAACAACAAAAAAAAACATATGGAGCATTTTATTGATGTGATCATAATCCTGTAATGGAGATTGCATTAAATGAGGATTGCATCAAAATGCCTAGCTGCTGTGGGGAGACGGGAGAGCAGAAACTATGCTGGATTGTAAATGAAGTTCTTTGATTGAAGGATTTTCTTAAACCATGGAGAGATATCTGTAAGCTTAAAGTTGCTGTATATGTGGAGTACTGGAATGGGATAAAACACAGCTCAAGCTGAAATATTTTAATTTACTCGAGCTCCGGATGCAGTTAGAATTGGTTAGAGGGGCACTGCAGTGATGTCCAATGAATACTTGGTTTCAGCTATGGAGACTACAGAAAGGCAAGGGAACAGGAGAACGCAGAAAGGCAATGATAAAATATTACTTAGCATTTGGGGGAGGATGCTTCATTTATGACTTCTGACATAATGGCACAAAGCCTACAGCCTGCTGGTTATGAGCAGAAACCTTGTAGGCGGTCTGGAGAGCAGAGGATTTATCTCACTTTTCTTTTGCAACCTTGACATAGTTGCCTTTAAGAAGTAGCTCTGAGTTATCTGACAGGAGGCAAACGGGGACTTATTTGCCCCTTCGGATATTGAAAGAAACTGTGAGCTTGAGAGAGAGGGACTCGACTCGTCTGATCTTGTCTTTCTGAGCTTGAGTTGATAATGCATTTTGAGTAATTGTTGCTGCTTATCTCAATTGGCAAAGGAGGGGAGAAGATGTTCAAGTTTACTGAACCAAAGCAAAGCTGAGGACAGTAGATAATATCAACTTACCCTTGCCTTCTTTTTTGCTGAATTTTATTCTGGCATAGAAAACCGAGCCACAAAGAGCACCTTCTTCAAGCCTTATTGAAAGGAAACCAAGGAAACCCAAAGAGAACAGAAAGATTAAGCCAGAGATAAATTTTGACTTTGCTCTTGTCAGCGGTGGAAGTAGCGTTGATCTGTCAGGTTGCATAGGTCAAAGGAGGTAAGATAGGAGAAAAGTTACTTAGTTATTTACTGCCATTTTCACGCACACAAAGAAAGTTGTTAAACAAATAAACATCATGGACAGGGAAAGAACCATTTCTTAGAACCACCTGAATTATAACTTAAAAGAGATAAGGATACTGTTAAGGATACTCATTAGTATCTCTGTGTAACTGCAAAAGAGCTGGTTTATGATAAAATTATGTAGAACAAAGCAAAATATCTGAGGTTTTTGCAAGCAATTTGTTTTCCTATTTGAGTTGTCTGCAAAATCAGTGCTGGTAGCTCCACTGTTGAGTGTCTCCTGTGCTGTGTATTTAGCGTAAAAAAAAAGTTGAGATAGAATTTATTTATTTAAAACAATGAAATAAAATGAAGAAAAGCAGCTTAAGTGTATTGAATTCCTCTTAAGCGTTTTGTTTTGGCAAAGGAGACTTCTTGTGAATGGTATGTAAGAGATGGATTTAGAATATTCATGGCTATACTCCAGGGAGCTTCGTGTTAACTCAGTAGGCAGAAGGTTCTTCTTCCAAAGAGGTATGTGGGGAAGATGTGCTTAAATATCAAGCTATGTTCAGGTGAGACTGTTGGTATCTACGTTTCAAGACCAACTGTTAGGTTGCTGAGGGGAATGATGCTTTATCTGAAAAATAAAACAAGTATTCCTAGCTCATCTCTTAATAGGAATAATTCATTAAATCATTTATTATTTTTACTTCTGTACGAATGTTCCAGATGTGACTAATTTTTACCAAGTAACAGCTGAGGAAAAAAATGTCTGTTGAGAATGTGGTTATCCGTGCAGATCTGGATCTGTATATTTTTACAGAAGAACTCTTTACTGCTTCATGGCTGCATTGTTCATCCTTGCAACATTTCTTCAAGTGTGAGCCTTGCTATAGTTGAAGGATAATTTATATTCAGCGTAGTACTGTCTGCTCAGTAGAATTGGCTTTATACATCACAGCCTCTGCAAAAAAGGAGATCAAAGATCTGAACCTGTGGTCCTGTATTGCATTTGTATTCTACGTGGATTTGTGTAATCTTATACTGGAGCCATTCACACTCCCATAGTTAAGAATTATGTCAGTCTTTCCATTAAAACACCCATTTGTTTAGTAATTCAACATTTAAAGACAGGCTCTAAGCTCCAAAAAAAAAAAAAAAAAAAAAAGTAGATATGCAAAGCTATGAAGTATAATAACACCTGGCATTTGCTAACGTAGCACTGTTAAGTTGAATTTATAGAAAGCTTAGTAGAAAGTAATGCCCTGCCTGAAAAAGGTAGAGATGAAAAGGGAAAAAAAAAAAAAAAAAGAATTCCTTTCAGAGCTAGAAGCCCTGTAGAGCCAAGTGGGTGTTTATACCTGGATTTTCAAGTAGGACAGCACTGGCTCAAAACAGGAATTAGTTAGATCTCAATTTACTGGTTCAGTCTGAGGCTGTATTAGAACTGATGCTTTTGGCATTATTCCAGTTATTTCTTCTGAGAAGTTAGAACAAAACACAACTCCAAACCCCTGGTCTTAGTCTGTCAAGTTATGCTTTCAATAAGCTAAAAAGGACAAGATGGTTTTGATTAACATTGATTGTCTGACACAGGTGATAAAAGGTTTTGGGGGATGCTGGTGCTAAGGTATACTTACCAGGTCGTTCACCTGAGAACACTGCAGCAATCATGCCCTTCCATCACAGGTGTAGGGAGTGGTACTAATGGTCAGCTTACACTTACCTGGAGCCCCCTTTCTTCCAAAGCATCCCAAGATCTTTTACGAGTGCCTGTCTCAATTGGTTGGCCATCTTCCAGCAGTGAACTAGTTGCTTCATCTCTGCAGACAAAGTAGGTGAATGCTTATAACCTCTTCACGTGTATTCTGGGTTAGAAGTGACAGACTTAAAATACACGAGGGTTCCGTGTTACACTCCTGTGTTCTGCGTAGAGCCCATGTTCTGTGGGCAGGTTCCAGATACAGCTTGCTGTAATCCAGCTATTTTGGAGTGGATGGAATAAATGGTGTTGTTTGAATGAAAGATTTTTATCACTTAAAAACTGATAAGGGAGATTAATAGTCTGCTGCCCCAATTACCTCTTTCTGCAGTGAGATCACTGAGAGGGAATTTATAGCAGTTGTTTGTCTTCAGCATGGTGAAGTAGTGGTGACTGTATCTTTCTTGCCTCGTCTGAAAATTCCTGCTCCCTGCATATATAAAGGCAAGTAATATGAAGCAGGAAATTTAGGGTGGAAATGGGAATTTGATTATCCCTTAAGATCTGTGGGGAGACTCCCATTCTCATTATCCAATGGTAAAATAAGGAAAATAGGTTTAAAAGACAGTCTTTTTCAATTACAGTTTCTGAATTAGTGGAATGACTTGCCAGGAAGCATAAAAGCTTCTATAGCTTTGCACTTTCTTTTTTTTTTTTTTTTTTATTTTTTTTTTTAAAAAAAGGCTCCACTGTAAGAAGAGTTTAAACTGTCCTTAAAATTGTCTTTGAGGTGTTGTATAGTGAGCAATAGTCAAATGCGTGGAAAATACATTTTGAGTGATAATAATACGGTTTATTTTGTCTGGCAGAAGTTAATGAATATATCAATTTTTCAAAAAACTTTTTAGAACAAAACTCTTGTGTTTAAATCAAGGCAACAAATACTATTTTTCTGTAATTGTGCAGTAAGGTTTCAGATTTGAATGGAAAGAAAAAACCTACCCCACTTGCAGGGAAAGCTTCATGAAAGTCCAGTGAAAGTTAATATAAAAAAAAGAATACAGCTCTAAAAGAGCATGGAATGTAATCTCTAGATACAATCAAATCATGGCAATTCTGACAGTAAATAAGAAACTGTAAAGGGTTTTCTGAACTTGTCATAATTAAACAATCTTTTTTATTTGAAGTACTGCCTGTATCATTGCTTCTTCTATCCTGTTGAATATTGCTACATTTCAGGTACATTTAGAAAATAAATGTTCTCCCATAGATAATGTAAAACTTAGTCTTCTTGATCCAACAGAATCTGAGTCAAAGCTTCTTGCAGTCTGTGAAAACATTTCTGTTGGAACAGTGCCTTGAATAATTGCTTCTTGCATTACAAAACATAACATACTTTAACTTCTGCTACTTGCTTAGAAGTTAAACGTGTTAATATGGTATCGAAGGTATTGCTGTATAGGAGTTTTGCTTGCAAGGATGGCAGAACTTCGGCTGTTAAGCAGCAAGTGCTTTACGAACTTTTCAGGGGAAGTTCTTTTTAAATTACAGTTGTTTTCCCCTGTGTAAGTTATGACATACTCCGCAAGGATTATTTTGTTGCAAGTGGACCTAACTAACCTGGTCAGCAGAGAGCTAAATATGTTCTCGGAGAGACAAATTAATACTGAAATTATTGCAGACTTTGGATTTCAGTAGTGAAAATGTAACCAGAGGTGGGCCATTGAATTTAAAACCCATCACTCTGGGGTTAAATAGGGCTAAGAAACTTGAGCTGTGCTAAGAAACTTAGCCTGCTTCGTTTACCTGCCAGGGGAATGTTTTGTGTTGAATACTGCTGTGATTTGACATGGCTGTTTAGGGAATGATTTTCTTCCTCTGAACTGGTCTAGAAATAAGATGTCACTGGTGATGTAGTTTGCAGTGTTTATGTTGCATCCTTAAGGACATAATTTTATTATTTTTGTAAGAATTTAATTAGTAATTGCATGAGCTTTATGCTGTCTACCAAAGTAGCGGGGAATACATACTAAATAGAAAAAAATCCATGTAAAACTTTGCAATGCTTTAGGCACAGTGTATTTCATTTAACCAGCTACTTACACCATCATAGTTCTGCTCTTTGCTAGCTTGTTAAGTTAATACATGTATGTATGGAAAGCTACTACCGGCTGGATCTATGATCATGATACCTGGAAAGCCACACAGTCTTGTTTCCAGCATTAGTTCCTGGCACATAACATGCATAGTTGTCCACCAGACCAAAAACAGGAGTTGTTTGGGGGATGACAGAAATACAGGTTCCAGTAAAATGTAGGTCAGGGAGAAACTTAAAATACCAAAATAAATAAATAAATAAACAAAATGCACCTGCCTACCCTTAGTCTGTAGCAGATTTCATTAGATGGTCATCTCTTTTTGATATTCCTCCTAAGAAAGGAGGTTTCCTGACTTTGAGAAGGAAATGAGTTTTATTTCTGCTAGTGGAAGTCATAGCTTAAACTCTTGTTTAGTCAGTTGTGCAGGGTTTGTAATTACTTCTATAATTATATAAATACATTTCTTCCTGTCTCTTGACAAACAATTATGAAACCATGTGTCCTGACAGGCATACAGGTCACTTTAATAGCTGGTTTTGCTTGGGTGTGTGGTAGGGTTGGTTGTTTTTTTCTTCCTGCAAGGGAGGGTAGCTTCAATAAGAAGCATGTGTCATGGGGCAGGCTGGATTCACAAACGGGAAGGAGATTATTAATCAGACATTGATGATGTTTACGACAGAAGTATTACACTTGTCTGTGTTAAATAGGGGAAGAGTGTGTCATAGCATTCCCTAAATCTTAGTAGAAAAAGTGCAGAGGAACTTCACCATTAAATCATGATGTAATAGGAAGTGCAACGTGCATATATAGTGCTGGACTCAAGTAATTTGGAACCTGAAGCTTGCTGTAGCAGCTTGTACAAATTATAGTTGCTGCAAGTAATTTGTAAATGTAAACAAGATGCAAGTCATGAAACTAAAGCTACTATTAAAGGGAGTAACGGCTTTATTTTGTCACTCATTTAATTGACCCTTAGAAGATGTATGTTGCAATGCACCTTATGTTCCAGATCTTAATTTACAACAGCAAAGTAATAATTCTGGGGATGAAAATTGGGAATGAAATGCATAAAATTCATCTTCTGTCCATCTTTCTGCCTTGTCTGCATGTGAGACTTTACCAGAATGAATGGACATCTACTATGGGCTTCAAGTTAGTTTTCTGTTATCTGAATTCTGCTACAGGAGGTTAGTTAAGTGCTTGTATATATGCAGAAGTATTATCATTAAAAAGGAATTATTATTATAAAAAGAATCATTGTTTTTAAAATTAATGTTCAGGAGATGTGTAATTTCATGACTTTTTAAAGAAAACTAGAGAAAAAGTAAACCAAACATTCTGTGTTCTAGTTAGTTTTTGATAATTTTATAAGCCAGTGGAGAATGGCCTTTTCATCTGGCCAAATAGAAGTTGAAGTATCAGGTATTGCTGCTTTATCTTCTATGTTTCTATTGTAAACTTGAGGAGGAAAAATCATGTGCATTTGAACAATTTCCAGTTAAATCTGAGGAGTGAATGTTGCAGAGGAGTCTTTAGGTACTGGAGAAAACGTGTATTTAATTTGTATATAAGCTAGAGTACCGATGACTTCAAAACAACTATATATAACATTCATGGTATTTGCATGCTCTTACCTAATTCTCACATTCTTCATATATATACACCCCTTGAAAAGACAATACGTCTAGGAGAACACTGTAAACCATGCTTTCATAAGAGAACTTGTCTTTCAAATATCTCTAAAATGGCTACAGAATCATGGCCTATCAGTTTCTTCCTTTCCTTTTTTTTTTTGTGTCAGTGTGCACAGTTATCTGTTTCTATCTTTAAGAGTTTAGCTTTATCTACATATTCAAATAAAAACATTTTAAAGAACTGCTCTGAAGGTACTCTTAACCCATAATACAAAGTATGTTTGAGATGAGTTTATAACACAATGTGTTTCAACCGACAAAGGAGAGGAAAAATAACCTACAAAAGATGTTTGGCATATCAGGGAAAAAAAGATGACCGCTTCAAGCAAGTGTATGTGAGTCAGAAAGCAAAGACATTAATAGTCTTTGTCAAAGAAACGTGTTACTAGTGTGTAGTCAGTAACTGTTGTTTTCTGGGGAATGAGGTTACGATGTGTCAAGCATCCATGGTCTTATGATGAGAAATGAACCAGTAATATCTTCCATCTGTACTTTTGTGTCAATAGTGAGACATATGAGCATCACTGAACAATCTGAACCCTGTGCTCAAGGAAGAGATGTTCTTGGTGACTAAATACAAATGACCCCCCCCAAAGAGTTTGGGTGCTGTTTGTTTTTGAATATTTTAATGAAAGAGTTTTAAAATTCTTGCTTTCTTCTCCTGCCCCTGAAAAGAAAGAAAATTGTGTTTATATGATATCCACTCCTTTTCACTTCTTTAATATGACTGACTTGATTATTTGAGCATAATATTGTAGAAGTATTATTTTAATATGTTGGTGAAAGCTTGTAAATAACCTCAAACTTTTTTTAAAACAATGACAAAACAAGTGTAAGATAATAAAGAGTTCATACTCTTCAATGGTAAAGAAAGAATCTTAGTTTCTCTAGGTTCTTTGAGAACAATATCTTTGAATTAACTTTGTTAATGGAAGTTGAAAATCAGGAAATTGAGTTTTATCATGCAACTGAGGCAGGACTATTTTTCAAAAGGATTTGCACAGTTTGGATATACAAGTCCTATTTTCAAAGTAAATTAGCCTCTGAAACAATCTAAGTCTTCTTTGTTTCAAATAATTTTTTTTTAAGTTCCATTTTTGTTAGACTAGTTATAGTAACAGCTTGTACCTCATTCATGTTTTCTTACATTTCTTCAGTATTAAGGATATTAAAACAAGTCAGCAGGTATTTAAAATATGGTGTAACTCAAGTGCAATAATTCTACCAAAAAAAAAATAAAAGCAAACTATGCACATAAGTTAAACCTTTGCAATCTTCACAAGTTGCACAGAATAAACTTTTAAAATGGATGATTGTCCTTTTTACTCTTTCTGTTCTATTCAAGTAGATTTAAAATACTTCAACAGAGAAGGGGAAGCAGAAGAATTAGAAAAGCTGTGATAGAAATGAATCTCTTTTTTATTAAGACTGTGGCATCGTGGTCTGTTAGATGGGGACCTATTTCCTTTCACATTCTGTATTTTGTGGCTCACCAAACAGAGAAGTTTAAGCATTGACCAGCCTTTAAAGTTGCATTAAAGTTGAACACAGCCTTCAGAATCAAGTTCACTGAGTACCTGAGGTGATTATGCTTAAATGGAAACAGTTCTAAACTCTTTAGTACCATGTCTTCTGCTTCTGTCCATTAGGCAATTTATTTCACAGTTTTGGACATGGAAATGTATTTGTATTTGACCATTGTTTGAAATGCGGTTGGATTCAGTTTAGTTTCTTTGTGTGTATTGCTTCTCTTAATGTCTCTATGAGTGATGGAAAGAGGTGTGATGGCAGAAGATTCACCCTGATTCACTGTTACTGAGTTAAACATCCAACAATGGAAAAAGTCCTGGTTACATCCAGCACTGGAAAAAGTCCTGGTTATTTTTAAGATGATCACTCTAACCATGTGTTTCAGTCAAACAGAGAGATCACTTTCTCTGTGCTTGTCAGAACTTTAAAATCCAGTTTGTTTAACTGAGACAATAAACGGAAGTTAAAACACAGGAGGAGGGGTTGATTTAGTAAAAAGAGAAAGAACTGACAAATTCATATAAATTTACAATAGCTCAAATTGTATATTTTTATTTATTATAGTCTATATAGGGTGGACTAAACCTGAAATCATTTTTATTGTCTTAAGTTGGAGAAAAAGGTAAACGTGCTTGTAAATTTATTGCAGTAAGACAGTGCTTTTGTGATTGTATTGTGTTACACAGCTCAAATTCACTAAGAAGTTTATGACAAAATGAATTGAATTTGGTTCCAATTTTGTGTTTGAGTAGTGTTCTTCTGAATCACAATGTAGGTTATTTTAAAATTACCAATAAACCTTTATTAACAACATATTACTGCTTTGTGGGACTGCTTATTTTCTTGTAAGGTATTACACAATTTGTTCAGTAACTGCTTGCTATAGATACTACTTCTCTTGCTAACTTAAAGCAAGTTTCAGGTTTTGGTTATTGTTGTTTAATGTCACTGGGAAAATATAAACAAATAAAATGCTTTCCTGATAAGTCTGACAAAAGATTAAAGATGCTGGGTTTTGTTTTGAGTCCCCTTAATAAATAAAGTTGGTATTTTCATTGCACTATACTTAACAAAAATAAATATTTAAAATTCACGGCTGAAGCAAAAATAGTGCAACATCAGTCTGCAAAAAAACATTTACAGTCTCAGTTCCTTATGTGTAATTCATTTTGGCAGGTACAATACTTTAAATTTTATTGTATTATAAACACTAAAAAAGCTTTAGAGAAATCATTGAAAAAAAGTTTAGACTAAGTGATTTAGATGAAGCTGGCAGGTGGTGTAGTATAGCTATTTTGAGATTAACTAAATTCTAAAAATTGAGTCACTTCAGAGAATTGGATCTATGTCTTGATTTAGTCATTGCTGTAATAAAAATCATCGCTTCTGACCAAACTGCAAGGTAGTGGTTGTTGTGGTTGATGGATGTATCAAACAATCAACAGAAACTACTTTCTGAACAGTTTAGGAGGCTTTGGTGATTAAAGTGATAATTGTATCTGAACATCTCTTTAAATGCTGTCTATGTGGTTATATGCGTATACATAAGGAATGTGTGTCACCATGACCTTACAAACTTGTCTGAATGGGAAGTCAAAGTTTAAGAAACCTGTAATGAATAGTGAAGTCAAAACTTCAGATGCTTTTGCAGATGGCATCAGAAAGTTACTGTGGTAGTAAAATACCTGCTGAAGAGCTGAACACTTATTAGACATGCTTAGATATTTCTTTGTTTGATCGCTGCGGCAATTATAAATTTTATTAGAATATTTTGTGATCCATAAGAAGAGGTTAAGGATGGCATCATCTTGTGGACCACAGTTGTGTCATTTTCTCCTCTTTCTGTTAATAAATAGAGCTTTGGCTCATGTAGTTCTTATAACCTCAACTCTAACTATTTTGGGGGGAGAAACATGTCAAGTCATTTCTGTGTTGGCAACAGCTAGTTTCTTTCTCAGGTTATAGAGATGTTACTCAGCTTTATGATGGGAGCCCTAGTTTTATTGAGTTCTTTCAAATTGAAGAGTTGCCTTCTGTCCTTGATGGCAGTGTGATTTCAGGCTGGGTTATGCATGCTAATTTGCATTAAAGCAGTTTTCTTTTCTGTTTTCCTGAACCAAGACCAGTGTTTTCAGCCGTGTTTCTTAGCAGTAAAATTCATCCCTGGTTAGGTGTGAATTATTTGAAGCTCAAAGAGAAGGTAACGTTGGTAGTAAACCAAAAGAAATATTGAAGTGCTTTTCTCATTTTTGCATACTAAAAATAAAAATTTAAAAAATAATACTGAGAAGAACTCTTGGAAAAATTCAGATTGAAGAAACTAGACTAAGGAGCCTAACATAACTTAGAAACTTTGAGTAGGTTTGGCTAGACTGTATCTTCAGACATGTCTTCCAACCCAAATTTTTCTATTATTCCATGAGAAAGCCACTAACTCTTCCATGTAGGACACATCTTTGCCCTTTGTCTTGACTGGGATTTTTTGCTCAAATCCAGGAGCTTGCTATATCCCTGCGGATCTCCTTGTTGAAGGAGTAGTAAAGAAGTGAGTGACAGGAAGAGGAACCTACTAACGAACAGGAGAGAGCTGTTACTTCTGTTCTTGAACTTGGATCTTAATGTTGATTGCTATTCCTGACTCAATGTGTGCTATCTGATGTAATTTTGGAGGCCTCCTTGAACTGAGGTTATAAAGACAGGCTCACACTTCAGTAAGTCATCTGTTCGCTGCATTTCCAGAGTGCTGTTCTAAATACAGTTTAAAGTACTGCTTTTGATCTGTGAAACACCTTTTAGTTTTATTTTGATTTCTGAGGAAGACTTGCTATGTGATTTTATTCTTCTGTAAAAAACAGTAGAAGAGCAAAAGCTTCAGCTTTAAACATCTGAGCTGAGGGCAAGAAAACTTGAGATTGATTATTTTCCCTTGGTCCTACCAGACCTAAGTTAGTTGACATTCAGAGCTGTAAGACTAACCCATTAATCTGTATTTTTCTGAGGGTTTTCTGGAGTGGACACATTAGATGGAGTGTAATTTTGTTTGTATTTGTGAAGAGTATTCTGCTGATGCTTCATGTTTATGATTTAGTGCTCTTTACTACAAGAGTGTCTGGAGGTTGACACGTTCACTACAAAAATGCACGAAATTAAGTTTCAGGAGAGGGACTTACCCATATAATCCATACAATATACTAAGAGAAGATAAGGTTGAGAATAGATGATATTTTTATAGACATAAATTTTATTAGTTTCCCTAGATATAAGATAAGACCACTGTAAATGAAGCTAAAATTGTTCAAAATTCTTATCAAAAGCTGAATTTTTAAACTGGTCAAAGGCCTGCCATTTTCTGTTAAAAAGCATCCTAGAAGCTACCTCTTTGGTTCAGTGTTCTCATCCCGCTTAAATGTTATTACTTCACTGCATTGAAGCTCCTAGATAGTACTCACTGATGGCAATGGAATTAATGTTCTGGGGTCACTGAGGTAACAAAAAAGACCAGAACAATTTGTCTGGGGGTTGTGCGGTCGCTATTCTGGTAGGTTTTCAGGACCAGAATGGATAAAAACTTGAGGAACCTGCACAGATCTCATGGTTGACCCAGCTTTGGGAAAGAGATAAGACTAGGTCACCTTAAGAGGACCCTTC
Organism: Nettapus auritus; assembly: GCA_011076525.1. Classification (NCBI taxonomy): domain Eukaryota; kingdom Metazoa; phylum Chordata; class Aves; order Anseriformes; family Anatidae; genus Nettapus; species Nettapus auritus. The sequence goes on from CM021768.1 coordinate 4,410,095, forward strand.
TGACTTGAATAATCCTATGATTCTATGTCTTATTAGATCATAATATATTTAAGGATATCTTTGACTCTGCAAAGAGCCTTCCATTTTTTCCCTGAGTATGATAATGTTGTAGGCTGTTATTTACGTCTTTTAAGACAGGTCTGCAGACAGATATGCTGTGCTATATGGCATTTTAGGGTTATGGTATTTGGAGACTGAAAGAGACGTTTGCAAGCATTTTCCTAAAACCTTAAAAATGGAATAGGTATCACTGAGGGAAGAGAAGGAATTTTGTTAGCTAGCCTTTTCTTAATTTGTCCTTTTTTTTTTTTTTTTTTTTTTGTCTTCTTTTACTCCAGGCTGTAGTTCTAGTGTAACAATACTTCGGTATGTGACTGTATAGGCCGTTTCCTTTTAAAGAATCCTTTCTCTTACAAAACCTCCATTTTTGTTTCATCATGGAATTATTCGTCAGAGTAGGCAGTCAAACCAAAATTTGGGCACTGAGAACTAGTGATGAAGGTTGCTGAGTCTGAAGTAGCTTTTTCATTTTTTGGTTGTTAAAACTAGATTAGACTGTCTTTCAGGTACTTCCACTTATTTTCTGTGCTGTCTGTACCACATGTTTTTTTTTTTTTGTAAATGTCTAAAAGGGACAAAATAGTGCATATGCTAAATCTAACTGAAATCTACCTTTAAAATTTACTACATGGGTTTATGTTAGTTTATTTGGGCCAATTTTAACTGGAAGCTCAGCAGAATATGGAATGCACTCATTTAGTGTTTTGTATCCATGATTCTTGCTGTACCATTTAATTATCCATTTTGTTTCTGCTCTCTGAACAAGAATCCTTTCTCTTCCTTTAAAAAATACTTAGGTGTTAATAAAATACTGTGATAGATCTCTGCTGTCTACAGTTTGTTTGTAGCTGCTTGGTCAGTAAACACAGTTGTTACATAATGATGGACTATTTCCTGTGTCTTAATTATTTGTTTATCTTAACGAGTGTAAAAGACTGCATTGCATTTATACTATAGATCCGTCTCAGACTGATATTTTGAGACCCACCCCGGATTTTAAATAGGCAATAACAGCAGATGGTTTATGGGAAAATCTTTGGAAGGCCAATAGGCTAAAGCAAAGTTTGCTTGACTTCCAGGAAGTACCCTACAATGGGACTGTTTTTCTAACAAGAGAAAATTTAATAATAAAGCACTAATGCACAGTATGTCATAGACTTCCTAAATATGCCACATGTTCCATAGAAAAAGTATATTCCATTTTAAAATAAAAATAATCTGCAACCTTCACTATCTGCTTGTTAGCATGTATTTTAGATATGGGACTTAAGCTTGCTTCAAGATGATCAACCCTGGTGGTACTGAATATAAAAATGTCAATATAATTATTCATCTCAGCAGAAAATCATTTCTGCTGTTTTTTCCCTGCGTGGAGGAGGGGATGAACTGTTTTTCTATTATTCTTTATCATTTAGGTTTTCTGGTTTTGCCATCAACTGGGAACATTTCCCAGTTACTTTCCTTCCATCGTGTATTCAGGGATGGGTCATCTTTTAAGACAAATCTTAATAAAAGAGATGCCCTGATGAGCCAGTATGAACTAGTGGTAATTCAGCAAAAGCTGTTCCTTGACTGATGATCAGGAACATGGTCAGCTTTGGATATAAAGTGAACTACTTAATGTTATTCTAATGCTAATCCAGACTGTCTCTAAAGATATTACAAGTATTCAGTTGTGGCAACTTCATATTAAATGATCTGAATGAGGCATGTGTATGTGAACAGATTCTGTTTGTTGTTGCATTGGTGCAACTACAATAAAATAGTGTTATGCAAATATAAGTTACTATCCACAGACTCAGAACCCTGGCAGCTGTTCTGATCCTTCCCTTGCCTGAATCAGCACAAATTTTTTTGAAAAGATAGTTCATTGCAATCACAGTTAGGCAAGACCGTGTAATTTATATGTATAGTTACCATCATAGATAATGTATTTATGAGCTCTATAACCATGGGGAAATCACAGGTTTTCAATTTCTCTTGGAAAATGTTCATTATTGGAAGGTGTTACCGTAGTATTGTTTGTTGTAAGAGAAGAAAATCATGTTCAAGATTTTAATGAATCTCTTGAGAGAATCATCAGATTTACAGGTTAAAAAAGCTGTAAACATTCTACTGGGAGTAGTCGTTAAAGAGAAGATGAATGTGAGCTTTCTGTACTTTTCTTCTGAAACAGAAATCTTGAAGACTTACAAACCAAAAATGTGTTTATCTTTAAATGGTCTGTATTGCTGCATTATATAACGAAATACAAAGTAAGGTTAAAAGTAAGTTTTGTTAGCAAGATGAGATGCAGTTTCACTCTTTTGTTTGGGAAGTTTATAGGTAAGTCAGCACTAATCAGAATGTTTATGGAAGAAGCCTGAGAGTATTGCCTTGATTTCTAAGTTAGAAAAAGCATTAGAGTGGAAAAAAAAAGATCCTTCCTGCATCGTTAATCATCTTAGAGGGCCTTATGTTGAAAATTTGATTTTCTAAGTTAAATAAAAAAGAATTAATAAAAGATACGTAGATTAAATAAATTCGATGAAAACAGCTCAATTCTCTGGGGAGTTACTTTTTTGTAAATCAGAAAGTGACAGCATAGGACTTCAAAAAGACTTGGTTTTCCACAAGGCACTTCATACCTTTGATTATTCACTCAGGCTTGACTGAACCAGCAACGTACTAGTAAAAATTCATAATTTGTGATGAAATGGTTTGTTTAATCCTTGCTTTTCTTCTGAAGCATTACAGATGCAGTGAAGGGAACAGTTTAGAAAATGTTGCTAATAAAAAAAAAGCGCAAATATTTTGAATTCATCAAATATTGTTGCCTCAAACTTTTAAATTGGTCATCTAAGATGTGTGAACATTTAATTGAAGTTATAATCTCCTGCTTCTTCAGAAAGCTCTAGACCTGGCATGAAAAAGCCACTTTGTTTGTAGTTTGGGTGAATTTTTGGCATGAGTTTTGTTAGTGTAACTCGTCAATGGAACATAAATGTACTGAAAACTCGGATAACAACAAAACGTGAACTGTGTCCTAACCACATCTGTTGAACATAACAGTAGTTTTGAATTCATTCAGCTTTTGAGTAGGTCACACCCTTTGCAAATAATATGCATAACGAACTGCTGTATTCAGTGCCTCATCATTATGAATAGTGTGTACTTCAGCTGACACAGCCATTCACAGTATGATGTTACTAGTTCCATACATGACTGTGAGTCTGGGCTTTTTGTCATACTGTAAATATTCAGGAGTTCAAAAAAAAAATCACCGTGATAATGAGAGGATTGATGCTTCCTAATACTTTTATAAAAGATTACTTGCCCCTGAGTGCTTGATTTTTTTCTTTTTAAGATGTGTATGTGCATTTTCCTTTTGGTATTAAAAGCATGCATGTGTTGCTTATTTATGCATGGACATGCTGTTGTCGTAAAAGTCTTGCTATTATACATTACTTACATCCTTGGTCTGAACTAAACATAGTGCTTACAGGTTTTGGGTAAACTTCTTCCTGAAGCATTCCCAGCAAAATTCATTGCTGAGATACCAATGTGCAGAATCCTCTTAAGCAGACTTCCAGTCATGGCATTTTAAAGTGTATGATGATGAATGTAAATCAGGACAAGAATAAGGACATCAGGTTTCCTCTCGTTTCAGGCTGAAATATCACAAAATGTAAAGGAATATGCTTATTCATGTAGAATCAGTGTTATGATTTAGACTGTTTGTAAAAGATGATCAACGATCTTGTGTTTCCTAGTGCCATTCATTATCTTTGTAAAAGTAAAGAACATTGAATCTAACAAGCTGCAACACTGATATTTAAGACACATACAATGTTCTTTTTAGCATGAATTTGCACTTAGATCATCACTTACCTAGATGACTGGAAAACATTTTGCTAGTTCTCATGTATCTGTCTACTCCCTGTTTGTCTCCCACTGACTCCTTTTCTGCGGGGGTGGGCCCTAAAAGCAACATCTCTTGTTATGAAAGCAGTAGATATTAAAAAAAAAAATATTTGAAACCCTGTGACTTTTTCCTTCACAAAGACTTGAAGTTTTTTTTTTTTTTTTTTATTAGTGTTTTTTTTTATTATTATTATTTTTTTGAGGTGGGGGGAGGGGGGAATGCCAGCTAGTGCACAGACAGTTTGGCTCTCAGAGCCTAGTGTTAAAGTTAACAAGTTGTCAATAGCTGCATGTTGCCATTATCTCAAAACCCTGCTGCTTTCCGTTCAGGATGAGGTGTCTAATAAGAATGTTCATTGTTTCTTTGTGTTCCCCCCCATCCATGCTTCTCTTCCCCAGCACTTTTGAAGAGTATGTTTTAAAAGTTGAATGGCTTTTGATGAGGTGTTGATGAAATTGTTTCATCTTACTGGCCAGCGTGATACTGATAGAACAGCAAATAGTTCACTGAGGTGGGGGGGGAACTACTCCCCAAACCTGCCAGTTTCTTGAAGAACTATTTATAAGAAGAAATCTAATTTTAGAGTAATTTTATTCTACAAAATTAAATTCAGTGTTAAGAAAGCAGAATATATTTACATTATGTTGCGCAAGCACTCGTGTAAGACTTTTTATAGCAGTAAAACTGCACATCTTGATGGATGTCTGTTGAGACATGCTGACAAAAAATGGGTCTTATATATCATGTATCATTGAAAGTTACAGTGTCTGTTTTTTCTAACAGAGAAAACCTAAGTCAAATATTTAATGAAACAAAATATTTTCAGAGCTTAAGAGTTGTTTGCTGTTCTTTTGGGATATCCTATGTATTAGCTTTTTGATATATTGCTCAGTGAAGTGCCAACTTTGGGAAAAGGCTGGTAAATGAATCCTTGTTAGTATATTCTTGTCATCAAGCAACCAGTGTGAATTTGACACTGATCCAGGAAGACTTAATGTATTGAAATTATGAGTTCTACATGATCATTTATTTCCAAGAAAAAGCACCAACACTGACAATTAATAAACCCTAGACTTGGGTGTAGTTGGAAATCTGAAGCTTGATGTCATGAATATGTAGAAAAGCATCATATAATTTGATTTGAAAGAGTGAAGATGGTCACTCTTGTACTGTTGTTAGTGCTATTGTTTTGTCTATTTGGAACAATCTAACACACTACCTAACCAGGAGCAACAAAGAGCCTGTGAGACTTCTCTTTCCAGGAGTTTGATGTGTCAGAATAAGAAAAGAAAAACAAACTGGGCAAACCTCACTGTGTTAAGGTTATGTGTCAGGAGCTGATTTTCTGTCATTAATTAGGTTATGCACATTTTATATAGGGGAAGGATTAGAGTGCTGGAAAAAAAAAAAAAAATAGAGTACGTTGTGTTACGCCATTGTCTGAGGTAATGTTGGACCCTGCCTTAATTCTGGTAAATTTACAATGGAGCAGGAGAGAAGGAGAAAAAAAAAGAGCAGAGCCCTAGATGAAAATTTCATAGATATGAAGACATGGTTGCAGATGTACGTGGTCAGCAAGCCAAAGAACTAAGATGAATATGCTGCAATACCAAGGCAAAGTGCCAGGATGAAGCGAGAGTGTTCAAGGAAACCATGGCACTGGAGCTTCATAATAAAGAGAAGCTCTGAAGCAAGACATTCAAATACTGAGGAAAATATATCCAAGAGCCCTGATACATTTTGCCAAGCCAGCAGAGAGCAAGAAACAAGGCAAAACATTAAATTCTTATGAAGAAGCACCCTGATGTTGAAGGAAAATGTTAATGTGTTCAGATAAAATTGATGGTTCTAATGCAGAGTGCTTAACAGGTAAAAGTTAGGAGTACGATAGCTTCAAACTGAATGCCAGAACTGTGGAATTTCTTTAGTGTCTTGCCCACTGAATACTCATGCATTTTTTTGTCTGTATTTATTTAAGAAGTAGCAAGGAGACTATAAGATAAATGGTATCCTGTAACTGGTGTGGAAATCTGGTGAAGGAAAATGAGGTGCAAGAACTGAAGACACTGCACTTCTAGCTTATTTTCATGCAAAACTGACAACTGTAGAACAAGGGAGGTAGGTATCAATTCATGGAGGCTCAACTCAACCTGAAGTAAACTTGTCTCACTAATAATGGTTGCAGAACCAGTGATGACAATTTACGTGTGAAATTGTATCAGTTGTTGTGGTTCAGTGCACCTTGGAAGGGAATACTGTATGTATTATATACATGTTGATATCCATAGAGCTGGAAATCTGCCATTTGTCTACGCATTTATTTTCATTAGAAATAGCTGTGTTGCCAATTGTATAGACTATAAACTACCACTTTATGCAGGGACTGACTTAGATTGCCAGCGATACTTTTTGGATAGTTGCAGAGCTCTTCATGAAGACTTCTAGTATGATGTCAGAAGAGACAGTTTATTCTTTCCTTCTCTATTTTTTTTACAGTTCTGATTAGTGTCAATTATCAATATGACATAAATAATACCTCACTTGATAAGACCTGTGTTGTTTCACTTATCCTCATCTGTTTCTTCTGACAGTAAATGACCTACACTTCCAGAGTATACAACATCTTGTCTTCTGTGCAGGCTCTGACAGATTGATTGCAACAGAACATAGATGTATGCATTTTGCTCACAGTTTCAACATGAAATATGGGAAATGTATTTTGATTACCATCTTTCAGAATGTCCTTTTCATGGAGTAAAAGGAGAGATGTCTGGTCCAAGGTTTTTAAAATCTTTAGAGGCTAAATCACACAGATCCACAACGAAGGATCCTTCAGATTGGTAAACAATGATCTTGGAGCAGCCGATATTTCATCTTTACCCTTCAAGTGTTTGCAATGTTGTTCTTTAGCACTGAATGCATTATAACTCCATAGGCATTGGAAATTTGTGGGAGAATTACTGGAGATTCAGAACAGAATTTGTACATAGTCCAAGTCTCTCTTGGGCAAATATAGCACACTGGAAACTTGGGAAGAATGTAAATGATGTAACCAGGCTCAGCTTCACAAGAGATTTAGAAAGAATATTTAGCTTCCCAGAATGAGATCTGGGCAAATAAATCTTGTCTTGACCAAAGACAGCAACTCATCCAGTTTACATTCAGTTGTGCTGCAACTCAAGCCCCCACTTCTGCTCTGTTCCATTTCACCCAAAGAGGGATTTTTATTTTTTTCAGAATTATTATGTGGTTTGACCCAGATTATTAAAATACATAATTTTAAACTAATTCTGGCATATTGTAATGACATATAAACAATTAAAAATACTTAAATGATGAATCTGTGTTGTAGCAGCCAGCTGCAGAATACTTATAAATGGAGTATGTTAGACCATTTAGATAATCCAAATACTATGTACAATGGATCTTGTACTAATTCATTATGAAAACAGCAATTTCATTTAATCATTCATTAGCTATTTACAAGGTGTCTGCACAGTAAGTATGCATACAGATTATTGTTCAGCATGATGGCCAGTGTAATGATTGCAAAAGTGTCACCCATGTGTAATCACTAACATTTGTTGGTTTGTTGTTGTGTTTTTTTTTTTTTTTTTGTGATCATTGTTTTCAGCTTACTGGAGTTACCAAAATGACTGTAGGTTATGGTTCTCAAACATGTATGTGTAACAGAGTGAACGAGTCTGACTTCCTAAGGGAAAAAAAAAATCAAAATAGTCAAATTATAACAAGTAATTTGTTATTCATTTCTGGAATGTATATTTACCACTTCCATCATTGAGACGGTAAAGCAGGTAGCTGAGAAACACTGTAGAATGTCTGTTCTTGGAGGTTTTCAAGGTCCAACTGCCCACAGCCTGAAGCAGTCTGTCTGGAACTCAGCACTGGCACATACCTGCACAGAACATGGGACTTGGAGCCCTTTCAAGGACTCTTCTGACACGAACAGTTCTGTGACTTGGTGGGACACTAAGAAGAATGCTATTAGTTATGTGTTATGTTTGCAAGGTTGCTGAACTTTATTTTATTGTAGGATATGATATTAGACCATGATTAAACAGGAAACAAATCCAGAGGAAACAAATTGTGTAATACTGTGTCATTCTATGCTGAATTATCTTAATCATTGGTATTTAAAAAAAAAAAATAATTATGCTTTGTTTTTGCATGTGAATGACATGTAAGTTTCAGCTTCCCTGTTGTGACAATGAGTTTCGTTGTTGTACTGTACTGTAGATGTAGGGTACTGGAGGATTCAGTTCTTCATCTTGCTAAAATTCATCTGATCATGTACAAATAACTTTCTTCCAAGCCTGGTCACATGCCTATCTGCCTGCTTCATAAACCAGGATATGCACTAAATTACATACAGATTTAGTATGACTTAACATTCTTATAGAGTACTAATGGGATTATTTTTCATATCTACTCTCAGTCCTAAAATGAGTATGTGAAGACTGGAAGAGAGCTTGTGGGTTTTAACAGTCCTGAACTGAACCTTGTTGCTACTGCAAATTCCACATCGTGTAGTCCTTTTCATATGTGTACTTACAGAGCATTTACGTCTCACAAAGAAGGTGGGAAAGAGTTAAGATTTTGATTTAAAATAATCCGTTCATCACATGCTTGGGAACTTGTACTGTTTTTCTTAAGTAAACAAACATAATCATTTCTCTTGCCACCAAAGAATTCCTAGATTTTAAAAGTCCATTTCATCTCTGTAGTCATGCATCACTTTGTTGTATCAACTTTAAATGTTTAGATGAAAAAAATGTAGTGCTGAGGTATTTGATATTAGCTAAGTATGCATTTATTGTGAGGTGTACAGGCTAATAGTGAAAATACAAATTATTCACAGACCAAGTAGCTGTTGGTTTGTGATGCTATATGCAAGTGCACCTGTGTTAACTTGTATGTTTCCCATTCTAGTTAAAACTGAGCCTGTAATCTGTTGTAAATGTTTGTATTCACAGGTTCCATTTTCAATTTAAAAGGGTTTATTTTCAACTGTGAGAGTGAAATTTCCCTCTTTAGGAACTTCAAAATGGAAAAAAAACAACAACAACAAAAAAAACAGGTTTGTTTAAAAGAAAGACAACAATAACATTCAGCAATTGGTAAAAATGAAATGGAAGATAAGGAGAGAGAACTGCAAAAAGCCTGAATCTGAAGTCAGGCATCACTACTTGCGGGCACTGGATGACATGGCACAACATGGCTCTCAGTCAAAATGAGTATTGCTTAAGCAACAGTGATTGAGTTTAAAGTTCTTGAGCATTAATCACAGACTGAAAGAAGCTGCTAGCTTGTGGTAATAGAGAACTGATTTAGCTGTTAATTGCCAGGAATACCTGCATTGAAATCTTCACTGCTATTGTAACATGAAATTGGTGGAAAAAATGGTTGAGATTTTTTCTGTATAACAAACGTTCATTTCCTGTTTATCATTTTTTTCAGTTTGTTCTTATCACCTGAATGTTTCCAAAAATAGAAAAGAGGAAGAAAATTATTGAAAATTATCTGTGAGGGCTTGCATAAAGTATTGCTTTTGCTGCTATCTAGAAGAAAAATACTAGTTACAAGTATCAGTATACAAGTATCATTAACTGAACTATAAAAAACAGCATTAAACCAACAAAAAAGATCAGCAGCAGTGATACCACACAGACAAAGTGTAGCAAATAAATAGAAGTCTTTCTTTGAAGGCTGCCATGGTCAACTGATAATTACTATTCAAAGGTGTGGAAGCCTGCCATTCATATAATCCACCATAAAAATTAGTAAGACCAAATAATTGAATTTGAGCACATCAGGAAAGTTTTTCGTTGTACAGAACTGCTGGAGTATTCTGTGGATGCTTGAATCCATTTTGAGTTGGCTGTCAAGGCAACTTTGGAGTCTGGGTTCACTATATTCCAACCAAGAGGTAAACTTCTTCCCTGTGTAGTAAAACTGACACCAGTCAGCAGAAGGATTGCAATGTACAGGACTTTCTTAAACAGGGAAGACTGGTGCTAGGTTGCTTTCCATGAAGAGAACTGGCTAGTGGGATGTCCTCTGTCTGTCTGAATCTGCACCTGCAGATGTTGAAATGCTGAAAACTCATTGTGAGTTTTCAGTAATCAGATGTGATGTTTATTATTACTAAGAACAGATATTTTGATCTGTGAACTGAATATACCTCTACACATAGATATACCGTGATTTTAACTTTTTTTATTATTATTAAGAAATCTTAAAAGAATGCAAACCAAGTAATAGTCATTTAATTTAATTAAAATAGTCATTTAATTTAATAAAACAAAACTTCGTGCAGACTTAAGTTACAAGTTGAAATAGATACACTGCTTTATTCTACAGCTTTCAGCCATTAACAACTTGTTTCCAAAGCATTCAGTCATCTAGCACTGAACCCACTATGCACCCAGCATTTTAGGACTCCACATGGGAAAATGGCCTCTGCAGGGAGATTTCTTTTGTGGTTTCCCCCATACAGACAGCCATGTGAGACCAAACTCATGAGAGGGTTCCAGTGTCTCAGGTATTGTATATCATCGCAATCTCAAATGCTTCAAGCCTCTCTTATGTCAGAGAAGAATCTGACCCTTACTACAAAAATAGTGAAGTTATTAGAGCTTTCTCTACAACACATCACTAAGGAAAGCAAAAACATTAGGAAATAGGTAGTGCATGTATGGAGTGTCCTTGTCTTCAAGGAACTTGGAAAGATAATTGCATTACAGTTAGTGGTTCATTTTTATTTTTTACAACTTAAAGTCTGTCATTTCCAAAATGTTCTATTTAAATTAGTAAAAATGTTTCTATAGAGAATCATATCATAGAATGGCTCAGGTTGGAAGTGACAAATACCTGTGGTTCCAACCCCCTGCCATGGGCAGGGATGTCACTAGAGCAGGCTGCCCAGGGCCTCGTCCAACCTGGCATTGAACACCTCTGGGAGGGGGCATCCACAGCCTCTCTGGGCAGCCTGGGCCAGTGCCCCAACGTACTGACTTTTTTTGCACCCCAAAGAGAACTTTTCTGAAGTGACGTCATTTTACGTGTATTTTGGTACTCTGAAATTAGTTTGATGTAAACACACATGGTCAACCTTCCATGTATGCTCTTTTTACACCAGTGCACTTACACTGACTTACATGAAATTACATCCTGATGAAACATGAAATTTAATTGTCTTTTAGTGTTAATTTGTAACATTAACTTCCAGAAGATAATTACCTGAAGTTTAGAATGAACTGTTCCTTAAATGCATGGCTGCAGTGCTATTGTAATACTTGTCCTTAAAATTATGTAAGGAAAATCACAGGCTACTGAGTACTCAGCCCTGAGTCCTGAAAGCCTAGAAGTGGATTGTGTGACAGACCATTCATAAGTAGCAGAATTGGCAACCTGCATCTAATTCAGTTTCAGTAAGCAAGGAAGCCAATAAGTTAAGTTACGATCTTGTATTCTAGACAAAGCAAAGCAAGGAGAAGAAAAATCACATTAACAGACCTTGGAAAGCTCTTACTTTATAGTGCTGCCTGATTCTGTACATCATGTGAATGTACTTTTATTTGCTACTAACAAAGTAATCTCTAAACTACTTTTCAATTTATACTTAACCATGTTGATTTGCGTGTACGCGGAAAAGAAAATGATGAAACTTTAAACCCAAATCTGTATTCTCAGAATTTGATACTCATGCAGGTTTTTGTTGTTCTTGCTTTTTTTTTTTTTTTTTTTTTTTTTTTTTCTCCCATGGAATTTCCATTAAGATTACTGAAAGAATTACGTGCTGGGAAAGTGATAAAATTCCCAAAGTTTCATGAGAAATAAGAAAACTGTATCTTGTTTTTCAATTGTCTGTTAATGCTACTGAGAGAGGCATGCACAACTACACACTTGAATGTTCAAATCAACCAAAAGATTTGTATGAAGCTGGGGTGAAAGCTATAATTGGATATTCACAGGAGTTATTCACATCTCAGAAGAAATACTTTTTGGTTTGACTTCTGCTTCAACTGCTGAATAATTTTTGCTTTATTTTTCTGTGGAAAAACTAGCTTTAATAAGAATGTGAACGCATATGAATGTGTGTAAATTAGATTAATTACACATACATCAACTAAAATTAGTATCATGCATCCTAAATAAAATGTAACCATTTAGATAATTACTTTGGTTTTTGTTTTGTTTTTAAGGCTAATCTTAAATTTAAGAAGCTACACCTTGTGTTAGAACTATCAGTTAAACTTAATGTGGTCTCAGTTGCCTTAGTGTGATATAACAAAAATTTCCAATCTCATCTAAATTAAAATACATTGCAGTTTCAACCCACCCAGTTGTAAAATGTATCAGAACCTCACTTCATTTTCTGTTTCTAGGGTAGCAGCACAGAATAATTTATTTCATTTCAACATTGCTCTCTAACCTGTGGCAAACATTTGGTGCCTCATTTTGCCAGATAAATTATACCAGAGGATTGAATTAATAGAGACATCTTAATCTGGTGGGGATGAAAAACCCAAAGAAAGATCTGCTTATTTAGTCTTAACTTCTACACAGTAATATTCTACACAGTAATATACTGTGCACTGTACACTGTGCAGCTGTTGAAATCTATATGGTGAACTCAAGCAAGTGTAGAAGGAAAAAACAATGGAAGAATACCGAGCAAGGGTTATTGAGATTGCGGTGCTGAAGCTTGAATAGGTGTATTTTATCTGGGAGAATAAGGGAAACTTGTTTGCTGCGTGTTTTCATCTTCATACTCTTTTCGAGTTTCCAGTCCTGTGGAGCAGCTACAAAGACTATTTTTTAAAGGATTGACAAAAAACAGTGTATGAGAAGTAAAGTTATATTTGAAGAAATATTCACATGCTTTTCTTTTTTTTTGGGTTAGATGATTTCTATAATGTGGGTTTTATTTTAAAATTACTTCTATTGTGTTTATTTCTTCTTATAGTAATGATTCTCAGCATTGCCAATATTCTGTCTGACAAATAATACTGGCATGAAATAAATCTTTTGGAAATGACGGTAATTTGAGTTTTAGAATTTAGATTATGGAGAACTGAAAAGTTCTTATCAGAATTGACTGCTGAAGGTGATGTACAAATATAAACACATAACGCTTCCCTCAACAACCTAGGAATATGAAGTGAGTGCAATGAACACATTTATTCCTGAATAACCAATATGAAGTGAAAATAGGTACGTACTTTATGGACTTACGTTCCTGGCACGAGTACGGTTACTATGAGTTTCATAATTCCGTCTCAGCAAGTTGGAAAGGAAAAAATTAACATTAAAAATACAGAAGAAAGATGACATTACATTCTTGGTGCAGAGTTTGCCCTTTGTTCTTGTAGGTATTCAAAGATAATATTGGAATTTTCGTTTTGACTTTGATTTTATTTTTAAATGGTTGCTTTCACATTGGTGATATACAGGTCAACCTACATGAAACCTACCCAACAGAATCAAAACAATTCTCAGAAAATGTGCAAATTTAAGTCCCACCTTTTAGTACCAGTTTTACACCATAGTATGTATTTTTGTTGATAAATGCAGAAGTGCTTACAGTATATTTTCCCTTTTTATGCAGAGTGATCCTATTTTTGACATACACTGATAATTTGAACTAATGCCATGTAAAACGGTATTTAAAAATATATTTTCTTTTAAAAGGGACTTGTTATTCATTTTCACTAATAAATGCTTTTTAGTGATACTGCAGATCTTTACCTACACAGTATGTTATGAATCAGTGAACAGGCTGCTGCAGCAAGCTTGTTCCCTTTTTTTTTTTTTTTTTTTTTTTTTTTAATAGGTCTTAAGAAACATTAATTTAATAATTTTCAAGTTATGGTCGAAGTTTAAAAGAATAAGAGGAAAATAAAGATTACTTAAAGTTTTGGACTTTTTCTTAAATTACACATGATACACATGCTGTTCCAAATGGAAAATGCCAGCTCTTAAATCTGTAGTGTTAACTTTTCTTCATATGCATCATACGCATGTGTTTACTACTTTGATATCAAAGGGCTTGCTCTGATTTATAAATGCTAAGCATACAAGCCAGACCTAAGGCAGGGCGAGTATGTATACCTGTGCAAATACTGAAATGCTCATGGTAAAGAGACCAGAAAGGATTGTGCTATCAATTTCAGTTGCCAGCTGACTAGTAAACTACCTTTCTGCTATTATTTTTGTAAATTGAAGCTAGCTTTCATTACATATCATGCTTCTGACTTCATGTATTTTTCGTATTTTAAAGGAACAAACATAAAATATTTTGCACATTTTTTGTACTGTGTTTTGAAATCATTTAGGAAAACGTTTTACAGGTTTTATTGAGTATTTCCATTCAGACAAGCTACAGACTTTGCACATAAGAGAACTTTCTGATATATAAAAAGCTCTTTAGTTCTTTCCAGAGTTCAGATTCCTAATGTAGCTTCTTCTTAGATTATTGTCTGGATTCAATTGGCTAGTTTAGATGTCAGTAACGTCCAGGCACGCTTTTGTCTTTCTTGTGGGACACATTAGTATACCTTAATTCTGAATTGCCCTGGCAGCTGTACGTCAGGGAGCGTTGTCAAGAATTATAGATACTTGTTGACAGAGTAGGAGAATTTGTTCATTAGAAACACCTTTATTTTCACCTTTTTGTTTAATGCATAATGCCTTCTGCTTGATTTTTTTTTTTTTTACTTCCTTTAGACTTTATACTTTTTTCACCTATAAATGAGGGATTGGGACATAAACTTTACAGCAAAAAACACACCAGATTAAAAAGGAAATAAGAAATGAGAAAATATAATTGGTATAAAAGTTGTCTAAATTAAATTTCATACTATTTTTCTTTAAATAATGAATTATTCAGTATTTTGGTGTTAATAATTAAACAGAACCCAAAGTAAGATATCAGCAGGACGTATGTAGGATGGGTGGTAGTTCAAGTTTGATCTAAAAGGGTTGCCTTTGTATTGAAGTTGGGTGGAAGCTTTGATCTATTTATAATGAGTATTCTAAGGGTTTACTAATTATTTTAAACCTGAAGAGAATCTCATAGTCCATTTTTTTTCAGTTGGAAAGGAACCAAAAATAAGCCCTGCTGGAATATAAAGGCAGAAAGTCGTAAAGTTCAGGCATGTTTTTTAAAGTTAAAGCACGACCGCCTACTGGCTATAATTTCAGTTAAGTTTAGGGGAAAAGATGTATTTTCTCTCTCCTTTTTCATTCTGTAGCTTAAGGAAAATGTCTGAGGTAGTTCTAACTTTTGACTAGTGATATGACATCCTTTATTTATTACATCCATTTAAAAAGTTTGTAACCATAAAGTTGAAGTGCTAATTTATTTATTTATTTCGGAATTTCACCTAGATAAAACATCAATTTCAGTTACCTACTATATTTAATCTTTTAACAAACTAAATTAACTAACATACTTGTTTATGAGAAATTGTGGGATTGCAATTACTTTTTGAAGGGCTATTGTATATAACATGTTCACAACTGCACAGATACAGATTGAAAAACAAATCTGAATTTACTGCTTATAACATTGCTCCTGATTTCAGAGGTTTTTTTTTTGGAAATCAGATACTTGTGCCTGAATGTTTAATCCCATCTGTAAAGGCAGAATACTTATTCCACTTTGTTATAGTTTATTTCTACAATGGCTGTGTAATTTCTCAATGGCCAAACTTTCTTTAAGGTCTGCAGATACACAGAACACAACGTCATTTTCTAGAATGATCATTATGAAGCAGCAGTGAAAGTAATCAGGTGGACATTCGAGACTCCTCTAGCTTCATGTCTACAAACACTACAGCCTGTAAGATGCATAGCTGTAACAGCTGTCAATTTCCATTGTCTTTGAGGGTTCATATATACATATTCCTCAAAACACTGGCAACCAGGCTAGGGAGGTGATATAAATTGGCATCACAACAAGCAGAAATCCATTTAAAACAGTTCTGTAGATTCTGGCTTTGAATCAGTCGTTTCAAAATCTGGAATACTACATGAAGTTTATTTATTTTTTTTTTCTCATTATGTGGAAAGTATATTTTCTTACACAGACATTATTTTAACTTACTTGGTGATGAGGATGAATGCTTTCTCTTGCTGAAAATGCATACTGTTATAACAAACACTGAATCATTGTTCCTGAACTGAACGTAAAATGGTGTGCTTAACTATGGTAATAAGTGCTATTTACATCATGTGAGAAATATTTTTTCCATTTGCTTGGAAATTTTCCATTTTTCTAGGTGTGCTGCTTAGTCTAACAAATCCATAATACATACAGAATACTTTTTTTTTCCCTCTTGAATCAGTATTCGGGATTAAAGATGAACCTATTTTCATGGTTCAAATCATTTTCATTAGTAGAAAGGAAAAACATGCCCAATAAGCCTGGTACTGCGAAGAATTATTTAAAATAGTTCTGAGGAGCAGTTTTTGCTTTTTCAATTATGCAGAATGCTCATCAAGTTTTTGTCTTTGATAATCTTTGATAATCTTTGGCTGATGTTAAAAAAACGGACACAGGCTTTTTGACCTGACACAAATGTGATTCCTGTGAAGATTTTTTATACCTTTACCCTGGCACAAGATTAAAGAAATGGAAGTACTGCATCCCACAAGTCAAGCTCATATTTATACCTGTATTTTATCCTTGCAATTAAATTTTTATAGAATTGTAGAATAATTCACATTGGAAGGAACCTTGGGAGTCTCGAGACCAATCTCCTCTTGCTGAGATATGTCAGGACTGAATTCAGAACTGGTTGCTTCAGGCTTTGGTCAGTCAGGCCTTGAAAACATCCACAGAGAGATTCCACATCCTCCCTGGGCAACCTGTTCCAAAGCTTAATTATCCTGAGTGATTTTTTTTTTTTTTTTTTCCCTCCTAACCAACTAGCCAAAACCTTCCCTGTTTCAGTTTATGACTGCCTCTTGTTCTCCTACTTTGTACCTCAGTAAAGGGCCTGGCTCCATCCTGGGATCACACATGTCCTGTGTGTCCTTTTTGCACCCCAGCTCAACCATGGATTCCCTGTGAAACCAAGCAGGTCTCCTGGTACGTCTGCTCCTTTTCTTGCGTTATCAGAATGGAGTCCCTGCCTAAGCTGAGTGGCATTCTGAAGTCCAGGGTGCTCTGCTGCTTGTCTTCCTTTGTCACCTTGGCATCTTGACTGAATATTGCTTTTCCTTGGTCACTGCAGAAAAGGTTGCCACTGATTATCACATCCCTGGTTAGTTCGTTTGTGACTAGCAGACCCAGCAGTGGGAGTGGTAATTCTGTCCCACCATCTCTGGTTCTGTCAGGTTGGGGTCCAGAAGGACAAACAATTTTTAAATTATTTCCTCATGGACTAACCGCAGAGCTCAATTATACATCCAGCTTTCCAAAGAGAACCCACATATTTCATGAACCTAGTTCTAAGCAGTTCAGTTGTCCACATTGTAGGAAAAAAAAAGAAAAAAAAAAAAAGGTCTTTCTGCAGTGAGTTTTTTTTTTAATCACCATTACTGAAGTAGTTCATGAGATGCTATTTAAAAAAAAAAAAAAAAAAAGTCAGTGGCCTTACTTTAGAAGGAAAAAAAGGGGTTTTCAGAGAAACTGACAGTATCATCATGCAAACTAATATGCTGAAATTATTTTTAGAAACTGAATAACCATGTTTATCATTAGTTTTTTTATCTATAACTAGACTGCTAAACTGCTATATAACTCATCTAATAGTACATGGTAATCTGTCTGTTCATTAACATACTTGTAGAACTAGACACATGTTTGCCAAACACAAAGAGGTATACTATTTTCTGCTAATTAATTACCGGTTGACCATATAAGACTTTGTCACTGGGACCTACCTGGAATGGATAATGAGACAGCTTGTTATAGATTCAAATGAATCTAGATCTAAGTGGAAAGTACATAAACCAAGAATATTAGAGTTAGACCTATCTGATCACTTAATTAGCTGTACCAAGGAAAAAGTTTATAGCTGAAAAGATCTTTAAGTGTTCATTCACAGGATTTTACTTCCCAGGTGCTGTATTTCAAAGCCACGTAACACACAGATAGGGTTCATGCAAGCTCTAGTTAGTAATATGAGATTTTTCAATGTAGTCTACTACGATAAGTGGAGTTTATTGGTGTCATCAAATGCAGCACTCAGGGGATAATACTTGCAGTGCTATAATATTAGAGATGGCTTATGCCACAGTAAGACCAGGAATACTGCAACAGTGAATCTCTCACACACCACACCAAAATTAACATTGACTCCAATAGAACTAGAGCAATGGGAGTCTTGCCCAAATCAATGGAACATCAATACAAATCAAAATACAGGGCTGTACTGTTCTTTAAAATTAATTATATCTCTATGCCATTGACTTTACTGGGATTACACTGGGGTAGGCTTTAGTTTGTTGTATTTAAAATACTTTTATTCAAAAATCAGGTAAGAAATTGGGGGAAGGGGGGCCTACTTTTCTCTTATGGAAAAAAAAACAAAACATTTTTTCTTTCACTTTTCCCATCCTTTCTGTTTTACTAACGTTGGTGCAAAAGGAGATCTATAAAGCTTATAGCTTCCTGTCTGTATAACGTGCAACTAGAAACCATACGTGATAAACCACAGTGCTGAGAAGTCATAGTGTATTGAGCAAAACGCATATTTAATTGTAAGTTATTCTGATTAATTTTACAACTTACTGGTGAATTCAGACATGCTATACTAATCCATTAGCTAAGGAATATACAATAAAAGGGTTTTTCTTCTCTCTATTTTGCCGACATAGTTGACATGCAAAGAGGGACACATGGCTTACAGCTTGTACACATTTTCCTTGGGTTGTGGTACTTTGCATCTGAACAACAATTAAATATGTAGTATATAGAAGATAACAGTAACTAGGATATATGCAAAAGCCTTATTAAAAAAATACTAAGCTGTTCTCAGTGTTTGACTTCAATATTTTAAGCAAAATCTTTTTCCTGTTATGTTATATTCTAGTACAACAGCCATTTTATGTAGTAACATATGAAAAATACTTCACTGTTTATAGCTCATGTTAGTATAAGAGCACATTAATTCACATTCAAGGGAAATCACACTTTTTCTGCCATGGATTAAATATACACTATATATAGTTGCAATACATTGAACAAGCACAGGAATATTCTGTTTATAAGAAGAAAAGTTTTAAGAACATTCAAAAGCAGAAATTTCAAAAAGAACTAAGGTCTATTTTTTTATTTACTGAGGTGTATTCATTATTTAACATAAAAATAAATTTATGTGTAACAACAAAATGAAAAAAAAAGAAATGTTTACATACCAGTGACAACTGAAAGTATAAGCAACGTATACAAATAGCCTTTAAAAAATAGGCTTTTTTTCACTCAGTATTTACTACTTAAACTCCCCGAAGACTACCATAATTAGTTTTCTGCCTTACAAGTAATTATGAGCACCTGTAATTTAAAAAATATATATATATATATTTGTGTCTGAGATACAATCCCTTGGGTATTTTTCTTTTAGAACCTTCCTCATTTGCTCTTCAAAGTTTTTTCCACTAACTTCTACTCTTGGGATACTTTAAATGGAAGAAAATGTTACCCTTCAATTACTTTCAATACCAGATGAGGCCTGAAGCAATACTGAGAATGTTTTTCCTCCCCATGTCATAGGTTCGGGATAGCTGAATATTGCCTGATAAGACAGGGAGATAAGCGAGGTCTATATAGGGTATAGTCAGACCAAGAGTAGCCTTGAAATAGTTTTACATGGTTAGCATTTAAGTCCTCTGAAAATGTCATAGCGGAGAGCAACAACGTATGGGTCCCTATTAATTGCTCTATGCTATTCACTTCATGATGGCCACATCGTTTAAAATAATTACAAAGCAAGCAAAAATCTCCCTTGCTGTGAACCCTTGTAGCAAGGGATGTCTAACTGATGCCTCGCTGTCTACTGCGGGAACAGGATGGTGGTTCCTTTCGAAACTCAGTCTTAATAGAGATGTGAATTTTCCAAGTAACTGGATTTTAAGAAAGATACTTGTAAAGGGATGGTAAGCCAACACTAAATATTTTCTCACTGTTCTGTTGCATCCTTTCTCAAAATAGACTTTTTGGGAATTAATGCAAAACCACAAATCAGAGCACACTTCTGACATTGAAAAACCTGGCCTTATGTTTCTCTATTCTTCTTTCTCCTTGGAAGTGTAGCAGGTCAAACTCTAATGAAATAATTCTTCCATACCTGAACACTGGCATTAGCTTGAGGCCAAAAGATTTCCTCAGTAAGAATTATTTAATATTAATCTTGCTTACTGGCAGAAACAGCCAGGATAAGGGATAAAGTCCACAAAGAATTGCCCATTAATTTGACAAACCTACAGTGCTGACTATCCTTGAAAACGTGACTCAGTTTCTGTTTTTCACAGTGTATTGATCTTAAAATGATCTTAGTATTCATTTCAGTACAGTAGACGAATAGTAGATAAAAATTAAATTTTCTGTTTTCTTAAGATATCTTGCAATTTCTGTTCAATGTATCACCAGTACAATCTGATGGAACTACTTTATGTAAGCAAATTCTCAGTGACAGTTAAAAATCAGCAAAAGTGGTTTGGTTTAAAAACCACTGTGGTTTAAAGGTTGTCAGATACAGTACATACCCATAAATTCACATGAGGGTCAGTAAGTGTCCTTAGAGTATAGAGATGTGCAGCCTTAAGATTTTAAAGCTACAAGTAACATACACAGTACAGGACCTGTCAAGTCTTCTCAAGTCCTAGACAAAACGTCCGTCATGAGAAACTTCTCAGCTTGTGCCCATGAAGAATTCAGTCCCTTCCACTTCTGTATCCTACTTTTGTAGGAAGAAATGCCAATTGCACAAGCTGCCCCAGTCTTTGGTCTGGCTGACTGAGAGACCAGGAGTCAACAACTGTTTTACAGATAAATAAAAGCCATCTGGTTCTCATTTTTGTTTTCATCCCTCCTTTAATCCCTAATAAAGACAAAGTAGATGCTCTATTTCTGGAAGACAAAAACATCCATCCACTGTTTTTGAGATATAGCAGTTTCAAAATTTCTCTGCCTTCTGTGGCATATTAATACTAAATTGAGAAAAGGTTAATTAATACCAAATCAAGAAGTACAGTATGCTTCAGAATGCCTTTCCTCTGCCCCATCGTGAAAATACTTTACAAGAGCAGAAACAGTATGAACCTATTTATATCAGCCCTACACTTGCCTTAGAAATTACCTATTGAAGAAGGTCTTTTTAAGGACTTGTGTTCATTCCCTTTAAGACCCCTTAATTTGCCAGAGATTCAGCTCCACCTGGTAACATTTGACCTGGTTAAAGACTGCATTCAAAGGGGAACTAATCTAGATTCCTCAGCAAGAATATAAAAGAAAGCAATCACAGTCTTTTCAAAATTTGCAATGGTCGTGGCTGGGTATCTTTACCTTGTGATTGTATTTTCCCTAGAGTCTTTCTCCCAAAGAAGAGGCTGGGATGCTATTGTAATGTCAAATCTGACTCACTGTTACAGTTACTATTAAAAGTTAGCAGCTGTAATTAGTGGAGAATTTTGAAGCTGCAGTGTTGTATTGTCAGTTGTAACAGCTTTTAATTATCTTATTTTTTTTTCTTTAAAGTGATCAGCTTTGCAGAAGTTGAATGTGCTTTTATCATTTTTTACTCTGGAAATGAGCTGACACATTTAATATAATTTAGATAGAAATACTGTTACTGCAGAAAACAATTGGAATCTGTTAACTTTTTAAAGGATTTTGAACACAGGAGACAGCCATAGTGCTTAGAGGGATTTTGCCATCATCCAATTAAAATAGTCCTCCATTCTCTCTAATACCATTCTATCTGGTCTTAAAATGCATAAGACTAATTACATTAGTGCACAGAGGCTTGCATGGCTAATACTATTGGCCATTTCCTCAAATAGAAGAATTAGAAGTGATTAACCACTTTCCAAATAACACTAGTTTTCTACTGCAGGTCAGATTTGATACATAGATATGCTGGCATTTCTGTGCTTCTCTTGCAGCAGTGCATGGTATTCGAGCTTTGAACAGATGCCACTGTTGAAAATACAACTGCCTACTGCATTGTCCCTCCAGCCTGCTTTAGCTCATCAGAAAACCAAAATCTTTTGTTGTTATTCCTAATCTGGTTTTATGCTGAGGATAGAAAGAATAAGGACTGAGCCTTATAGATTAGCCTTATAATAGGACGAGGCTTGTTATGCATGACTTGACTCTCCTGAAGTCCCTTCCCTCCCTATCAGAAAAATAAGTTTGAGATTTCCAGGGAAGGACCCTGGTTCTTAAAGATCTGAAGGAATACACGTGGTACAGGAGATACTTGTGAAAAAGAGTCTGGTTTAGCAGACTATTCAGTGGCATGCAGCTAAAGAAACGCTGTGTAGTATTGTCATTTTTGGCAGGCAGCATCCTTGTCAATATGCATGAGCACTCAGAAGAATGAGAGAACCTGTCACCCAAGGGATATTACACACTGATGACAACAACCAGTCACAGGTCCTCCACTCCAGACATGTGTGCGTGGATTAAGCAAGTTTCTTAACAGTCATCACTCTTGAAGGAAAACTGCTATAATAGTGCTGCCATTCCTGCAGCCAGTATTGACAATTTCACTTCTTGGATTCAGCTTCATCATTGATTCCTCAAGACTGAGAAAAGTAAAATTTCTGTCAGCTTCTGAAAGCCCAGCAAAACTGAGAATTAATACTTATATCATTATATTGTCTGCTGTAGCCCCATTAGAGACCAATTTAGCCCATGATTCTTAGTTCTGGGAATGTTCTCTCACCACAGCATGATGGTAGTGGAGGAGTTTAACATTCATTCATATACAACGAAAAATCTATAATGGGACAGATTCTTGGTCATGTCATGATCTGGTTCATTTACTCTCTTTTTAATTATCACAGGTGTTAGTGGCTCTATCACCCAGTCCCCAGATTTGGAGAGGCACAGAATAAATAGTAGTTCTTTTTTATTTTTTTATTTTTTTATTTTTTTTAGTTTAATTTCTGTTCTTAATGTTTGAGTACTGATATTGTGGATCAAATCACAAAAGCAGAAGTTTCGCATCAAGCAGGTATGGATGTGTTTCCTTCACCCTTCTAACACTGGTTACTGTATATCAAGAGAATGAAAATAAGACTACTATTTCAGAAAGGATAAATTATTTTTTACTGTGGAACTTTAAAATCTCACAAAATGCTAAAGGGGAATTTGATTGTATTAAATGAAAGTTTTAGATAGGTCATGAACACTTAAAATTTGGCAAATGGGAGATTTAACTTACCGCAAAGTAGTCTTTTCTTTCAAATGTAATCAGAATTTACTTTCTGTTCTAGGCTGGAAAAAGCATTATGGGTATAACACCTCAGAGTGATTTTTTTTTTTTTTTTTTTGCTAGAAGTGAAATTAAATTAAAAAAAAAAAGTGAAAAGTGAAATAGATTTTTTATCTAGAGCTTAGGGATATGGTTTAGTGGGGGACTTGTTAGCATTAGGTCAGAGGTTGGACTCGATCTTGGAGGTCTCTTCCAACCTAGACTATTCTGTAATTCTGTGAAGTGCCCATCATCAGTAGTAGATACAGCACAGTCTACATGGATAGAGCTGCACAGCTATATGGTCACAGTCACCTACAGAAGAAGTCTTTGGGAAAGAGAAGTCTTTTTTAAAATAGTCTCTTGAGCTAGATTTATAAATAGAGGTCATGTTCCCTTAAATTTTGGTTCAACATTCAAAAGAACTTTGTTTCACGGAATGCTTTTCATTATTTCTTCTTCACGTGAACCATGTATATATAAATGCACAAACATATGTCCTAACTTTACAAAACGAAGCAGAAAGATAAGATTCAGGGTATTGTACTTTTCAGAATAAACAGGTTTTAGAAATAGTATTTGACTTGAACTTCAAGAGCACAGGCTGAGATATCCAGCACTGGATACACATTTCCCAGTGCTGTGGGAACCTACATCCCACTGGAGCTTAGGAGGACTAAAGCATTGGTTCTGCCTAAACCATTTGTGATTTCACTTACTTTCACTGAGACGTATCCAATTAGAATATTTGAAAATCAGTTTATAGAATTTGATTAATAAAATATTTTCAGTATCTTCTAATAACTTGGAACATAGTCTTACCACAAATATCACTATTTCAGGGAAAGCGTAGAAGGTAATTTATAACTGAGTATAGAAACAAAGTCTTTTTTTATGTTGAGGGACTATTGTCTGCTTCTTGAGATTATTAAATTTTCACTCCAGTGAGTGTACAGGAAAGCAGTATATCACCAAGATGAAATGGAAAGCTTAATAGGCACTGTATCTCTTGATGTTTACAGAAACCTTGCCAACTATCTTAAAAGAAGCTGAACTGGACTCTAAAATACTGACACAAATGAAATTAGGAGGAAATTCCCCTTGCAATGGTAATACCAGATGTGTCATTCACACTATTAAAATCCTACATTGTTCTTCAGTCTATTAGATGAGAAATTACATGTCCAAGAATAATAAAAAATCTCAGTTGCAGGAAAAGATTGGCATTTATTTTTTCAGCAACAAGTTGAAATTGTACAAGTGGCTTCATTACTCACAAAATTAGTTTTTAAAGAAAAGAAGTTCTTTCATCACAAGAAAAAGGTGTGTGTCTATTTAATATCCAAATATTTTACAGGAAACTGTCAAAATCCCACTTTATAGGAAAAAAAGTACTTAATTCTCTTATTTTTGCAGGAATGTAACAAAGTAAAACGATTTTGATAGCCAGTCAACCCAGCGTAGTGTTAATTCTTGCAAAACTTCTAAGATCGTTATAGAGTACTTGTTACTGTTAGGCACTAGGTGGCCTGCTTGCTAAAACATAACAATGAAGACTTACACGACAATTTGCAAAATCACTGGGTGAAAATAAATAAATAAATAAATAAAGCATCTTTCATTTTTAATAGAGGATGATACATTTGAGCTATCACATGCAAAGTCATGTGTGCATATATAGGAAATCTAAAGATAGTACAACCTACTTAAATCCAACTTAGCGCACAATTATTTTGCTCTTTTTTTGCAGAGAATTACTATTTAGTTCTCTGAACATTTGCTTAAGGAAGACCAGGAACTCATTCATACTTCTAGTGAAAACATTCTTCTCTTACTCTGCAATGTCTTATCAGTGCTGGTGTTGTTGAGATATCCGCCTATATGTGACATTTTCCTTCCCACTACTATAAAAGATCAGAAGTGCCCACAGACAGAGGATACTAATCATAAGCTACTAATCATAAGCTCTTAGTTCTCTTGAGCAAAGTTAAAAACTAGCAAATAAAAGGTAGTTTTAGAACATTTGTTTTAGAAACCTACTTGGGTTACTGAATTATGCTCAGAAACATGAAGAGGGTTAGTATTACTTAATGCTTCTAAGGAATAAATGTAAAAACGAACATTTTAGGAATTAGTTGCTCACATACACTCAATCCAATCTCAGCAGTCTACAAACAAACAACATTTTTTTTTTTTCTTTTAAAATAACTGAAGGCTAAAAGTGATCTGTACTCCTCAAGTCTTGCAACCTGAGCCCTGTGCTGGGACAAAACATGATAAACTCTTCATCATTTTCAGTAATTTTAAAATTTTCCATTGTTCATTGGTGACTGTCATTAGTGGAGATAAATACTGACTTGAGGTGGTGTTCAGCTTAAGCTTTCAGACATTTCCTTTTCTTTAAATAAAACAACAAATTGTATAATTTGCATTATTTTAAATTTTGTGATATAATTTTTTGATAGCGAGTCTTCTTTAAAAATGGTTGTACTGTTCAACTGTATCGTTAAATACTTAACTACAGGTTTATTTCAGTACGATAATTCACCTTCTTAATTTCAGGTCAAATGCAAGATTAATGAGATGGCTGAATTTCTAATGATTGTTTTATCTATCTCTGATAGAATTCTAAAATATTAGCAGTCAAGGAGAGTGCAAAGCTTTTACTGTTCTCCAGAGACCATGTGAAAAGCATACATCTGAACATAATCTGCATTCCAGACAACACTATTTTGGTCATGAGCTCAGAAATTCATCTTGCAGATATTTTTTAACTGGATTCCCCTAATGTCTCTGTGTTAAAACTAATAAATGAACAAACAACAGAGGACCCCACTGCACCAATGTCTAATTGTATAAGAAAGGATGCTGTGTGACTAGCATAATTACTTGTTTCCTTTTTCTCGTTAAATCTTCCTGAAATCATATGAATTTAGAAAATGGATTCTGATAACTGAATATATTTTTTCCAGGAACAAACAAACAAACAAACATATATATCTCAAGCTCATCTTTGTGTGTTTTATTCTGAGTAAGAGTAGAATACATCAGCAAATACGTGGCAGAATACTCTTGTCACAGTAAGTTCCATGAAGATGTCTCATTTTTTCTGCTACAAGAAAACATTGCATGATGATAGAAAAGGAGCTACAAATATTTGTATTTTTGTGATTTGATCAAATAGTGTATGCCTTCACATTCCAGACAAGCCTGAACATAAACCTCTTGAACTGATTTAAAAAAAATCAGACTTGTCAGTATCCCTCAGATACAGAGAATTATTCTCCATTTGAAACAAAGCAGCATCCATCCACACTGTGCACTAAGGAATAATATACCTCCTCAAACTCTGTCAGAAAAAGAAAAAAAGTGATATGTGGCATACAATCAAAAAAAGCAAAACAAAACAACAGCAAAAAGTCACTAATGCTGGTATTGGCAGTAGTCAACAAATAGATGATATGCATGCTTCTGCTGATGCATAGAGACACATCACTGTGAGACATTATATTGCCTCTAGGAAATCATCGTATCTAGATATGAGAAAATAGGTGTCATGTACCAAGTCTCATAAAATACAGTGGAATTGTATTAGACAAATAGGCCTGCAAAACCCATAGAGACATAAGACATTATATCTCTTTTTAATAGTGTCAAGTTTGAAAAAGTTCAAAATCTCTCATAATACTTTACAATATGTATGGGACTACTATCATTAAGTTCCAGTAAATTACTCCAGTAATCTTTTTAAGCCATCTAATATTTCGTTCCTAATAATTACTATTAATAATTATTAATAGAAATTGTGGCTACTTTTCAATACCATAATGCTTTAATACATCCAGACCCTATAGCAGAATGGAACAAATGTCTTTCGAAAATTTGCTCTAGAGCTTAATACATACCACAGATGATGTAACATTGGAATTTTGACAGGTTTTTTGTAACAGAACAGCAAGTTTTCTTTACTACACATTCTGGGTTTGAATTTTTTAAGTTCTGAGCGCATGTAATTTTACTGGAAATCACTAGGAGTTCTAACTGATAGTTACATAAACACCACCAGAGGTTAAAGATTTGAAATATTATTTATTCACTTAATCACAAATCAATATTTCTAATTCTTACACCGGTAATTGATGGAGCAGTTAATCTTATCACTGCTGTTCTTATACCTCATCAAGCAACATATAATTATGTCCTTATGTCATTTGCGTTCATCTTGCTTAAGTCATTCAAAACAACTTTTGTGTATAAAGAAAAACATCCATTTTCTCAGTAGGTCTTAGATTTGGAGGCATAATTAGCTGATGAAAAGGAATACTCTTATCTAGTATTTTCATTACATTTCTGTTACAACACTACTACAAACATCTAATCTCCAGAATTAACTGAAAAGCCTTTGGTCATTTCTAGTTGACTGAAACAGGCAGTATTATCATAATGGGAAGCATGAAAACTTACAAATGATACAGTATTTAATACAATCCCACGTTATTCAAAGATTCTCTGTGTTGTGATTACTTCAGCTAGTAGCTGGTGTGTGGTTTTTCATATTTTTTTTGTGCTCTTTTCCTATCTTTTTATTTTTTTATTTTTTTGCTTTTAAATAATAAGCTGTTTTCAACGGGGAAGTCGCTCCATTTATATGCAAAATTAGCTTTTTCACTTGGGCTTGTGGAGTACTGGCATGACTTTTATACAAAATATGGGAAGACTACAACTCTCTTTTAAACCTTAATAGTTGTTCACACTATTCCTTTAAGTCTTTCCTCATTTAATTCCTATTTTCAAGAACCAATATTCCATTTACTTCATGTTCTGTGCAGTGCACCAGTAATGATAAAACGCATCATGGGTCCATAATATTCTCTCAGAAAATGCGCTTCAATATAATTTTTAAAAGCTTTTTCAACATCAGTGATGTATAGGACTCTCTGATATACCAGTGTATGTTGTTCTCATTATTAATATAGTGGTGTCCTCTTTTTCTCATTAAAAACCTTAAAAGAAGACATTCATCCTTGCACTATATCAGAAGAATATATAAGGAGGCATGACAAATATGACCCCAAACCTGCCTGTTACAGATTACAACCCTTAGTCTATGCCACATCACTTGTGTCTGGACATTATATGGTTCTATGATCATTGACAGTAGGCTGACCACACTTATTCAATGGATATGTGTATTTCAAGCCAGAAATATTTTGTAAATCTTCTGAATCCCCTTTTATTTAATTGTAATTGTTGACAAGTTTCATTGAGGAGGTAGTGAAGAAATGCAAAAAGCACGTTTTCCATTATTTAAATATGAATTCATAGGGAGGAGTCATAGTATCTTCAAAAAAATTGTGGATTCCTGTAAAACTTTAAAAATCATTTTTTCTGAGATTCTGTTAAGCATCTATTTTACCACAATAGGCTATAGTCAAGAGTATAGCTCATTTTGATATGGCCTGATATTTGTAGTAGAATCTAAAATGAAGTTTTCAGTGTTGACACATAAGATTCTACGTAAATACTGAATAAAGTTCTGTTGTTGAGATATGTAGGCTCTCTCACGTTACTCTCGAGATAGGGCATTGAATTTCCAAAGCAAAATGGAAATTGAAAATATGGCAAGTTGTGTAGACCCTGCAGAAGATGCATCTGATTTCAGTAGGCTTTGAATCAATTTAATAGGAAATTGTTTCCCAGATCCTCCACTTTTAATAAGACATTTACTATACAGGTAAAACAAAATTTGAAGTAGAGAATTGGGTCCTGCACATCAATTATCTAGAATATATTTAATAGTATTTTTATGAATCTGTTCTATCCAATTTCTACTTTTTTTTTTTTTTTTTTTTTTTTTTTGTACAAATAGTCCAACTGAATGTTGGTGTACGTTTTCTTCCAAGTCTAAAGAGCTATGCTCCATAATTTCCACTGGATAATTTATCCAGGTTTCAATCCCCTTTCCAGAATCACTTTAGTGTAGTGCTCCTGGCACAGAACTTCAGTGATTTGAGAAGCAATCCATGTGTTTGCAATCTCTACAACAGTTTGGGGATCTGTCAGGATGAGAGAAGCTATGCACTAGAAAGTATTTTAGCAGAACAGTTAGAGGATTGCAGTGGTGGTAGGGTTTTTTGGGGGTTGGTTGGCTGAGGGGGGAGGAGTGTGCTTCCTTTTTTTTTTTCCTGCTTGAATAGCAGAGAAAAATATGTTACATTTTTATCTATACAAACTATAGAATTAAATGGCTTATTATACATATCAATAAAGCAGGACACTTTTTAATCATTAGAGAGAAAATTCTAAAATATTTAGACTAATTCTCCCGATAAATGTTGGCATCTTTACTAGTCGTGCATATGCTGGTATTGTCACTAAAAGCTCAGTCCTATACCATTAGTATATAAAGCATTAAATTTTGTTGCAATTCATACATAATTTCCTATTTATCGTCTGTTTAAAAGTTACATCAGACAATGTAAAATAACTGAATTTGAGGAAATCACAGTATATAGTAACCATTGCTGTAAAAATTGATTACTTGCATGGTAGCAATGTATTGAAATGATGGTCACTTTATGCTACAGAGGTATAGCAAGGAGAGATTCCTACTTAACATTGGAAGAACAATTAAAGACAGTTGGGTCACAAGGAAATAATTGAATGGTATTACTTAATATGAGTGATAGCAGAGCATGAGAGGTAAATGCATGTTGTAAGATATGAATTTTTAGGCTTGATTTTAAGACAATTAACTAACAATCTTGGATAAAATTTATGCTATTTGTGTCCCACTTAGTAAATCATGAGAAATCTTATTTCAAACAGGTTTCCTTTTTCTTTTATATACTTTTCTTTTCTGTAGTTAGTAGAGGAAAAAGGGTGGTTCATTTTTCCTCGTAGACTTTTCTAAAACCACATGGCACTGCAGCTGTTACTGCTAACACCTTCAGTGTATACAGCACCTTTCATTTTGGAAGATCCCTGAAGTGCTTTACAGCACTAAATACGATGATTATTTCTCATACCACTGAAAGTCTGTACCAAAAGTGTTGCACTGAGGTTGCTTAAGGAAAGGGAGCACAGAGTAATTTATCCAACTGAACCTATGAAACACAGGCATTTATGTAGGCCGACAGCCTACGATAGCCTGGGCCAGAAAGTGCAGAGGGCAATACTCTTTATAAGTGCTTATTCACTTAAAAATTTACAAAAGCTATAGCCATTGCCCTAGCTTTCTTTCAACATATTGAATGAAAAAGATGATGCTCTCCCTCCACGTGGGAGAGGTCCCACAGTGTTTTATGGTAGTCATAAGTGCTACTCACATACCTTGTCCCATGCTTCGCACTGGGTGGTGGTGGGGAACCCCAAGCTGAAGATGGCAGCAGGAGAACTGCAGAAGGGAGATGGTGGTGTGAAGGCAGCTGAAGGAGGAGGCTCCAGCTGTTGGCAGGCTGGTGGTGTCCCCAGGAACCTTCCAGGAGGAGGTGGTGGCTATCACATCACTATCCTGCCTTCAGACCTGGTGAGGGGGAAGTGTCGGCTGTGATACTGCCCCAGCCTCCACACAATTTATGCCAAAAGGCGTTCCACAGCTAGAGGTGCTGCCTCTGTCTTGGCACCCAGGTGAGGAAAAAGGATGGGTTTTCCTAATAGAGGCTGGTGGGCTGTGGAGGGACTGGTAAGCCCTGAAGCCAGCTGAGCTCAGGTGCGCCTCTCAGGAAGGAAGAAACTGGCCTGCTAGGACAGTTAGTGGAGAGATGTCTACTTATTCTCTTTTTTTTTTTTTTTTTTTTTTTTTTTTTTCCCCTCTCCTATAACAGTTGTGTGATTCTGACATTCTAATAAAACTTCTGTTCAGGTGGTTTGGTTCTACCCTTGGAAAAACCCTTGCTGTCTGATGTTATCTTCTCAGAGGAAAATCTTTTTTGTTACATACTGCAATGTTTTATTTGTGTTGTGTATTTAGGTGGGGAAAGTAGCTAAGAATATAATCACTTTCCTAGCTTTGGACTTATATACAACTTAAGAGACTGTTTTTTCCACTGTTGTATGTTGTGTGTGTGTGCATGGCATTCTTACAGCTTCCAGGGTTGTATTTAAATTTATTATTTATAAATATTTATTCTTTTGTATTGCATCCATGTGTTACATGTGACAACTTTGGACAAACAGGCTGTTTATTGGTGAGAATTGTATGCCAAAATATGGAAAACCTCTTTTGTGATATGCTTTATATTTTAAACTCTTGAACGGTACCTTCTAGTTAAAATCTCATTTACATTTAAGCCATCTATTAAAAGGACAAAACAATACCATATGAAAATGGGTAGCTGCATTGCTAGTGAATGAAAAATGTTTAGTTTCTTATCTAAGCGATTCCAAGAGAATCTTAAAATTTTCTCTTTTTTTTCCTGTATTTTGTAAACCTTTGCTTAAAGACAGTGGGTTGAATAAGAAACATTTTGCTGTTGTAAAGCTTTTGCAAGAATAACAGAGTGAATGTGAAATCACCTGTACTGTTTTATTCTTATGCTTATTTTCTTCATTGTCAGTAATATAAGTTCTTTGATTCTTAGCTAGTTATTAATTATAATTGCGAGTAATTAAATACATTATTTAAGGACTGCATAAGTGTATGAAGTTTGTATGTTTGAATGTGTTCATTCACGAGCCTTACAGCATTAGAAATGGAACAGAAGTGCCATTTTTAGACAGACAAAGGGGAAACTGGAATAAACAAATCCTAAAATATGTTTTATAAATGCTTTGTTAGTGTAATCTCCTGGTCCTATGTCATGTGAGCACACTGAGAAAATAATAGAGGTAAAGTTCAGCACCTCCTTTCCTTTCAGGCTTGTAGGAGTACTCTAAGGACCTTTTAAAAAAAAATCTGAGAGTTAACTTCACAGGATGCCTGGACTTTTGGGAGTGTGTTATGCTGAGATAGAGAGAAATTGATGGAAATATGAAAGCCTAAGACTAAAAAGAAGATTTATAGAAAGAATAAGGTTCTGGTACTAATTGAAATTTAATACATGAATCCTTATACCCAGGGGACATTTTTTTTTTTATTATTATTTTTAATTTTTTCACAAACTTGATGCAACTAGTGCAATATTGCAGATACCTGGGCTTAACAAGGATTTCAAAATATAAATATTTTTTCTTTTTATAGTACAAATCTTAATTGAAAGAAAAAAATACTACTTTTTTCTAAAAGTTTTGGGAACAACACGTTCAAAAATGGAACTTTTGAGAAGTTTGTTAATTCAGTTACATCATCTCAATGTTTTGAACTGGGTTGAGGTAAGAAGGGGGCTGATTTCTGCTAGTCTACAATGACAAAATGTCGTTATGCATATGCCTGGGCTTTAGTCAAAATCATATTTACTGGGAGTAGGTAATAGACAATATAGCATTCAGCTGTAAGCAATATTTCCATTTTTATTCAGAAATACTTGAATCATTTCGTAGACACTGTAAAGTGTATTGTTTCTATTCAATAATGAAAGTTATTAACTGGCAGCAAGTCAATAATGCAAAATGCATTATGTATGAAACAGGTGATCTTGACAATCACTGCTTCAAAGGATTTGACACAAGTGACTAAAATCAGATTTACTTTCTCTTTTGAATAAAAATGCATTTGAAGTTGAAATGCACATTTGAAATTGAAACACATCCAATGATCACATGTGTTCATGTAATTTCTTTTGTGATACCACATGCTCTTACCATTAGCTTGTGGATGATATTTCTTTGCTTTAGTAGAGATTTAATTTTCAGATTTGAGGCATGAACAGATTTTCAAAGAATAAAACTAGAGCAAATTTCACTTAATGCAAAAAGGTGTTCATGTGTTGAAAAACAAATAAAAAATAAGAAAATGACATTGCAAATAAAGCAAGTTACTAATAGTATGATTCACATTGTTTTTGAAAGTTTGTCATGCTCTACAATTTCAGATATGTATTCACTAATACTGTTGTGTTAGCTTTGGAGTTGTAGCATTTGGGGTTTAACAAAATTATTTGCTTTTTCAAATGGTTTACAGTGTTTCTGTCAAAACTTATATAGCTGTGCTTATCATCAGGGAGATTTTCACCTTTTTTCCCTCAATATTTCCGTCCTCAACCCTTAGCTTTCTGTGCAGCTCTGTTGCAAATCTGTTTTCAGTACTAATAGCAGGATCTACTGTTTCCTAGAGCTGACAGTATATAAATAAACTTTATGTTGCATATTCTCACAGTTTTCTTAAATAAGTTTCAGGGTATTTTAAATGTATTTGCTGAGTGATTGCTAGATATATTTTCCCAGACATGGATTGTGCCTACCATTTTAGTAAAACAGTTTGACAGGGATTAATTTGGAACAATTAAAAGAAATTACTGTTTATGCCAGATACCAAAGTGATTGAGTTCAGTTTGTCCGTACAGCATAATTACTGCCTGTTGTGTATTGGTGTTTTTGCTCACTGTTTCCAGCATCTAGATACAAATTTTAATAAGCACTCTTCCTATTGGTTATAGATTAGTCTGAGGAATATGTAATTCAGCTTCAGTAAGGAGATAAGAATTTCTTGTTTTACACACCTTGACTGCTTCTTCATGTGGCTGCAGAAATCTGTCTTTTGCATGTTAACTTGTAATTCCTTTAGCTAAAGAGTATTTCTTACCATGGGGGGAGAGGGCAGGGTAGGAGGAAGGAAGCAAAAATAAACCTAAAAATACTCTGTTTCTAAAGCAGTGAAGACTGAATCAGGAGAGCATGGAACGGCAGAAGCAAATTGTTTCATGGTCATTTAATTCTTTTGTTGACTTCAGTGGGTGTTAAGTGGTGTTTTCATCTGGTGATAGGAACTTTCAGTTTCAATTTGTTCATCTCTGGAAAAAAATTCATATTAAAGAAACATCACTGAAGTCAGTACCATCACACTAATAAAAAAAAAGATCTAAGAATAAATCAGTCCTTTGGTGGATTTAGAGTAAAATCATATGAGGGAATGAATTTGAAAGCCTTGAGAGTATAGCAAATTGTCTGTTTCTCTTTGAGGTAGGTCTTTCTCTTTGAATATGATCATGAAGTATATTATGTAGGGAGTGCATTAGGTGGGAAAATACTGATGGCTGCAAAATAATTTCACTTTGAAACAGTTTAGAGTGTGAAAATGAGTTAAGGATGTTTGTTATCATTTGCTTCTTTGGTGTTAAAAAGAAGAGGGAGATTCCTGCCAGGCTATAGCTTTAGAGTGTTTCTTCTTGTCATCAAAAATGGTAAAAAATATCAGTAAAAGCTTTACTTTTATTTTTTTTATTATTTTTAAAGGGAAAAAAAAAAAAAAAAAAGTTAACCACCATCAAAACCAGTCAGTCTGAAGTAAAATATTGTATGTATGATGATGAGGGTAGACATTGCTGTATTCAGCTATGTTAGTGACTTACACCTAAAAACAAAATAAATAAACAAAAAAAACCCACAAACCAAAAAATCTGTGGTACCAGAAAACAGTCATAGCAGTCTAGCAGCTGAGATTTACAGAATACAATTGAAATCTGTATCAACATCAAAGAGGATTCAGCAATTCAGAACCTCTGAAATATAGTACGGAACTGTTTCATTGTCAGTGGGCACTTCAGAGGGAGCTTTTCTGAACTGGAATAGTTACAAATACCTCGGTCTTCAGTTAGATAATATTATAATCATGCTGTCTGAAAAAAGAGTCCATGTCATTGGGATCTTTTGCTTTGAGGAACACTGTTTTAACATAGTGATTTCAATACTCCTGTTTAAGGGGTCAAGGGTTGCTAGCAGCAAATGAAAGGGATATTATATTGAAAAGAAGTGGAGTAATAGCCAAATTGGTCTATGTAATTAAAAAGTTTGAGGATATGAAGATAAGAATGGGAGTAATTTTCAAGGTTTCTTCTCTATTGTGATTTTTCAATATTTAGATACTGTAGCTGTTGTGAACTTCAATGCAATATTCCCAATTTATTTAAACATCCTATGCTTCTTTTTTTTTTTTTCTCAAAACTTGTTGCAGTTAAAAAATATTACCAAATTTTATTTATTCATACTCTAAATCATGCCTGAGCCTAGGTATCAAGAAATAGTGCTCCTTTTACAGTTGGCCTCTTCATTGCATTTGCTACTTCTCTGTGATTTTCTTAAGTAAGAACTTGCAATCCAGTCCCTTATTAAGGGATCAGATTGAGCCTTGTGTATAAAGAACATATTTAGATTCTACCTTCACATCATACTCCATTAGGTCCTTGTAGGTTTTATATTCTTCCTACTTCAGAAGGTAGAAATGATTTGACAACTACAAAAAGAAGGTAATAATGAACAATGATAATATTTGGATTGTCACTAATATTTAGTATATCGGGCAAAAAAGCAGGTGCATTTAAGTGCATAGATGTTCAGATGAAAGAGCAAATTTGTTATTGCTTTTTTCTCCTCCTACCCTCCATTCTGTCCATCTGGTCCATTTGCCTTTCTAGTTCCTAAGTCAGCAGTACAGACACCAATGAATTCTTTTGAAAGCTGGGAAAATGGCTTGGCAAGCTTATTGTTACCTCCTGTTAAACAATTTTGTTTGTTCTTATTTTTTTTTTTTTTATATAAATGTTTTTGAATATTGGGGTTTATGACAGGTGTTTCAGACTTGAGCTACTCTACTTAGTCTTCTGTGTATTTTTTTTTATTTTTTATTTTGCCTCTATGTTTCGGTCATCAAGAAAGGCTTTTTCCACACACTGTACTGTGACTGACCTTCTACTCAGTTCCTTTCCTTTTTCCTTCTTGTATTTTTATCTTGCTTGTCTTTCTCAGTTCATCTTTTTTTCTACCATCTGTTACCATTCACATTCTCTCTTTTGACAATTTCACTTAATGTCCCATTTTCATTGACTGTGTCATCCTTATTTGCAGTTTCTTTAGCCTTTCATTTTCTTCTAGGATTTTAGAATTCTAGAAATGCTCAGATTTCGTAAATGTCTTTCAGAATGATGCTTGGTTGCTAGAGAGTACCTCCTGTTCCTCTCTTCTTTGCATTGCTGTTGCCATAGTATTCCCATCAGTGCTATGACACAAATGACAGACAACTTACAGCTATAACTACATAAATAGGTTGCTTAAAGAACAACATTTTTCCCATGGCATGAGATGTTCATCGTATGTCTGAACAGAAGACTTAAGTAATGTTGCTCCCCCCTGCTCCACCCACTAAAGGGCCACAGGTATCGAATAGTTCTTAAAGGTTCAAAGCTGTTCCTAGAACTGCTTAAAAAGGCAGGTAAAGACTATTTAAAGACAGTTTATTATCCAGAAGTTCAAGAATGATAAGTCATTGCTGGTTGTTTTCTTTATCTTGAGACCAAACAGTTTTCGACTAAACTCCTAACATTGCGTGTTACATGTATATACCATTTAGTTTTTCAGGAAAATCTACAGGGATAACATACATTACAGGAAGTTATGTTAGTACCTCCACTTTGACTAAAACTGGAGTTAGTGGAGTTCTCATCAGTTAATTTTAAATTTAAATTATTTACTGGTACAATCAGGAATTTCAGAATATATTTGGAAAACTTTTTTGATGAACCCTTTAGAATTTTTGACTTGTGTGCTCACCCTGAAATTGATAATTCATAATAGAAATATTAATATAATTGAAATATTATTTGAATAAATTTGAAATATTCTTTCTGAAATAAGATCTTTTTGCAGTTTGAATGCATCATGTGTGCAACTCCTTTAGCAGGTGTGATAATTGTTAGAAATGTGCTGACAAATAAAATGCAAACAGTTAAATATTATTAGTCAACCTAATATATTTATACAATATCACCACAGTTCTTTCATTAAACTCATGCTGCTACCATAGTGTTACTGTTAATGATAATCAGTATCTGCTGATGACTTCCCTATTTACATATTTAAATGGAGTTTAATATTGTAATGGATTTATAAAATAGCTGTTCATAGAACACTGTTTCTTTACTCCTGAATACCTGTTTGATGTTGTATCGTGTTGACCTACTGAAGTACTGCAAGTAAGTCAGTGAATTACTAAAATAGCGCAGGTAATGCAGTACCTATGCCACATAAACTGCATGTGTAGTTCTCACTGCTGTCAGTAATCTTATTCAGGTTAATTGAATTACTCCAGTGAGTAATGCGTTTTTTCATAAGTGAAGACTTGCAGGATTGGATTTTTCTTTCATGTTGGTCCTTATGTATAATCACAAAGCCAGAAAATGCTTTACAGTTAAAATCCCGTTGCTGTGGAAAGATACACCTTGCAGATCTGGTTGGAATGTTCCAGGAAGTTACTCTCACTGAAAAGCAGGTTGCAGAGTTGAAATGGAATAACTACATTAGTGTTCCTAATCTGTCTCACTGTAAAGTCAAATGTTTTAATTTAAATTACCATGGAAGTGATACTGCTGAAAGGCAGTAAGTAAAGGGTGAAGACAATTACTGGCTTCAGTAATTTCTTAAACAACTGTAACTTGGTCCATGGGAGTAAATCACTCTATGCTATGATGGAGAGAATAAAATCAGAAGAGGAATGGGAAAAGTGTTTTTTTTTTTTTTGTTTGTTTGTTTTTTTTACCTGAACAATGTAGGTGTGCTAATACAGCCATATTTGAAAAAGACACTAAGCTGGTAGGATCTGAAATTTCACTAACTAAATAATTATTTAAAAAGAACTCTTGAATGCTTACCTTACAAAAATACTGTTCTAGATTATTTTACATTCTGCAAAGGCAGAATGGTGTAAAGATTAGGCAGAGCAGCATGTTCTACACATGGAGCTATATGGAGTGTTATTCTCTAGAAGTTGTCAGCTGAAGGCATTTATCTGTATGTATCTAAGTCATCCCCTTCCATTTCTGTCTTTCCATAAATTTAAGGTTGTTAACAAACAATCTTGAGATGAGAATATATTGTTATTAAGAAATTGGATTGAAAAGTACAAAATGTTATTTTCTTCAGCCCCGAACAAACCTGTATTTCATTTTAAACATGTTGGTATCTCAAAGTATTTAGTTCATATAGGAGCAGATTTCACCAGATTTACAATTACATAACATTTCGTTCAGTTCAATCTCCAGTAGATACATTACGTACTGTCACACACCAGAAGGGAAATTATTCCTGTGCAGTCTGTCTTTTATTTATTTATTTATTTAAATCAAAGAAAGCAAAAGAAATCCCACTGTCTTGGAAATTGTCCAAGTATTATAGCAAGTACCAAGACAGAGATTATTTACTGGTATGGTGGGCTGTTGGAGAACTGAGACTGATATCGGGTTACCCTTGGTTCTAGGAAAAATCGTTTAGCCTTATTACTACGTTGAAAAGTTCCAGTGTTTGCTGTGCTCCTTCTTTGTTAGAAGTGGTCTACTGTTGTTGTTTTAGCCACCTAATCTGAATTTCAGTGAATTGAATGGTAGTATTTCTGTTTATTTCCAAATCTCAAATTGGATCTTGTCTCCTTAGAGAAAAGGACAGATGTATTACTGTCCCTTTGCTAGAAAGTCTTCCACCAACTGGTGGCAGAAGTTCACTATCTGCATAAGGTTTTCCTGCTAGTTTAAGCTCCTTTACTAAAAATAACAGCAAAGAAATCTGGTGAACAAATACAATGAAATTTTGTCAGTGCAAAACTTGGGGGCAAATTAAGACAAGTATTCTTGGTTTCCCATTTTTAAGCAAGTGGTATAAAAAGATCTTATTCTCAGCAGATGGTTGCTTGCTAACTCCTTCCCTACATTTTTCCTTGGAGACAAGAAATTGAGGATAAAGTTGCAGAGGGTTCAAAAGAAGAGGTTTTCTTAAGGAGAAAAGAGAAATCTAATGGTGGAGATAGAAATAATGATTTATCTTTGTTTTTATTTAGTTGTTCATTAACTTTGATCTAGTTCTAAGATTCCTACCTCAAGTATTTAGGAAGCAAATGGAAGTAGAAATATGTGCAAGAGATTTTATATGTTTTCTTGTTAAAGATTGTTAAGTCAAATCTCATTTTACTAATCAGGTTTTCAATCAGTTCAGTTTATTTGTTGTAGAAAGGGTAGTCCTTTCATATCTTCATCATTTGAAAAGCACTATATTCTGTAATTTTTAAAATATTTTCTTTCTTTTTTCCAGCTACTCTTGGTGTTCTACACAAATATTCATTAGTCATTCTGGAAATGGACTTGCTGTCTGGAACCTACCTCTTGGCAGTCTTATTAGCCTGTATTGTATTTCAATCTGGCGCACAGGAGAAGAATTATACAGTGCGGGAAGAACTGCCTGAAAATGTCCTAATTGGCAACTTGCTCAAGGATCTTAACTTAACGCTGGACCCAGATGTCCCCCTTTCCTCACCGTTACAGTTCAAGCTTGTGTATAAGACTGGGGATGTGCCGTTAGTACGAGTGGAGGAGAACACTGGTGAGATATTCACAACTGCCAACCGCATAGACCGAGAGAAGCTGTGCTCTGGCATCTTTAGTGAGAATCGCTGCTTCTATGAGGTGGAGGTTGCTGTTTTGCCTGATGAAGTTTTCAGACTGGTCAAGATCAGATTCCTAATAGAGGATATAAATGACAATGCCCCACTCTTTCCATCGACAGTTATTAACATCTCTATACCTGAAAACACAGCAATTAATTCTCGCTATTCTGTTCCATCTGCCGTTGATCCCGACATTGGTGTGAATGGTATTCAACATTATGAACTGCTTAAGGTGGGTTTCTTCCATTCTTCTGTGTTATTGTCTGTCTTTGTGTTACTGCTGACCAACAGATACTGCCAGTTTTAATCAAACCATTAGAAATATGAAGGTGTTTACTGCAGTAGTGGTGCACTGTAGATAACTGTCTAGAAATGTTAACCTGAGAGCATTATAGTGCATCTTATATTAACTTTGTTGAAAGTTGTTTATGTATGCGTATCTGTGTAACAGTGTGAAACATGCACACCTTCATTAACTTTCAACCAGCAAAGTATTTGTACAACTTTGGCTAACAATCTTCTTGAGCCACCAAAAATGTGTTCTGATCACCACCAGTGTGGCAGCCCTGAAAGGAACAGTATGTTGCAGTGGGTTTGTGTCTCCCTCTTGTGTGACTTAGATTTGAGCAGTAGAATTTAACCATAAGATTATGCAATGTGTTTGTTCTCTGTCATAGAGAAGCCATCAAATAGCAAGACAGACTCTTCTGTTCTGGAATAGCTGATCTGTATACCAATGAGTTATGCTAGAATGGAAAGGAATCCAATTATCAAAGTAGTTTTGTAATATTTGGTCAAACATAATGTTTGAGTAGGAGAAACTCCAAGATATGCCTAAATGCAAGGATAAGAGTGCCAGTGGCCTAGTAAGAGCAGATATGTCATATTCTTGCTTTTACCCTTTCTAGCTAATGACAGGAAAACTCTGGAATTAGGAACAAAAACAGAACAACATGTTAGCATGTTACAACAGCTGGGAAAGGTTTGAAAAGGTGTGAGGTTTGAATTTACTTACCTAGAGAGTACAAGGAAGAGATGTATCCTACAATAGTTGTGTTACTATGTGGGAAGCTGAAAATGCCTTTACTTCCCTTGATTTGGAGTAGGAAACTGACGGGTAGTTAGCAACCAGTTACACCCTCATCGCTGATTGCAAGAATACGGAATATACAGGCCATTATATTGCTCGATTGACTTGACAGCAAATATTCACTAATACCAGTACTTACTAGCAATTTAATAAAAATAAAACGCTGCCTTATTTTAGCTCCTTTAAATTGCTTATGGTCTCAAGTAATCTTGGCAGTTCAGAGGCCAAGTAGTGACAGATTCTTTCAGAATACTGCATACTGCTCAATTCTGATGAGCTTTTTAAAAGTAAAATGTTGGTCTGTCCATTCTGTTTGTAGTCTAGAAATTTAAGACTTTTAAAGAATTTACTTTTTTAAGCAGAGACCTCAGTGCTTAAAAGTTTTTAATCTCAGTTACAATGAGAGTAGACAGACCTACACATTATAGATAGATTGCCAAAAGTGTCTGACAGGATGTCGTCTTCTCTATTTGGCATTTTAACTGAAAATCTAGGGAATGGATAACAGTATATTAAATAAATAACAGTAGAAGTAGAAAATGCTAAAAAAAAAAAAAAAAAAAAAAAAGCCAGGGCTACAGACAAAATGTGGCAAAATAATAAAAATAATACACAGTCTACATGGAAAAATGTTACATAATTTATCCAAGGAAAAAATGCTGTTATTGTAGGAAAACAAGAAACAAAAAAATAGCAAAATCATGAGTCCCTGGGATTGAATGAGCAATATTTTAGGTCACCACAATAGCACCTTTGTTTTATGTGTTTGAGTTGTGTGTTTATTCATTTTTGGATTGTGTCAGAAACAGAATGTAAGAGATCAGCAGAAGAATATCACACAAGTGGGAGCTCGTCTAAAATAGAACCTACAGCTCTGTACATCTCTTTACCAAAAATAGTTTAGGGTGCAAGACCTTGTCTAAAGATCAAATGTGACATGAGGTGGTCTGCCAAAGAGAGCGGTGCAAATAACTCTTCCCCCTCCCCCCCCATTTATTTTGGTACTTGAATAATCACAGAATCACATAAAAAATAAAACCAGTTATACATTTATTTATGTTTATTTGCTGAAAAACTGTTTTTTAACAAATAATAAGGGAAGGAAAGGTGATGTGGATGAGCACACACACTGAAAGTTGTGAATTCTTATGCTAGATGTGCTGCAGTGAAAAAAAAAAAAAAAAAGTAAATTCACAGCCCTAAATGAATTAATTGCATTTTTCTCTTGCATGCTTGCTTGTCAGGTAGTTTTTGAGTTACAGATTCACTGTCTTTTTAAGGCAGCAATAGCTTGGAATGTATCTCTGAATCCAAGAAGCAGTTTATGACAGCCAAACACCATTTGGAATAATAACATCACTGTATTATTCCATGTAGGTCCTAGTAGTTTTTATGATGTTAATGCCAAAAATGACCATGTAAGTAGGAGAAAAAAGTGGTAGGATGGAAGGATTCTGGTGAGCAGGCAAGGAACACAGCATATATACAAAGATCCATTCATTGCTGTGGAAGAATAAAGAGAAGAAAGGGGAAAGGAAGAGTAGTGCATGCAAATCCTTTCATGGTTAGCCCTAATACCAGGAGGGGGAATGACAGGCACACAAAAATGATGTCGCTTGCCTTTTCTCCCAAAATGCTGCTTGAACGTTTGTTATTCCATGCTGGTTTTGGGGGTGCACTGTGAAGATACTCATGTCTTTTGGCCTGTGATATATGTTAACCTTTTCCTTCACTTTATAATCAGCATACAGAAAAGTGAGGAAACTGCAGTGCATAAAACAGCAGTGTGAATCTAGCAGGGCTGATGTGACAGTGTTGTGGGGAGCTGGGGAAGCACCCGGTAGCAAGGTGGTGGGCAGGGCCGTGAACCTGGAGGGCCACAGAGAACTGGGAGATGATCAGGTATGCAAGTCACTTCACAGGAGCACACAGGCTCATGCTCTGATATGCATACAACAACAGAGAGAATATGTTGATCTGTACTTTGGAGAAATTAACATCAAATTAACATGTTGTGCAATAAAGAATAAGCTCTTTGGTTATATTTCACTTTTAAAAAAAGTTTAGTTAAAATGTTCTTACAGTCTGTATGGAGCCAGGCCTATTCTTCAGGAAGATAAAGAGATTTTTGCCTTACCTGTTTTTGCAAACTACAAACACATCTGAATAGGTTAGAGATCTTTAGCACATTTTCAGCAGCTCTATTTTGTTTGGAAGAAAATATTTGCATGTTACAGTATTTCCTCACTCTGTTATTTAGTGCTTATGTTACTGCCCCCCTTCCAATTATGGAAAACGGATTTCATGAAATTGTTGTATTCTGTTTCTTTTGCAAAATAGATCATTAGCGAATAATAAGGTATTTTTACTTTGTAACTGACTTTATTTGAATCTTCTGCCTCTTTCTAAAAATCTTTTTAAATAGAAGAAAACAAAGCCAAAGCGTAGCATTATACAAGATCATAATCCTCTGCTGAGGTGCCCAAAGCTGACAACAGACAGGAAAACTTTAAGGGTT
Organism: Nettapus auritus; assembly: GCA_011076525.1. Taxonomy (NCBI): domain Eukaryota; kingdom Metazoa; phylum Chordata; class Aves; order Anseriformes; family Anatidae; genus Nettapus; species Nettapus auritus. Next base: position 4,453,637 of record CM021768.1, read on the forward strand.
CACATGAAAAATGGTAAGCAGTGTTTATTATGAACAAGGCAAGGGAGAGTGAACTTAGTTGGAAATGATTTAAAGATAAAATAAAAAGCATTTAGAACGAGCAATTGCTCTAAGTCTAGATAGGAAGAAAAGATGGCATAACACTTATAGTAGGAGAAGGTGATAGAAGGGGCAGCTAAGACAGGTGGTGACAAAGTTCAGGGAAAGAAATGGCCAGATAAGAAAGCAAGGATTTTGTCTCAGTTGAGTGTAAATTGGGAAGAATATGGAAAAAGAAAGGCATTCATGAAGTGAAATAATATGTTAATACAGGAGGATGAAAGAGCAGAATTTAATTTGAAATCTTACCAGTAGTGACTTCTGATTACGGATGAATCTACAAACATTGCATATTTTTATGAATGCATGGTATGTAATACAATATGTACGTAAATATAGTTTATTCCAGATTTTTTTTTTTTTTTTGTCTGAGACCTCTGTTGCCAATGCTAAGGTGATCCAGTCTTCAGAGGTCTTCCATGATGAGTGGGAAGTGAAGTAGGTTTGTCTTTTGTCTTCTCTATCTTTTCCTGATCATCTGTAGTCTTCTGTGTTCCCCTCTCTGCCCCTCTAACTGGGGCTGTTTCCTCTGACGTTCGTTACCTTGCTTTGGTTTTGAGAGTCCTCCTTGTTGTGTATTGTGCAGGCTGCCCGGCCTGTTTGCAGTCCCTTCTCCATGTTTGGTTCTTTATTCGTGCATCACTTGGCCTCCTCCCATGTGCAGCTAGACAGGTCTACAGGCCTTGGTTCACATCTTCCAGGTCATCACATTGCTGACATACCTAACTAAAATGTTTACACGTTGGGTCTGGTAATGCCACCACAGGGTTAGAGATAGGCGCTGTCATCGATGGTGCTGTTTTATAATGTTTTTGTGTTCAATATAAGCTGATGTTTAGTATAACCCAATTAATACAATTAGAATTTACAAGTGTCACAAGCATCTACTTAGACCATAACGATTTTCATGTGAAGCATTTATTTATTTTCTTAGCTGTTAAAAAGGGGAGCTGTTTCAGAACAGTTTTTGAACAGGATTTCAGCTTGGAGCACTTTAATGGAAAGTCACCTTTGTTTGCCAATTTTAAATTCATATTATCGATTCCTGAATGTTTCTTTTTGACCAGATATTCCACATAAACTACATGGTGCATGGCTGCAGGAATACCCAGGTAGTGGCAGACTAGAGTGAAGGCAGAACCCTGCACTTACAGGAGCAGGGTGTTTTATTCTGAGAGCTAAACTTGTGTTCCATCAGGTTGTTGCTTGCTTTAATCTGTGCCTGCTTGGGGGAAATTAGATTGGTGATACTGCTAAAGTTCCATTACTCCTACCTGCTAAAGTATTATTCTTGTATTTACCTATCATCAGATGTAGCTGGTGGATTCCTTCCAGAATTATATAATAATCTTTTTGTAGCTGTCAGTTCATGCCTCTGGAAACTGACAAAATAGATTCTTACTCAGTCTCACAACACATCAGTCTTTTCTCTGATGAGGAGTTACCTCTTGCTACAGTAAATCATCTCTTGTGATGTCTTTTAGTATAAGCTTTCCCCAGTTTCTGATACAGTTTGTCAATTCCATTACCCATGGAAGATGGCGATCACGAATCTTCATCAGATTTTTAGACTGCTCTTGAAATAAGGTTATTTCTGAGCCTTATTGGAGATTGGGATCAAGTAACTGATGTCACTTGTTGTCTGTGAAAATGGAGAATGGAAGGAGATTAGTTTTATGTAAAACAAAAGCCAGGAGGTTAGTTAAATCAAAATTACAGAGTAGGACTAGATTTGTAGTTAATTCAGAACCAAAAAGTTGGATTTATGAAATCACTATTGAAAATGATACCGTAAACAGTGATACAAATGTGATAGACAAAGAGACTAACAGTGAAGGTGGGCAACAAAACTTCTCTGTGGCTTGTTTGTCTTTTAATGTTATACCAATACCTAGTGGTTGAGAGAAGGGAGGGAATCACAGTTCACGTCCCTGCGAGCACAGTGCACAGCGACACAAGCAGAACCTGTGGATACCTCCCCGCTTTGGGACACCTTAACACAGGCGGTTGGTCACCAGAACTTCTACATTGACCCAAGCATCAGTTGTTCAAATCCTCTGGCTTCTGTCTTTTTTTATGCTTTCATTTCTTTAAATGGAATCTGAAGCAGCAACCCTTACTTTGCTCTCAAACCATGTTTGAATGAGGGAGCACACCACAGCTAATCACTCTGAAATTAATGCAGATGGTTCTTCTATGTAGGCTTCAGCAGCATGAGAGGACAATGGAGGTGTATATTGTCCCTTTAAATAGGTCACAAAAAGCCTTGGGGTGGTTGCTATCTGCCTTCTGTGCAAAAACTGCTAAGACGGAGCTTTTTCCCCATGTAAACGGACCTTTATTACTATTGTCAGGTCTTACTGAAAATCGCTGTTAGAGACTAGTAAGATAAGGTAAGCTCCAACTACATTATTTTGATTTTACCAAAAATCCCTGGTAAATTTGTAGAACCCACTAGTACCGAAGTATTTTGCACTTTCCGATTTATTTATTTATTTTATTAACAACCCTTTCTAGCCATTGTCTAAAGGACTTATGGCCAAATTATAAAAAATGCCTGTTCAAAATCCTAAGAATTTTCATTTCACAGACTTTTTTTATACTCAGAAAATGTTTGATTTAGATAGGAAATTTCTTGATTTCCTGACAAAGCAACTGCAATAACTTTTCATTTTTTCTCTCCTGTCAAAGCTAAATGGTTAGTAATATTTCAAGATTCACTTAAAATAAAAAATCAATTATACACATATGTATATCTCATGTACCAATAGTACTTAAGTATTTGAACTTAAAACTGAAAAATAATGAAAAATAATGATTTTGTTAAAAATTCCATCTTAGTTTTGAAGGTACTTATATACAAGATGAAAACAATATGTGTGATTAAAAAGCTTTTTTTTTTTGCTTTTTTTTTTTTTTTCTCCTTCCCCCTTCAGAATGTAGGTTAGGCTAAGATTATGAGTTTCTGTCCTCATATAGGGGTGGTAGACTTAAGAACGACAGATTTAGCTCTAAGATAGATTTAGGAAATTTTTTGTCCTGTATGTGCACTCCAGCCAAGCTCTAAGGTCACCCTCTTGTGCCTGTAATTTAATAAATACGGAGAGCTGGATGTGTTGTCTTTCTATGGTAACTTTCAGCTATCCTGTAGAAGAGAAAAGTTTGCTAGGACAGACTGTGAATGATGATGACTAATTTTTTTTGTTAAGTCTACAGTGCTGATGGGGAATACGTTAGAGCTGAAACATCTTACTCTTTCTCTGTCACTGCCCAGGGATCAATATATTTGTTTAATATTATAATATGGCTTCATTTTTTTTCACATGGGTAGTTACCACTGTAAGCTACACTGTAATCCAAGATACGCAGACTTTTCCTGTTAGCAGTTTCCTTAAGATATAAAACCTATTTTGAAATAGCGAGACGTATTTTGAGTAGAACAGAATAGAGAGTTTATCCAGCTTTCAGTTTAGGTGAAAATTTTTGAGTGGGTGGATAACAAGACGTGAGCTGATGTAAGCTGTAAAATGAGATGTAGAAACTTGAAGGACACTTATGAGTGCTATGTGGCATCCTAGTGTCTTGAAAAGCTCCCCTGCAAATTTATGAAAGGGACAAATTACTTTCATTTTGATCTTATTTTTTATTGGTAATCATAGGAAAAGTTGGAAGATGGGCTGTGGGAGGAATTTGATTTATAAGAATCTAAGAGTGGTATTCTTATCTCTTAAGTCTGTTGTTATCCTTGAAAATATAGTGAATGTATTTGCCTTTCACCATTTTCCAGTTACTTAACTTCAGGTATGTAAGGAAATTTTATTTAAAAAGAAAAAAAAAGTCTTCCCTTTATTTAGCTTCCTTACCTCAAAGCCTTTTAACTTCAATCTTTAATCTTTCCATCAAAACAATATTTTCATTATTTTATTGTTTTTCAACATCCACCTTCCTACAGAGCCCCCCATCCATTTACACATTTTTATTATTACATGAGTATGAAAGTGTATAATCCTTATGAGAAGGTTTCGTAGCAGACTAAAAAATATCTCTCAGTAGTAATTTGTCTAGAGAGATCTGGACAGTTAAGTGATCATCTGTGAACATTGTTTTGAAACAGTCACTGGATTTTTTTTTAAAGGGGAAAATAATCTGATTTACATTCTTACAGCTGTGAATTAGTTCCTCTAAGTAGATAAAACTGTACTACCAACTGGTGTTAGTTTGATTCCAGTGAGTCAAGAGTCAAGGTAATTGCTTCTTGATGGTTGATACAAGGCTCCTTTAGGGTGGTTTATGGCATCAGTACTGTAAAACTGTCAGGCTTCATTATCCTGACATCCCTTTGGGGGGTTGACTGAAGACTGGAGGAGAAAGTCTTGCTTCCAGGCACAGTAAGTTCAGCGAGCTAGGGTGAGGGACAAGTTGGTGTATCTTTTTGCATTCAAGGCTCTGATTTTCACACTAGCTGTCATGAAACAATAATATATAACTTAGCACGTCTCTGTGTGGGCAGGATGATAGACTCAAGCTGGAAGGCACAAATCTGTCAAATAGAGATCTTCAGTTCATCTATCTTACATGAATATTATCTTTTGCTGATGTCCAGACAGATCAGTATGTTAGTTAACACAGATATGGTGATGCTTTTTGAGCATAATAGGCTAGGGATTTGCTTACATAGTCCTCTTGAAACCAAGTGTATAAAAACACAAATAAGTACTGCAACCCTCTTAAACTCTTCCAAAAAATGTGTAAATACTTCAGTTTCGTCTATATGGACAGAAATAGTCAATTAAAAATGTATAATGCTCTCAACTAATCCACAGTAAAGCAGTAACAAAAAGAAAAATAGATATCTCAGTAGAACTATAGTTAAGTTTGCATATATGTATGATACTGGAACAGCAAACAGGAGTGCCAAGGAAAATTTTTTAAAGAGTGGCTTACTGTTATTCAGTTATATTGCATTGTTCTCCTTCAAATTTTTTCCAAATTTGACTTTTAAAAATTATTATTATTATTATTATTATTATTATTATGTAGGAATACTGTTTAAATCTTCACAGGTTGCCAAAATTTCTAATATCAGAAATACCTGAATTAAATACAGGTGTAAAATACATGGAAGAAATAGTGTTTTCCAAATGTCATTTGTGGTACAAGTTTTAAAGTTAGCTTGTTAACTGAACTTTTTGAAGGTCTTTGAAAGTAACATTAACAGTATATGGTGTTTTGAATGTGCTTGTTTGTTTTAGATAGCTATGACTTCCAAGCTACTTTGAGGAAATAAGTTGTTAATATTAGGAAGATCTTTCTGAAAGTTAAGTATGAAGCCACAACTGAGTCTTAGCGATGCCCCGAGTCTTTAATTTGTGTTTGTGACATGCTTGCTTTAAAATGCTTGCCACTCTTCAGTCACCAAGGGTAAGCAACTATTCTTTTTGTTTGACTCGACTTCCTATGTTTTCTCTTTTCTATGGGATGTAAGCAGGAAAATGACAATTTTAATCAGATATCAGTACAAAGTATGCTGTGTTACAATTGCATGTAGATTTCTTGCTTACAAGTACATCACTACTTGGGAAATTTGAGTTATGACAGCAGAAATGTGCACGCTGTCTCAACATATTTCATGTTCTTCCTGCTGGTTATATTTAAACACATATGTAAGTTAAAAAAAAATAGTAATTGTTACCTACTATCATTAGCCTTCCTCATGAGAATCAGCTGAAATTCAGCTTTGAAAAATTGATACTTTCACAGTATGAAATGAAATAAAGGAAGTAAATTGATCAGTACTTTTTGAAGAGTAAGTGCTTTTATGAGTTATAAAAGCAACTCCTGTTGATTGTTTAACCCATAAAACAGAATGGGTTTAAAAGTTTTTCACACAGGACAATTTTGAAAATTTTATATAGAAATAAACTCCAAATTTGCCACCAAGGAATTCAGGTGAAAAGAAGGATGCCACTGTGTACTTTGCTAGCATTTGCATTAGGATGTTCTTTGATGCCTTACATTGTTGAAAAGTGCAAAGATAGATAGGAGCGACAGATGTAGCCAATGAGACTTTTTTTTTTTTTTTAAATCTTTCTTAAAATGTTTTTACTAAATTAGAACCTCATTACTAAAGCAAGCACCATCCAAGTATGAACAGTTTCATTTGAATATCGTTTTTTTGGCCAAATAAAAAGTAGTTATTGCAAGTTTTAGAAGAAAAATAGCTAATCATGCTCTATATTGCTTCAAGGGTTGTAGAAGTTCTTAGAATCCATTTTTGGATTCTAAGTTTTGGAATCAGTTTGTGAGGATTACTTTCTGCTGCTTTTACTCATTGTGGATGCAGCAATACAAACTACTGATATTTCAGATGTCTGTCGTGTGGAATCTTTGGTTATATTAACAACAGGCTTTATATGAATCCTATTATTCCAATTCTATTATTAAAAAATCCAAGTTATTTCATGACTAGTCTCCTCCACACATATGTACGAGGTGACCAAAAAGTTGCTACTATTTTCAAAATGCTCAGCAAAGAAACAAAAAATAAGGGAGAATTATGATATTCACCAAACTTTTAGATTTTTCTTTTGCCCCAACTCACTTTTCCATCACTTCTGCTTTTTGCGGGGGACAAAGTTTTCAAATTTTTGAGATATGTTTTGAAAATATTTTTTTCAGTCAAAACTGTCATTTTTTTCTGGTTTTAGTTGTCACAAAATATAAAATTAAAATATTAAAGAAGCTTATCCAGTAATGAAGTTATTTATTTAAATTTTACTTTTAGCTTTCTCTAATATTGTATTATTAGTGATAGAGATATAAATAATTCTTGCCATTTTTACCCAAAATATACAGTATGCAATGTTTTTCCTCCTTTCAAGAGGAAGTACGGTGAGGAAAAAAGATAGGTCCAAAATCATATTCTTCTAGCTATCAAAGAATACATTTAAATCCACCGTCAGCCGTGGATTGTGGCACTTGACTGCATTAGTATGGTTATTTTTATTCCTGAAAGAAAGGTTTATTACAAAGTAATTTATATTCCCTGGCCCAGAAATATAATGGGTCTGAACACTGAAGTCCTGTAGAGCTTTTGAAGCTGGGACATGTAGCAAAGAGCATTTCAGACAATTTCAAAGAAACAAAAAAGAAACATTGGTACAAGGAAAGAATTCTGAGTCATCAGCTGTCAGTACTGAAACACATTTTTCTCACATTGTGCTATAATTGCTGGCTCTATTAATGTGATGTGTATTAGTGCTTTGGTTATTGCTGATGTTCCAAAGTCAAATTATTGTAATTTTTTTCTTTGCCTTATCAAGAAAATTGTCTTTTCCTTTTTTTTTTTTTTTTTTTTTTTTTTTTAAGAGTCAGCTTGTTCCTCTGTGCTTTTCAGGATGAGGTATTATATGAGTTTCTCACTTTTAGATTACTTTTTCCATTCATTTTAAACCCAGTCACATAATTTTGATCCTCATTTCCATTATGGACTTTCCAAATCTATTTGTTGTAGCGCATTTAAAGGTATAAGCCAAGTAGTGCTTTCCATTTTATTCCCCATCCTCTTTCCCATGTAACCTCAAAAATAATATGTTGCCAGTTTCATCAGTATTTACCACTGGTGAATTGACCTTCGTATGGAAAGCCAGCATAAAGTATGGATACCGTAATTTGAAAATCAGTCATATAAATTGACCATAAATGATTGATACAACTCCCCTTCTTTCTACCAGTGTTGCACACCTTTTATTGTTTCACATAAATGAGATATTCATCCAGGGTGAATATCCAAGATAGCTGCTTTGCTTGTAAAATACCAGAACATGAATCAGTTCCTTGAAGTATGGTTAATTTTATGTAGGATTTTACATTATCTTAACTTGTTTTTAACCTCTGAAGTATCCCAGTAGTTGTGCTAACTTAAAAAATAATAATTTGAGTAGTTGAATAATTTCAAGCTGGACCTGCCGGCATCACCCATAGTTCTTGGCAAACATGTTGGCTGACCAGCTGGGCCTTTAACAAAGTTAAGGAAATAAACTTGTGAGTGTATGTTTGATCTCTGCTTCTGCTTTTGTTTCTATTATTACTCAGATTTTGAAGTGCGTTGTGCTACAGCTTTGTGACCTTTGCTGTACACCTTCACATCAGAATCTTAGATGGATTTTTGTTTAGTCTTTCCTTTTCTCCATTTTCAGTCTCAAATAGTTGTCTCTACCAGCACAATTGGTCTTTTTAAGTACTAAATAAGACTGCAGTAGACAGCATGGACAGCAATAGAAGTTGTTTCTGTTTCTGTGATGATCTTTGCTTTCAGGGTTGCTTGTGAGGACGGGATCCTAAAAGGCAAAGGCACATGCACTTCAATCATACAAACTGAGGAAACTAATTAAAAAAAAGATTGTTCAAAGGGTTTGAATGAAAAATGAAAAGGACACAAACCATTCCAATGGCCTGTCTTTTAGCAGTGTAATATACGGGTGTGTAGTGCTTATTTACAAAGTTCATGACTTCCATAAATGATCATTTTTATCATCTGTCTTTTTTACTAACCAGAGAGAATAAAACAAGCAATCTAAATAAAGTTTTTTGTTGTTGTTGTTATTTGGAGCAGGATTGTATGAGCAGTAGTGGTGTTTTCTTTAAGGTTGCCGAGGCAGTTTTCTAAGAGACTGAAATTCTGTTCTCATTTTATAATGGTATCTAAAATGGCAGTATATGTGCTTTCATTGTATTTTCTATAAATCATATATTTAGTGCTCTGATATGATTGATTTGTGAGGGTCACTGAACTGGGACATTCATTGTGGATTTGTTACTGGGCTGCAGAGTAGTTCTGAATGAGTCACTTCTGCTTTCCGTGCCTCAGTTTCCTTATGTGATATGAGTGATATTCACTTGAGCTGAGAATGGCCTTGCTAGATCAAGTAAGATTCATTTAATCTTGTATGCTGTCTCTAACACTTGACATTAGATACTTAGGAGAAAATGTAACGGACAGGACAGGACAAGCATACCTAAGCTATTCCTAAGTTTCCAGCAGTTGGAGGCTCACAGGCTTCTTGTGCTAGAAATGAGGGTTGTAATACCCTTATGTGGATTCTTTTTTTTTCCCATGTGCCCAGTTTGTCCAATTGCTTTTTGAAGTAATGTAAAACTTAAGCACTCAGAATATGGGCAAAGGCTTACAAACTGCATCATTTTTTCTTAGGCCTATGCAGGAGATCAGGAACTTTCCAAATACATTTTTTCACAAATAAGGATGCACATTATTAGATCAAGTAAAAACAAAATTTATTTGGTTACTATTTGAAGTCTTGAGCCAAGATCAAAAGTACGGCAGGTATAAGCAGCACTTCTGCTACCCAGTGGCAGAAGACTTCGTACTACTCAAGGAATAAGGTTTTGTCCTAAGTATTCCTATGCGAAGGAGTAGAGAAAACAGTCAAGGCTCAAGAAGTCAGTTTACCTTTGTGGAACTAAAACATGGGGATTTTAGATGCCTACCTATTTATGATTAGCTTTGATAGTGTATTTTTAAAATGTTTCGATGTATGAGCATATAATTCAGTGTTCAATCTGGTTGAAGACGTCACACCCAGGTGTGAAACTTTTCATAATAAATAATGTTTTGTGTTTGTGTGTGGGGAGAAATCTTATCTAATGTTCACGGGGCTTGAAGGCATGGTTAAGTCACCAATCTCATTGCTGTTGCAGTGTTTAGATAATACCTGAAGTGCTCTCATAAAGAGGAATGAAGTCTTTCAGAAAATTTTGAATATTGTTTTGAAGTTCTCCTTCATATTTATCACAGCATAGCACACACTACAGTTTACTCAGTTTCACGAGCAAGGTAACACAGAAAATCATGTTTTGTTACTCGCTTCTAACAAAGATCTGGCTAATTAAACAGTTATGCTTAGGGGATTTTGTTGTTGTTGTTCTCATATGTTTTATTTTTAATCTTTATATTAGTGGGCGGAATAAGTTTATCCATCAGAAAAGGTTTTAAGGTAATAACTTCTTGTGATGATCAGTAGTTTCCAACATGTTTTTCATTTGAAATATTCGGTATCACTATAAATCAACAGATACAAGCTCTTGCTGTAGTGCTGTGTGCTACCTGCCTCTGAAAGGACTGAAAACTAAATGCAAAGAGAGATGTAAATATGCATATTCCTCTGGAGCGACTGGTTGGCTCTTCCTTCTGGGCAGCTGTTGAAACAGCCTAAGAGCATGATAAGGAAAAACTTTAATAAAGCTTAGCCCTCCTGGAAGCTCTGTCATTTCAGCTATCATACCCACTTTCAGTAATTTAGTCTAGGATTTGCTGTTTTGTTGAAAGCCATAATGCTGAATTTCAGAACAGTTTTCATTTAATTTTACATTTTACAATTGATTCATCCACATATACCCACAGCAGGCCTCTTCTTACAGTAACAGTTAAGTTAATTGAGGGTAGAAGTGGAATTTTAACTCTGTAGGTAGAATGCGTAACAAATAGTGCTACTGGATGATTCTGAGATCATGTTCTAAGCTGTCATTCCATATAACAGCTGAAAATTATTTTGTTGTACTGAGCGGTCATATAGATTTCTATGCAATAATTGAAATAATTGATACATGATGACACACAGTAGTTGGTAGAATTTCCTAGGTGTTTTAAGAATAGTAAAGTGTGTAACAAAATTACAGTGGACTCTTCATTTAACTCACTGATACATAAACATGAGAAATTGAACACTTGTTCATAGCTTAATAGCTTAATACACAAGAATCCTAACAATACATTAAACACTTTCTTTTAAAGAAGGAGAAATTAAGCAAGTGTAAAAATCAAAGTCTAGACTAAGTCCTTGTGTCAGAGCTCAAAATTGTTTAGGGAGAGTTTGACGTGTGTTTCCTTTTCCATGTTGGGGGTCAGTTTGTAGAACAGTATGGTGCATGTCTGTGTCTAGTAAGAGCTGCACACTCGAATAACTTGATTAACTTATAAGTTTGCTCGACTTTTGGTTGTTTTATTTTAGTAGTTTGAGTTTGGTAGATTCAGTTGTTTACATCACTGTCTCTTTAGAATATGGAGGCCTGAACTTCTTGAAGAATTCAGAGCATGTGCTCATGCTGTGATGGCTCTGTACGTTGAAGTTACTATCCCAGGGAGTAGGTGTGAGGAGCGCAGAGAAGGCTCGGTTCTGCCTTATTAGTAGTGCCACGCTACCACACTGGTGGTTGCAATGGTGTTGGCTGCCAAAAACCTGGTATTTTCCACTAGGAAGGAGCAGCAGGTCCAGTTTCTGCGTGCATGTTAAAAAGTTTTACTGTATGACAGTGTGTCTGATGTTGTTTGGAAACATCTGTCTTAGGGCAATGAATTGAGCTCAGGAAAGAACTTTGAGCTGATCCAGACCGGTGAAAGCTTGCCTTTTCTCTTACTTGGATTACAGGTTGTTACTGGGCAGAATTAACTTAAACGATCTTCACTTCATTTGCTTCTTCTGAAATAGTACAGTCTGTCTGAAGCCAGTCACATTGCTGTCATATTGAAGTAATAACACTTCAGCCATTTGGTTTATTCTCATGTTACTTTTCCTGTGGAGATAGCAGCAAAGTGAATGATAGGCTCTAAGATGAACTGTTCCATGCAACTTTTCCCACGTACTGTGTGAGAGCTTGTCTCAGCCCCAAAGTTTAGATGGTTTACAGTTTATTAGAGAATATGTGTTACCTGGTTGGACTAATCTAGATCTTTGCAACAGGAGGTGGGGATTATAGTTCCCTTCTGATTTTCATGCTTAAAAGTTGTACATTCAGTGTATATTAAAGACAAGCGTTAATAGTGATCAAAAACAGAGCAGCAAAAATGGAATTACATGTTAGGTGTTTGGTGTTTCCCTTTTAAACATGCCATTTTAACAGTCTGAATATTACTACCTTTCTTGCAAATCAATTACATCAACTAATATATTTAACAGGAGGTAGATAGATCTACAATGTGTAATTCAGCAGTGGATTTGGTTCTTTAGACTACTGTGCTACTGTGTTAATAACTTCATCACTGATTTTAAGTCTGAGAATTAACGTGTGTAATCAAATTAATGACAGGTATGTGGAGGACAAATTGAAAACGTAATAGATAACTTGTAGTTGTAGTTTTCCTGAAAGACCTTAAAAACTACTCCTCTCTATGTATCACTGTAATAAAATACTAAATTACTCCTCTCCTTATATAGTTGTAATGATTTGCATTGGAACTAAGAATGAAATTGGAATTTGATTTTTATAAGAAAGAATATATTATTGCATATTATAACTTCTAAAAGTGTGTATCAAATACACTTTCAATCTTAAGATTTTGGATCCCAAACAACTAAGAGAGAGGCATTTTTAGGAATATAACTGTTAAATAGAAAGTCACAACAGTTTATATACACACAGGTATCACAAGATTTCAGAACTGTGTTTCAAAGTGCTATGACTACTGTGCAGTAAGAAAATGCGTCTTCTTTCTTTTGCTTTTGTTCTATTGGATCACATAAATAGGAGTCAGTAATACTTTAGAAGGAAGATGATGAGTTGGCTTTCTGATAAATCCAACACCAGAAAATAAATTTTTGGTTTATCCCCAGCATCTCCTGATCAATATGGTGAAAAGATACCGTAAGATACTTCTGGAATATTGAAGAATTCAGTCTCTCTGGAACTATTTTTAGTACTTGCTGGCACTCTGTACATCTTCTGAGCAACTCTTTCTGATTTATTAATCTGAAATAGCAGTGTTATTTATTATCTTCCAGTGTGCAGTGAAGGGGCATCTTGCATTTGTGTTATAGCACACACTTTTCTAGTTTAAAATGGTAGTTCCACTGTTATTTTCTCGCAGTAGTGCAAAAAGAATAAGCTTTCATGATTTGGAAAAGCACAGCTTAATTTATTTCAAAAGCAAAAAACTGATGCTGTGGTAGTTATATGTCCACATAAACTTTATCTTTTGAGTTTTATAAAACCCTGCAGAGGGTGAAGGCCTTGAGATATGCTAACTATCATGTTCATTTTAGCAGTGTTTGCACCTGGCTTACAACCTGTAAAAACTGTTTGTGAATGTTGGGAACACCCAACTGTTGAGAAATCTAATCAAAAAGGAAGAAAAGATCTCTATTACATTAGGTTGTCATTCTATTACATTTTGCCCATATTAATTGTAAATTTTCTTTTTTGAGATTGTGTTTTTTAATGTCAAAGTTCATAATGCAGTGATAACGGACATGAAAGTATGATCTTTGCATGTGAAAGAATATTCTCATGATGGAAATCCAGAGAAGATACTATTTTATTCATTTATTTTCTTTGGGTTTCTGGATTTCAGAAGAGAGGTGTGTGTGCCATTCGGATGAAAATTTCTCTCAACAGTGTTAACATAAAAGGAAGATACAGTGGTTTTACTCGCAGCTGAACTTCAGTTTAAATGGGCTTCAGATCAAATAAGATACTCTTGCTAAGTAACTTACCGGTAAAAGGTTAGGATATGGATTTGAAGATGCCATCCGTTTAAAGAAATCATATACTTTTTCTTAGATGAAATATTTTTTGGGGTGGATAAGAAGGAACAAAATAATTTAATGAACATTAGTTTGCAAACATTTGTACTTTTTAACAATTCAACCTACCAGAGGTTTTCTATTTCTTTTCTTTTTTTTTTTTTTTTTTTTTTGTTTCCATTTGTCATGAGCCAAATCTGTATGTGTCCATCACTTTCAATTCCCACTGAAATTACCAGAAGCTGAGGATCCTGGACAGTCTCTGCTTGAGGGTTAAGGAATTTTCAGAAACATCTCAGTTGTTTCTATTTTCTTTTCATACAAGTGGCTGTCAGTTTGAATCCCCTTCTGCCTGAGAGTACTGATATGGTTATAGAGCAGGTAGTGAATTGGAGGGCATTAGGGATTCACACTGCTCCAACACCCAGTCATTATTCATCTGAGAGCTCTAAAATGTGGGTTTAGGAGCCCAAGATACATTGCTTGGCTGTTGGAGCAAAATGAGGTGGTGATTTAGGAGCTGTTCTGAACAGCAGTTCAGAACTGTTACCTGTTACCACCAAAAGCACAGTGATGCGTTAGAGAATTACGTGAACAAAGCAGTCATTTATGTTTATTTGAAACAGAGTGTGATAGTGGTAGAAAAATATGAACAGAACTCATAGGAATCTTGACCCACAAATTAAGTCTGTAGTTGTTATGACAAAGAGCTAGTGTTTCAAATATGTAAGCAACTTTGCATCTGCAGAGTTTTTGCATTGTACAATTTTCTTATCTTTGCAATTTTATTTTCTCTTTTGAGGCACTGTCACTCAGTTCACAAGGTAAACAGCTGCATTAATTACACACACATAAGTAACCTTTCTGTAAACTGCACTGATAGGTGTATTAACTCAGTACTCTTGAAAAAAAACAGCTGTCTAACAGGCTTCAATATTCTAGGATGCATGAATACATTAACTGTACACTGTGAAGTATTCACAGACAAAGGACCTTTATTAGAGCTTCAATACTTACGATATTATAGCTCTGAGTGTGCTAATAGGTACCAGATATAAGAATTTGTATCCATTATTGGCTATCGCGTTGAACGTTTTGTGTTTAGGGTTTTAGCTTGGCTTTGAGAATTCACATTTTCACATTCAGAGTGTCACCTGTGAAAGAAAATGCAAGTTTAATTTTCACCTTTTATTAAAAATATTGTCCATTGTATAGCTGTTGTCTAGTTTTCTGAATTAGAAATTGAAACTCTGCTACTATAATCTTTTCTTTGATAATGCAGCACTGTAGCTGCGTACCAGTTCCATATGTTTTGACACAAGCAGACAAGGAAACAGAGGCTGAGACCCATCTTTTAATTTTTCAGGAGAACTGCAAAGGTTTTCTTTCTTGCTATGTATGAAATAATTAGCAGTTGGCAAACAACTGCATTCATTTCTGGACTGGTTTAAAAGATTTTAGAATCCTTTGGATGCAAGATTGTGTTTCAGCCAAAGGTTTTATTATAAAGTAATTACTTTCAAGTAATTCAGGAATTCATTAAAATGGGAACCCAAGGTTGTAGTTTTGTTTTTTTTTTTTTTTTTTTTTTTTTTTAACATTTTATGTTAGCTGTTTTTGTATGGTTATATAGCACAATATTCTTTCCCTTCCTCCCATTTTCCCTATTCTTTGAGAAATTACTGTGTTCTATCAACTTATAAATGTATGAGATGTTTTGGACACAACAGACCATACCACTGTAGCTGCTCTTTTTCCTATTTCTCTTGATGATGAAGCCCACTTTCTAATTTCTGGCCTGAAAGAACACTCATCACAATGCAAATGTAGTCAACATCCCATGGATTTTGTGAAATATTGTGATAAGAGACTGTGATTGATAAAAGACCGTGATACCTCAATGTGTACAAGGCAAGTTTATGTGTAGACTTCACGTGTACCTTTTTAAAAGCAGTCCTGCCTGTAACACTTGAAGCTCCTATAGATTATGTTAGGTGTCCATGTTTCATTGTTTATGTATTTATTAACCTACCTAAATGTTCAATTTTCTTAAAACTCTCTAATTTTTTATTCACTTGGCAGCCCAAAACAGCTCCGAAAAGGACATTTGGATCCATTACAAATGACCAGGTAAATATACAGCAGGCAGAGTTCAACAAATATGCCAGTTTCATCATTTTAGAGATTTTTTTATGCATGAATACTCTGAAAGGGTTGTTATAAAAATTGAATAAGGTAACAGAACTGGTTATAGCCCTGATAAAGAATCTTGTGATTAGGGCTCAGAGCCTCTTAAAGCTAGTCTTGGCTCTGAGATGGGCATAGCTTTGTTCTGCCTCAAATAGCTAGGTGACATTGCTTGAACTGTCTTTTTAGATTTAAAAAGTTAATTTTTTTTTTATTTCTCACTCCCATCTTGCTATAGTTATGAAGACAAAGTAATGGATTTTTTTATCAATTAATTTAATGGTGAAGGGTACTACATAAACGTTAATTGCCTATTATACTAATTCTCAGGACACATAGCCTTCCTAGTGTGAATGAAACCTTCAGATCACTGGGATAATGTGGTGACTGAGGTATACTTCAGTCCAAATAACAATCTATCCCTACAGGAAATATTGACTTCACCGATGTTTTGATGATGACAGACAAAACTTAATCCTGAAGGTTTTCCTTCACATTTCTCTCAGGCTTTTTAACTCTCAATTTCTTTGCTCATGCAGGAGAGAATTAGAAATTTGTATTCTTCAAAATCTATTTCCTGAATGTTTAATCATTTTCAGGACTGTTTAGAGTGGAAGAATATTCACTTCTTAGAAAATGCAGTTGTTAAAATGCAGCATATCACCATACCTAATCTTATTCATTAAACAATGTGAAGCAGATTTGCCTAAATTAGGAAAAGGCATAATTTTTGTAACTTTGTCTTTATTTCAATGGTTTATAAAGATGTATAATACTCCAATGAATGGTAAGAAATTCTCTTGAATACTGTTTTTTTCCATATAGAAAAATTAATCAAACGGTAATAATTGACCTGGAAGAGCTCTTTGCATTCTTTTCTGTTTCTTCAGTAGCTTACTGCTAGTAATGGAGAATTGAAGCTATATATTTTATATCAAGTCATATGCTATAATTAAAAATATCTTCCTCATACTTGATAGTTAAAGAAAAGCAGAAATGGGTATGCATATGTATAGCTGTGTGTATTGAAGGTCTATATGAAGTGTTTGTTGTAGTTGTGGGATCTAATGACAGAATAATCAGTGTCCATCTGTCAAGCTGTGTACAAATAAAGAAGAAAAAGATAGCTGACGTGTTTTGTTTTGTTTTTAAATTTATTTACTTTTTTATTTCTCCAGCTTCTGTTATATTTTTCTGGAAACCTATGTTAAAATATAGGATATGTAATTCATCATTTCTCAGTAGTTCTGCAATTTATTTCAACTAACTTCTAGCCAGATTGAAGATGAAGAGGAAACCCACATTTCGCCTTCTGAAGAGATCAGTGTAGAATTACCATCTGAAAAATTAACCTAATTGATTCAAAATGTAAATCTTAATTTATACACTTCTTGTAAGAATAATCTTTTCATGTCTTCTGTTGAAGAAGCCAAAGTTGTATTTTTTTAATTGTTTCAAAATGTGTTCCAGTTCACTTTAGACTGTCCCTAGTTGTAATGTGATGTCACAAATGCTGTGCAAGTGGCACAGTAATGTTTGAAATGTGGATGAATTGTTCTTTTCCATGAAATAAATGATTGCTTATGTAAGGTGAAATTCTGGCTTTGAGAAAACACATCAATGAAAGAGTACAGCCTTACACAGAATTAGACCTACAAATGCATTCATTTAATGGTGGATAACAAGATGCAGTGAATATAATCTTTTAACAACAATGAGAAATAAGGAAACTTGCATATTGGGAACATTTTATTTCCCTTTGGTCTGAAAGTGTCTCAGATCAGTTCAGAACACACATAATTAGGACCAAAGGTGAGAGACAAGCACAATAAATGCAGAAAGAACCAGGCTAGAAGCAGTTGTTGCAAGAATTACACATACAAAGAAAATGCTGATTACTCAGCATTTTTATCAATGCTTTCTTTTCCTGTTTATCCCATACACTCAGCTTTAATGATCTGTGTTTTAGCTCTGCCCTTATGGAAAATATGGCTGCAAAATTGCCTTTACATCCTTTCTTCTTCTGAAGGTTGAGTGATGGGAGAATAGAAGAGAGGATAATTGTGATAATCTCTGCTCATCTGAAGACACAGCAGAAGAGGGAATCTAGCTCTAGATTCCAATTTTTGTATTAGCATACACTGTCAACACAAGGGTTTTTAAAGGAAGCCATGTTTGTGCAATATGTATAGCATTTGCTCTTCTAGGGGTATTATTTATTCAACAATCCCCGTGAAAAGAAGTGATTATTTGCAAAGTGAATGTCATAGTTCTGTGATATTTTTTTAAAATGAAAATATATCTTCTTTTCTCACTTGGATTGTAATTTTCACTACAAATAGGAAATAAGTCATGATGAAGAATGGAATATTAAGGAATTTATGTATTTCTAATAAACTGTTATGGCTTAGTTTTGTCTGAACAATCTAATGACTGAATTGTATAGTGAGCTCCTCTTTGGTGATTGTGGGTGGTGGTTTTTGCTTTTTTGCTTTGTATGCTACGGATTTCAGATCATGTCCAAAGTTGTTCCATGAACTGTGAAATAGTCCCTTTATCTTTGTTGTTTTCCTTGAAATTGAGGATTGGATTAGATCATCCAGTGTATGCGTACTACTTTGCCTTTGGACATGGTTGATCTTTGGCTACATTCCTCTTCTTTACACTCAGTGGTACGGTACAGAAAGCAAATTACATCTGTCCAAGAATTCTAATTTATTTTATTTTTTTCTGTAGAAAGAGAGCAGTTGGTTTAAAAAAGAAACAAAACAACAAAAAGCAATATATTGTATCCCCTTGCCCCCCAAAAAATCAAACACAAAACCCCTGTTAATCTAATTTACTGGTTTCTTCATGTGTTTGCTCTGAAGCTTTCTTAAGGCTCCCAGTCTTAAAGCATAATTGGATATTGCAAACTAGCAGTAAATACACAAATGTTTATTCCTCTATACCTCCACCCCCCATATATGTGTTTCATGACAATTTCAAAACATTAATGTGATTGTTCTCTGCTTAATTGTACTGCTGTGCTAAAGTATGTTCTTTCTGTGTCTTGTAGGGTCAAAATGTGTTTGGTCTTGATATAATTGAGACACCCGAGGGAGATAAGTGGCCTCAACTGATTGTCCAGCAGATCCTGGATAGGGAGCAGAAGGATACCTATGTGATGAAAATTAAAGTTGAAGATGGTGGAAGCCCTCCAAGATCTAGCACTGCCATCCTGCAAGTCACAGTGACTGATGTGAATGATAATCGCCCAGTCTTCAAAGAAAATGACATTGAAGTTAGTATTCCAGAAAATGCTCCAGTAGGTACCTCTGTTTCTCAGCTCCATGCCACTGATGCAGACCTGGGCTCAAATGCACAAATCCACTTCTATTTCAGCAATCAGATCTCCAGTCTGGCCAAAAGGCTCTTTGCCATTGATAATGCTACTGGTCTTATCACCATAAGAGAACCACTAGACAGAGAGGAATCTCCTGTACACAAATTAACTGTTTTGGCAAGTGATGGCAGTTCAACTCCATCAAGAGCAACAGTGACTGTTAATGTCACAGATATTAATGACAATGTCCCATCAATAGACACAAGATACATCATTAATCCAGTGAATGGGACGGTGCTTTTGTCTGAGAAAGCTCCACTTAATACAAAAATTGCACTGATAACAGTAATGGACAAGGATGCTGATCTGAATGGAAAGGTTACTTGTTTTACAGATCATGATGTCCCTTTTAGGCTGAAGCCAGTGTTTGATAATCAGTTTCTCCTCGAAACAGCCACATTTCTAGATTATGAAGCAACACGGGAATATGCTATTAAAATAGTGGCTTCAGATTCAGGGAAACCTCCCTTAAACCAGTCTGCAATGCTCCTGATCAAAATTAAAGATGAAAATGACAATGCCCCAGTTTTTACGCAGCCTATTATAGGTCTTTCCATCCCTGAAAACAATGCTCCAGGTACTCAGCTAACCAAGATAAGTGCTACAGATGCCGACAGTGGGCGCAATGCTGAGATCAGCTATATTCTGGGTTCTGATGCACCCCCCATTTTCAACCTTGACCGCCGTACAGGCATTCTGACAGCAGTCAGGAAGTTGGACAGAGAAAAGCAAGACAGGTACTCCTTCACTGTACTGGCTAAGGATAATGGGATGCCACCCTTGCAGACCAATGCTACTGTGACAGTGTCAGTCCTGGACCAGAATGATAACAGCCCTGCTTTCACACATAATGAATATAATTTCTATGTGCCAGAAAACTTACCCATGTATGGCACAGTAGGGCTTATCACAGTAACAGATGCTGACTCTGGAGAAAATGCTGCGGTCACTCTCTCTATATTAAATGGTAGAGATAATTTCATTATAGATCCACTTACTGGTGTAATAAGGCCTAACATTACCTTTGATAGGGAACAGCAGGGGTCATACACTTTTCAGGTGAAAGCTGTGGATGGAGGAAGAGTGCAGCGTTCCTCAACTGCCAAAGTGACCATCAATGTTGTTGATGTAAATGACAACAGGCCTGTTTTTGTTATTCCTTCATCTAATTATTCATATGAGTTGGTTCCAACATCATCCAGTCCAGGGTCTGTAGTTACTAAAGTCTTTGCAGTTGACAATGACACAGGCATGAATGCAGAGCTTCGTTACAGCATCATAGGTGGGAACTCAAGGGGCTTGTTTACAATTGACCAATTAACAGGCAATATTACTTTGAAAGAGAAGGTAATTACATCAGATCATGGCTTGCACAGACTGGTGATAAAAGTCAATGACCTAGGACAGCCGGAGTCTCTTTATACTATAGCTCTTGTGCATCTGTTTGTGAATGAAACAGTCACCAATAGTTCCTATGTACAAGAGCTAGTGCGCAGGAATATGGAAACTCCAGTTGGCCAGAACATTGGGGATGGTGAGATAACCCCACAAACCAATGATTATGTCAAGATCATAATTGCAATTATTGCAGGAACAATGACAGTTATTCTGGTAATTTTTGTTACTGCTTTAGTAAGGTGCCGCCAGACGCCCAGGCACAAAGTTGTCCAAAAAAACAAGCAGAGTGGTGAATGGGTTTCCCCAAACCAAGAGAATAGGCAGATCAAGAAAAAGAAGAAGAAGAAGAAGCGCTCTCCAAAAAGTCTCCTCCTCAACTTTGTGACTATTGAAGAATCTAAGCCTGATGATCCTGGCCATGAGCACATAAATGGCACTTTAGACATTCCTGTAGAGCTAGAAGAACAGACTATGGGAAAATATAACTGGGCCACCACACCAACCACATTTAAACCTGATAGCCCAGATTTGGCAAAGCACTACAAGTCTGCTTCTCCACAGCCTACCTTTCAAATTAAACCTGAGACTCCTGTACCCCCCAAGAAGCACCATGTCATTCAGGAACTGCCTCTAGATAACACCTTTGTGGTGGGCTGTGACTCACTCTCCAAGTGCTCATCAAGCAGCTCGGACCCTTACAGTGTTTCCGAATGCAGCTGTCAAGGAGGCTTCAAGACCCCAGGCCCCATTCACACCAGACAGGTAATGGAAATTTTAAGGTTCTGTCTTTCTCCTTCACGTCTTACTTTTCCATTCGTATAGCTCTATCTCTAAGTACTGCATAATAACTTCCTCTGCAAGGTTTAAAAGTTTGAAAGGTCGTGTTTGATCCAGACACTGAAATGTAAACAATTTGAGATCCATCAGTGTTAACGGGAAATAATTAAAGTGATTACTGGCTGTAAGGAAATGGAGCAGTGAAATATTTCACTGGTGGGTATTCCTGACTGCAGATGGCAGTATGGCACTTCCTGCATTACTACAGTACATTGTGCAGCTCTGTGAGACAGAGGGGTTATGATACTGTCCTCTGTAGTATTGTATGCTCAAGAATTGAAGTAATCTAGGCGAGGTGGAAAGCAATAAAGCTTTACAGGATCTGATAAGTGGTTCTTAATATTAATTGAGTCTGGAATTGCAGCCTTCATTTGGGCACGGCTTTACTTCAAGGTCCCTCAAAAGCAGGCAAGGGTTTTCCTCTGAGAGCTTCAGTGCCATTTTCAGACTAGAAAAGTACTGGACTACTTAAATTTGGTAGAATGACTCAGTCAACAGGCAAAGCTGGGAGAAAATTAGAGGCATCAGTATAATTCCTCTCACTTTTTAGCTGCTATGCTTGATAAACCAGATACTAGCTTCTCAGAAATTAAGTACAGCATAGGAAATGTCTTAAGTCTCCTTAATTTAAAATTAAATTAAAATGAGGACCTACAAGACACTATAGAAAGGCTGTAAGTCACTGGAAATTGAATCTAATTTCTATCCATGTTCTGAAAAAAAAATTAATAATAAAACTTTGCTGTTTATTTTTATTATTTGTTTATTTTTCTTCATGAATATCACAGAGTATTCAATGAAAATAGTTTTGTAGTCAAGTTTTAATTGGTGAAGGAATCAATCATTTAAGAAACAATATTTCAAAAGAGTTTGTTATATCATTGATAATAAATTTTAATACTATCATTTAGGAACATATCCTCAGCATGACTAAGTCTGCTAGACTTTTTGCTCCAGTTGAGGTTTTGAATTTTCTCCTATGGGCTTTCTTTTACTACCACTACAGTGATATCAAAATGTTCCTAAAGAAACTCTTGATGCACACTACGCATCATATTATTAAAACTTACAAGACGGGTCGGTTGTTTTATTTTATTCCCCTTAACAACAGAGTTTTGTATGGTAGCTCATATTGCTGTGTGCTAAAAAATTTCATCTTTTGCTGAGTTGTATTAACTGATAAATAGAGGAAAACATACTAGAATTTCTTCTAAGACAGCGGTGGAAAATGTGTAGCTTTTGATATTTGAGTATTTTGTATTAAAGGTATTTGAAAGTGTTAATTTCAGTTGTGTGTTAGAAAAGCCTTTTCCTAATTTATTCATCTTGTTGAACTCTCATAACTCCGAGGAGGGTGCTGCTGTTTTCAGCATCTCTGGAGGTCTGATCCAAGTGATTTTTCAGTTGAGAACAGGGACTCCAGTATAGCTCCTCTGAGCCAAAAAGGTTCTTCCATTGTCTGCTCAAAAACACTTTGTAATGCAGTAATTCTGCTAACAAAGAAGGTAAACTCATAACACTCTAGGTTTTTACTAACCTAGTTCTTCCATTTTGAGGTGCTTTTAAAGTAGAATGGAAAGCAATTCTCTTCTGCAGAATCTGGTTGGGAAAACGCGTTTTCTTTTATCTGTACCTTAAAGGTCAATGACAGGCATTTCCTGTTGGGGAGAGCAGGATAGAACTGTTTGCTTTGCAATGCTCATTACTTGACAGTAGCTTGTCTTTATATAGCTGTGCCTGAAAGTATGTATGTGTATTATGTATAATATAATATATAGGTATGATGCTCAGAATATACCATATTGATTTTGTTAAATCTACAGTTATCCTTTCGGTTTAATTTTCAATATGAAAGTGACCACATTGCTGGAGAAATTATAACTACTCTCTGACAATGGCCCTTTATGCTAGCTAGAAAACAACATTCACCATTCAACACATGAATTGATATTTGTATTACTTATTTAAATGTAATACAAATAATGCATTTATTTACATAAATTAGGCAAGAGAGGCCATTTGAGTTAAATCCTTTGTGTTGGACTTTGATCACAATAACAGAATTGTATTTCATGATAAGTGAGAACAAATATGTTTCTTTAACCTCAGTGGATTTTTTAAAAGTCACTCTTACTCATAACCTGTTTTTTATGTTGTGGTCTGTGTAGTTTTATCTGCTGTGGAGCAGCAGAAGGTGACTCAGGACAGACTAACTTGAGAGTTGGTGCTGTCAGCTAGTAAAGAAATTAAACAAACAAAAGTAATCTTCTACCACAATACTTCAGATGTCATGCTGCCCTCCATCCTCCATCCTTGGAGACTACCAGGATGTTTGTGGTTAATGATGCATTTATGTTTTGCACTCTCTGAATTTTCAGAAAAATGTAGGACAGCCAGGAGAATTGAATATAATAAGTTCAGTTGAAAAGGCAGATGTGCTAGTTTGAGAAATGAAAATCAGAAATATGTTTAATGTGAGAAAAAATATTTTACTTTAACAATTACTGTGATGCATCCCTTTTACAAGCCAGAAGCTCTCTGAAGGAGGAGACTGAAGAAGATTACACTCACTGTGAAGATACTTGTTTTCATTTTCTAATGGATGTTGATATTAACAGGCGTCACATCTCAACTGTTCTTAGCTTGGTCCATGCAATGCAAGCCTGAATTTCTACTCAGATACTTGAAAAACTGAGTTAAAGATAAAAAATTATGTGGTTTTGTTTTCTTTTGTTTTATAAGCTCTAAATTCTGTGCATGTCTGAATGGTATTGATTCAGGTCACTAAAAAAAGGCAATTATTTCTTTGCTTTACTGTTAAATTTGTTGAAGTGATCTCTGAAATGGCAGAAAATCATAACATCTGTACTCAAAAAACATGCAAGAGAAGATGAAAAGGTTTTTATACTGAAAAAATAAAACAGTGACCATGTGGGCAAATGAACGTGGGAATAGCAACAGCCGAAAGTTTTATGGGGAAGGAATCAGAGACTCCTGAAGCAGCTGAGGACACATTGGATCATCGACTACAGGAAGCTTGAGAGAAAAATGTGTGGTGCTAATGCTAATATGAGGAAGAAGAGAAAAAAAGCTTTTCTGTGTACTTGTATGTGAGGAAGGGCAAAGGAAAGAGATATTAGTATTATTTTAGTCACATAGTAGTAATTAACGAATACTAGTGACCGTGAATTGGAACCTTCAGAATAGCGTGCTTTCTTGTGGGACGCGGTATGTAGATGTAATTGTATTAAAGAAATTTTACCGTGTGATACATTGTGAAAGGGCTTCTTGTTCGTTACATGTTTTTTCAAAGTAGGATATATAGCTTGTAAAATCCAGCTAACTTTCAGTGTCATCAGGTTTTCATTGTTTCCATAGTCATCGGCCTCTTAGCAGAATGTACTTCTTTGGTAGAAAAACATACAGCACGTGTACAGTTTATCTGTCTGCAAGCTTTGTAAAAGCTCAATTGCTTTTGACATTTACCTTAGTGAGAGCAGACTCTAAGAGCTATTCCATACTGTCACAAATCTTTTTTTTTTTTAATTTGCATTGGAATGATGAAAAGAAAGGACGGTTTTTTTCAGTCTAGTTTTCCTGCAGTATGAAACAATTTTTTAATCTGAAAGTTTCGCTCAGTTACTTTCAACATTCAGACAATTCAAATGCCTGTCTAGGTAGGCATCAACCTGTCTAATCAAAGCATGCGTAATTACGCTATACAGTGTTAGCTCTGGCAGCTGGGTTCTACGATACTACGGCCACAAAGGTTCATTAAAATTTCCCATGCATCCTCCTCCTTCATGTCCCCTTTTAATTAATGTGATTTCCAACATTCATTCATTTGAACATAGTATAATGCATATTATAGGAAGAGAAAAAAATCTCATAAAGTAATCATCTGCTCACTGAAGAAGGGTTCTGTGGCCTTTTTTGTTGTCATCTTAAACTTTGGCTCCAGGAAAAGTTTAATTTGACCTGTTAATGAAGAAGCATGACGGTTCATGAAGGCAGCAGTGGCACAACTTGGTTCGGTTTCAGTCCATCTCTCCAGCTGGTAGAGCTGTAATATATCATCACACTCTGAATCTATGATTTTGTACTTTGTGCCTCTGCCTGCTTTGCAGTGGACTGTGGTCCGTATGTTAACATCTCCACTGCTAGCATGCTATGCCATCTTTGGAAGGTTGTTAAGAGAATGAACAGGCATGCAGATTGATTTTTCTCATATTTACTGCTGTAAATCTTCATTAGTTGATTTTATTTACTAGGAATCTGCCATGAGTGAATGTACCCATATATATGGATGGAAATTTCAAATGACACAGTAATTTCTGCTGAACTTGTTTGTTGGAAACTTGCTGGAGATGGAAATTCTATTTCTTTTAAAACTCTAAATGGAAAGCAGACCTCATTTAAAATACATTGCCTTTTTAGGGGCCTGCTGTCTCACTAGCAACTGCTTAGACATGCTTATAGTTATGGTATATTTGATCTTCCGATTCTGATTTGAAATGTGTTGAAATGTCATTACAGTTTTCCACTTGCTATGAGAGCATTGTGCTTAGAATGTGGGTTAAAAGAATATTTCACTTTTTCCAAAACAAACAGCTCTGAAAACTCACCTAATATGTAAATCCTTAGATGCAATATTTGTTTTTGGATAATAAGTGAGTTTAATCTACTATCCTGTAATCATCAGTAGGCAGTGCTGATGTGTCTGAGATTTGAAAGTTGTATAGATAACATCAGTGTTTTGCATTGACAGATACGGAGTAAGTTAAGCTCCAGGAACATTTTCTTCTAAACATCAGATAAGTTTGTTGGTATAAGCCCTTGCCAGAAGCTGTTTCAAAAGCAATCACTGTGATTCTGATTATTCTTTTTAATTTTCTCTTAACTTTCTGGCTGCTAATTTTGCTGGTAATTCTGATATGCTGTGATGTATATACATTTCAGAAAGATATGGAATTCACATCTGGAGAAAAAAGATTTCACTGAAGGATATGTGAAATTTGCTGTCTCTTAAGTTAGTGAGCAGTGACTTAAATGTGCAGTATTCCTGAAGCAAAATTGGTCAAGAAAATGTTTTTCTTCTGTGGAACAATTTGGATTTTTTTTTAAATATATGTTTTTCACTGAAAACACAAGGGAAAGGATATCTGAAAATGATCTCCATGGCCTCTTAATAGAAAATAAAAACTGAGCAAAATTGGAAAGAAAACAAAAATTAATGTTCTCTTTGAGGAAAAAGTGAAAAGACTGAATATGACACTTAAGTAGAAAAAAACTTGGAAGAAAACAAAGGCTTTTTTTTTCCCCCAGTAGAAGCTATTTGACTGACTTTATACAGAAGTTGTTAGACAAAGTTCCAGCGTTACCAACTGGGTGACTGTTTGGCAAGGTAGAATGATACTCCACTCTCTCTCCAATAACAGCTTGCCTTGGACTAGTAGCAGTATAAATATGTATGATTTTTCTTGATCATTAAGCACATTTCACCTTCATGTTTCCAAGGCTGAGCTGAAGTGTTTTCTCTTTTACTCTTAGTGACCCAAGCTTTTATTTTATGTATGTATTTATTTATTTATTTATTTTATGACCTATAGCTACCAACCATTGTCAACAATGAAGTCTGATTTAACTTCAGTTTAATTTTCACACTTATTTCTTTTTTTATTTTCTCCCAAAAGGTGTTGCATTCAATGATCTGCACTTGATAGCAATTTCCTGACCAGTGAGTGACTAGAGTCTTGTTATCTGTGTTATTGGTAGTGTTTTCTTTCCTGAGAGATAATTGATCTGAATGGCTTCATTTCAGTGAATTTTGTGGACTTTACCTCTGTTGCTGATAAACATGGATTAAAGATGCAAAATATCTCTTCAAATCAAAATATTTTATGCTCTTTTTAGCTCTTAGGGAATATGCTCTTAAATGAAATCTGCTAAAACCGTATAGAACGTATTTTAGGTACTATGGTAGTCTTCTGATGTATCTGTACTCTTGATACAGCACTCGGGGTTTCAAGCTGATAAAGTAAAAAGTAGTGAGAAAACTAGGGTAACGTGTAGAAGCCGTTTCTGTGACTCCATTTTTAGCATTTTTGTTGTTTGTATATAGAAGCGTGCAGATCTTTGTGTGTGTATAAAAACCTGTAAACACACGCACACCCCAGAGTGGTCAGTTACTTAGAAACAAAATAGTTAGGTACTTCTCAAACCATACAGTGATTGACATGGTAGAAATTTGGAAGGGAACTTTACGATATATGGGGAAAAATATGCAGGAAAGGGCTTTTCTCATGCTGTTTCTCTGTTTGCCAGCTCTGAACGTCATCGCATCTGATGTTATATACTGAAGTCGTACGTGTACACAATGATGTTAAGCCAGCAAACATGAAAACAAGGAAATAGCACGAGAAAGCCCTTGTCCTGTCTCTGATTGCCGAAGAAATTTATCGTCTGATCTCCAGAGGGGTTTGGAAGTGGCGATGAACTGTTCAAGCTGCCCTACTGAAAGGTATCAAGGGCAAGAATTTTTTAAAAGGAAAAGACAAAAAAATTTAGTACATTGTGCTATAGTGTTCTATAACGTAGTTTTGCTAAGAAAAAAGTAATGTGACCCATCATTCCTCACAGTTGGCAATTATGGTAAATCTATTGTTTTATAATTTTGCTTGTAATCATCTTCTTGTCCCGGATTTTTTCCTTATTTATTTTAGTTGAAACAATTAGAAGTTTTAATTATATAAATATATTAAAAGGGAGCAATAAATTTTATTCATGCTTTAAAAAGAGAATGTAAAGTTCTTTATACTCCCTGCATAAAAAAGAAAAGCAAATGAATTACACATATTACTACATTACACATATTAAGAATTAAGTGGTTTTTATTATCTATTCCATAATATTTTTAATGATAATATTGCTGCTATGGATCATAAATAGAACTGATAAAATCACTGCTTTCTCATTTTATAAGCACAATAGTGGTAGTGAAAAAGTACTTTCTGCTTTCTTGACCACCATTTTTTGTAAAAAATTATCACCTTTTAAATAACTCAAAATTATTCACTTCCTAAAATGAAATCTAATTTGCATTTTGCTTGCTGGAATCTAGATAATGCATAACAGGTGCTATACACCTAATTGTTTGAATTACTTTTATTGTAGAAAAAGTCATAAATCCAGTGACTTACTCTTTAGTGTGATAAAATAGGAAATAGTATACATTTGTTGGAACCTAGAACTTTTTGCACTGTTAGCCAGCAAGTGGGGAAAAAATGTCTTTTTTTTTTTTTTTTTTTAAACCCCAAATTATTTTTATATATATTTAATTTTTTTTTTTTTTTTTTTTTTTTTTTCTTTAATTTAAATTTGTTTTGTTATTTAGTATGGCTCATTTAACAAATATAATTTGAGTATCATTGCTTGGTTTGCAGCCTGGTTGCAAGTTCTTGTATATTGTTTCACATTTTAGAAAATAATGCTTAATATGTATCATCTATAATATTTGCATTTTATATGCAATGCAAAATCTCTTAGGAAGCAAAGGAGTATAAAGAACCCTGTTTTCTGCACTTATATGAAGACGTAATATTAGTTTGCTAGAATAAAATGTATGACACTTTTAACTGGGATGTATACAGTATGTATAACTTTATTTTAAAGGCAAAATTATTAATGATTGATCAATTAGACTACAACATAAAATTACACCTTACTGTATGTTTGATGTAAAGATATTTATAGGCTTGTACTTAATATTCACGTTGCCTCAGTTCTTAGACTGCAGAATGTCTACCATGACTGTTGCCTATAGTATCCTCCACATTTGCTATCTGGCTCCTTCAAAAATGTGTATTTGGCTATTTGACCTGTAAAATAAATTCTATTAATACTGAAGTATGTATTGTAATTTAGCATATTGTATTGCATAATTATAGCTATGACTGTTAAAGACAAAATTTAATTCCTATAATGAGCTTATTTTCTTGAGAAGATGTTTATGTATCTGTAAGACAGTTTTGCTGTTTCTAGTTACCATATCCTTGCATCATTTATGCTTCAAATTAAACAACACATTCAGTGGTTAGACATACAGTAATGATATTTATTGACACAATACCACAACTCAGCCAGTTGTTTTAGTTTGAAACATCATTCCGGATATAGTAAGTTTATTCAAGACGTATTGTTGAGTGTAACTAAAGATGGGTACTGCCTATTGCTATTACAGTTATTTGCTTAGATGCCTCATAGTTGGGTGATGGGAAGCAGGTAAAGCTTTGTTAAGAGTAATTAAACTTTAGCCTGGTAGAGTGGTTCATTAGGAAGACAGTAGGATTTCATGGACTTCTTTTCTGCTTTTTCTTTCTTTATTGAATCTTCAGATTTTTGTCCTTGTAGTAGATAGGTTTGATATCCTTGATAATAGGTTTGATTTCCTTGATGAGAAAACTCATGTATGTAAAATTCATGTTTGATTAAGAAAAGCACCAAATAATTTGAAAGCTTCTTTTGAGACTTTGTTTTGCTTTGTTTTGATTTGCGGAATACTGATCTGAGATACTGGACAGGGTTCATCTGCATTCTAGAGGACTGCATGCCCTCTATAAGTGCCTACTTTCTTACACTAAGTATGAAGAGAACCTTTGATAAGTTGTGCTTGCCATTTCTTGAGATGAATGTTAATTGTTCATGAGAAAAATACCTCATGGGACTCTATTTCTCTTGTTTTTAAACTAGCTGAAGATCTGTCTTTTTCCTAGTATTTCACTGGTCAGGTCATTGTATTCTATAAATAAATAGTTCTAGAATAATCTAGGATGATTTTAAGCTTTAGAAAAGATACATATATGAAATAAAGGCTCATCAGGTGGTTGGATTATTGGTCCAAATCAGTAATCTCTCTTCTAGTTCTCTCATAAGTCAGCACAGCCAAATATAATAACCCTTCAAATGCACTAAGGGAAAAAACAGCAACCTCCTAAGTGGTTCAGTTTCATGTGTTTCTCTGTTTCCATTTCTGGTTTCTTACATCTAAATATCACTTTCTACAAAGTGATTCTTTTACAGACTGGAGTAAGACTAGTTCAGAGAGCTCATTTCCATCTGATTAAATGCATTCATGATAGTCTCATGAAAGTCTAATGTGTACTTAGCAAATGTGTATGTGTGCTGAATTTATACACTTTTCAAGGAGGTAAAGGATAAATGGAGGCCAGTCAAAAAGATTCTATAGTTAGATTTTTTTTTTTTTTTTTTTTTTTTTATGAATATTAGCAACCTAAGTCAAAGCTAGGCGTATGTCCGTGTTAAAAATACTTTTTTTCTCAAGTGTTTTCACCTACAGAAATAGTTTTTCTGGCAGCATGAAAGTTAGAGTAAATTAAGAACAAGAGTTACTGAGTTGACCACATTTAAAATTGAAAACTATATATTTTCTTTGGAATATCAAACACACCTTCTGTGTTATTTTATTGTGGTTTGGACTGTGATTACTATTATTCACCATCATCTCAGTAAAATTCTTGAGAGATTTATCCTTTTGTTCTGTGCACATTGCCACACTTGTCAGCAGTGCAGAAAGATCTTTGTCTATAGATAGTCCTAGAGTTTGTTTGGTTAGCTACAGTGCTATGTGTGGCTCAGCAACAAGAATAGCTCTTTATTTGCTGCCAGTTTCACAGTGTAAATTAGTTGCATTGCATTGCAATGCCAGCAGCCAAAGATGGCTCAGATTTGCTGTTCTGCATCCTGTGTCATATTGCCAATGCCTGGATTTCATATGGATGCGTGTCTACCAAAGCTCAGTGCCACTCTATCTCAAACACACCCTGATGTCAAGTGAGTGACTCTAAGGAAAAGCTATGGCACACAATCTGATGGTTGCTTGAAAGCTGCCTATCATATCAGAAAATAGATTGGACTTTTTATTTTTTTGTTTTTATTTTTAATTGGACTAAACCACCACAGGAGGATATTTCTATATCCTTCTGAATTTCTTTGAATAGAGCACTGCTGAAGGGCAATAGGCTGCTGTCAAAAGCCAAGCACGTTTGTGGTGTAAATAACTTTTTTTTTTTTTTAACATAAACTGTAATGTTTTTGTTGTTGTTGTTATTACACATTTTGAATGATTTCCTATTCTACCATACTACAAATATTTATGGCATAGCCTGGTGTTAACTATTATTTGTAAAATCTTTTTAACAAATCTTTTTGAGTATATATTTTTGCTTTCATATTGAACTACCAAGCACTGTTCCTTTTATGTCTTATTTATCTGTTTCTAAAATAAATTCTGTTTAAAGATTATATTTATATATGTTTTGGAGAAGCACTGTTTTTAAATACACCTTTGGTCTCTTTGCTCAGTGCATGCACACTGTCAAATCTATACATATGCCAATATTTTTTACAGTGGTTGGAGTCTATAATTATTAAGTTTAATTTACCACACAGAGATTACTAGTAAGTATATTCTTTAGCAGCATGTACTTTTTATTGTCATTTTCTTCAAAGAATGTGGACTAAGCAGGACGTTCCAAGAGTCGCACATCCTCTAGTAATGTTTACATGTATGTGTGTGTTTATATAGTTTGTACAGATATATATAGTCTACATATATATATATTTGTGTATGTGTGTATTTTCTGTGCATGTGTATAGAAAAAGAGCATGAAGGTGTATGTACACACACATATATCTCATATTAAATTAGCGCAGGTTACAGGCAACATATTTTACATAGAACTGTAGCTATATGCGTATCTCAATACCCAATATATGTCTTTTGCTATGAAAGATAGCCAAGCACTAGGGTTTTGCTTTACACATTACTTTGAGGTTGGTCTTCTCTTTTGAGAACGTTCTGTGTTCTATATTAGAAAGTGACTCTTGATATCTTGGAGGTTACGATACAATATGATATAGTTTAAATTTCTGTTCTCTAAATATTTCACTTTTCAGTTCTGATGGTACATTCCAGTACTGAGGGCTCTAAAATATGTCCCTCCCTATTCTAAGATATATATATATTTTATTGTTGTATAGGTACTCTCTTAAATCTCACCACTGAAAATGTCATGAAAATGATGTTTCTCTATCTCCTCCAAATTGTGAGCCTCTGCAGATTTCATAAATAGACATATGTAAATTGAATCCAGTTATTTAAATTCATATAGATGGATATTAAATAATTATGTTATCACGAGGGGTATAACTGACTTCTGCAGTCTTTTAAATAACCTTTTTTCCTTTGTATTTCGTATATTTTTCTTTTTTAGGGAAGGTGTTCATAAAAGCTCAAACAGCTTATTTACAATAAAAGCTAAATGGTGATATCAAATATGTGAGTTTTGACTTCCCACCACTGAAGAGGAGCTAGGAATTATCAGCTGAATTTCAGTCCTTTTTATCAGTATATTTTTCATCCTTTTTCTCCTAAGAGATATCCATGGCAATTAGATGGATGAACTGAGTTTTTCTTATGTTCTCTGTTTACTGCTGGGCTGTGATGTTATTTGTCTTTCTTTGTGATCTGATCAGCAGAGTTTGACATGAAATTTGAATCTAAGACCTTTCCTCAAAAGAATTTCCTCCATTGTGTGGCAGTTCAAAAACTTTCCTTTCATCCTGTACATAAATTACAAATAAATCACAGGCATATAGGCCCCTTGACACTAACATGGATCTGAAAGACTCCACTAACAGACCCTCCTTATCTAAACTATCTAAACTATAGGTGGGCTGATCCTTCCTTCCTTTCTCCTCTGCCCGCCCCATCCCCTCCACCCCAAGAAAAAAACAGATGACAAATTCAGCTCTTATCCAGACATTAGTGCACATGTATTTCAGATAAGCAGATGACCCACAGACAAATGTACTTCACAGGTGAATGACATTTGGAATCTCCTTTCCTTTGAACTTTTAAAGTATTTGAGTAACTGGAAGATACGTCTTTCCCTAAATATTTCCACTACCTGGAAGTACTTCATGGGGAGAAACAATTCAGGGAAAGAAAGAAATCTCTTATTCTAAACATGTAGTGAGTATCACAAACTCTGTAACTGGTATTTTTGTATTAAATAACACATTAAATACAAAATAACAGTTACATAATTTCTGGCATAAATGAACCTTATTATCTTCTTACAAAGTAAGAATAAATCTGAATACTTTGTTAATTCACAAGCATTATGTATAGTATGGTATACCAAAATTTCTGTCTCTTTGGTTGAGTTATTCTAGAATATTTGGCTTGATTTTAAGAAGACATTTTGGCTTACATACATGTGATAACGTTGGTTTTATTTCTGGGGGGAGTGAACATAAATGTTCTGAATTTTTCACTGAATTTGTTGATAAGTTGATTTGTACAGTCTTAATGCTAAGAAATATTTGGAAGAAACTAACAGACTAAATTAATAATATTAATTCTTGCACCCAGCTAAATGAAGAATACTTCTGCCTCAGGTATTTAATGCTATATATCTTTCAAGACTGTCTGTCAACCAAAGTTGGCAGGGTCTTCCATGGACAAGGTCATGATCACATTTAGGACCTAGGCAGTGTTAGGACAGAAAGGGAAAAGAAAAATAAATAAATAAATAAATAAAAAATCCTGCTAGTGTATATTTTTATTTGTTGGTAAGATAGCTCTATCAGTATCTGAAGTTCTGCATTGGAGAACTTTGCAGATGTAGCTTTGAGTCACATTCTGCCACATTCAGACATACTTTCTTAATTGGCTTAATGTGTAATTATTATTATAAATAAAAGAAGCAAAATGTTACCTTCTACCTAATAATGTATGTGAGCGCATGGATGTGTGTTGACACGTGATTTTGAAGTTTGACTGGTATCAGGCTTACCTGGTGATTTTAAGGTAAGATGTCTAAATTATATTATTTGACTGATTTTTATTCAGTGTTAGAAATTTTGTTTCCCTACCTTGGGAAGTTCATGTATGTTGAACTGAAAGTGAAAAACAAATGCAACTTTAAAAGCGTATGGTACAGTTTTCTTTGCTGTTTTAACTGGATGAAACTACTTAATTGTTAAGGATATTACAAAAAGTTTGCTGCATGATTTACCCTTTTTCAATTTTTAAATTTTCCTGTGGTAAGTTTATTAAAATGGTAGTTAATATATAACAATAAAATGTCTTCTGTCTTTGTCACATTTTATTTCTTTAAATAGGTTTGAAATTAAAAAGGTACTCTTACCAGTTATTGTATTCCTCCCAAGAGGGGAGCAAAACGTTAGTTTGTGTTCTCAAGCTTAGCAGAAAGGAGGCATTGACTTCTGCAGCCTGCTGAGATTTTGGTTGCTGTTGATTTCAAAGTTAGCATCCAGAACTGCTGCAATTTATAGAACAAATGTCTCTTCCAATTCATGTTAAACTCAGGACTCAGTAAGAGCTGCAGCTGAGAGTTGGTGCCATTTGTAAAGGTACATCTGATACTGTTATTAGCAGCGGTAATCAGCATTGTTTCACTGTCTTACAGTTCATGCAGAGTCATCTAGATCTTTTTAGAATTCCATGGGAACAATGGTTATATGAGAAATCCTACAAGAAAATCCTGTTCTCCTCCCTCAAAATACACTAAGCTACTCTACCAAATACAAATATCTAATATGTCCGATAAGACACATTGAAGTAAGATAATTGTATGTGGATCTTTATTCTTCACACTAAGTATTTACCATTTAACTCTTGCTTTACTCATTACAGGGCTGTAGAAGCTTAAAAGCAGACATATGCACAAAAAGAGATATTTTCTAATACCTTCACATTCCTGATTTCTCTGTCAGGAGGTATTCTAAGATATTTACTGTTTAGTAACCTGTCTGAATGCATTTTTGAATGGCCTGAAATATTTATTTATTTATTTTAACCTAGCAAAATTATGTTAGTAATTCAAAAGCTGGGATGAGCAGATTGGTGTTCTTGTGGGACAATTGTGAAACATGCTAATTTCAAATATATTAGGACTGAGTATTCCTTCAAACTTCATGCTAAATCAAAGATAATAGCTTCTAAGTATGTGACTTTTATTATTATTTTTTCATTTTATGGTCAAAGTTCTGAAGTAACACATGAAAAGTGATCTCTGCTGATCCGATTCCCTTTCTTTGTTGTACTTATTGTAAGGCCACTTCTCTGTATTATTCATTTGACCAGCTTCCTAACTCAAAGTACTTCATATCCCATTCATCATATATTTTCCTTGTTCTTTCAGGGTTTAGAAGAACATTAGTACTTTTATAGTCTAACGCTGTATGGGATTCCTGTTTTCTGTTCTTTATAAAAAGAGTTACTTATGTTTCTCTTTTTTACTATTAATGTATTGTAACTGTGATTTATTTTTGATCTAACACTCTGGACATCACAGAAGCATTTAGGTAGGAAGAGACCTCCAGGGTCGACCAGTCAAACCTATGACATACATAAGCTTTTGCCGTAGGCATTTTGTCAACTTAGTGTTTGACAAAAGTACATTGGAAATAACCCAAAAAATAGTTTCATATGTACAAATCTCCTCTGTCAAAATAAAATAATTATTTAGAACATTGGTGAGTAATAGAGGCTTCCTTCCTTCCTTTCTTCCTTCCTTCCTTCCTTCCTTCCTTCCTTCCTTCCTCCCGCCCTCCCTCCCACCCTCCTTCCTTTCCTCCCTGCCTCTCTCCCTTCCTCCCTCCCTCCTAATTGCTTCATTCTGAATGAGGTAACTTGTTTGCAAGAGGAAGGTGCAGGATAAGTTG
This sequence comes from Nettapus auritus, assembly GCA_011076525.1. NCBI lineage: Eukaryota > Metazoa > Chordata > Aves > Anseriformes > Anatidae > Nettapus > Nettapus auritus. Next base: position 4,489,850 of record CM021768.1, read on the forward strand.
TTTCCTTACTCCCAGTCTAATTTTTGTCTGTAGCTCCACCTTTCTCTTCTCTTTTAGATATTGAACCATCTTCAGCTTTCACATCATGCTTTAATAAACTTGTCTTCATCTTTTTCAGTCTTGAGTTTAATGCATGTAGTATCATGTTGCATTGTCACACTCTTTGTCATTCCATATTAGTACTAATATAGAATCTATGGATATTCATACATACAAATTTTAAATCAGTGCTGAAAACTGATTGGGAATTTGGCTCCTTGTCAAATCATTACTTTCAAGAAAGTACTTTTTCCTATTCACCCTATTTCTGGGAACCTAATTCCTCCATGAGAAAAATATTTAGCATGGGAGACTTGAACATTCTTTGGCTTCTTTGACTTTTTTTGAGCTTTGCCTATCTTGAACCTCAGGCTAGCATAAATTTTTCCCAAAGGAGCATAGCATCTAGAACTAGATTTCATCTAGTTCTACTAGTGAAAACATTGATAAGTAGACATAGTCACGATTGCTTTACTAATGAAGTAATTAAACCTTTTCAGAAACTTATGACGCTTAGATACTAAAAGCAGATAGAAATGACAGAGCAGTGCTGTCAATCTGAAAACCAGTTGGTAAAGTAAGGCTTAATTGGAGCGGAAAATGTTCTGTTGATATGTTCTGTGTATAAGACACACAATGGCACATTTATATGTAGTCGTTAAGCTACCAAGAATTATTTATTAGTTGCTGTATTCTGGCTTTGAAACAATAAACATGGATAAGAAAGCACGTGCTCAGTTGCATAAGGGTTCCAACATCTGTCCTGACAATCCTCTTACAGAAAGTCCTTTTGGAATTAGCAAATGACAACATAAGTTCTGAAATGGATACGAAAATGTTAATGGGGGTTGGGGGGAATTAGAGGGAAATAGTTCATTATGTCATTGCCCCCTTTTAACACATTAACTGCTTGAACTGTTTGTTTTTATGATTCCAGATGGTAGCAAGATGCATAAAGAAGAATAAAATGAAATAGAACAAATCAAATGCTTGGCTGCTGTTCAAGAGCAGCTAGGGCTAAGCTTTATTAAATTCACATGAGGATATGATAACTGTGGAATTTCACAGAATGAACTGCAATAATCTTACTTATGAAGACCATTATTCTTCTTTAGATAGATGGGAGAATATAAAATTTTGCCACCAAAAAAAACACACCCCAAACCAGAAACAAAGCCCTTTTGAAGCTTATTTTCAGAGGGCCTTCACAACTTGAGTGAAATCTGTGTGTACCACAAGTAAAAAGAAACATGCACAATTCATTCTTACACATCAAAAGTTCTAAGAATTTGTTCTTTCTCAGCAACAAATTAGAGAATACTGCAAAGGAACTTAATATGCTCTTCTCTGTGTCATATAAAGTCCCTTTAGGGATAAGCATATTTATATTTTAAAAAGGAAAAATATTAAATTTTAAAATTATATTAGACATAAAAAATGAAAAAATACAAAACTGTCACATATATATATTCAGGATATAATTCATGTTGTTGATGCCTTTTTTGTAACAGTAAATCCTTTTTTATGCTTCTGCAATTGAATTGCAGTCTCTAACTCCATGTTTTTCAGTCATCTGTTTTGTCACTTACAGAAATTAAGTTCAAGCAAAAATGTTTCTTTTTCTTGTATTTCTTTGCATAGGACCTCTAAAATATAAAATGTTTTCCTCAAACATGTTGAAATATTTTTTTCCTGCCAATACTTGCAAGATGTATTTTGTTAAATTCTCCATTTGAAAATCATTCAAATTCTATGTCATTCATACAGTAATTGCATTCTTGTATCTAAAAGGAAGGAACAAAAAATCTAGAACTCAGGGCTAAATTATACTGAGCATCCAAATCTGTTAAGTAGCTGTCCAGGGAAAAGCAAGGGGAAGAATAAATCCACATCTGTTTGTATATTCTCTTTATGTTTGTGAAATCTGCACAGGGAAAATACATTCTTAGTCACTCCTAGATATGCTAATAGTGACCATCTACTATGATTACTGATCTGCTCAGGGTTTACTAAATTTCATAGTAATAGGTAAGGAAGGTATGTAACAGGTGGCATAATTTATTAAAAACAATCATATGCATTCAAGTCTCACAAAATCTGGTATTTGTGCATTACTGATGGGCCAGGTAAAGTACTCCCTCTCAGTAGGGTCACTACATTGATCGAGAGGTGAAAAGGAATCCCTTTAAGGAATATATCTTGTAAAAGTTTCTGCCTGAAAGTTCAGGATTTTGAGGTAGCATAAAAGGTAACTGATATGATAACTGCAGTAGTTGCAAATGCAAGCAATTTGTTTATTTTTCATTTTTCATTTTAATGTTATTTTATTTTATTTATTTATTTACTTTCCCCCAGGTACAGAACATGTTGTTTAATAGCCCACAATATGTTTTCTGTTTTTCCTGGACATTACACATATATCTGCTAACAGCTGTTCTGCCACTTAAGGGAAAGTATGAAGTAAGTTAGGTGTGCTAAATCAGCATAGTATTTTGTAATGATTTTATGCTGGGTACAGGAACAGTGCAAATATATGTTATGTATTTTGGAGCTTTTATATAACCAAAGTATTTTATAGGACCTGCATTCCTGTGAAGTGAATTTGAAAAGATTAGACTAGTGGAATCTTTTGATCTTATGTATGTGTTGGAGACTGACTTTTGTGGTTTTCAATCCTGCATTGAAATTGTTCAAAATTAGCACTTCGGAATAAAGGACTAGCTGTGACTAGAGAGCAGTGACATATTTTGAATATTATATGAATCTTATGACCAAAATATAAACTTACACTGTAACAGAAACTTTATCTAAGAATTGATTGCATATTACATTTGGGTGATCTTAGTATTTACTGTGCATTATATATGTTCACATGAAAGTTATCTTTCAGAAATACACAAACCCAGAGCATGGTTTGCAATAACATAGGGAAATGTTATAGTACAATAATTACATTTTTTTGACAGGTGACACCCACTAAAATTTATCCATTCTGTATCAGGAAAAAAAAACATTGAACGAAATGGGAAATCTTTGTTGAAACTGAGGAATCATTGCTTTCCAAACATTAGATATAATTAGAGTGGACATCACATGGAAATAAAATTGAAAACAATAGAAGGCAAGTGCAGTTTCAGTACTTTTATGTAGTCACTTGTAGAGGGAGTTAGGGTAGTGGCAAACATGATAATTTTGTTGGGGGGGGGGGGGGTGGAGTTTGAATAAGTTGTTCACTGTTACTCTCTTTGAAAATGAATTAAAAGACAGAATCTGGCTGCTTGATAAATTGAAGGTATCCATCAAAGCTACAAATGCAAAACTTACTGAAGGCTGCCTTTACTTATTCCTGAAAATAGTAGTCTGATTGTCTATATAAAAATAATGGCCAGAGAAAAATCTGTCATATGTCATAACAGTTAGATAACCTTTTCTCTTTGTGAAACCAGCCCAAATAAAACCTCTCAGATTTAATCAGAACTGTTCTTCCTTTTCCTGTGTCAATCAAACCCTGCCTATTGATAATCCAAACAAAATAGCATTGAGAACACAAAGTCTACTTTTGTCTTATTAAGGTGAAAAGATTCTGCCAGGGTTTGATAACATTTGAGATGCAGAGGCTGTTACAAGAACATAATGAATATCAAATATATCTGCAAAAAGGACTTTTTGTCAAGATAAAATCCCAATGAAAAATGCCACTTATTCTTTATTTTCCACCAGACAGGTTTAAAGCCTGCAAATCAAGAATGTAAATCTTTATTTAATGGATGTACTTAGTTTAGTACACCGTGTCATCACACAAATGGGAGCCTTGAATTTATTTAGTTCTCACCTGATCCAATAAATAAAGAATCATTGTAGGTGTTGGAAGGGACCTCAGGAGATTATCGGGTCCAACACCCCTGCCAAAGCAGGTTCCCTAGAGCAGGTTGCGCAGGTAGATGTCCAGACGGGCCTTGAATATCTCCAGAGAAGGAGACTCCACAACCTCCCTGGGCAGCCTATTCCAGCGCTCCATCACCCTCACCATGAAGAAGTTCTTTCATATGTTGGTGTGGAACTTTGCTCCATTTTGTGGCCATTGCCCCTTGTCCTGTCCTCACAGACCACTGAAACAAAAGGTTGGCCATATCCCTTTGTCTCCCAAATAAATAAATATAATGAATAAAATAAATATAATAAATAAAATATGAATAAATTAATAAAAATTAGAAACTGTTCTTCTATATTCAAATACATAATACTCTATTCATAAATTAGAATTTACCAGTAGATGCCACAATCTTATGGGTAAATCTTTATAAACTTGTATTTCAAGAGAGTTCTGTAGTGTTTGGACTGGTTTCAATGTAAATATATAATATATACTCTGTGGATTGTTTCCAGAGGAAAAAGGATCTAAATAGTCACTTCTAATCTACATACCTGAGTAGTACTATGTTTGTTCCATGGGAGATGAAATCAAATAAAATGAACAAAAAGTTGTCACATTTCATATAATATTTCAACCATCCTTCTTTTATTTGAAGATAGAAGAAGAAAGTTATTAGCTTGTTGTTAAATCTTTAATTGGTTTCTGTTTATTTCTGATTTTATCTCACTGTACAACATGTCCAACACTTTGTTAAGGATGTTATTCAGTGCAGAGAGTGGAGAGCTAGTACAGGATATTCCCCTGCTGATCAGAAAAAACGCTACGTGGTGGGAATTCACAAGTAAATGTGTTGTAATCTTCCACAGGGATTGTGGAAGATTGTCTTGCGCTGTTTCCATTCCATGATTGGTGTGTAGTTGTAGGCTTTGTATGGATTTTCTTTTTGTAATTGTTTTTGCCTTCGCCATATTGTGGCTGGAGATTGGAAGAAAAAGAAAAAAAAGGTCAGAGGAGCTTGATAGTAATTTGGTTTTCAAAAGGGAGAGACTGGTTGATCCAGCTATAAACATTTAAGCTGGATCAACCAATAACCTTTGAATTACAGAGACAAATGCGAACCGTGGAGCTGTACAGGGAAGCAGTTCACTAGCTGTAAGCGAGAAGTGAGAAGGTGAATAAGTAGGACATACTGTAACAGTATTTTGAGAGGATATCTAAAAACTGATATACAACAATGGAAGTAAACGGCCAACAGATATGATAAAAGAAAACTGAATTTCAGTGCTGACATTCAGTGTTGATGAAGATGAGTGGCTTTTTCTTAATATGAGAATATCTTAATATGTTTTAATTCACGACATCGTAAAGATGGAAAAACCTGTACACTGTAGTGTTTTTGCAAAGGGAATGGACTATATTCAGGTCTGGATAGGATCTCACTGAAGCAGTGATCATAGCGAATCCTTTATACTGCTACAAATGAATGTTCTGTATCCCTCAGTGGGAAAAATGCTGAAGAGTGATGATCTAAAAGGTTCTGTTTTTCTTTTTACTATCTTTGGGTTACTTAATTCTCTTTTGTAAATAAGAACAGATCGACTGGCATGCTGGATCAGTAAATTTGTTATTCCAGGCCTAGGTACTCAGTGGGCTGAGGCAGAGGCTTAGAGAGGGAGAAAAAGCAGTCGTATCATTCACTTACTATTACATAATGCTTGATAGTGAAGAAATACATCAGAATCTCATAGGGATTTCTTCCAAGTGATAGTAATTTTCCCTTTGAATGAATGTGAAGGTAGTAGAAATATATTTATGAAGGGTTTAGGCTGGAATTTGTTTCTTCTGTAGGAGTTGAAGGAATAGACACACCTAAAGAATCATCCGCTGTGGCTGTCTCAAGTACCTCTCAAAGGCTGAAATGAGTCACTCTCTGTAACTGTTTTTTCTCCATGTGCTGTGGGAGGAAGCTATACGAACACTTAGCTTTTAGATAGCTAAAGATGAGTAAGATGATTTCTGAAAAATATTGCAAAACACTTTAAAAAATAGGGCTCACAATGCTGAGAAAGTTTAGAGGCTATGACCTTTGGTGCTATAGGCATACATACGCTGTGTTAGAAACAGTTGAGGTAATTAAATAATAAATAATAAATAATACATGCAAAAAGGAATTTCTAAAGTGAGTGACAATATTGTACTCAGAAATTTTCACTTCCATTGACTGTAATTTTAGGCTGCTTATTCCATTATAACGGTATGCATGCTGTTACAAGTTACTTAAAATATAACTAAAATTTAATCTGTAAACAGAAATAAAATCTCAGATATTTTCATTCATTTTTATAGAATAAACATTTTATATGCTATGTTATAAAATCATTTCTTAATTTATATTACCATTAATTTGTATTACCATAATTTTTATTACCACATATAATACCATATTTTTGTATGTGTATTTCCATTAGTCTGTTCACCTCCTTTATTCTTTGCCATAAGCTGCTGAAGATGCCTGTGCTTTCATTCTGTTGTTGTTGTTGTTATTATTATTGTTATTAAAACATTTAATTTATCACTAGGGAATTTACAAAGAAAGAAGGACTTTGGAGAACACGTATTTAGTATATCAGCACATGCCAGCAATCTGCAGTGGCTCCTGGTGCATTCCTATACTCCAAAAAACATGTCTGAGGAGAAAGTGAGAACTGTTGTCCTCAGCTAGCTAGCGTAATCACTTTCTTGTTTGCAAAGTTCACAGGTGTCAACATGCATGTTTTTGTTTGCTTTGATAGCATTTAACCTTTTGGAGAAAATGTCATTCACTCTGCTTTCTGACAGCAATCACTATCAAGTTCAGTCAATGAAGCATTGGTCAGTTTTGTGAGTTTCTTTGGCAGCACATCATTACAAGATAAAGTTCATGTCATGATGCAGAAGTCAGACTCAGTGTCTTTTTGAGCTTTATTACTATACTGTTCCTTAGTATCTTGCAGCCAAATATTTGGGGAAAAGAAGTTCAATAAAAACAACAACAACAACAACAAAACTTATTTTCAGGAAATGCTAGGTATTTTACTGTATAAATACTACAAAGTCTAAATGGTGATTATGGCTGTAAAGAGTTCATGTTACTTTAGGACTATTCCACCAGGACTACTTTCACAAAAACTGGATTAAAAAAAATAGTTCATCATAATAATTCTCCATCAGACTCAGTGGCCTCTGTCTTCTTCCCAGTAACCTTTGGAAGACTGCAGTGTAGTTAAATCTTTCTGTGAAAGTGTAGGGGTAGAAGCTGGAAACAGTGATAGGAAAACAGGAAATAGCCACTTCCTTTAAGGGGGGGAGGATTTTATCCATTAAATTAGTTAGATTCCAGAAACTCCCAAAATGTCACAGGAGTTTCTGAAGCAGAATGAGCTTGTTGCTTTGCATAGCTTTTGGTGAAGTCCAGGAATTTTGATGACTGTTAAGGAGTTTTTATTATATCTTTCCTTCAGAGGGAGTATTATTCGGGGGGAAGGGAACCTTGTGATGTAGGACAACTGAAGTTAAACTCCACTGCAATAAAATTCTATAAAATAATAATAATAAAAAAAATAAAAAGCAACAACAACTATTGTTCTTTTACTGTTACCAGAGATATACATCCCAAATCTCAAAAGTTGCCATCCCATGTCATATTAATGAACACTTCTACTGTGATGCCCACAAGGATTTCAAAGTCTAATTAGCATGTGACAGCTGAACTATGTTTTCAGCATAAGTACAGCTCCCAACATGTCAGCACTTACATGTGTTGGAGCGGCATGATAAAGCTGTTGTTAAACTTTGATATGTTTTCAGACTGGAGGGGTTTCAAACCTTCCTGAGCAATCCAGATAATTACATGCAAGATTAAAGTAGAAAAAAAGTAAAACTATATTCTAATCTAGTTTTTATTAAGATAATTTGACTAAATAAATAAATAAATACCTTTTGATGGCTCCATTTTGGTAAACCTTAAAAAAGAACTTGTACTATTACTCTTTATTATATGGCTGATTTTTATTTCATCAAGGCCACATCTTGAATTGATTTAAATGGAAAATCAAAGGTTCATTTATTATTTGATACTCCATCTCATTTGCTTCCTTTTAGTTTGAAGAAATAGCTTGCTTTAATTGTATGAATAAAAGGCCAGGGAAAAAATGTAATAATGAAAAAGTAGAATGATATTCTGTAAAGTCGTCTTTGCAACCTTATATATTGCATTGCATTATATTTGCTCATAGCTTTGCATTGTAAGAAAACTACAAGAGTATGATACCTCAAGAGAATAAGCCATATGAAATGATAGCAAATGTTATCAGAGCATAAGGTGTCTTGCTAACCTTTAAAAATGCAATGGAGTCTCATGTTCTTCATTCTTCATTAGAGCAATCTGTAGCTCTTTAGCGGTAAACAAGTCAGTTGAGTTCTCACTTTATATATGAGTTGAAATTTAACAGAAAAAAAATAATATTTCAGAAAAACATATTAATGGAGGTTCATTTTCAATATTCCCATTTTGCTTTCCTTATCTACAGATATGGATTCTTCCACATAAATGGATAGTTATAGAGCTATCTCTGCCCCTAGTGCCCTTCTCTAGTCTTTCTTTTTTTTGTTATTTTATTTTTTTCACATGCCTTGAAAAATCCATATAGTAGTCTCTGCTGCCTGTTTCTTCCATCCTACCTTGATGTATTAATTTAAGCTGTAGAACTTCATAGGTTAAAAGTTTGGAACCATCTGTCCTTCAGTGCACTTTGACATGTTAGATTAATTTCTTTGTTCAGTATCAAAAGATTGCTGTCGCTTGATAGGAAGGGATTTGATTGGAATATATTATGGAACCAAGCATCTTTTCATGATCTCACATTCTGAATAAAAAATGAAAAAGCGAATATAAAGTAATAGAGCTATTGTAATATGTAGACTGTTGAAGTTCAGAATCTGGAGACATTACCAAGAATCTGGAAACAATTACTGATTTTAGCACACTCTCTTGTTTTTTTTTTTGTTGTTGTGAACAATATATAGAAGCCAAGTCAAAGGCCTTCTCTTTGTTGCTAAAGGTTTCTTGCTTGAATTAACTTATATACAGAAGCTGTCCTGAGGTAAAACCACAGTAAAAGGGCATATTAGTTTCACCACAATGAAAGGTAGGTGATGTCAGACATATGCTGATGCACATTGCTGACTAAGCCTAGTACATCTCACAATAAAATGAGAGAGTATTTTTGTCTCACTTTTGTTTTTTGTTGTTGTGCCATGTTAGGTTCCTTAGAACTGGAATGTCTCATGCACACTAACTGCACAGAAGTTTAAAAAAAAAAAAAAGAAGAAAAAAAAAAAAAGTTAACCAGTTAACCATGAAATCAGTTAAATAATATATCGTAATTTCATAATTTGTCCAAGTTATCATCAGGTAGAGACTTTTGTTAAAGGCTTTGTTTGGTCTCATTGGCAATATGAGATTCCAATCAGATATTTTCTGAAATTTAAAAATTTTAAAGGACTATAACATTAATGAATTCAGTAATGGTTAATTATAAGTATTTCTCTTGGTTTCCCAAAAGGAACAAATTTACCATTTATTGCTATCTGGCAAGAAGCTTCTCAACTCTTCAAATTCTTCTCTATTTCATACTCACAATAAGAATTCTCTGTGATCAAGTTTTTCTTTTGTGTGAGTCAAAATAGAGAGCCATAAGGATTAAATCCAATCTGTTATTTTATAGGTTATCTAGACAACTGAATATCCTAAGTTGAGTAATAATAAAATTACTCAAAACATAGATATTAATTTGCATATGTAGATACTGATATGCCAGGGTTCTTCATTCCTTCTGCTGTAACAGAAGTAACTTAAAAAATAAAAAAATGCTGATTTGGCAATTTATCAGCATTAAAGACCATTTTCCATCTATGAAACTGTAGACAATGGTGTATAAATACCTATGTGGTAAGCTATTTAGTATGTAAAATATAATTGAAGAATAAAAATTTGAATATCATACTTATTTCTAATTTGGGAACAAAGATCAAGGAACTGTGAAAGGTATTTGCTATAAAACATCCTTTTGCGGTAGGCAAAGGCAGCTGGGGCTTCTTTGTTGAATAGAGTGGAAAAGAAAAATCATCAAAGAAAGGAAGCATGAGTTTTAATTTTATGGCTTGAGGAATCTATGATAAACTCCATTCCAAAAAGAAAGGGACAGAATTTTGAGATGTGCTAATCTTAAATCACGTGCAAAACCTGCTGAATATATTAAATAGAATTTGCATTTTTTTTTCCCACAAGCATTGAGGCTTGGTATATATTGGCGTCTACCATTTAGAATGAAATAACAACCAAAAAGAACACAATCAGTACCTGTTCTTCCCATTTGCTAATGAACATTTTCCTATAGATAGTAGAAATGCCAGTGAAGTAGTAATGCAAAACCTGGCTGTTTGAAAGATGCCAGATAAAAGTCTGAGTCTTCATTCAGAACAGTCTATCACTTGCAATTCCAGCCTTACTTGCACTCATTGTCAGATAGTATCTGTCATGATTTTCGTAATTGAGATAAATCTAAACAGTTCAATCTCATCTGAGTGATGTTCTCCAAGCTCTGGTTTTATCTACCTGCTTACAAAATAAAGATGATTAATAGATACTGTCCACATCTTAATAATAGGTACACCATCACTGCTAAATAGATTAGTCTTCATCTTTGTTTTTATTTCATGAAGTTTATCTACTCCTGTTCTGATAACTGGGATAGTATCAATGCAATTCCATTTGTGGTTTTGCAATCTAGGAAAACTTCAGCTGTGCACAGTATTAAAAATCCCAATTTAAAATAGAAAAAGTCTTTTCATTGTGCATTTATGTCAAAATAGTCACACAGAATCAAGAGTATCACAGAGATCTTTCAAGATCTCATCTCAGGGATGTCAGGTACACTAATTACTGAGAGCATTCCGTGAATGTTGAACCATGACAGAAAAGTGTTTGTGACTCTTGAGTTAAAGCATAAACTCTAGAAGCATACTATATGCTAGAAAAGATTGAGTTTCATTGGAAGACATATCCCACTTCCACTGCCTCTCATGGTCCCAGCCTTTCATCTAGCCTAAAAATCTGAAATGAAGGCTTACTGTTATGCTCTAGATAAAGTGAAGGACAGTGTGGCATGCTAGCATATATGTTAAGATGCCTGGCTTATATGTTTCCAGCACTTGTAGGTAAAGCAGTGTTTTGTTGTTTTTCCAAAAGGCACAACCATTTGTTCATATCATTCAGAACGGGCAATACAATTGCAGCTGTTCCTAAAGACAGATGAAAAAAAAAAAAAAAAAAAATCAAATCTATGCTGGATCTACTTGTACAATGGCTACCTCAAGTTTCTTTCTCTGCATTTAGCAGAATGCAAGGAATGCATGATTGGAATGATGTACTGAAATGATCCACCAGCATAAATTAACACAGCTGAACAGTTACTTTAATTCAAAGTGAGTAGCAGTGTAGTGACATTACATAGTGATTACAAAACCACGAACATCTCTTAGCCTGGCCTTGTATTCTGCCAACCCAGGAAAATGTGTCTCAGCCACTCAAGTGAGAAATCTCTAGATCAGTTTTTATTTCAGCTGCAAATAAAAGAATAGTTCAGCTGTACACAATGAGCAAGTGACTCACATTCAGATTAGGCACACACACACTTGAGTTGTTCAAGGGAATTGGTCTCTCTCAGTGGACAGTATAGCTGAGGCCTCGTCCTTATGTTACATGCGGGAATGTGACTGATTTAATAAACCTGGTAAATTTTTTATCACCAGATGTTCTTCAATACAGGAGTTATACTCAATATCTGATTGCATCACTTACAAGTATACTATCTAGAGATGTGTGATGCAAAATGCATATCTGTGACTAAATCAACAGTCCTTGCCTAACTTCCTGTGGACATTTTGAGGCTTTGTTAGTTTTCATATGACATCTTAAATATGAAGCATGATAGTTAATTTATTATTTGTAATTAATATGCAAAATGTATTTTATTTCCTATCTTTATTTGCAGAGAAATTATCTGCCAAGTCTCAAAATTCGAATGTACATGTAAGTTAAATAAATATATTCAACTTCACATGAAGTCAACAAAACAAAACATTGCTGAATATAACAATGTGATTTAGCTACATCCAGAATGGAGTAACATACATAGTCATGATATCTATAGCCTAGAAAATATATTTGGGAATTTAGTGGTGGCTGGAAAATAGTCAGTGAAACCATTGTGTTCTGTTTTTAACTAAAGTTAAAAATAACTCACGAGTTTTCATGGTCTTACTAAAATTGGAAAGCAGCTGCTAGTTTTACTGTCAATCTGGGTAATTTAACCAAGATTTGATTGCACAGAGGAATTGATTGTGTTTCTGACTTCAAAACTAGTGTCCATATCAGTTCTATTTTGGATTGCATTTTGTTTAGCTGTCTGAATTTTGTGAAAGCATTTTGCCTTAACAATTGCGGAAGCATCCTTAATAAGGGATGTAAGTGTATGCTTATGTAATATGGCGGTGAAGAAAGAAAGGAGAGGGAGGAAGATTGTTTGGCACTATAAATCAATATGCGCAAAGATGCTGACACTATTTGTATATGCTGTTGTAAATTCTCTCTCTGCTTTCCTGTTTCCATTAGCTGTTGCTATTGCTTAGAGAATGAATAGAGCTCAATTAACAACATGAAGAATATTCAAATGCTTGTCTGGCACTGTTGTTCCAAAAAGCAGGAATCAGGGGGGGCCCCCACCCCACAGATTTTCTTCACTACTGTTGTGCTTCAGTTAAAAATCTTGCTAAGGCTGTTTTTAAATGTTTCCTTCCTAGCTTTTCAGAAGAATTTACTTAAGAACATTGTGCCTCAGCACAATCTACATTTAAAACTTTATATGTAAGGACGTAAAATACTATGTTTACTTGTATTTCCACAGTAACAGATTGCAATCATCACCTTGGGCTTACCCTGTACTCTTCCTTCAGGCAAAGTTCCCAGGGAAGTATGACTTCAATGGAAGTTATGAGTAAGGAGTTCTGAACAGGATCCATTATGATTAGACATGTATTTTGAAAAAGCTTTCAATGATAAACTGCATATTTGCAGTATTGCTACTTTATTTTACATTTAAGAAAGACCAATGAGATTTGGAGTCTTCTGAAAGACGAAAACTCTTAATAAGAAGTATGTTCTCAGAGGTTTCCTGAATGCACTTGTCTAATTCTGTCAGGCTCTAAAAAGTGTAAATTACATTGTGTGAAAACTTCTACAAGGATAAGCTTTTTTTTTTTTGTCAGTGTAACATAGCATGTAGTCTTCTCAATTCATAGGAAATATAGTGGACTAAAGATTAAAAAGCTAGCAACATTACAAGCAAGTAAAATATTAAATGGGGTCATAATGCACACAGACAGTGAATAATTCAGGGTTTTGCTGTCTTTGTCATCTGTAGAGCTCAACTATTTCAAAAAGTGTAGAATCACGGTATCCTGCGTTGTGGTAGCAGGACAGTTTATGAACAACCAATAGAGGAATACAGCCATTATGTTAGTTAACTGGCTCCAAGTAAGCGAGGTCAGTCCTTATGTCTTGTAGGGAGTTAAGCTGGTAGAAAGATGGTGTATGTAGTCAGGTGCACAGCTCAGCAGTCTAACCTTAGCTGTACATCTTACATTGGAGTGCAGGGTCAGGTTTATAAACCTAAATCAGACACTTTATACTTTCATTTTACTTTGTTTGTATGATAATTGGTTTTCTCTGTGGAGCATGAGATGGAGGACATTAAATAGCAGTTGGGAGTGAAACTTAGCACTAGGCAGTCACTGGATAAGTAGTTAGGAGTGACAATGATTCTCTCTAGGGAATCGTGCAGGGTGTCACCTGCTGGCTGCAGCACAAAGGAGCACCACAAGGAGACTGATAGGAAATAAAAAGCATACAATTAGGAAACACAAAAGCGAAAATTACTTTGAAACTCAGTAGGGGTGCACAGCAATCCACTGCTCAGAAGCAGATGAAAACTACCTAGGTCAGAATCAAGTCGTCCAAGTTCCACATGGCACTACAGATAATGAGTCCATTGCCAGTGAATCAGTCAGTGCAAAACTGACTACTTAAAGTGTCAGAACTGTCAAGGACAGTTTGACTCATCTGATGACAGCGTTGAACTCATGTCACTTAAAGGCAATCAGCAAATTAAGTTTGAAATCTCAAAAAGATTATCTCAATTTAAGAGACGACGTGGGAATCAATAGGCTTTTGGATCTCTTAGTAATAGAAGGATATATGTTGATTAAAGTTTACAAGCTATAGACAATGGCCTGTTAAAGCAATGATAGTCAGATGTCAGGCTGGTTGGAAATCAATATGTTCAAATGTGAGATATTTGCATTTCTTTCTTCACAGGCCTATTCAAAATAATCATTTTCCCCACTCCAGGCTTCGAGTTACTGCTGTTCAGAAAGCACTATACATTCTACATTCAGGATTCTTAGAATCAGGTAATAGTATTAAAAACAGTCTACGAAGAAATGAATGCCAGGTCTTGATTAAAATTACTGTCATGTACACCCTAGGAAAGAACTTAAATATTCTGTGAAATGAACTTGATTTACTGTCAGTTGTCTTTACTTAGCTTTCAGGTAGATTTAAAGCACATCAGTACAGTGATGCTAGCTTATTGCAGATGTACTTAGCCACACTTTCAACAATCTTGATGGGCTATTTTGATTCTTCTAGTTCTTTCTCAGAGTAGTTTTAAAGAAACACTAATTAAAGCTTTTCTGTTGAATAATACATGTGCTTCACCCTCAAAAGTTTAGCTTAGGGGACTCACATTGACAAAAATACATTATATTCCCTTCACTTAATTTCATTAGTGGGACTTCTCTTTTACTTTGTGGGAACATGTAGATTTTCCTCCAGAGCATGTTAGAGCACAGAACGATTAGCAGAGCATTAGAAGTAACCACAGCCCAGGAATAATGTCAGTGAGCCCTATGGCAGTACGCAAGTTCCAGGGCAATTTGTAGATGTTCTGTTCAATGGTGTATAAAATAGGGATGCACTGTATTGTACTTGAGGCACTTTCTCTAGAATTCCAGCCAAGTCTGATACACTAAATAATTCAGACTTGTACTTTCCCATGTACCAAGCATTAAACTTCATATATTTTATTGACAACTGAAGAACTTCAACCTAAAAAGGGTTGATTTTTTTGTATGCAAACCTAGAAAAGATGGTTTGATTCTTATGTTTTTGCTACTGAAAATCAAAAGAAGTTCTACTGAAATCAAGAGAGTTTTACTGGTGTGAAATTAGGTTAAGGAAGAAGAGAATCGTGCTCTCATGAAACACTAAAAGGAAAGGGGTGACAGTAGAATAGCATTGGTATTCTACTGTGAAACTAAGCTTCCTGCAATAATGAGTGCATAGCAGAGGCCAAACAGAAAGCAATACATTTGGGTTCAACATCACATTCACCTTTTGTGGTCTGAGAGCACATGGGAACAAAAGGAAATACAGGCAGTGATTTCAAATATTTCTTGTTATCCTTTTATTTCTTTACTGCTTTCTATTCCTTTCTGTCAGTTATCAGTGATCATCATTTTAAAACCACTTGTAGTTCTGGGAACAGCTCGTACTCCTTTGTTGAGGCATTTACAATTGTCAGTAAAACTTTTCAGGCTATCATTTTATTTAATGTAAGCCAGTCTTATTCTCCTTCAGGCTAGTAGAAGCATTTTCTTTTTACATCAGCCAGTCAAGTTGCATGGCTGTGCCCTGTGTGTGAAGTTTTCAATTAATGTTCTGAATTGCATTGCACTCATTCTCATTTCAGGGTAGATCTTGCTCTTGGTGATATATATCTGCTTACTATCTGCAGACAATCTGGCAACATTGATAACGAGTTTATAGTTACACACTATTACTAATAGTTATGCACTATTATTAATATATATATATATTTTTGATATGACAAATCTAGGAAAGTGAAGAAATTCAAAAAAGCTTTCAGGACTATCCATTTTAACATTTGTTCTGTCTAGTGCAATTCACAGAATTCACATTACACAGTTATGAAATAGCAGTAATACAGTTTTTAAGATTATTTTCTATAATAAATAAATCCCAATGAATAAATTTCCAATTTAAAATGGTAATACAGATAAAATTAAAGTCAAAACTGACTGGCATTCTGCCACTTACTGAGTTACTTCACAGTTAATATCTGCAATTATAGCTGCTGTTTTACAGATTTGAAATTACAGTTTCAAAACCTTTGCAGTACTGCCATGACTTTCCCCACTAGGTCACCCACTCCTTCTTTTCTTGGTTATGTGATCATTTCTTTATTGTGTTATCCAGCGGGAAATCATCTCCTCTTTTATCCTCCGATACCCTTCCAGTGCATTTTTGTCACTTCCTTTTCTGTCTCCATCTAGATAATATAGCTGATTATGATGGGTTTAAAGGCCATCACAATACTGATGATTCACAATTCTACACCCATACTCTAGATCAGATATCTCCTGTAGACAGCAAACTGAAATGTAATGGTCAGAATTATGCATCTAATTTTTTTTTTTTTTTTTTTTTTTTTTTCCTAGCTGTGACTGCTGCTATGTGTTGCTGGATTTTATCCAAATTAGCCAGTTTTGATGATGGAATGCCAGATTAAACGTAAACAGTGGAGTACTAATCCAGATACAAGCTATTGCTTTCTCTTCAAATAAAACAAAAGCACTTGCATATGTGGCAATACAGGCTTCTAAAGAGATCAGTTCTTCATATCCTAATGTGAAATAAGATAGCAGCAGAACCAGTGTTTTTTTTTTTTGTTGTTGTTTGTTTCAGACTTGCATAATTTAAAGACAAGGCTACCCATGCAGTCTGGTGTATTATATATACACAGCAAGTATGTGACCCTACACAACAGCTAGGCAGTGTTACAGATCATGTTCCTGCTTTTTCTTGCCATCATTCAAAGACATTTTCTCCAACAGAGGAGTTTCATTTTTACCAACACTCTTTAGGATACACCTTTCTGATAGCATAACTATGGCTTCAGTAACACAATGAAGTCATCCACGCAACCTTATTTTTGTCATTGTTTTTGTTATGCCCTGAAATTAGTCCTTTCAAGGTTGCATTCTGTATTTATCCACAATTGGTCATCTCAATTTATATTCCTGTGGCTTCTGGTTTCATCTTGTGATTGTTCTCTCATGATACAAAGTTTGTAAATGCTCACTGACATTTCACACTACAAAATAATGATTTATTATAAGCATACATATTTGTATATATATAATACTTTTTCAACATCCTGTTTCAGAAATAGTTATAAAACTAGTTTTTAGACTTTTCTTTATGTTTGTTGGATTCTCATCAGGTTACAACGTCTCTAAACAGACTACTTCCCATCTGATACTCCAATCAGAAGCATGTTGTACTTGAATCTTCCTAAAATGCTTTTGTGCCCACATCTTTTTTGGTTACAAGTTAATTAACATGACTTTACTAGATTTTGCTCCAACTTGGCCATTTGGTTCAAATCTAAGATTGTCTTGAAGGGTGGGGGTAAATGATCTTTCACTCAGGCAATTACTCAAATTTAATACACAGCAGATGTGGCATTTTAAAGGCACACTAATATAAATAGTGAGTACAATTTTGATATAATGTGATTTTTCTAGTATGTGTCAACTTGGACGCACAAGATTCTGGAGACAACAGAACTTTCCTCTCTTATACTGTTCATGCCCTTTTTTAATCAAATTCTTCAAGCTGGGAAAAAATTAATTAGTAGGTGACTACATATAAAAACGAGGAACATTTTGTATTGTCTTACAAGTTCTTACTTAAAATGAGAAGTTGATAATAAAACATTAGCAGATGTCCTGAAGCAATGCTAACCTCCCACTTACTTCACTTCTGTGTTGAACAGTGAGAGCTTTTCAGTTTATTAATGAACCACAAATCTCTCTGTTTTTTTGTGTTGTTACATTAGGCATCTGCACACAGTAGCTCAGACTTCAAGTGTTTGAAGTGTACTGCCATGTGCAGTACTGTAATCAACTACGCATGCAGAGCCAATGTACTTTTTGGGTTTGACCTCACATTGGGATTTCCATTTCTCCTCTCACTGTGAATGTGGGAAAGTACATAGAGTTTTTATCAGTTTATTTTATTCCCAGAAGTTTCTTCTGATGCACAACGGCATATCTCCCCAGACACTTGCTGCCTTTGCAGTCAGGATTTATTTATTTTTTTTTAACTAGCTTCTTGTTTAACATTGACTGAAACTATAGAATAATATTCTTCCTTTTCAAAGGCAGAGGCCCCCCAAAAATATGTCTGTTGCGCAGATACTGTCCAAATTTCAGTGACAGCAGTGTAAGCATGTAAAAGATATTACAGCTGTTAAAGAAAAATAAAAATATATTATCGGTATATTTATAGTATGAATTTTGTCTTACAAAAATTGTTCAGTTTTTTAAAGTTACTGTCTTATTTCTAGCCATACAAACAGAACTAGCCTCTGTGCATATACACATTAGTATAAATTAAGGATTATGGATTTTACAGGCAGACTTTATAAATCAAAGTGCATTGGCTGTATTTGAGTAACATCAACTTTCAGTATTCTTGAAATTTGTCTTCTGAAAAGAGTGTTTTTCCACATAGCCTATGGAAGTGAGTTTGAATGTGTACGTTACTGCATTAAGTACATACCAGTTTAAACAGTACTAAGTTTACTAATGTACCAGTAAACTGTGCTGTTGCTAATTTTAACAACCTTTTTCTTTTTTAACTGCAGAAAAACTCAGATATGTCTATATGGAAATGTTGCCCAAGTTCATAAAGAAAACAAAATTCCATCATTCCATTCTGTGCTTAGGATGTAGGAAAATAACATAGCACCACAGGTTTTTCAAGCTTATAAAAATCAAATTTAATTTTAGCCCTTGCTTTTACCATGCTTAAGCATATGCAACTGTACTTAACTGTGCTTGATTGTGTTCAAATTCTGCCACTCCGATCTATTGCTATTTAGAAACATTTTGTACACTTCATGTAGATATAAAGAAGCAGAGGTAATGCTGAAAGCAGTGGACAATCAGGCCAAATATTATTGTCCTGAAAGAAGCAGCAGTCATTTGAAATGAATAAATATACATCTAGTATATGAAATCTACATTAAAAATAATAATAATATTAATTAATATCTATCCTTTTGTAAATTACAGATACGCCATTCCCAATCACAATATGCAGATTACGCTTCCCCAGTCCACAGTTACTTGACCAAATGAAAACCGATGTATCTTTTAGAAATATGATGTAATATAGAAGCAGCAAATTACTAGCCATCCTCATTTTAGAAAACAAACAAACAAAACTGTATTTAATTAATCTTTTTTATCTTATTTCTTTCCATGACAGAAGCTACACTATGGGATGTACATAGTTTCAAAATAATCTTTTCACCCTCTTCCCCTTGAAACCTACACTACTAGACTGAAAAATGTAAATGGCAGATGAAATGGAAGACGATGTATCCAACTAGTCTATTACTGATGGCATAACCAAATTTCTGTTACTCTTTGATCTTTTTTCTGATTGTTACAGGCTAGTCAGAAGACTAAAAATGAGCCTTTTTACCTGGAGAAACATCTAAAACAGAGATTTTCCTATTCAATCTGTATAATAGGACTTTCCCCCTCTACCTGAAAATCTGCCTATTTAAAACTGCAAAATCTCTTTAATCGCTATCATAATTAAAGCAAACCTGACTAAAATTTGTTTCCTTTCCATAAAAAAAGATTGTTAGACATAAAATATACTCGCCATTATAAGTAAGTCACCTAAAAGGGCTATTTTTATTGATTCCTAATCTTCCTTTTCATCTTCCCCCAAATCCATTCTCCTGGTGAACGGTGAACTAAACACAGAAACAAAACAAAACAAAAACCACAGATGGCTCAAGATTAAAATGCTGAAGTTTTTTTTTGCTTCGTTTCTTGATTTTTAAAAAAAGAACAGTAGATTATAATCAACATTGTTTCACTGCTTGACTTCCTAAATACTAGGGACTGGATTATGAGCTTGTCTCTGGATAATCAGGAAAGGCCAAGAATTGCCTATTTTGAAAATCCTTTCTAACCAGTGGGTAGGAATCTGTATCTAGCAAAGCTGATAGTAGCTTTTAATTCCTGATTAGTGCCATTTGAAAAGCTGTAGAAATTAACTGTCCAGACAGTAATCAGAAAGCAGAGACAGGCAGAGGCTGGGAATGCTTAGTGGATAAACTTCATGATTATTAGCCTAACAGTAGAAACCTCATTGCAGGACCCAAAGTAAACAAGGATTTTAAGTTAAAAATGCAGTAATATGTACTTAGGATTAAAAAATAGATGAAGCAACTTACATATAACAATAGGAAGTCCTTTTTGTGCTACTTAGTTTAACTGTGTATAGTGGAATGAATTGCTGGAGCACTGGCATTGTTGGTTCTTACTTCCAGCGCCCCCTCAAACACTTTCCTGAAGCATATGTTCAGCTGCTTGGTTTGGTTACACTTGTGTCTCAGTTTAACCCCTAAATGCTTCAAGATATGAAGGGGCTCTGTTTGCTTGCACTGTGCACCCACAAAGGAGAAGGGAAGAATGGAAACCTAAGGGTGTCCTTAGTACAAGAGCTATTTTTTACTCCTGTTCTTGAAGGACTAAGAGTCATGCCCATAAAGCACAGGAGATAACAAACAAATTATTTTTCCCTCTACAATTTTGTGTCTGTGTATGCTTCCATGTACCAATGTGATTCTTGCCATACCAAATTTCCTATCTTTGCACATTATGGAACCAACCCTTTTACGCAGCAACCTTAAGACAAAGTGTAACTTTTAAGATTCAAAGCATATCTTTCTGTCACTAAGAACACTTTATTTATATATTGGATTCCTTGTTAAACTTCATTCTTCCCACATTTTTCCTTTCCTAAAAAAATGTTAAATGTTACACTTCAGAATATGGTGTTCAGAGCCTTGTTTTCAATTTGAAAGAATTCTAGCATTTTCCTTCAAATAAATTGACTTAAGTCTTCTCTTCCTTTTCATTAGCACAATATTCAGGTTTTAATAGGAAAAGCAGTTTAATGAATTTTTAAAGTTATCAACAGTTAATGTTAGGGTCTGGGCTATAACAGTAATACCTGGAAAAATTGATTCATGACATTCTTAAAGATGCTCCAAAATGTGTTTCTTTAGTCTCTGAACTGGAAAAAAAAACATTTGGCAACATATCTAAGAATGCATAATGTTCTAAAAAGAAGCTTCATTTCATATCTGCTATGTATGGTGTTCGTGTTTGTGTTTGTATTATTATTTTATTTTATTTTATTGTCTAATTGCACCAGCTCCCTATGTGTAGGAATGAAGGAACTAGTTAGGATGCTCAGAGATTTTATAAGAATTAGTTTGGAGTGTGTCACACAATTCACGATTGTCTGAAATAAATATAATTGAGCACTGCCAGTTAATCTGAAATGCAATGATTCACCATTGCTCCTTTAGAATAGAGGAATACTTTAAGTGACTTAGACTGTTGTTGTTATATTGTAATGTCCTCTGAATCCTCTGAATCCATCACACAGAAACCCACTAGATATCATACATACAGACATACAGTAAGAGAATCAAATTGCAACTACAAACTATTAAGAAACTTAAGTATCATTAACCCCACCTATCAGCTTGTGAAACTTCAGATGTTTTGTTGATTTTCGCCTGAACTTCACCCATTATTTAATTTCTTGATCTAGTTTTGGCATGGCTGTTTTACTACCTCTTTTTAAGTCATAGTGACCCAGTTGCCCAGTGCTAGTCACAACTTTATCTTCTTCTTAAGATGTGAAACTAATTCACATCTTAATGTCACATGTGACCTTTCTTTTTTGAATAATATTAAGCATGAACAGAAAATAATGCAGAATGAGTGCTCTGAAATTCTTTGCTGGAAGTGTCTTTTCTTCAACACTGCAACTCCATAGTGAGACAAACTCTTTGTTGTGGCACTGTGGATATGTTTAGCTTTCACTAATGTGACATTTTTTCCTCTCCTTAAAGGTTGTGTCATTTTTTTAACTAAATGTAGTACAATGTAGATCTTTCATGTAATGCTAATATAACTTACTTACTCCTAACATCAACAGTCTGTCAATGATTATGAATACATCTTATGATTATTAATACATCTTCAACATAACGTAGGTAGAAGTAGTTGGATTTTTTTTGTGCATTACTTGACCAGATGTGTTACTTCTCCAGAAAGGGTAAATTCACTTCCTCTGTGGCATTTCTGGCACTTGGGATTACAAGCACAACAAATAACTACCATAGTATTAATCAGTCTAATTTTTTTCCTCTTCAGGCTTGCAAATAGGTGGTATATAACGCATGGAGAGGGGAAATATTGAATGTAAGACATATTTGAGTCTTAATAAGAGCGAGAGTAAAAGAGAAAAGCAAATGACTGAAACATGATCTAGAATATAACAAGCTGAATCAATGGTAGAGTTAACAGAGTAGGAGATGGGAGAAATCGTAGTTTTTGTTGAGTTGGCAGGTATGTTAAAGCACAGAAACAACAGCCAGATTAGATGTTACAGTTACAGGCACAACAAGAAGACTTAGTGACAAGAATCATATGAGCACTACTCATGGAGAATTAATTTACAAAGGATTGTTTCCATTCATTTAAAGAGTTGCCAATTTGAAAAACGAGAAGTAAAAATTGATGGTAAATATCTAAGAAACTGCCAGAAACATCAATTAATTAGTTGAAGTTTAAAATAATGAAATAATGAAATAATGGAATAATGAAATTAAATTGAAATTAATATGTGTGAACTCAAAGTTTTTTTATTCATGGTATCTCCATGGAACCAAAGACTTGTGTATTATACTCTGTAAAACAAATGAAATTCTGTAACTTGCTTTGCAGAAGTCCTATAATGGAATAGTGGGAATCTGGTCAGAGTTTGGCACCTTGGTCCATGAGACCAAATATCCCAATTATGCAGTCTTGTCTAATTTTTGTCATGTACAATTAGAAACTTCTAGAAATGCAGGAAAGGAGAAATAGCCAACAGGGTGTATTTGTGATCTCATTCGGGACTTGTGTTCTTAAGAAGACTTACAGAATGATGACTTGCACGATATCTTTCACTAATATAACTATGATTTTTGCTAATATAGTAATGATTATATGAACGTTAACCAGTAACCGAATTTCATCAAATTAATTAATCAAGAAATACTTTTAAGAACTGGAGAGCTCATTTTGATACAGTTGAAGCATTTTCTAATGCTCCAGTTGGAAACAACCCATGACAGTATCAGAGCACTTCTCAGGTATTTCAGCTGTTCTCTTGTTAAGAAGTTGGTCATTCTTGGAAGCTTTAATACGAAGGGGACTGTTGTGTTTCATTAAATGGTCCATCCATCTGCAGGCTAAGAGATAAAAGGATCACAGAAATTACTCTAACATATATCACATATATCACACTCTATGGGTTTTACTTTTTTTTTTTTTCTTTCTTTCTTTTTTTTTTTTTTCTTTGAATGGGGAGAGGTATATTTCTGGTTTAGGATTTTTCAAGTTAGGATGAGAGGATTTTCTCATTGTTATCAAGTAAATTAAATAATTGGCAAGACTTGATCACTTGAAGCATAATATTCCTGTGTAGTTTGGGACATGAATGTGTCCAGGGTGATTGTAACTTGTCCACTGGATCAGTGCATAAGTACTAATGTTAATATGGTCGTAGAGGGATTTGTTAAATGTGCCTTTGCACATTTGAATTCGTTATAAGCTAAATGTGAAATCATTTACTTTTGATTAATGTAGTTCTGTTTGAGAGTCTGGAAAACAGGCTGCTTATGGAATTTTTACTAATCTTATTTTGCATCTTTGTTTCAAGGAATTCTAATAGGAAAACAGCAAAATAAAACAACCCTTTTTTAGAAATAATAGGATATGTATAGGAAAACAGTCTTGTTTTTAATATGAATTTTAACAGACATTTGACACAATTACTCTATGGAAGTACATTTTTAAAAAGTAATTGCCTTCTATTTCTATGTTAAGACAAGAGTAAACTTAATTTACTGTACTGTCTGTAGGTTTTGGGTGCAAATGCAGTAGTTTATTTCTTCAGACATCTCATCTCACCCGTTCTCTCATTCAAAACTCTCATTTCATTGAATTAAGTTAAATTATGGGCTTGTATGGCTTTGCAAATACTTCAGGAAAGCCAAAAAGGTTATCTGAGAAGAAGTGGACCTGTGGACTCTTCCACTGTTTGTTGCTTGGCTTTTTCAAGAAAATGTATATATATTTTTCTTATTAATTTTTTGTCTCTTCATTTTGTCCTTTTTTTTTTTTAATATTTTTATCTATGCATCACTGCTGGATAAGATGAAGCACTGGACTAGATAGAGGCAAGTTTTCTCTTATTTGGTGCCATCACTTTGGATTATATTATTATGAAATTTTAAGCTCCTTACTTTTAAAATAAAGATCAAAGCTGCTGGCTTTATCCATCACATTTTTTTTCAAAAGCCAGATAAATCACAGAAGTTAAAGTCACTCGGAACAACTTAATGCAAGTCTACTCACAGTAGGATTGAAAACTATGAATTAAGCTCATCATTAAAAAAAAAAAAAAAAAAAAAAAAAAAAAAAAGTGGTAAGTTTAAATATTGGGTTCTTTAATAGATTATAAAGTATTTGAAAGGAGCATATTTTTATGGCCCATATTCATTGTTGTTATTAAATATATATGATCTCCAAAACTCATGTCCACTCACTGTAAGAAAATAAATTTCTAGTTTTGTCCTTGAAGTTGTTTTCTGCCAATTTGGAGCTTTAAGTCATTGTTGTCCAATACTTATATGTAGATGAAACTGTGACTATGTAATGCTTTAGAAGATTGCATATCAATTTCCCTAATGAGATATGGTTTAGAGAAAGAGGTCTTTTTCTGCTAGGTACTATTTTCTATGCTTGATTTACTATGCTTGATTCACTTTAGTGAATAGCTGTTCATGTTACATATGTGCTTTAGAAAGCTTTTAAAAGTAGCTCTAATAATATGTTGCAGGTTCATCATGTATCTTAACTCAGTATTTTACTAATTGGCTTTAATACAATGTGCACTAAGCTTTGGTTGATGTTTTCTAGTATTGTCTGTTGCTTTGTCTTTTTTTAAAAAAAATATTTTTCCATTTTCCTTATTTGAAAAAAAGGATGGCTTAGATTAGTAAGTGCATCATTCATAACATTCTTTAAGAGTTTGTATATCACTCTGCAAGCATCCTGATTGCTCATGCATTTTGCTTGTGCGGTTTGGAATTTGGCACTGATCCTTCTGGTGGGTCTTTATGCTTCTTTCAATGTTACAGTCATTGAGTTCTGTATTACTAATACAGCATGTGCCTCAAACATCTGTGCAATCACCTTGGCAGTGAAATCAATTGTAGTGATTTAAAAAAAAAATAAGGAATACATATATATATATATTAATTGTAGGTGTAGTGTTCTTTTGCTTTGTAAACCTGACACTATATTATATCTAGAACTAAACCTGAAAATTACCTTAGCTTAATTTGATTGGGGATTTTGCATAGGAAGACAGAAATAGGAGAGAAGTATCTCTGTGGAAATACATTCCAAGTGCCTGCCTCTGAGATAACATACTGAATGGTGTGTGTGTGTACGTGTCCGTGTGTGTGCACGCTTCTGTATTCAGAAGTTGTTAAGCTTATTTATATAAGGAATTCTGGAAATGGTAGCGGTAGTGTTTTGGACTAGACTTTCTAACTCTTCTGATCATAGTTAGATAGTTCTGTTCTCTGAAGTCCACAAGAAATTTCTCCTTGTTTTTCAGAAAACTGTGGCTCATATAACATGCAAGTTGATACCCTGCATGGTTCATACAGCAGTTTACAGCCAGACACTAGATCTCTTATATCTGAGAGGAGAGAGAATTTAAGTGCTCTTTCTCTACTTGTTGAGTTTGGATTAATTTTATTTATGATAAGGCTATTACTCTATATAAAAAGTGGCAATAAATGAATAAAGTAGGTCTGATTTTAATGTCCAGTATATGATGTGCTGAATCTATTGCAAACTAATTCTTCTCTAAGTTTCTTAAAGCTTTTAATGATGTCTTGATTTGAATAAGTGTGGTGACACTTAAAATGCTAAACTGAAATATAGCATCAAGTGAGTCACTCTGCCATGTACCTAAATTTAGAATTAATTTGAAAGACTGTAATTGGCATAGAGCACATACAATAATATGTATGTAAAGAGATTTACTGTTAAGTAGAAATCAGACTATTGTCTTCAAGATTTCAGTTTGCATTTATATCTTGAGGATACAACTCAAAGCAAGTATTAGTTAATAGCTTTGAGAAGATAGTTCCATTTCTCCTGCAAATTATAATTCTAGCAAATATTAGCTAGCTCCCAGGTTCTTTCTCCACTTTCTTTGATCTTCCATAATGAAAAAAACAATCAGAATGGGAGACCTGGGATACTGCAACACTGCATATTTATCACTTTGGAACTTTTGCCTAGACTGGATCACTTGATTTTTAACTATGATCTTTTTGTGTGTGTGTGTGTGTGTGTGTGTGTAGCCTTCCTAAGAAGGATGACTTCAAAAACTACATTTTTACTTGTTCTGCAGGCTGGAAATTAATAGTGTTTTTAGTTCTCCTTTAAAACTGAGGGATGCTGCTCTATTGGATTCCTAGATATAACAGAGACCTGTTCAGCTTTTTCACTAGTGGTTATGGCTTAACCTCCTTTTTGCAATATTCGTTTCTCTTTATAAATGAAAAAGAAAACACATAAGTTAAGATTGGTAAAGTATGATCATAGATACAGGAAATTACGTGTGAAATCTGCCATTTGGCCAAACAATAAAGTGTATGAAGAAAATAATGCACACTTATATATCTGCTAAAAAAAAAAAAAAAAAAAAAAAAAAAAAAAAAAAAAAAGAATCAACAGAA
Organism: Nettapus auritus; assembly: GCA_011076525.1. Taxonomy (NCBI): domain Eukaryota; kingdom Metazoa; phylum Chordata; class Aves; order Anseriformes; family Anatidae; genus Nettapus; species Nettapus auritus. The sequence goes on from CM021768.1 coordinate 4,516,919, forward strand.
CTGCACTCTAAGTTAAATAAGTACATTTTTCTGTGAGATAGTCTGGCATTAAGATGAGTTACCATATCTTTTAAGGCACTATTTTATCAATGTATATTATATTGGTGGCTGGGGTGAATGCTGGAGTTTTTTATTATATTTTTAAATTATTTCCATAGTTCATTTATTTCTCTTACAAAGTGTCATTTATTCTATGCTAGCTTGTTCTTAACACTTCTTAGTCAAATTTTTAACTTCCATGAAGATCCCACTATTAAGCAGAAGAAAATTAAATTTTCTTGGATCACAAAATTCAAGAACTTTGATAAATTGTTTCCTTCATTGCACTTTCCTGTTAGTCTTATTTTTCCTTTTGTGTAGAAAACACCTTCCATAAATAGCTCACTTTGAGCATTATTTGCTAAGGCTTTTATTATGACCTTGAAGATTTCATTTCATTGCTGTTATCTCTGATCATCTGCAATCCCTTTGGAATGAATACTGGAAGCAAGCAGACAATTTCAGAGAAATCTTACTTTTACAGGAAAAAAAAATTAGGGTGAAACTTCAAAGTTTACTTTATGACCTTCATTTTGAAACCTGAAATCAAAAAACCTTCCTTTTTGTTTTATAAAGATAAAAATCCTCCAAAGGAATTGCATAATTATGCTTAAACCTAAATGGAAAATTGGTTTCCTAAATTATTAGAATTTAATGATCTGAGAAAAAAGTTAATCCTTTATTTTGTTTTGAAATAAGAAAAGTATTCACACAGCCAAAATGGAAAATATAATATTATTATAACTTCCAACAATGGAGTTGTAAGCCTGTTAAATTAAATCTGCTTAAAATACAGCTGAATTTGCTTCCAAATATAAGGCTATAAGGAAGATCTTCTTTACATATAAAATCTTAGTAAATCATTGTAACAGCAAATAACACCGTCTTCATTACACTTCTCTACAAAAAAAAAAAAAAAAAAAAAAAAAAGACTTTTTTTTAAATGTAAAACCTGATGAAAGAGGAAATGATCTCAATAACAACAATTTCCAAAATGGTAGTTTACTTCCATTTATTGGTTATGTGACACAACTAAAAAAGTTACTAGGAATGCAGCCCATACTTACAAGAAGATATATGGCCCATGAATGAACTATCAGCAGCTCATGGGATCTTCTACAAGTGTCTTCTCAGTCAGGCTTCCTTTTTAATTTTTAAAAGGAAGAGCTTGAACTTTTACTAACTCCAGCTGTTTCTTATATCACAGTTGTGTTTTAGTTTAGAATTCGCCTGTTATGCTTGGGTTGTACTAGAACAAATCTCCTCCTTGTACAACTCCATCATCTATAGATATGGCTTGATTTCAGTGAGATTATTTAAGAGTATAATCAGCCTTTCCTGTTTAAACAGGTATGCTGAATATTCAAAAATGCTCTTTCTGATATTCAAATTTTCTCAGCTTTTGGAGAATAGAATCTCTCAGGCCACATCACAGGAGCAGCTAGTGCAGGAACTTCTTATTTCAAATGCAACATATCTTTGTTATTTTAAACTATTCTTATATACAAAAATAAAATTATCCAAAGAATGTAACATACCAAGGACCCTTGCTTTATGTGGAAGTAGCCACATACCTATTTAAAACTGGAATTTGTGTTGGGAAAAAATATTAAGACTCTTTCAAGAAGCTTTTTTCCTCACATTGCCAAAAAATACTGGCCTGGATATTGTGCTTCGTAAATTGTTGTCACAGAATAAAACAATATAAGCTGTCATTAAGTTGGTACTAAATTAATGAGTAGTAGAATCATATCAATAAATAACATCTCTCCCCCTTTTCAGTGCAGTTTGAAAAAGTTTTGTCATTTGTACCTCCATAGTTGAATAGGTGACATAGTTATTTCATTATTTTTTCATAATAATGTTATATTTGTAGCCTCTTATTTTCAGATAAATATACTGCTGCTCTTTCAGTATTTATTAATCTACTGCTAAGTCTTCTATGTTATTTCTTCCTTGTGTCACATGGAAGGTTTTGAGAGAAAGAATGAATTAATTAATGTTATATAGAATGCTGTGTAGTGATCTGAGAGGGAAATAAAACCCTAAAGAAACAGTAATTATGTGTACATCTTTCAACTTTTTTGCTTATGCCTCTACTGGATCACCTTGCCTTTTTTTCCCTGATGTAGCAATATAAATACTGGAGGATGTTTTATGATTCTGCATTATACCTGTTACATTGATAGATGAGAATCACATGACTTTTCAAAAGAAAAAGAGAGTACACTTGTGCATCAAATAATGACTTATATGAGTGCTGAATAACTGTCAGTACAGAATTGTAAACTGCAAAATAATTTGAAAATAATTTAATATTTGCTTTCTATATATATACCAATTGTGTCTCTATAATGTCATAAATTCTTCCTCTTTCTTAAATGACATTTTTTGTAGAATCCTACTAAAGTGTATTAAATATAAGTTATTTAAATGGAATGGGAAATGCTGAAAAAAATGACTGCCATTGAATATACTTGGTTTTGTTAGGAAATGTCTTCCAAGTGAACTTTAACATTTTGATCACATACATCTCTTAAATATTTATCAGTATTATTTGCTGGGGCTAAGCATTTAGCAGGCTTTAACAGCAATTAAGTACTTTGTGAAGTTAGCAGAGCTTTTAAATAATATTTATTGAGAAAATCTCATAGAATATTCAAATGACATCTAAAACCAGTTTTAAAAGTATCTTTGAAAGAATAGCATGTAGGTATAGGTCTAGCTCATCTATTTGAACTACAGTGATACAGTCCATGCTATTCTCAACTCTTACTATTTTGACAAGCTGAACTGCCCAAATCTAAGAAGCACATTATTTGCTAGTATTTTTTATATGTAAAATCATAACGTGTGCAATGGTACCTTTACTATTATTAAATGAAATTTAATGTAAGTATATGCGGTAATTGAGATATAGAAGACGAGTTATAAAACCTATTTCACATATTGAATGCATAAAGAGAACAAATCTTATATTTGTGTTGCCATATTGTCATTCAATGTCTGAATTAGTAGATACACTGATAGAAATATAGTAATAGGAATTCTCCCTTAAGAATGCAAGAAGACTGCTGCTCAGGTGAACTGATTTTTTTTGGAGGTGTGGGAAGTTTATAATTCCCCTAAATCCATGGTGCCATTTTCAGTATAACCTGAGTTATGAACACATGTGGCCATGCAGTAGGATTTGCCTTTTCTAGGAGTGCAGCTCCAGAGCAAGATTTTTAAAAAATATCTACGTCTGGATTATTCCCATTAAAAATGATCAACCGTTGATTGTTATGTACTCTTCAATAAATTTAAGCTGTTCTTTTATTTTGTTTGGGTCCACTTGAAATCAGATATGCACGATGAAGGCAACAGGTAAGCAAGAAAGTATCTTGAAAGTACTACCAGGGTTTGATAGCATTAGCATCTCATAGTGTAACTTTCTGTACAGATGGTTTTGTGTGCCTTTTGTGATTATGCATTTGCGTATGTTCATGCATACTGTGCATGAATATGTGTGTGAATAATTCTGTGTGTGAATAATTCTGCCTGGGATGTGACTTTGAATTTTGAGAAAGTTGAAAAAGAGTAAATGGTTTATAAATTTATGCTTTGGGTTGCTTCTCACTAAATCAAACACATTATTCTAGTCCTGCCTTGACATCTGAAGTTAAATTCAAGTTATACAAATCATGTGTTTTTATTTGTTTGTTTGTCTCAATATACAAGTTTTTGACTTTAGGAAATAAGTTCAGAACTGTAAGGAATATCCAAATCTCAAAACAAAATCTTGTGGTAAATGGTTAAGTGTTGATAACATGAAAGATTGGGGCATATATTTTCCTGAGAGTTAGTAGCAACACCTAGTATCAAACAACATTTTTAAAAAAATCTTGTCATAAAATCAAAGTGAAAATGAAGATGTTTCAATTTGAAGAAGCTGTCCTCTATCCTGATTTGTTTTATTCTTCCTTTGGGTAGATAAGTTGCTAGAGAGCCAAATGCCAAATGTACAGGACACTACAGTCCCGTACAACTGATGCTTTTCCCACTCTGTGATACACACCACTTAATTGCTTACTTAGTCTCAATGTATGTTGGTCCATTTTATCACCTAATTAGAGTGTGTTTGAAACACCATTTGGTAGGAACAATTCAATCTGCTTTGCCATTTGGTTCTTCATTAATTTACTTCCAAGAGTTTGTTTTTACTGAAAAAGAAAGAAAAAGAAAAAAAAAATGTTTTTTTTATTGTTTTTTTTTTTTTGTCTACAAAATAGCTAACACATTAGCAGTCTAGTATTACAAAAACATGCTCCAGAAAGCAAAGCACACAACTTTTTCATAGGTCAGCTCTGTATTCCACCTGGATTTCAACTTCACTGCATTTTTACCTTGGGAGAGCAGATGCATATGTGTTAAGAAGTGCCCAAACCCCAAGTGCATTTTTATTTTATGTTATAACTCAGAACTACAAGAAACTTTTACCTATCCAAAACTCTGTCCATTTCAGCTCTGGAGAGCTCTGTGAGAGGGTGCTGCTGGTCTCGTAAGGAATAACTTTGTTCCCTTTAACTGTGTGCAAAAACATATGCTATTCCAAGCTTTCAGAACAGTAGATATCTGCAATCTGTGATTGTCCTGCAATGATGTTTGATAACTGAAGATATTCTGTGATGAAAGAAACTGCCTCCTTCAACCTTTTGTTTTCCAAAGCTGATTGCCTGTGGCGTGATTGTTTTATCTGTGTCTGAACAAGAGAATATGCAATTTACTCAGTGCTTTAAATCAGGGAACTCACCTTGAATGAAGAATAAAATGTTGCCCTTGCTCATAGAACAGCACTATTGCCTATACAATTATGTAAATTTAGCACCTATAGAATTCTTTAGGTTGTTACAAAATATGTAATGAAACTTCATTTTTTCTTGAATGTAGCTAGATGATTAAATGCTGTAGGCAGCAGACAAAGAACCACGACACCTTTGCAGATTTGTAGACCGTGGATAAGCAGAAAGGCATTCTTTTAATGTACATATATATACATATGTATTGTACAAAAGCAAGGTACAGAATTAGACTAGAAAAACAGAAACTTGTTAATGAACTTCCCATTCACTGTAGTGATGTTGCTAACTACAATTAATCATGTTGTGCAATGAATCATGATTCTTTGAATAATTCTGTATTTCTCCTCCCCTGCACAACACACATATTTGTCAAAAAGCATTTGGGTCTGAAAACTATCCTGGTGAATAATAGTAAAAAGGGAAACGTAAAAGAGAGATGAGAACTTAAAGTCTGAACTCAAATGGCTTTTCTTATGTTTATGTATACCAGCACCTTCTTTCTAGAGAAGAGAAAAAAAGTGGAAAAGGAGGGACTAATTCTTGTCAGCTTGTGATAGTTGTTTGTTTGATAGTGTTAGTTATGCTTTTGATTCTGATAGCCTTTAATGCATTTTACTTTCACAAATTAGCCCAGCTTCTACATCAATGAATTCCCCATTTTAACTACAGGGTGTCTGAACAGCCAATTTGTTTAGTGTTTTCACTCATTACTTTGTAGTTCCCCATGATGCCCTACAAAAGTTCTTCAAGCCTTGTTCCAGTACAAAGAAAAAGTAAATAGGCATTCTTTGCCATCTCTGTGCCACTCAATTTATAAATTTTCTGTCACACTCTCAAAAGTCACCTGTTCTGGCAGAAGAGAAGTTGTTAGTTAGCTGTCTCTGATACAGAAAGTATCCCATATTTTTGATTATGCTGTCTCTGCATTTTTGGAAATACCTTGCATATTTTTTCAATGGGTAGAATCAGGATTACATACAGTATTGACATATCTAGTAGTTCCCTAGATGTTTTTCATGATTAACTGCCAAAAAATTACAGCTGCACACTGTTGTCAAGGAATAGAAGTATTTTTAATATTTAGATTGATATTAACTGACAACTAGATGAATCTGAGGTGAACGTTTGCTTGTCATTTAATGTGTTTTTCAAATATCTGACTTGAAGTGAGAAATAGCTCTTGCTTTAATATATTTAAATCTCATATTTGAAATCAGAATAGCAATAGGACAATTAAGGATCACAGTATCTCTCACATACGTGAAATCAGTGCCTTGTGACATGCACTTGTCAGCATTATAAAGAGCTCCATGATATAAGAAGACTTAATGTTGACTTAAGAGGATTTAATAAGAGAATTAATTACATATGTGCTTCTTTTGTACAGAACCATAAAATGACTTGTATAGGCGTAACAGCAGATAAATGATGGCACTCTCTTAAAAGTTTCTATAACTTTTGAAGATGTTTTTGCTTTAGAAATACCTCAACAGCAGAAGGACTAAGGAGAATCTCCATCCCTTACTGGGGAGCCTCATGGCTCTTTAGAACTGCCAGAAAGAAGGCTGCAGCAAGGAGAGCATTGGTCTCTTTTCTCAGGTGACAAGTTACCAGATGGCATGGAGAAAAGGTCTCAAGTTGTGCCAGGAGAGGTTTAAATTGTTGTTAGGAAGTATTTCACCATGGAGAGGGTGGTCAAGCATTGGAATAGGCTGCACATGGAGGTGGTGGAGTCCCACTCCCTGGATTTAAGAGACATGTGGACTTGGCACTAAGGGACTGGGTTGATCAGGTTACTGGTTGGACTTAATGATCTTGAAGGTCTTTTCCAACCTAGATGATTCTATGATTCTTTGTTGCCTAGTTCTGTACTCAGAATGCACATTTTACGATCCAGGCAGGAATAGGTACTAGCCATTTATGTCTTATGTTCTTTCTGCATGCTTACTGCATTTGCTGAAGCTGACCCTCCAGCTTTAAAACAGAGGAACAGAAAACAAACAGCAAAAACACCTAGAAGAATAAGCATTGGAATTCAGGAAACTGCAGTGGCTATTTTCCATGGACTACTGTGCAGCAGTCTTGTTACAAACAGATTACAAACAGTGGGGCAGCAGTTGTACTGGTAGTAGCACTATCTGTTGGTGTTATTTTTCCCCAGATATGGAGAGAAAGTTTTGTTGCAATTTCGTTTTTAATACATGCATCTCCAAAAAGAAAACAGTTTTGGTATCTTGGACAAAGTGAATATTAGAGAACTATAAATATCCAAATATCTGATTGCTTATACTTTAATTATTTGTAAACACTCAAGTATTCTAATGACATTGTGGCTGCTAATCTGAAATTCTCCTGCATGCAACTGACATATCTCAAACTTTGGAAGGTTTACAGATAGTGATTTTTGTTTCTGAGTTTCCGTACTAATATGTCTGAAGTTGATCAATAGAGGGTAATGAAAAACAGTAATTTTTGCAAGGAAATGATCTCAAATTTATGAAGATATTTTATTTTATTTTATTTTATTATTCATTTTATTTGATATATTTCATTTTATTTTATTTTATATATTTCATTTTATATATTTTATTTTATATATTTCATTTTATTTTAATCCCTTGTTAGATAGCCATAACTTGTTTGCCTTGAGCAGACCAGAATTAACCTCTCCCTTCATGGTTGAATAATCAAATGGATTTTCTATTTTTTCCAGTGCTTCATTCTTTTGGGACCAGAAAGGTGACAACTGATAACAATCCATTACTTTAAACATCATCTGTATTTCAGAGAAAAATGGGGACATTCAGATCTTTATGTTATCTGTACATGGAAATGTATACAAATCCGTCTTTGTTCAGATGTCCACGGGATTAAGCAAGAAACAGATTAAGGATACATAAAACGGGATAGGTTGAATGTTCTAACATAGTGAGAATTGAGTTTTGCAATCTATAATGTAGCTCTACAGTTGCTTGTTTGACAGTGGTAAGGCTGTGAGTGAGGTTTTACATTTTTGCAAGTCAACAATAAAGGAAAGTTTGTTTTTAGCTTGCTTGATACTTTACTTTTCCTATTTTGAACCTATTTCTTTTCAGAGTTGCTTTCATGAAAATGTATATTCTATGATTTGGGCTGGAAGGGAAAATCCTAGATATCTGTGATCAAATTTCACATACAGTATGAATAGGCTTGCTATACTGAGATCTGAATTTATAGAGAGTGATCAATTGAAAGCACATCATGTTGGTCTTCTGCAGAAGTCTTTTACAATAATCAGAGGGAGGAAAAAATCTTTCTGCTTTTTAATTTTAATGACTCTTCCTTCACACAAACTGTTCAAACCCACAGACACAATTTCCTGTTGATTATGCCAAAAGGTGTGGTAGGATTCATCCTTCTTGAAGTATTTTGCATCATCATAAAGATAAATACAAGCTGTTTTTGCCTTCTGAAGAACTGTGCCTTTGGGATGTCCTGTCACTGTCCTGATGTATATCTGAAAACTTAAATGAACATAAAATTCAAGTAAATTCTTTCCTTGTATTTAGCATACATAGAGTCAAATCACAATATTCACTAATTAAATGGGATAGAAAGTACACAAATGTTTGCAATTCCATGATTTTGTGTGTGTGTTGTTATATTTAACACTAATGGAAAAAAAAAAAAAAAAGGAAAAAAAAAAAATACATGTTGATTGCTTTTTATCCTGAATTTTGTGAAGCATGCAAGAATGTTTCTTTGTGTCAACACTAGACTCTTTCCTAAATAAATCTAGGTATGGAGGCTGGAAAGAAAGTTTTCTGCAAATACAGTAGCTGAAACTCATTCATGTCTGAAACAGCAAGGAATTTGGGAATATGCACCCAATTTTCAACGTTTAGTTTGTACACCTCAAGTTGTTTTTGTCTTAGTATTTCAACTCTTAAGAACACTTGTGTGCTATTTCCTGTAAAAAGCATATCTACCTTCTCCCTCCTTTCCCAGAACAAATAATTCTCTTGTATGACTCTCCAAAGTACGGGAACAGCTAACCATGAGGCTAGCCTGACTCTTCAGTGCAGCTCATCTTCTCCTGACTTGTTGCTGACAATAAGGGTGAAACAAGAGCTGGCATTGTTTGGGCAGCCTGAATTGAGGACAAGTGAATCAAGTGACATTTGGGAAGACAAAAGAATAGGAAATTGCTCCATGAGAGACTGCAGAGCTACTTTGAACTCTACTTTATCTACACTAGGGGACCCCCTCAAGTAGATATTTATCCTTGCTAAATGCACTACTTCTCAAATAAGTGAAAAGATATTATAAAACTTTGTGGTTTTTACCACATGGGAGCTAATCCAGGGTTTTGTGCTAGTTCATGTGTTTATATACAAATATATTAGAAAGGTACTCTGTATACAAATGCTTTTGAGGACAATAGGAAATTGAACTCAGGGGGCTGAAATATTGGCTCAACATTTTGAACTGTGTATTGTAATGGGAGTTTTCCATCAATTTGTCTGCTGGTAGTTGTGAGAAGTGACTCTTTGTAGCTAGAGGTAGGAAGAGTTTTGTCCAAGAGCTGTTAATTTTAAACGAACAAGAAATAATGAATAATAACCTTTTTTACAGTACAGACTAATAATTTTTTTAAAATAAATTAAATTGTAACAGTTTTCATAATACAGTGGCCTAAAGCAATAAACCTAGTACATATTTACTAATTATTGATACTTCCTATCACCCTACAAAGCAGAAGTTCTTCCTACATAAACATTTACATTTGCGAGTGGTCCAAACACATAGCATTGAACAAGTGTAAGAGCAGCTGAGAGACTGGCTTTGTTAGTTGTGGATTAACATAGAGCCATCAAAATTTCTGCAAACAGCCTATTTGTTTTTAGAAATTTCAAGTTCTTACAAAAAGTTTTAGTAATGCAAAATTAGTATGAGAAATTATATCAATTAGAGTATATTAAGCTATATTAACCAGGATTTAATTCATATATATATATATATATATTTGTATTAGAAAGCTTTAAACGGTTACACCAACACTAATTAAAATAAGCGTACAGAAATCCTTTTCTATTACCATTCTGCCTCTCTTGTTCAACTGGTTGACTCCGTGATCCTTGTGTGTCCCTTTCAACTCAGGATATTCTGTGATACTGACGTCAAACCATGCAGATACTTATAAAACAGAATTTAGAAAAAACTACTTAAATTAAATTTAAATAATGGTGAATATTGCTATATTTCATGGTTCATTAAATATACAGCAAACTTCATTGTTTCCTGCAGGTCTTTGAACGTAATGGCAGATACCGAACTCAAAATAACATGGCAATTTTCTGAGGTTTGCCTTAAAATGTGCAAAAAGGAGCATTTAATTGAATTTATATCCATATATAGTAGTTTAATGATTTTGCAGCCAATTATAAAGACTATAGCAAAATTTTGAATATTGGAAAGACTGCAAAATTACAATTTATTTCTTAAGATTTAACATTTTTGTTATGTAAAGATAAGTAAAAGTAGTGATCATAATTGTAGCTGATTTTTGAAGTTTAAAATTGAACTGCCTGCCCCTGAAGAGCTACAAATCTCTGGGGTTGGGTACCTTGGCCTCTTTTTTCAGACTAAGCTCTGACAAGCTTACTGGGAGCTATAGAACATCAATAGAGTATTCTGGAATTTTATAATGTCGTCTAGGGAGGAGGTATTTTTGTCCCCAGTGCTTTCTTCAAGAAGCTTTTAGCAGAGGATTCTGTCCTATCATTGCAGAGAAGAAATAAGCTCATAGTTTCAATGAACAGTGGAGCAGGCTGAGGGGAGGGGGAGGCATGTGTGTGTACCAGAATGATTTTTTTACTTAAAAATCTGATAAGTACTACACAATGCTATTTTTTCCTGCCAGAGGATATCCAAAACATGCACATGGGGATGACGGGTCTTAAACAGAATTTACCAAAGATCTGGGCCTTTGTGGTGTGGTATTTGGTGTCCAGCAAAGATGACATAGGGCATGGTGTTACAGGCTGAAGGAACAATGGTGTTACAGGCTGAAGTTTAGCCAACCATTTGCAATTTGGTATACTGGCAAATAATAGTCTAACACTGATCAAAATGTACTTAGAGGCCCTCTGATGTAGTTAGCATTGCTGCCAACTTCAGGTGCATTGTATTTTTGCACTGAAATTTTCATGAAATCTCATGTGCATTTTCCTAACAGAAGCACAAATGGCTTCCTTTTACTTAGTTTTCCTTTTTCTGAGTTTTCAGGTATGTGTTTCTTAATTAGTGATCTGCACCTGTTAGCCTGTAAATTATCAGCTCTCCCATTATAACCTAAAGGCATGTACATTCTTGGTTTTGGCAGATAGGTTGGAAGGTAAGGGGGGAGTTGAGAGCTGGAGGTGTTCTGAGTTGATTAAAAAAGTGTCTACTATTAGAAAGAGCTGTTTAGTTGCCTGAGGTTTAGTTTAATCTGGGGAGAAATTCTTTAGAAGCCTTTGGGCATTTACAAATGTTTCCACATGTCAAGACAGCTTACATGGTGAAACAGTTTTGAGCTGTGAAATGAGTGACTAAGTGCAGAGACCTGGGTTGTTTTAAAGTGTTCGTCTTTGATAATGACGCATTGGCAATTTAAAAATCATTCTTCATTAGTTTCAACTGAATGCAAGCCAGACTGCTTAGCTTAAGAGAAAAAAAAAAGAATACTGTGTCAACAAACTAACCACAGGAGGCTCTTGCTTCATAGTGATGCTCAAAAATGTGCTAAAATGTTAGGAGAGTGTGGGAAGCCAAAGAATAAAACCTCCTTTTGTCTGATCAGATATGTAAATAAGTGCATTGATCTGACGTAAACAAGTCGATTAATATCAGTTCTAATGGTTTGCAGTCACCAATATGCTTTTGTTATAAACTGGTACTTGTAGGAGGGGAAGAAAAACCCTCTACCTGCCCTTCACTGATTCTTATCATAAAAGAAAACATAAAAGGAACAGCAGGACAAGATGTATATTTCAAGCAAAACAGAAGAGGCTTTCTTTTCTGTTTGATTTTGCACTTGGGGAATTTTACTTCATCTCTCCTTTCAAAGGTAGCAGAGAATTCATTTACTGTAGCCTGAGGTTATGATAGCAAAACAAAGGCTTGCAGCTTAACATACTTCAGAAAACAAAACAAAACAAAACAAACCCAGAAACACAAAATAATTCAATTAGGCTAACTGACTAAGTTGGACACTTGTGAAGCTAGGAAGGAGACACAACTTCTGTTTTTGAAGGAGGCAGTCAGTAAACTGAGAAGAAGAGTCTGGGAGAATAAAAGGAGAAAAATTGACAGGGGGCACTTGGACAAAAAGCATTGCTCAGCTTCCAGTTCTTCACCTGGTGAACAGGTTTTTAAAGTGCAGACCAAGAGGTCAGGCCAAGACGGCTTGTCAGTTCTACAGGTAATGAATTTAGCCAAGAAGATAAAATGTTCGTTAAAGTTGAGGTAGTTGAATATTTTTACAGGTGGATGTATGATCACAAGAGCTATGTCCTAATGATAATACAGCTGTTTCTTCTCTAAAGAAAGTTACCTAACCTTAAGTGAGTAATTTGTCTTCAAGACTTGATGTATTATCCTTTTAAGTGACTTCTTCTGCTGTCCTGAGACTTCATTTGATGAATTTTGAAAGTGAACAGATGTCAGACAAGCCTCCATTATTTCTAGGATATTTTGGTTAGCTGTACTGGAGATATTTAAGGCTTTAATATGGCTGGATATGCTGATATGAGTCCCATCATATTCCTAAATTTAGTGGCTCAAGACTTTTTGACATATACAATGTCATAAATGAGCTTGAAAATTATTTGGCAATAAATTTTATATGTAGAAATCTGGTGGATTTTTATTAAAAAACAAGGACTGCTAGTGTTTTTTGCAGTAAACCAGCTTTGTATCAATCTGTATCAAACAGCATTGATTTCCTCATTTAAGGAGTGTATTTCTCCAAACTGCACTATCCTTCAGTTCCAAGTCTTCTCTAGCCAAAGTAAGTGCATCCATTTCTGCCATCTGCTTCTAGACAGCATCCCATTGTTAAATGTTTTTAAATAACAAATCAAAGTTTAATTTCTTGGCAGCCCTGTCCAATCAACCTGTCTTAGATTTCCTACTCTGCCATTATAATTTTTTTTCTTTATTATAGGGGAAAAAAGTCAATAAATGGAAACTTGAACCTCTAATAGGAAATATACATCACAAGTATATGTGAATATACTGAAAGTTATTTATATTATTCCTTGTGTCTTTTGTTGTCACAGAGGAAGTGTATTGGCAGCCCTCTGCACTGTTGACTCCACACCACCATAGTTGTTTCCCTGGAAAGGGAATAAAGATTTATGTATGCTCAGGCTTAAGCATGAGTAGTCAAACTAGGATTTATGTGTGTGTAGTGTGATCCTTAGAATGCTTGTGCAAATGGACAATTCCTTTTGCCTCCTTTGCACAGCCCTTCTGAACTCGCTGGCGGAATTTCCTACTACCCTGCTTGCAATTGTCACCTTTCTGTGACTAAACTTATGTATCCTTTTAAGGGTGAAGTTTTAAGCTCTGCTTCTCTACAAATCCTGTTCTTTGCTTGTTTGACTTCAGAGTACGAGGAATGTTAGCTGATCTTTGGCTCATCTTCTCAACTTCCCTATTTTTCAGGCTAACAATTTGAATGGGCTTGAAACAATTTGTTCCTTGACTTTTATATAAAAATGTCAAGGGAAAAAAATTGTTCCCTTCTTCCCTTCTTCCCATGATACTTCAGTTTGTCTTTCATACACAGTCACCCTAGTGATATAACTCATCCTTTTTTAAAGCAAAACCAGATATAAGTGGTACTCTTGGTTTTACCATTTTGTATCCAGCAGTTTCCATGGTGCTGAAAATTGGTTTTTAATCTTACCAGTTAAAAATAGAGCTGAGTTCAATAAACAAGAAGATGAAATCAATTCTCTCTTTTCTCTCTCTCTCTCTTTTTTTTTTTTTTTTTTTTTTTTTTCTGAGAGGCGACTACATCTTTCCCTAATTTGCTACATATTCTTCTCCAAATCTTGATAAGTAATCCTGCTTTTAAAAGCATATTTAGCTTAATTTTTGGAGATGAGAGTTACAGATGGTAAGATTTTTGTAAAAAAATATTTAATCTGGAAATAAACCAAAGAGGATTTAAAACTATGAAGGGAAAAAACAGATGAAGAAAGGAAACTTCAAATGATCCAGGATGTTCAAAAGACAGCTTAAGCCTGTTTTCAGTATTTTAGGGCCTGTTAACATTGTATTTTTCTTCTATACAGAGTTTTAAGCTTCAATTTCAAAACTTTTTTGTAAGGACATCATCTTTTATACCAGTAGGGACTATATGAATTTAGAAGTTCTGTTTCTAACTTGATTAATGGTGAAATAAACATTTCTTAATTTAAAGAAGTTCAAAGATTTTTGATTGTCTGTACTTTTGACCTTCTTTCTTCAACTCAAAACTTGTGTTTTATGCTTTTATTAATGAATCAATATTTTTAAAATTGTAAATTTTACTGAAGGGAAAATATTGTAGAAGTCTGAATTAAAAAAATTCAAGCAGGCGTATGAAAGAAGGTAGTGGAAAATGTCTGTGAGATTGCTTTCAGTTGCAGAGCTGTAACAAACAACACTTATCCCTTTGGCAAATGTAAGATCCGGAGGCATAAGTGGACAGCTGGAAGTGCTAAAAAGGCATAGTGCTGTTTTTATAACAATAAAAAAAAAGGAATTGAGTTTCATCCCACCTGTGGAAGACCTTTTAGCATTTTAGAGAAAGGGAAATGTGTGCTTTTCTGTAAAATGTTAAAAATCACTGAATCAGCAGAGCTTAGTGGATATTGTTTCAGGAAAGAAACTTTCAAGGCTTTTAAAAGAGCTGCAAAAAGTGAATATGTTACATAAATAAATAGATATCCTTAAGGAGATCGGTAGTTCATTACTTCTGAAAAAAACAACTTTCTAAGTATGTCACAGCTGGGAAAGATGCATCTTTGTACTCTTTCTTAAGAAGTGATTCCTTTTCACATTTATTTTAATACCCAAAGATAATGATATGGACCACAGTTAGAGGCTTAAAAATGTTATATGTTATCACTTATTAATTCATTCTTCAAGGAATCCTGCTTCACTGAATAGGAAGATGAGAGGAAAATGGAGTTTTGTTTGGTTTTAATTTTGTAGCAATTTAGAGACTTTTATAAGCTATGAAGGAGAAAAAAAAAAAAGTTATTAAAGGATCTTTTCATGCCTATGATTGCCAATTTAAGTTATATTTTTCTTTTGTCCTCATGGCATTCCAGTCATTCCAAAATGACTTTGAACATACGGTCAAACCAGAATGCTTCCTTCAGATTTTCAATGAATGTTCTGAAAAGTGTCTGCTTAGTGTCTTGTACTAGTGTGCTGACACATAGTACCATCAAAACCTCTGAGGTCATTCATGCACTTTAAATATTGGTGGGAATAAATACCTGGTTTAATCAGAATACTGTCTGTTAGTTAAGATATACGTAATATATCTTAAGATATCTTAAGATATATAAGATCCTAAGATACTAAGATATATGTAATATGTCTTAGCTGCCTCTTATTTCTCTGAAAATATGGCTGAAATTTGTATGCAAGTTTTATCCTGTCTCTCATAATATTTATTCTTTTTTTTTTTTTAATATATGTAGTTTTTTGAGTTGGACTGCAGTCAGGTACATGGTTTATATGCCTCTACAAATAGAGATATTATAAAATGGATCTAAGCTTAGAAATATTTTTTCTTTGAGTTATCTGGACATGTATTTGAAATTGCAGTGGCTGTTACTTTTACATTGTCAAGCTGATGAATGCAGATGAACATTGCCGCTGGAAAGGGAAGGGATACCTTGCAGTGTAGGATATGTTATTCAATGTTTGAGATCTGTGCATTCATTAAAGGTAATGAGTATCCCAAACAGGCAGCCCTGTCAATTGCAATGGTAATGAATCAGGAGATCTGAGTTTTCCATAGATCTGAATGTATTATTGTGAAAACAGTTTTAATGACTTCCTGACAAAACACAATAAAAATGTAGTGCAGCTAATTAGTTTTGTTTATATTCCTTTGACAAGAGGGCCATGGCATGTGCTTGTTATTCCCCTTGGACTGCAGTGTTTGGTTTTACTATGTACACTTTATTTTCCAACATTTAGTTTATAAAATAAGAATGAGCTTTCTGTTTTAGTCCCTTCTTCCTCTGATGCCTGTATCAATTGTGTGAAAAAGTCACATAACAATTACAGTTTCCTAGAAAGCTATATTTTTGCTGGAAAACTTGAATTAAGTATCTGGACATTTTTCTACTTTGCTCTTATATGTTTCCACTCTTCCTTTAGGTTAGCCATCTTTACATTTAAATAAAGTAGGTTTCCTGTACAAGCATACGTGCCTGCTCTTTTGTAAAGAAGAATAAATAAAAAAAGGAAGAGCAGGAGATAATTTCATTTATTGATTTAGAAATGTACATTTATAATGGTAACGAAAATGCAACTGTATACAAAGTAATACTGACACTTCAGTGGTAATAAGAGTGATCAGACTACCAACCAACTACCAAGAGTGATCAGAATACCAACCATTCTTCTTAAAGAATTACCTCTATATTCTTCACAGAAGTGACAATGAACATAAAATTCCCATGCGGAGAGCAAAAACCAGCTAAAATATGAGCCTTATTCTAAATTTGGGTGAAAGTCCTAGCATCTCTTGGGATACTTCTGTTAGATACTTTTGTCCCTGTTCTGATTCTGATAAACATATAGTTTATTTGGTATTAATGTCAGTCTGGGAGCACGGTTTTACCCAAGCTGTGTTCTTGTCTCTTACATGGTGCAGGTGTAAATAAGGTAGACGGGTCAGCCAGGAAAAGATTAAAATTAAAAAGGAGAAGAAAGTCAAACAATGAACTGAAGAAAAAATATAAAATAGTTTCTTTGGTTGAAGTCCTCTAAATGCAGATCTTGTTAAGCAGTGAAGTTGCTTAACAAAAAGGCTGAATTCTTCGGAGCTTTATATCATTTCTATATTTATTCAGTTAATGTCTTCTGTTATCTCGAGATATTTAGTGATTCTCTAATAACTGTATATATGTTTGTACACTTTTTTTTTTTTAATAAGGTTTTCTTCTAATCATTTCTAAACATGACCATTAAAATTCAGGAACTGGATCAGCTCCAATTGTTTTGGAAGTATACAGAGTTTTATCACTTAGTTCTTGTTGCTGTTCATGAAAACTCAGTGGCACAATTGGAAAAACAAACAAACAAACAAACAAACAACAACAAAAAAAAACGTAAACCAGTTTTCAGTTCTTACTTTGATTTAAGTATTTTCTATTCATTAAAATGTATTTATGATTGAATATTACCAGTATTCCAGAAGCACTGAGAAGCTCTGAATAAGAGTTTAATTATATCAGAAACTATAGACATGGTAAGCAAGAAGAAGAAAGCCTATTTTCCAACTAACTTTTAATCTTACAAGATAAATGTATGGTGGAAGAAAGGAAGCTTCTTTGTCATCACTTTACAGATCAGACTCTAACAGTCTTTTTTTTTTTTTTTTTTTTTTTTTTTTTCTGTCTCTCTCTCCCTCATTGTCTCTGTCATTTGAAATATCTTGAACACATAGACAACCAGCTTCCTATAACAGTAGAATTTCCTCCTGGGTGCCCAAATTGGATTAGTTACTATAAACTATTTTATATTATATTGTAGAATACATACAAGTAATGAGCCAAATTTTCAGTACAATGGAGCTTTCCATCATTTTGCCAAGTCAAGTCAGTGGCTGAGGGCAGTTTTCAACACCCTGATAGTGGGAGTGTTCCTACCTGTGTAGAAGCAATGTATAGTGTAAGAATATCTCTATTAATTTGGCCATTTTTCACAATTCTCTGCTAAATATAAAATGCTTATAGGACACTGGATATGGGGTATATTCCAAGGTAATATGGCCAGTTCCATTCTTAGTAAAAGATGGTCAGTAAAACCAGATAAAGCAGAGTTTGGGTGTTGTTTCTTTAGTAATAACATCTAAAACCAAAGAAAAAAAACGAACGGTTCTCTATAAAAAGCAAGGCATAGCATTACTGAGTTTAGGGTTTATCCTAGACATGAAAACAGAGAATATGGGAGGAATGACCTAAGAAATTGAAACCACTTGAATAAAGAAGAAACTTACTTATGTCAGTATTTTAGAAATATATCATATTCAGTATCATTTATAGGAAACCTATGTGTAGAGAATTTTCTTTTATTTCTTTGATATTTCACTCCCAGCTGTATGTTGTTGAGCATTCTTTCTTTAGAAAAATGCATTTAACTTTGTGCAAAGAACAGATTTCTGGACATATTTTAATACAGGATGGTATAGCTAAAACTACAAATACTTTTTTTTTTTTTTTAAATTATTTTTTTCTTTACAACCTACAAGGCAATTTACTTTTATTTTCCTTTTAATATAAACAAACATTTCCTAATTATAGTAATCAGTTCACATGCAGTAATAGCATTAGCTGTGGTAATTATTGTATGCATCACCTGGACATATTTGGTTTGATAGAAAAAATCAATAATTTTCAAGCAGACAGGAGTGTGATGCTGATTATGTGTTTGAGTGATCAGAGATAAGATTGCATTTGATTAAATGAATTGGTTAGAGATTTTAGTAATTAATATTCTTTGTTAAAATACAAAGAACTCCTAAATTAATGCATATGCTCTACCCTTGCTGATAAATCATCATGCACTCTGAATGCCATGATTTGAAATGGAAAAACAGAGTGGCAGCATGATATCAAGGATTCAAAAAAAAAAATATATAATCAAAACAAACAAACAAAATACTTTCAGTCTTTCTGTTAGTCACTTATACAATACTGAAGATATAAATTCACAAAGAGTTTTAAAGTCTTGCTTTTGGTGCTGTCTCATCTATCAGATAAGCAGTCTTGTATGAATTTCTTTTTCTCTACAATATGAAAACAAGAACGTATTGTTTTCAGCCTAGTTGATTACTGATCTAACCAGCAGATAGTAATACATAGCTTAATTAAAAAAAAAAATAATAATAATAAAAAAATCTTGCAGTCTCCTTTGTGTTTAATGTTTCAGGATAAAACATTTCATGAAGATGACTGATCATACGAATGGACAAAATATTCAGCATTAATGTAAATCCAACACAGCATAGATAATTGATAGCTCTTATATATAAAGAAAGTTTAAATTTTATTCAGAATGAAGATCTTGAATAGAATTACATAGTTCAGTGCACGAATTTTCAGATTTGTTTTACCTAACCACCTAAGTTTTTCAATTAAAAAAAAGAGGAAAAAAAATCCCCATACCATATCGTACAGTATTCCTACAATTGATGTTTTATATATGGTACATCAAAATAATGATGTGCAAATTTTAAAATTCATTTAAATTGCCTGGATTTTTGTTATCAACAAAGTAGTAATAGTTTGAGCAGGAATTACTGTCATTTCAAATAAATTTAGTAAAACCTGAAATCTTCATCAACATGAATCTATGAAGGTTCTCACTCAGCTGCACTATTCAGCAGACTAAATTGAACCCCTTTTTAGATACTCTGATGGACTGTGATTTTTTTGAAGAAAAGCATTGTAGATGTGGTTTAAAAGGTCCACAAACAAATATCAGGAGTTAAAAAAAAAAAGAAAAAAAAAAAAAAAAGTGGTTACTACAGTTTCCCTGCTATGTTAACACAGTAAATACTAAAGACTTAAACTAAAGTACAGGACTAATTTGAGGTACTACATTTTGTACAGTACCTCAGCAGAACCTCAGCCGAAGGTATGAGAAGATGAGAAGATGAACCACTGTTTCTCTTCCCTTACTGTAGGTAAAATGGATTGTCCTATACAGAAATAGAATAACAAAATAGTACAGAGTACATTAAAGTTTAATTAAATTATAGTTGCACATGTGAGCTGACTGAGCAGCAGTGAATCCTGGTTTTGCTCCCACTTTTCAGTGGACAAAACAAAAGGGGACCTGTTACGAGGATGAACCTGTTTAAAATGCTGGCTTTACAGAATCCATAGTACAGTATACAGAGTACATATGTTAGAGTCTTCTGAAGCCCAAAGAGTTAAAGAACCCTGAAAATATTTAATGATATCAGTTTGTCTCAAAATGAGTCCAGAACACACTCACTAAAGTGGTGAATATACTCATTAAACAGTCTCTCCATATCCAAATTCTCTGTCAGTAGTGTTCTGTTTCTCTTTGGGCACATTGTATGGAAGAATAACTGCCTATGCAACATTTATCTGTCAACTCTGTCTTGAGAAAGAGGACTCAGGTTCACATGACATGAAAACAATTGGGGAAAAAAAGAGCACCAGCATTAATTATGCTACACATTAAGTAACATGTTTATGAAATGGCAGCTGCATGCGTGATAGACAGTTCAGAGAAATGTGAGTTAAATATTCAACTGAATGGAAAGTTATTCCATCACTATGGTAAAAGCAGAACCAGTTATTTGCTGAACATTGCTGAAGGTCTATCTCTACATCCCCAAAAGAAAGTTTCTGTGATCAAAGGAGGCATCATGTACTCTTCTTGGAACACAACTATATCCATGACCAAAGAGAATCAGTGAAGAAGCATCCAAAATACAGGATTAGAATGAAAAAGGGGTGGAGAAAATGCCAGAAAAGTATTCTGTACATCAAGATTATGGTGTTTTGTTGTTGTTGTTTTTTGTTTTGTTTTGTTTTGTTTTGTTTTTTGTAGAACTGCATGAATTTACACCTACTCCTCTCAGCAATGCTAGGCTACATGAAAGTGCTTCTCTGCACATTACAAATTATTCTACAACAGCACTAACTTAAAAAATTGTGCTGCCTGAGGTGCTTGTTACTGCTTTATCTGTAGACTTGAAAAGGACAGCAGAATGAGAAGTTGCGGGCAAGTAGAAATAATGACAAGAGGCCTGGAGATGCTTCTGTCTGAGGAGTGACTACAAGAAACAGAAATCTTCAAACTGAAGAAAGGGCACCTGCTTGGGAGATGTGATATGACAGAACTCTAAACCCATGGGTGGAATTAAAAAAGGAGATAGGGAGCAACTAATCACTGGTTTCCAAAAGATGAACTAGAAGGCATCAAGTTAAGCTAGCATCTAGAAAGTTCAGAAAAATTGAATGTTCCAGCTAAAGTTAAGCTCTGGAATATTTTGCCACACAGTGCTGTTGATAACACATTTTACATGAGTTGAAATCATAAGATCACTAATGGGACATAACCCGGAGTTTGACAAATCTGTAATCTATATGGCTGTTCTTTAACATGTAGTTTTCAAAGATACATCAAAGTATATTTTGAAATACTAAAGCAAGCTGGATTTTAAATTGGAAGATTTAAAGATTGACAGTTGAATGAAGTGCCTACTCAGAACTCAAGCCACAAGATCACTAAAACCACAGCAGCTGCTGAGGACAGAACTCAACAAGACACTGGTAAAAATCCAGATCTGGAAGCAGAGCAACAGGGCAAGAACCTCTTAAAATAGATCAGACAGCAAAGAAAATGCTATGTAAATATGTGTATATATATATTTTTTTCTGTGATTAATTTCAGAAATAATGTTGCATGTGAAGATTTTTGGAGGACATATCACATTATCTATAGTACTTCAGTAAATTGGACTGTATTAGAAAAATTACGCTGCAGGAGAATTTTTTCACAGTTTTGGTATGTGGTAGGACTATTAAGAGCATTTGTGGAATAACCTAAGTCCTTCCACAGCCTTAATTTATACACAAACAGATTCTGTCAGCAGGTGACAAGTGATACTAAAGAGGTTATCCTTCTTCTAGGGATAAGATTTAGCTCTTTTGGAGCCTGATTGTTTACAGAGATGAAGAGGCTTTCAGGGGTCACCAAGAGAAAGGATAGGGCAGAGAATCTAATATATAACCCTGTAAGTTTAAGTTTCCACCAAATGAGCACAGGGAGATCTTACATACAGTGATGAAGATGAGCTGGCTTTTCATGAAAGAAATATAGCACCCTTTGTCGCAGGGCAGCACAGCCAACTGTTGGCTCCAGAGCTGTGGCTGTCACTGCACGAGTCTGCAAGGACTGTTTCTGTAATTGATCAAAGGTGCAATTGTTCCCAAATTGGCTGCCACTGTCCTTGCTCTTCTTACAATTCTACCTGCAATGTCCATTTGTTTGTTTTCTTCTAATTTTTACCTGCCCCCTCCTGCCCTCAAAGTTGAAGAAGGCTACAAAAGCAAGTAAACAGAAAGTTTAATTTGGGCATTGTCTTAACTTCAAAAATGCTCAGAATCTACATATTTGTGCCCTGGAAGGTCATCTGCAGAGACTGTGAAGTGTATGCATGTTTGAAAGAGAAATTATGATTGCTATAAACTGGAGTAAGCAATGGAAGAGAAGTTTTTCCTTTCCTGCTACAAACACTATTTTTCTCCTTGGCATTTGTGTAACCAATACCAATTTAATACTGTGCAGCTTCCAGACTCCCAACAGTATACAAATTTAATCGATATCAATATGAAACAGATGAGTGATTACCTTACTTCAAGACTACGATTTTTAACATTTTTTCACTCTGCTTACTTAAATGATCATAAAGATAGGATTACTATAACAAATCCAGAACAGATGTTTTGTTTATCAAATTCTGTTTCAGTTTTTTTTTTTTCTTCTTTAAAATCATTTTCAATATGAATATAAATATTTTTAACTACTATTACCTGATCACACCAAAAGTGTGTATTGTAATCTGACTAAATCTTAAACATCATTTATAAAAGTTTGTCCATGTGCTAGATTTATTATGTTTTCATGGCAGCAGGGTTTGGGAAAGAAATCGATAACTATCTGGACAAGGGTTGCAGTTTTTATGGAGTTGGTCTTTCATTTGCTGATTTTGTCTGCACATTGGAAGGTGGGCAGTAGTTCTTTTTACATTTGTTGAAAAAGAGATAGAAGGGCCCAAGTACTGTCTCTTAAAATTCCTAGGTGTATTGTGTTTCCAGATTTCCCAGGATTTTTATATAATTTTCTTTATCCAAATGGGTAAGAAGAATTTCATGAAAGTAATGTGAAAGCTTAATAGTAAAATGATGTTTTCAGATCATGAAGTGAAAGAAAATATTTGAGCCATTCCACACATTTCAGTTTGGAGTTTTATGGCGAGTCTTTGATGGCCAACAGTAATGGTCAACAATTCACAAAGGACCAACAATTTGTGGATCTTCTGCCTGAGAACATTTCTTTTTTTCTTTTCTCTCTCTTCTTTTTTTTTTTTTTTTTTTTTTTCCTATACTGAAGCAGTGTCTGTCAAAAATCTGCTTATTTTAATATATGCTTCTTGCCTAGGCTAAGAAGTTTCTTCATGTGCATATTTCGTTTGCCCTTTCTCACCTTTGCAAGAATGTAGTTCAACTGCAATTAACACCTTTATTTTATTTTTCTCATATTTTTAAACTCCAAAGAGAAAAAGAGAATCTAATATACAATCAGTGAATTATCTTGGATGATTTTGTAGCTAGCCCCCAGATGGGGGAAGGCTGGCCACCCTGGCTTCTTGCAACAAGCTAATATGCAGTGGTGCCAAGCAGATTTGAAGTAATTTAAAATCAGTGATTTTCCTTTTATATTGAGCCAGTTGCTACCACCATTTCACTTTTTTTACTCTTCTCTTCTTGGCTCTAGCCAATTTTCTCACACTTTCTTTCTAACAACTTATCAATTTTCTCAGTAACCAGAGCCAGGGTCATCCAGCTATGCTGCATCAAAGCTAAGCCTCGGATCAGAGACAGCTGAACCCCTGGGTTGAGAGTTATATCTCCAGGATAACTGAAGTGCAACAGGTTTAGGAAATACATTTCCTGAACAGATCAGCCTGGACTGGAACTTAAGTGAATATTTAAATGTTTCTTTTGGCTTTATAAAATAGAGATAGAATTGTCATAATCTTAAATTTTTCCTAAATAAGGGTATTACTACAGAGTTTGAAGAAGTTTGAATTTGAAATAATCTAATAGAAACATCTTTAATATCATAAATTTGTCTTCTTAGATTAATCAGCATTAAAGTTTAGTAGTGAATCTTTTGTTGAAAGTTTTCCAAGAAGCAGTATTTTTCAGGGAGCTATATTACAGTAATAGAGAATACTTTTAAAGATTAGGTATATCACACAAAATAACTACCAAACATGTTTGTACCACTCATTCTTACTGGATGTACTTAAATAACTTTTTATATACACTCAAATATTAGATCCTGTGAGATCTTTGGATATATTTTCGTGATTTCAGTGGCTAATGAAGATAAAAACTCCATTCTTGTTTCAATCAAAACAATCAGTATAGAATATTTGAACTTAAAATTCAAAGAAATTGGGGAAAATAGTGGGAGCTGAATTCCTTCTAAATACCTGTTCATTGCTCACAGTTGTCAGAAATTAATTTTAAAAGTTGCCAGAAGATTTTTAATAGGCAAGGGTTGTCTTTATTAGTGAACCCCTACTCCTCTTTCACTGATTTTACTGAGGTCTGTGACTATACAGAAAGCTGATGTTAAGGACTGACTCAAACAGGAGTTGCTTAACTTGACTGCTGTTGTTTGTGTCCAAAATGATCTGCTCCTCTTGTTAGCTAACATTCCCCTGTCTGTGAATCAGCAGCTTAACCACTATTATTTGTTTCATATTATGTTAAGCAGTCATTGATTTTTGGCTTTCATTAATATATTTCCAGTAGTTTTCAATGATTCAGTGAATATTAAATGGGTGTTAGAGCCTACAACTTGTAGAGCCTTCTACAAGTCACATGTTTGGCTGTCTCCATTTGTAAATCAGAGTCCAAAGAATGGTACAAACTGGATATGTTTGTCATACAGTAATATCCAAAGCTCATCTGTAAACATTTCCTAGCTACTCCTCAGTGATAAATGATGATACAGGCCTTTACCAGAACAAAACAACACCCTAATAGGGTTTACATCAATGGTGACAGGAGAGAGTTGCAATCAAATATACACAATTTTTACATGCAAGTATGTGCTTGCTTTTCTTAATATAAATAAGTGTAAGTAGTAAAGCAGTAGATCCTCATTTCTGCTATGGAATTATACTTAGCCTTGTGTGCTTATCCAAAGAAAGTGATAGTTCTTCACTTCCATTTGATCTGTTTTGTTTTTTTTTTTTTTTTTTTTTCTCCTCCCGCATAATGAAGAATGATGATACTTTTAGATGTTGACATTTTAGAAAGCTGAGATGGTATGTAGTAGACTACAAATGATGAAAGCTTAATGAAAGTTATTTTCTCATAATGGCTCTAAATTGGCTATTTCGCAGAGTGAAGTGAGTCCAGTGGATTGAGATTGAACTTCTTACCCCTTTGTAATACTGTAGTTACCAAAAGTAATGTGGAATCCAGAGTTAAGAGAACTGATTTAACTTCCATTTTCACATTATTCCTATATGTAGGAATTTGTTACTGCGAAGAGAGGATTTTTATGTCCTGATGTACTCTGTTGTAAGCCTGGAAGTCAAAACTGGAAACTATCTTTTATGAATACACTGAAAGATAATAATGTAAAGCAGTAGGAAATGGGGATTTTAAACTTCTAAACTAGGATAAAGCTTTCTTATTATTCAAATTACAAACCAAAAGATTTTACTGTTCAAAACATTTCTAGGTCAAAGACCCAGTCTTCCAGCATTACACATATCAATAGAAAAAGCTTGTTTTAAGACATGGGTATAAACAGTTAAAAAGCTAATTAATGTACATCTTTGTATTTGAATTTGCTGAGCTGTATTGCTATATATGGCTTTGTAAGAGCCAACATTAAAATACAATAGCATCTGTTCACTCTGTTCACACCTTCATGCATACAGCTGAATCTTGTCAACGTTCATGGAATTTATGAATGCTAAATGAGAAGATATTTTTTTCCTGAGTTTTTAATGCATACTTTTGCATTTCGGAAAGTCCATGAAATACTGAGAACATAACAGAGAAACAGGGATGGAATATAATTCTATATGTATGTCATCTATGCATTCTATTAAAAATACACTATTTGTGTTAAATGCTATAGTAGCGTTTAGTAAACTACATCATGTAAACTAGGATTTTCCACAAAGGTAAAAATTCAATTTGCCAAGACAAGGGTGATGAATCCAATAAGATATCTTTCGAAGATGGTCAGCCTTGATTTCTTATATAGTAAGAAGGTTTAAAAGATACAATAAAAAGCCACCAACACATATCCAGCAATTGCGTACTAGTAGTTTATTTCCCAGAAACTTACTTTAACCATATAACCTGATGGAAAGTTGAAGGGATATTGGACCAATCTTCTCTTTCCTGATTGTATGTGACCACCTTCGAGAATCAATATACTGTTTACTGTAGAAGCCTTTAATTGTTCTCATTTTAATCTAAATCTCTTTGCACTCAGCAATTAGTAGATGTTGGTCTGTTGTTTTTTTTTTTTTTTTTTTTTTTTTTCCCAATTCTGTCAGTTCGAGTAAATATTATTCTGGGAAAATTCAGTAAGTCAGCCTGTAATCATTTAATGTATGTACAGCTTGAGGGCTTCTAAATCTTGTTTCTATCTGGGGAGTTCGGAAGATTGTTCCCCAAAACATAATAAAATGCTAAATTTTCCCCAGTCTCTCTTAAAAAAAAAAAAAAGGATGAAACAAAAACCTCCAAAAGGACAAAAAACTTATTTCAGAACACATTTTTCAGTACCTAGAATTCATGGATATTGTCATCCTGATTCATGCAGACATTCTGAAGGCATAATGCTTTCACACATTCATGCTACAGTTGGTCATAGTTCCAGGATAATAAATCTGAGACATGCTAATACATTTCTAAAAAGTTTTGACTTTTTTTCTGTCCTCTGTTGTCACTATTTAAATACAAACCTATATGATTTAACAAATATATTAATAATATTTTGGGATGTGTACATTTATAAGAAAGATTGACTTCAGTTCTTGTAACTGTCTGAGTGTAAAAATATGGTGGCAAAATTTCGAAGGTCATGAAACATCATCAGCATCCTGGGCAAGCACAGTATCAGAAATAGAAGTATTTTTTTTTAGATCTGATGTAACTCTACCAGTTTATTAAACATAAGCTTCTATTCTAATCTGTAGGTGATTGGTAGAATTAGTGAGAAAAACTCTGCTTTTGTAAATCTCCATTTTGCAAGCCTGAAATTCCCAGTAAACTATTTGTTCATCTTACCAATTTAATAGAAGTATGTTGTTGAACTTCCTAAAGATATATTCTAGTTGCTTGGTAATGGATTGTGGAACAATTCATTTAAAGTTCAATGAACACAGAACTAGAGTAATTTATTCAAATCCACCACTTATTAAATCAGGATTTGACTTTTTTTTTTTTTTTTTTGACTAATGAAATGGACTTGAAAAGAATTAGCTAAACCTCTGTGGAATTGTGACAAAGTAATTCTGATGACTATGTTGTCTATTAAAGTTTTTACTGCCAGTAAGTAAGCCAAATGGAGATGAATATATTTCCAATTGTTTTGTGGATTGTCAGAAAGGGATTTATATTTAAACAGTTTATTGTCTCAACATCCTCCTCCTTTCAAGATAAGTAACATGGAGATAATATACTTGCATTTTTAGTAGACATCTGAAGCATCTGAATATTTCACAAGATGTGATGTTTTCTTTCTCTTTCACTACTAAAGTGAGTTAAAAAACAAAGACAGACTGCATGTGTGAAATTGGGAGAATTTTCTGATGAGCATGAATAATTTAATTACTTGAATTTTAAATGTTGCAACAATAAATACATTTTATTTTAAGTATCAGTTTTGGCCAAATTTTATGAATGCATATATTTCTAGTTGGATAGTTGCTGCTTTCTTAATGTCAAACATAGACAAGACAAATATAACGTGACATATTCTAAAATGTCAAGCTCACCTGCAGTCACTGGATTTTACCATGGATCTCTACAAGCTTTTGATCAGACCCAGAAAGTTTATTTTATTTTTTGTACAATCTGAAAGAGGAATGCAAGGAATTGGTTGTATGGGTTTATAGTATTATCCTCATTCTACCTATAAATCTTATCTGTAGACCAGGGCTTGATAGCCATATGTCCACTAGGAGAAAACAGAGCAAGTCACACCCATGAGTTTACAAACTTATAAAACTAGATATAACTAATGAAAAAAAAATACAATTCATTGTCTCCTTGGTGAGATAATGTTTTTTCTAAATACCAGTCAAGTGTGGGATCTCCCGCTATATGCAAGTCCAAAACAATTCATCTTATTTTCTTCCTACCCATCTTCAGTTTTGAAGGGATCACAGACATGGACAGGGTGCTGCTGAGAGGACATGACATGGTAGTGTCTGCTTGTGCCTAGCTGCAAGTTTTCTCCTAGGCAGAGTATCTGACCCTGGCAAGTACTGGCAAATACATTTATTTTATAGTAAAAGTGTGTTCCGTGCTTCCTCTGGTTGGTTTCATCACAGGATAAAGTGGACAAAGAAGGTGTACATGTATGGTATAGCTCTTATTATCTAAGGATATAAGCTAAACAAAGTTTGCTTGTAAGTCTTGAGGCAGATAAGCCCTTCTTCCTGTGGATTTTTACATGTTCAGTCTGGATTTTGAAAATATCTTTCTGATAGCATCCTAAATAGCAATCACCAGAGTAGTACTCTATTTATGAAGGAGAAAGGAAGAATTTCTGACAGTCTTCCAGAAGAGTAAAATATGAAAATATTACAGTGAATTACAAAGTTGGTGAAATACAAGCTTTCACAGTAGACTTTGCCTGACACACTCACAAATATTTATGGTGTGCATTACATATTTCCATGAGGAAAAGTGATGTGAATTAACCAAAGGAATAAAAATATGAGTAAAAGAATGAGCAGGATGAAGCCATATGTAAAAGCTGCCTCTTGTGATTTCACCAGTATCATCATCATAAGGAAATTATACTATCTTTCTAAGGGAGCCAGAAATGTTTGCTAATTTTGAAGATTTTTGACAGAATTAAGTCAGTCTTAAGGTACACATTAACTAAAATTTTCTTAAGTCTGAGCACACCACAAGTGCATGTTCCCTTACACTGTGCAATGTCTGAAATAGATTGTGACTTTCCTGCTTCACCGTACATTACACCTTGTCTTTTGTCTCTTTCTTGCAGAATACTTCGGTTCCAATGCCACAGAATATCTCCTCCCCCCCCCCCCCCCTTTTTTCTGTTACATCATCATGAAAATGACATATTCTGACTTAATGAGAAATGTCTCTTGATTTGACTTAATCAGAATTCCATGACCAAAACCTCACTCACTCAGATGTGTCCAAGTACATATCTGTGCACAGGATCCTTAGCATAACAAATGTCTCCAAAAGCCCATAAGCATACAGCAGACCACTACCCACCATTTCTTGAAAATTTTGTGCATTTGAAACACTTTGTGTATTTTTTAATTGAATAATTAGCTTCGATTATTAGCCAATAATTAGTCTCAATTATTAGCCAATATTTAACTCAGTGTTTAATTTCGCCCTGATAAATTAAAAAAAAAGAAAAAGAAAAAAAAAAAAAGACAATTCTTAGAAAATGTTCAAAGTGGATTTTGAGCCTTATATTACAATTCTTCTTTCTTATTTTATTTTACAAGCTGAAAATCCATAGAAAAGAACAGTATTTGAGGAAAATGTGCTAAAACAAACTGGTATTAAATCTCTTACATGTCTATGATCTTACTGTTTTCTTTCAATTTGTGTGTGTGCTTGCCAAGATAATGGACTCAAAGCATAAAAGCACAGATGCCTTAACAAAGGGATTCAGCCATGGTGTATGATCTAAAAATGAAAAGCTAAGAGCAATTGCAAATATGACAGTGCCTATCATGGGTAGTAGGGGTGAGAGGAGACATCAAGAATATTAATGGATTCAGAAGTAGCCAGCGAGTCTCTGAAAATGAAGCTATGTTGGACAACATGCGATCATCAGTGATGAGTGGATGTGGAACAGCAATAGTTAAAAGTAATCAGATATTTATAAAGAAAAGTGACATTTTAAACAGCATGATTTTTGGATCCTGGTGTTTAGTAAACAGTATGAAAGAAAACCTGTTGTTTGCAAAGATCAATCCCCACAACTTCATTAGAATGGTAAAACTTTTCAAATGAAAAGGGAGAAAAAAATGGCAAAGAAAATAGATACAGAATATACTTAGAATTACAGGGCTTTTTAAATTTTTTTTTTCTTTTTTTTTTTTTTTTTTTTTTTTCCAGGAGTTCTGTAACTGTCATTTGTGATTGCATAAATACCTAATAATCCTTCCTTAAATCCATTCACTCTGCTGCTTGTTTCCATCATAGTTTGGCTCAGTCACTATACTTAAAAATGTAATTAAATAGAGAAAACTTTATAGAAGAGAATAATGACAGTTTAATCCACTTGCTATTTTATAAATGAATTCAGAACCAAAGTATATAAAATGTTAGAGGAATCAAATCAGTTTTGTTTCTTACTCAGACGTATGTTTATATCCTGATTGTTATAGCCAAGGACCATTTTCACCACTTACCACTTTTATGTACCAGACTCTCATATGCCTTATATTCTAGTAAATTATTGCTTCTAGAAATCACTGAGGCATGCACAATCTCACACAAAATGTTTTTTTTCCTATGGGTTCAATGTATTATGAAACTGTAATTGCATTATGAGCCAAAGATAAACATCTTTAAAAATCACTACAAGAACTTGATTATTATTTTGACATTGTTCAAGTATTCCCTCATTACTGGTAAATAGAATACCTTAGTAATAAGAAAATTCTATCTGTCAATGTTGAAAATCACATAAATGTGGACTCCTTTACGTAAGATCCTTCAGATGCGAACAGGTGCCAAAAATGGATTTAGGTAATCATGACTAAATTTGCTGTAAAATATGCCAGCAATATTCCTGTGAGTGCTGTTTCATTTTCTCTTCTTATAGTCATCAATAACATATTTATCTATTTTATATATCTAAGAAATCATTGATTAAAGTGTGTGTTTTACACATAGAATTTTATTCTCAGACAGATATTCAAAGTATGAAATTCAGTGAGACTGGGGTTGTAGCAGTCAGCTTTGGGAATCCCATGCAAAATTATTTAAAGGAAAATCAAACATACAGGAGAGTATGATGACTGAAATCTAAAAACAGAGACAATGTGCATGCTCTATGTTTTCTTGCATCTACTTGGACTCTTAAGTACTTCTGAAAAGAGCTTCCTTAAAAATGACAACAATCAAATCTTTGCATTCCCTAGTGAAGTCTTTATGTGTTAATAGCGAAATCTAATGGCATCTTTGAAAGAAATCAGGGCAATGAATCGGAGCAGATTGGGATAACTCAAAATGTGTTGGAAAGAAGTGCATAGCACTGGGTGTTGAAGTAGTGGCTGTTTCATAAATGTGTCATGTCTTAACTTATGTTCATTTTTGTTAACTGATTAATTACAGTTCTTTGTGGTTTCTAGTGACACTGAAAGAAGAGGAGGATCGTTTTCTTTATCTATGGCTTCTAACTTCTGCTTGAGAGAAAATAATGATGTTAACATGAATTTTAGGGGAATGGTCAGGAAGCACTACACTACATGTGTCTGACTGTGTGGGAACATGAAAGTTTTTGCATTTCAGATGAAATTCAAGTGCTGCTCTCCTTTTAATTACATAGTGGCTCCACCACAAATTCTGGTACTTATTTCAGAACTATTCTGTTCTCTTTCCACATACAATCTGTTAATAATCAGCACTTTCCCCTTCCAGAAACAAACAGAGTCTCTGAGAAAACATATATGCAGGGGAATTACTCATCTTTGGGAAGTAAGAATGCTGTTGTAACACTGTTTCTGAGAAAAAGAAAAAAAAAAGAACAAAACCTATGTCAGGTTCACTATATTCAATGAGAGAGCAAAATACACAAAAATCAAACTGTAAATAGGCAAAACAGTGATAAAAAGAAAATCTCTTTACTACCTGGAGATGCAGTCTCTAAGAGTTGTTAGGGTGTATCTGTAGGGAGCAATAATGAACACTGATCAAACTCAAGCATGTCAAAATGTATATCTAACTCAACACTTAGTGTATGTTATTAACTGTGTCCAGGTGATAGTGTAATTCTCTGGCTATTCAAGTAATTGGGGAAAAACCTTACCCACCAATTTACAAATCCCTTGGACTGATAGCAAAAAGAAAGATGCAGGAATTTGTGATTTTGTATCAAGCTTAATGGATTTGTTGAATGCTGCAAGTTCGTGTTCTTGGAGTGGAAGGAGGAATCTTTGTAAGGAAATGCCATCACTTTTTTTTTTTTTTTTTTTTTTTTTTTTACCTTCAGGGGGTTGTAAAATGGATTTGCTTTACTGAATGGAGTGGGATTAGAAAAAGAATAGTTATTTTTATTGTTTATTTTTAGATTATTTATTATCCTTTGCTTATTTATGATGTATCTTTTAACTTACTGCGTAGCACTGTTCTCAAGATGAACTTAACTGGTGTTTGGGACTTCCAGAGGCATAAGTAAAATATATTATTTTTTCAAATGGACAATTTTTAATAGGTGATTGTCTTAAATTAAAAACAATCAGACATTTTCTAACTTGAACGTTTAAAGAACATGTGGCTTTATAGCATAATAGGAATAAGTGCTTCTAAAGCTTTATGGCAGAGGTGTGCCAATTAAATAGCTGTTTTAACTTTCCATAGTAATAAGAGTATTGGTAGGTTTCTTTTAAAAGAACAGTACAGAATATTTAAAGAGCTTTAAAAGGAAGAACTGTTTTTGTGCTGTATTTCTGCAGACAGTTTTATTAGATCTTTAAAAACGTATATGCAAAGGGCAGCATTTCTTACCAAGAAAATGAGATTTAAAAATAACTCACATTAGTGGTCAATCCTTGTTATGTATGCTTGAGTTCTAACAGCTGTAATGATTTGTTTTAAAGGGGCCATATCAACCTGTGCTGATTTTTAAGCCTTTGCTGATTGATTTGGCTTGTTTGATGTATTATAAATCACACAGCTATAAAGTCACAGTAAAAATTCCATTAAACTTGTGAGATAAAAAAAAAAATATATCCATAAATAAAACACTGCGAAATGCAAGACAGCAGCAAATGTGCTATTTCTTCTTCTTAAAATTGAGGTTTACTTTTACAGCCAAGGCCATTTTCCTGTGAAGAAAAACAATGGCAACAAATAAAAATCTACTCAGAGCCTAGCTCTGGAGGTATCTGAACTTGAAATGCAACAATATTTCACTTTCCTTCACTGTGCCAATGTAAAGCTGATGTTTGTAATTTCATTGCTCAGAACTGGCATTATTTGCTTTCAGACTAAGACTCTTGACCTGGAAAACTATTATGAAAAAATTTAAAAACTACTAAAAGAGAAAATGACTTTAAAATATGATCTATCTTATCACTAATTCTTTAATTATTGTGTTTCCACAGTCTAGTATTATCTAGACTGTCAAACCAGTAACTATGATGAAACTTGCTCAAGCAAGCATTTCCAGTACGATTTCTTGCTGCTATATATTTTGTCTTGTGAATCTTCCCTTTATATTTTCCACATTTAGGCTGAGTTGATAAATACCAAAGTGATTCTTTAGAATTGAAAAAAAAAAAAATCTGTTCAAGATCTCAAAAAGGGATAAATACCTAAAGTTTTTTGAATTCATTTAAAAAGTAGAATGAGTTGTTTTAACTTACACAATTGTAATAGAATCTTTGCCATTTTCTTCAGACACACACACAATTAAACTTATCCTAAATTTAAATTAAAACAAATGTTCAATTTCATTTTAATACCATTCTAAAGTAGGGAAATATTGTATGAATCTAGTGTGTTTTCTTTATTTGTTTTTCTTCTTATATCCATAAATTCAGGATACACTCAGATTATTTCATTGTATTTTAGCAGGTTCGTAGATGCAAGATATAGTACTAGACATACAAGATTCTCATTCTGGGTTCTGTCATAACAGTTCAACATGACATATTTGGCTCGTTAGTTACGCTGGTCTGCTTGTACTAGAAAGCTAAAGGTGACATGTTTGTGTATGTGTGAGATATATGTTAACTGGCTACTAAAACATCTGAAGTATCTTAAAGCTAGTTGCTACCTCTTTCATTTACGGGCTTTATTTTTATAAGTAAGTAGTAATGCTGATGCTGATGATCTGCATGCTTTTTTTTTTTTTTTTTTTTTTTTAATTTAATCCATCATTGTAATGTGGCTGAAGAGCTTCTGATTTTCTGAGGTTCTAAAGAACATGGAATCCATTGCGTTGTTCTTTATTTGCATACTATCACTGATCCACACTGTTGTCCTCACCCTGCCTCCTGCATTACTACAGCTCTACTATCAGTACAGTGGGTTCTGTTTGTCTCAGGCTCTGCCCTGGTACAGTTTGCATCAGAGGAACAGGATAGCCTCTGAAAAAATGGTAACCCAGTGTTTGGTAACCATAAAGTGCTGGAAAGTCCCATTAATAATTGCAGTGATTGAACAGATGAGGTTTCCAAGCTGTTCTGAGAGGTACGTATTTATCCTAGGCATACTATTTCAAACGAATAAGTTTAGGAAAGAATACTTTTCCTACTATACAGACTTTACAAGACATATCTGTGGAATCCCGTAGGGTATTCGTCAGTACAGATAGCAGGCACACAGAAAGGAGGCACAATACAAAGATGTCCCATGGACCTACTCAATGGTGTTCACATCAATGAAAGAGTTGTAAAGAGGGGTCCATTCCTTTGGAAAGCTCAGCCTCTGACAGCTCAGCATTCATTCTCTTCCCTTTCTGAGTAATCCTCATGCTGAGAGAGTTGTATGCCAGCAGGTCAACAACACGTTTAAATGTACACTGAGCAAGAGCTGGCATTGGTCTTAGGTGCTGTGCAGCGCGTTACAGTATGCAGTTGTGGCCCACCACGTAAATCTGTGTAAATGGGAAATCAGGGGGGAATAGCAAGAGAAGAACATAGTCATACCGTTATTATTATTGTTCTGAGACAGCATGTACTTGTAGAAATCAACGAATGTAACTGACAGGTGTATTACCTGGCAGGTGGAGATTTCTGCTCAACCAGCTGGCAGATATATGAAAATGGGTAGCTGATTGCGTATTTGGATTGTTCCTTTCTGTGGGAATGAAAATGCTGATAGTTTTAAAATAGTGGATATATAGTTGCCTCAAATTAACATCAGTGTTCCATGTATTGCATAACAAATGTTGTAAATCACGAGTATGAGAGGGCAAATACACACATTTGGAGTGTATTCCAGTTCACTGCATTGTCTATTGATGCACAGAATTTCTGCAGTTTCTCTCTATCAAATTCTTTATCTTATTCACTTCTCACAGGATTACAGCAGAAGGCTTAGAAAGCAGCTTCTTTCTCTTTTTTTTTTTTTTCCTTATTTCTAATTCCAAGTATTTTTATGAATGTGTGGAGCACATCTCATTAATCTGTTAGCAGATTCCCTCTGCTGCTCTGTCATTTTGTCCAGAACTTCAGAATCTTGAAAGAAAACTTGTTTTATGTGTTTTTCTTGCATATGCAGACACTATTGCAATTAAATAGTAATGGACTTTTTGGGGGTTGTTTTACTCAAATGACATTCCTTCATTTTTCATGCAATATATGCTGAGGTTATTGCTGAAGAGGGATTAGTCAGATAATTCTACCTTTTAACAGCCACTGCAGCTTTACAAGATGTGATACTTCAGATAATACAATGTAAGAGAAACCTGCTATTTCATGCACTGGGGTTAAGACCATCTGTTTTTGCTAAAGAAATTTCTGTATGTCTTTCTTTTGACAGTTAAACTGATAAATAACCGAATGGGAATTGTAAGTAGCAGTGGTAGCAGTGTGAGGTTTGTCATGCCAAGAAATCTCAGAGACCACCTGGAATTACTACCGAATGAAAAAAAAGTGTTTTATTACTCCTGAGTACCCTTCCTTTAATCACTTTATCTTTCCTGTACACTGATGTGTAGCCTCCTTATCTCATGTTCTTCCTGAAGCTTTTTATAAACACTTTGGTTTGTTCGATGTTCTTCTTTGTTAAAGTCACGGGTTTTGCTCATGTCAGCCACAAACTGGTGCAAGATTATTGCTCCAAGATTACCATGAGTCTGTAAAAACTTCTTGACAGGATTAGTAGGGGCCATTGCTGTTTCAGATAATGAAGACAGTCTAGACTTTTGAAACTGCAAGCAGTATAGATGTGTGAATACTAATCAGTGAGATGTTAAGACAGCCTATTTATTGTCTGAATGTAGATCACAGAAATGGTAAAACAGTGTAGATGAAAATGGGTTCAGTATACTTGTGGAAAGGTGGGAGGGAACTGTGATACCTGCATTTATTTCAGCTACCTTGGCTGCATGTTCTCGCTTCAACATATATTTGTAGCATGAAGACAAATTAGAAAGTCTTTGGTACTCACAGCAGCGCTTATTTCTCTGTGTGTTGCATAATAATGTGTGTGTAGATAGTCACATGTGCCAGATTAACACAGAAGAGAAATTTCAGCATACACATTTTCTGTGCTGAAATCATGGCCGTTGCTGAAATAACTGCTGCATGGCAAAGGTTCAGTTTGTTTCCTCCAGCAGAGCTTCCCTGCTAGACCAGGGGCTATTGGCTTTGCAAAGATGCATGCAGAATGCAGGAAAACCTTCTGCATTGCTTTTCTTTTAGATTTCTGCTTTTAGAATAACCAGATCTTAGAAAAGCAATGCCTGGGTGGGTGAATACATCTTGCTAGGCTGAGTAGAGGATGGCAGGCAGCATTTTCTCTTTGATGTCTGCTGCATTTGACAGAGTTTCCCGGGTGGCTAGGCTTCTTTCAGGATGATGTTCCTGTTAGAAATAGCTAATTCAAGAGACATCAAATAGTTCCCAATTTAGCTTATTTTAAAGAAACTCAATATTGAAAGTGAAGCAGATACCAGTGAGATACTAGCGAGAGCAGCAGGTGGGTAAATGTATGTGGGGTGAATAAGCAAATAAGCAAAGGAGACACTTCAGAGTACTAAAAAAAAGGTCCATTTGCCTTATGCTGCTTTGACTTCAGAAGGATGTCTTCTGAAAGTGTCTCTGAAATAAGTTTTCCCTACTGTTCTTCCATACAAATACGAGTGTATCTGCTTGTTACGTGCATGTGAGGAATGAAAGTTGGGGATGCTGAGACCCTTCATTCAAATACTAAGCATGGGTATGAAAACATCAATCACGGGAAATAGCACTTTCAGATGCGATGGAATATAGAGTCTGATTTTGAGCTAGTGCATGAATGTGTGCACATCTCCTGCTTGAAAGAACACCTTGAAGACAGGTCCAATAGCTGAGGATTTTTTTCCCAACTTGTGATGCATAGTTTATATCAGGCCCATGGATCCAGTCTTACCTGCAGCCTTCTCCTTTTCTGACATTCTTGGATGTTATTCAAGTGACTAATTTTAAAATGCCAAATGGTTGCTGTCTTCTTTTGTAGCCCTTCCCTAATAATGGGATAGTTGCCTGTGGTCACAAAAGCAGTAGTGATCCTGGAAGACCAGGCTTCCGAATCTATTCATCCATTTCACAGTTTGTTCCTTAGTCAGCCAGACACAGACTGGAGATGACCTAGTCTGGTAGTGGTGTCTTCCAGTTGTCCTCTCTTCTCTCACCCATTGGATGATCAAAGAGAGCAGGTGCCCCTTGCTCATGCAGAGTGCAGATGATTTATTCATGCGACAAGCTGATGCTTTTGCAATATGCCTGACCAGCTGCAAACCCACCAGTTCCTGTGTTCTGCATGAGAATGAGTGGCTTGCTGCAGTATGAAGGTGCTCTTTATGTCCAGCATTCCCAAGAGCTTGTATGTTTATTCCATTAGACTCTCTGTACTGTAAAACTCCTTCAACAGACTTTCTGAAAAGTTAAACATTTGGGGTCTTTAACACACTTTAGTATTGCAAGATCTGCTTGCTAGATAGGTAAAACTTTCTTATCAGCAGTTTCTCTCAGACTAAAAATCTACATTAATTTTTGACACTGAAAAGTTGGTGATAAATGAAGAAATGACATGAGCATTTTCACCCACTTTGGCTGTTATTTAGCATGAAGCCTAAACAGATGATACTTCAGATTCCTGAACACAATCAACTTGGAATCCATATAAAGTGATAAGCCTATGTAAAAAATAAGAATTTTGTTTAAAATTCCTTCTATGATTTTACACTTAAAAAGCCTTACTGACACTAGAGAATGTTGTTATTGTTTTCTATATACTATATGTATATAGTATAGTATATAGTATATATATAGTTTCTTCTATTTCATTTCACAGGCTGATTTATTTTCCGTTTTCTTAAATCTGGGGTTTTATTTTGAATATGTTTGTTCTGCCTCAGCAGAGGCATATGCCAAACCTAGGTAGATCTTCAGTCTTACCATCCAGTAAATGGCAGAAAGTAGTGTGGTCATGCAGAGGTATTTGGCAACAAAATTAACCATTTAGCTCTTTGTGAAACAGCAGTGGTTCCCATAATGTAGCATTGAAGGAAAGAGGTTTAAACAATCCTTTAACAATATCATCATGTAGATCTTCATACAATTTTTGTAACGCTTAATTAGAAACATTTGCCGGGTGATTATTTTGTACCAGTCTCTTTAATCACTAGATAAGGTTCACTGTATCCATCATATTTAATAGAACATAAGTAGCTTATCTTGCATTATTTATTTATTTATTTATTTCGTGTTGTTTGAGGAGGTTTAACATAGGTACACTAACTATAAGTGTAGTTCAAAGGGTGGCTAACAATGGCTGTGGGAGCTACTGAGAGTTAGTATTTTTCAGTGATTTAGCATCTAGGTTTCTGTCTATTCTTTCCTTGCAAAACTCCAGCTTGTCTTTTAGCTGCACAGATGGACCTATAAATAGGATTGCTGGGTACTTTTGACTTAGAGCGTCACTGAATATTGTGTGGTTGTAGTGAGTCTTAAATCTATACATTTATACTGTGATTCATCATTTAAAATATGTAGAAATGCCTGAGAAAATATTTGGAAAGTTCTAATTATAAATAAAAAAATACACAGAGATAATCAGCAAAATAGAATTCAGAATGGAATCATAAAAACCTTCTATTACCTTAAGTCAAATTTACATTGAAATATGTTGTTAGTTGGCAGAAGAATATAAGGAAAAGCTCATCCATACTTGAAGTTCTCAATCCGTGAAGAGCTACCATTTAATCCAAAATTACTGTGACAGTTGGAAGAAGATCCTCTTAATTAGTTCACAGATACTTAATGATATCTTCAGCAAAACACCAAGATTTGGCTTTATTATTGAATTGAGGTTGGAAACACACACATATATATATATATACACATATATACTGGAAACACAAACTGACTACACATCACTGTTTACACCTAGGAAATAGCACAATGAAGATTATGCAATATCTTTTTTTTTTCTTTAGTAATATTTTTCATAATTTTTCATATTTTCAACATTATAAATTCACAAGTGGTTGGGAAGTGTTTCTGTTTATAGTAGTTAAACATCCAGTATGAGATTATAATAACATACCACTCTAATTACTCTTTTGCCTTCTTTCCTTTACTACAGAATTGCATAACAGGTTCATTTGATGATACCTGACTGAATAAAAAAGAAGCTTTCAACATTGACAGCACTACATATATATTTAATAAAAATAAACTTACTTGCAATCTCACCTAGAAATTTAAGTTACAATCTGAAGCGCAGCAATTAAAGAAAAACCTGAAATAATAATTAGAAGAATCTGATATAGCTATATTCTTCTGCAAATGAAATTCTTTTTTTGCATTTTGTTCACATGTTTGCAGAAGGAAATAAAATCTTTTTAATGTTCGTTAATGACAATAGTATTGAGATCTTTACTACAACTCTTTCTGCTGAAATGCTCAGGCCAACAAATTTATTGAGTGTTTTATTCCTTACTTATACTGGAATCTCTAAGACATAAGAATATCAACTGAATGCATTATATATGGAGACAAAGCACTTCTCAATGCTCAAGAATCAATTATTTTTATAGTTTCAATATCTGTTGCCACACTCAAGAAATGAAGCAGAAAAAAATAAACAAATGGTGTTTCCAAGAATACCTTGAGATACTGCTTTCAAGAAATATTCATTCCAGTTTTAGACTACTTTTTGAACAGGTACTAGAAACACTATTCTTCTCATGTATGATGCTGTGAAGATATTTCCAGAAAAAATATCTGATTAAATTCAAGGTGAGTTTTTGCTGAATATTTAACTATCAAAATCCCTGTAATAGAAGTCCTGTACTACATTCAGTAGAGTAGAATTTGTATGTACTTTATTCACAGTAGCAATACATGAAATAATCAAGATTTTCATAAAAGGTATTCTGACTTCTTTCTCTATAGGGTAGCTGCATTTTCATAGGCTATTTCAATATGCTTGCAATTTTGTAAGGTTGAGGCTTGCAGCAAATAAAATACCATTAATAGATCATGGCAGATTTTGTTGTGCACCCTCAGAAAGAAGTGAGATACAACACATGGTTCAAATACACTTCTCTATATTAGCTATTTATTAATACCTCACATCTCTATATTATATATTTGTTAATATTTATGTATTAAGTTGTTATAATTAACCAATATATTATATCATAGATATTTATTAATATTATTAATTTAATATTTTATTGGAAATATATTAATAAATGTAGTGGTTTGGGTGTTTTTTAAACATAATATCATGGTTTTAATGATTAACCTGCCACTACAACTGCTATTCTCTAACTGTGCTTAAAAATACATATTTTTCTTGCATTTGTGGTGTTGTGATATAGTTGCATTGCTTTTAGGTGTTTGTCTTCATTTTGGAAGAATTGCTGTATTGTGGAGAGATTAGACCATTTTTTTAGCCTGTATGAGCTAAAATATGTATGAGTATGATGCCCTTCATCATACTTTGTCATTACTAAGTGATACCATGAGAAATTATGTCAGTTCTTCAGAAGAAAATCTCCCTTTATAAGGGAGTGAATAATGAAGAACACAAAACACAGGTTCTAGTATCAAGTTTTTAATCTTGGTCTTTTCTCTTTAGGATACTGTCTTCTGCTTACTGAAGTCTACTGGTATTTTGTCATTGAATTCAATAATGTGTAATGTAGTTCATTTGTTTCAGAAGTTAGGAGTCAGATTTTGTCCTGAAGTCCCCTCTTGAGAAAGACGATTACTACTGTGTCTACTGGTTGAAGGAAAGGAGTCCTGTTTATTAGATTTGTTACTAATATTATCAATCATAGCTCTGAAATAAAGGTGCTTAAATAAGCTGGTGAAAGGCAGATGCACAGACTTGGAAAAAAGTGAACTAGTTTTTATGTGTAGCATTTTATTTTTACATGCTTTGCATATTTTCACAGTCTGTGTTCAGTAAGAACCTAAGTCATAATCAAGTTTTGACTTCATAAGAGTGGTAGGATTATATATTTTGTCCTGCCTTCAGTTTATAGTCTTTGCATTTGACTTCACACTGGCATGGTAACAATAACAAAACCAACATTGACAAAATCACTTTGTCCCTTTAACCTGACATGATATTGTCTGTGCAGGCAGCAGCATGCTTTCAACTCTGACAAGTTATCTTTGGTTACCTCTCAGGTAACCAAAAAACACCACTCAGTCTCTGTGTTAAACTTTTGTCATTGGTTTGGAGAGTGGTTGGATAGGAGAAGAAATGGACTCCTATATACTTGCATACCCTCTTTCCTAAAAGTTTATTCATACTTAGTTAAATATAGGATCACAAAAATGTAAAGTTTAATTTTTGCAGTCCAGTGAGTGTATAAATTAACACTTTCTGGTTGGAGGTATTTAATGTCAGAGTAGGCAAATTGTCCTTTTTCTGACATAATTGTTTTGGCTTTGGATAGTTGCAGTTATTGATCAGGAAACCTTCATATTTTTAGCAATATAATGTCTTCACAGATAAAGTGACATAAAGATTTCACTTTGCATATGTGGCTTTAAGTGAGCAGCTTTATTGAGTGTTACTATTGAAGTCAAACCTGTAAAATAGA
This sequence comes from Nettapus auritus, assembly GCA_011076525.1. Taxonomy (NCBI): domain Eukaryota; kingdom Metazoa; phylum Chordata; class Aves; order Anseriformes; family Anatidae; genus Nettapus; species Nettapus auritus. Next base: position 4,559,098 of record CM021768.1, read on the forward strand.
GAAGCAGGGGGAGACTTTATCAAAGCTATCTGTAATATTTAAGCAGAATGAAATTAGCTTGGTAAGAATGAGATCAGAGCTTTAAGTGAGGTTCGGAGGGTAAAGAAAAGACTGCAGTGGTGAATAGCGATTACTTGTAGTTAATTTAAACTCACTGTAAGATTTTAAGGATCAAAGTTGGGTCTTTTGAGGAAGGGAATTCATCCAATTTCTTCTTCATATTTTTCCAACCCAAATTAATCTGGATATATTTTATGAGCTGCTTACATTTTTATAAGCACAGAAGCACTTTGACCACCATCTGCTGAAACTCAGCTTTTGCTTATTCAAAACACACAGGAGTTTTGCTGCTGCTCTCTCTGGGTCTCAGACCAGGCTGGCTCTAGTCTTTCCCCACAGCAGAACATACCAGCCCAGACCCAGTTCTGTGCTTAGGAGGATAAATGATTCTTCTGCAAGGCTGTCTCATAATCCAGTCAAATGTGAGTGCTCAAGGTTTATATTTTTGCTTGTGGTTACCTTTTGGTACCTATGTGCCTTTGGTATGTACATGAAGTTGTAAAGAAACAAACAAACAAACAAAAACATTCCTTTCTGTAGTTTATGAAACTGAAATTCTTTCACAATTAAAATTACATTCTATAAATTATATTTTAAGACACATTTTCACCATGTAGTTTCTCAGACTGCAGACTAAAGAAAGGAAAGTTATCCACTGCAGTGCTGTTTCTAGTTTAGGGTAGCAAAGAGTAGTTACCTGTATCTCAGCTCAGAGCAGGTAGTGAAAAATATTTCTCAGAGTATTTCTAAATTATGGAAGCATAAAGCTATCTGATCTTTTGAGTGTGCAGCGTGGCCAAAAATGTAAATGTTGTGTTCTCAGGTAATTCTATTAAAGTGCTATTTGGTACAACAAAAACACATTGTCAAGTTTTGTTTATTTTCTGTTTAGCTTTTAATGCCTCGAAATTTTATCATGGCCAATGATTTTATATCTTAAACCTATTTTTGTAGTACCTGTAACAACAGGTCTTAAACAACCTGTCTGCTACTAGTTGGATAATCTATTTGAAAAAAAGGCACATTTTAATGAGTGAATGATAAATATAGTGCCATATTTGAAACCTAATACATAATTCACCTTCATAATATATCTACTGCCCTTCAAAACTATTATGCTGTTTTATAGTTAATTACTACTGCCTATACTCCATTGGATTACTAAGCTTCAGTGGTAAATCTGTAAAGATACAGGACTGCAGTATTCAGCAAAAAAGCATTTTAACACAATGGCAATATTGCCGTAGGGTAACCTTTCAGAGTCTCCTTTCTCACTTACATTTTGTCATCTGTGAAGGTATCCCACCAGATAATGTTGTCTAATGACTTCAGTGTCTTTTCTGCAAGCCTCAAAAGCCTCCAGAAATGTTTCATTTTTTATATGATGCTAGTCTTCAACAGCTGTGGGTATACCATTATATAACGCTAATATATAGCTGAATGGCATTTTAAGTTGAATATATTATAAATTGTCCCATTCTAAGTAATAAAATGAGTAACTGTGTAGAGAAGTAATAAGGAAAAGATTAATTAGGTATTACATGGAATAAAAATTACCTTGGAAATTGTGTTTCAAGAGGGTATTTAGCCATAATTTTGCTTTTCTTAAAAACGTATTCAGATAATTAAATGTATGTTCCAATTTTAACAAAAATATTTAGAAAAAAATAATCATCCCAGACAGCTCTGTAGGTGAATAGTGAGGTTTTCTTGCAGGTAGTGATGTAACCCCCGCATTCAGTACAGTTTAAGAACTACGAGGTAGATTACAACCATTTATATATTTAAGTGAATATGAAATTACAAAAGAAAGTTTAAAATAAGAATAGATTAACCTTTTTAGAGGTTATAGTAATCTTATATACAAGATTGATTGTTTTTAGGCTCAGACTTTCATGGTGAGATTTCACCTGGCTGATGACACTGTGAAGTGCTGGTGAATATTTTCTGAGTGTGACTGCATGCTGAAGCAGGTTACAGTGATCTTTTAGTTATCAGGGTGATTCAGTTTGTGATCAAAAAGGGAATAAGAAACAAACCAAACAAGAAACCCAGCTTCCTTAGCTCGGGTTGCTGAAGCAACTTCCTTCACAATTTAACCATCAATATTCTGATGCATGGGAAAGACGGGAAACCACTTGGTTGGCAGTAGTTTGCTGCAGACAGGAATTGCACTGAGCAGCCAGCCTGTAGCTTTCCTCTGGGGAGCTAAGGACAAGTTCCTGAATCAGACTGCATTGCTAATGATTTTGTGTTTCACACACTGATGAAACTGACCATGAAGTCAGGCGATCGCTTACATTCTTCTGACAAAACCATTATATAGCACGAAGTGCTGATGTCAGTATCATCTCCCTTTTGAACTAAGTAAGAATTTGGCCCTCTTGAGTTTGGAGTTGTCATACTTACTAGCCTCTGGTAGCCTTGCAAGTCATGGAAGTTTACGGACACATTGTGTTTTGCTGTTCTGCGCTGGGGAAAAACAGCTACAACTCAATTGATTTCCTGAGAAGAAAGATGAGCATATTTGAGACTTACTTTCCTTCAGATCCTATAATAAATATGATTTATATCTTTCAGTTTTGATTATTGTGTTATTAAACAACTGTCCAAATCAAGGCATCTGTTCTGATGGCATCCTGTATACAAAGCATACTTGCTGGGTCTACAGACTAGGAATGTGTGAGAAAATATCTTTTCAACCTTCTTACCTCTTTATTTCTAAGCATTATAGCTCATAAAGTGTCTTTGTTTATCCCCTAAAATGAATGGCAAAGCTTCAATAAACCATTGGTGTAAGGATTATGAAAGTCTTAGCTCTCTATTCTTTTTAGTCTAATCTTCATTTTCTTTTTCTTTTAAATCTGAACCACATTTAAAATTTTATCCTTAATTATAAAAATCACAATTGTTATATCTTCAATTCATGAACTTCTTCCACTTTGTAGTAATTACATCCTGGGGGAATAAAAACTTGCTAGTTTTTTTAAAGCTGAAATAGAAAGTCGTGAGTTTGTAAAATGCTGTGCTCTTTCTTGACTAATACTTGAATGAAAGCACTGGCGTACCACCTTCAGTTTGCTCCGTGAGGCTGCTAGTCATTGTCACAAAACAAGGAATAATTCTTAAGCCTATGCAATGCTCCAGAAGAATTATGCTAAGGTAATTCTTCACTCATACATTAGTCAATGTATTCTGCTGCATACAGTGACCTTGACAAGGAGTTTTAAAAACCTGCTTCTGGACAACATTTATAACGTGTAATTTTGCACTTCTGTAAATCCAAATATCACATAACTAAGCCTACTTTTTTAATAAAAAAAGAATCTGTACTGCAAGTTTGTATGGAAGGCTGGGATAACATAACATAGTTAGCATAAACCCAGTCTTACCTTCTTACATTGTGTCACAGGAGATTTAGATTTTGGAAGGGATGCAGGGAGTTGCATCTCTGAGTTGATGATATCCGATGTTTTTAAACACATGGAAGTGTGCATCTCCACAAAAGCCTTTTTGATGTTACAAGTATTACAGTATTCCTTGAAGAGAGTCAAAATCCAAAACTACTGCCACCTGGAAGTGTCTTCTTATCTCCATATGTAGTTTTGATGAAAAGACCCATAACAAAGCATACTTAATCTTTTCTGGAGATTGTCTAAAGGACACTATGCACAGATTGATAAAAAATAAAATTTCTGTGGGTACACACACTTTTTGCTATCAGTTTGTTGCAGAATCTGTCTACCTGCAGGCCTTCAATTATCAGATGAGTAAGGGAGATGTTAGAATGTAACTTCTCACAGGACAAGCAGATAACTAACTCACTGGTCAGTCAGATAAAGAGATATGCATGCTCAGGGAAAACAGCATTTGCTTCTCAATGAAGTATTAGAATAATCAATGTAATTCACTTATTTGGATATGTTTCATAAATGTTTATTACCTAAATGAAGAATAAATGTTTGGAACAAGTGAACAAGTCGGATGAGAGCAATGTGTTAACTCTGTTCATTGCAGTGAAGAACTCAAAATGGAGATTAACTATAAAAGCTAACATGCTCCACTTTTAAATGGGCTTTTCTGACTAAAGAAACTTGAGGAAGACAGAATCCCTGAGGAGGTTTTGTCAGGAAAGCATCTAGAAAAAGTCTGTTGGATACATGAAGAGAGAGACCTTAAAGATATAGTCCTGCTTTGATAGACTGTGTGCTTTTTCCTGTCACTTCTGTGTCTTTTGGAACCAAGAGGAATAGTAATGTCTGCATTGGATGTTGCATAAAATACTTTTATTTTCAATTTACTTTTAACCAAGATGGTGTTAAAGGAAATGTTAAGGTTTTCCTGGTCATCATAAAACTGTCCACCAAAGGGTGTTATATACAATCAGGCTACTGAAACCTGAATAATACTGATCTAAAATTAACACATCACTCTGAGGTATTTAAAAAGTAATGGTGTGTATCCCCTTAGAAATTTCATAGGCCATTTAATGATTTGCTTTTGAGGTGTGGAAGAAAAGTCTTTTAGTGAGCAGCTTTAACTAGGATGGGTCTCTGGAAAGCAAAAAAGGTACTAATAGTGGCAGTCCGCAAGGTATCATGATGTTCTTCAAAATCTAAGTTTATGGTCGGGTAGGAAATTTAATATCCATGCACACTAAAACACAATACAAAAAACTTGGGACCCAAGACAAGTATTTCCCAAGTGGGTTTTGGCTTGTGAACAGAGTACATTGTAAATAGAGTAATGTTCTTTGTACATGTTGGTGTTTGGAAAGATGTGTTCCATGAAAACAAATAAGATTCCTTTAGTTTGAAAATGCCAGCGTATTTACTTGCTAAATAAAATATAAAGAAAGCTGTAAATATGCTTCATTACAACACAGCCTGGTCTTTAGAGGATTTTGAATAGCTGTTGTGCACAGTGGAAGACAAATTAATCTCTCTGAATCTCTCTCAGCTGAAACATTCTAATGTTAACTAACAGTTTCTGGTGATCAAAGTGATTTAGTTAAATTATTTATTTACATATGCATTTAAAAGTTTTTATTGTTGAAGCCCAAGGGAAGGGGGAAGAAGAAGAAGAAGGTCTTAAGATAATTACCTGAGATTTAAGAGCAGCTGCCCTGCCTTGTCCTACTTTCACAGTAGGGCTGCAGTGTCTTCTAGCTGCCTAATATATCTCCCAGTTTCCATATGGTCCTTGCTGTGGCTTCTTGCAATTAGAAGTGAAGTCATATCTGTCCTTTCTCCTTTTAAGTAATAATCAGGGTAACTAATAATCAATATTTTCATATGTTGAAAAATAAGTTTTGCTATATTCTACTCTAGTCAAAATGGTTACTTAAATCGTAAATCTCTCAGTTTTCCTGCAATTTTATGTATCTTCTTCTCTATTCTATTATCCCCATCTTTATTAGGAAAATTGACAACTTAAAAATCAGGACCAAATCGTGTTTGGCACACAAGAGAAATCAGTGGAAGGCTCAGATTATAGCATTGCTATATACATATATATTTTTTCTTTCCTTGAAGTTAATTAGTTACAATTGCATATTGCTGCTTTCAGTTAGTAGTTTAGCTGCTTTCTGCTGTGTGGTAGTCTACTGCCCCAGGAAACAAACCAATAAATGCCAGCTAATTGGGGTGCAAATTTGTTTGTATTGGCATTGGAAGACTGAAATCAATGCTATATAACAAACAAAGCAACTAAACTATCAAATCTTTTATAGCTCAGCTTCAGAATGAAAACAGCATCAATGTTTGGTTATTAAAAAGTATCTGATATAAAAAAAAATGACAGAGAGAAAATTACCAGTTCTTAGTATTTCAAGACCTGGCAATTTTTTTTCATTTTCTAATGCCTTTGGAACTTTGATAAAGTAAAATAAAATGAAAACAAAGAGTTAAAAACATTTAGAAAGGTCGAGGAGAATTATGTTTTTTCTTATGACCTTTACAATCGTGGAGACATCAATACTCAGAACTCTTAGAAGGAATATTCTATTTTGACTTTCAAAAATGAAATAAATGTAGAAAGAATACCAGTCTGCATATTCCCAGAAGAAGGAGTCATCAGTCTGTATGCTTTGGCAATCTTTACTTTTGTCATCTTTAGGGCTACATTTTAAATGGTTATCTGTCATACCTGTACAATAAAACATACATGAAAAAGGGCCTAAACAGTAGTTAAATTATTTGTTACATTTTTTTCTCTTGCAGAATAGAAATTCTTAATTAAAAGGTTAGTGCAACTTCATATTTTGATTTTTTTCAGCTATTCTTTACAAAGAATGGTCCCACAGAGAATTATAGAAAATAATTAGCCATATATATATCATGTTTGTATCCAGATTTCAGCATGTATGTACACATATTATTATATAGATATATATAGGATTCTGTAGGAGGATACTTAGTAACAAGTAGACTTTTTATAATTATTTATCTATTTTGAGATTTTTCTAACAAAAGCACTAAACTCAGCATTCTGAAATATAGAAATGGGGCAGATACACTTTTATTTCAGATGGCAATTTATAATACTTGCTATGACTAAAAAGACAACTATAATAGGAAGCAAAACTGATTAATTACATTGCCTCGGATCTGCTTTATGCGCTTATCAAATATGAACAAGACTTTTCTTTGTTGCGCATGAATGAAAATCTATTAAATTGCTAATTGTTGCAGTTACCTTTTACAGAAGAATCAGAAAGTGAAATATCCTAAGATTAGTTTCAAGTCTGTGATATATTATTATATTCTGCAGATAGGACATCATTATGTTAAAAATAAATCATGACTAAGTTACTTTCACATTACTATGATTTTCAAAACAGCTGAGGTTTGACCTAACTTTGCTCACATTGGACTTGGCCTTTTTATTCTTTTTATTTTGTTACTCTGTTTGTGTACAGTCTAAAGAAAACCATAATGTATTAAATGGCACTGACAAAATATAGAGATTAAAAATGTTCAGAAGACTTTCATAAACCTCTCTGTAAATCTATTTGAGATCTGTAATTTAATCTCAGTACTGACCTGATTGGCACTTATTTTTCCCCCAGTTCTGGTTATAGTCTACTTTTTTGATGTTGTCAATTATCTAAATGGGCTAGGTGAAGTCTTTAAAACAACTTTTCTCTAATAGTTAACTCCCAGAGAAGGATTAGAGTTAAGGTAGTTTTTTCTTACTGTTTTTGTGATGACTGATGGTTGCATTCATAAATACTTGGAAACTGAATTCTCACGCTGAGTATAGTTTTATATGTATACCTGACACCACCAATGGATCCATTTTCAGCACAGTATAAGAAAATGCAGACAAAAAAAAAAAAAAAAAGAAAAGCTTTTTTGTTTTTCTTTACTTCTAGATCTTAACACTTACATAACATTACTTCTTTCCTGTGTGTTAGACTTCAGGTTGTTTTTCTGTGTAGATAATCGTACCACTACACTTTTCTTTTCACCTTCAGATATATTAATTTCATATTAATATAGTCAGACATACTTCCCATTTTCAAATTTCAAGGATACTTCTGTTTTAGAAATTTTTAGTATTTTAATTTTTACATTGTCTCATTTTCCCATCTGCCTGCATTGAGTTTGGACAGTATATGTGAGAGATTATTTTTCTTCTTTTTGCCAAGTTTTTTAAGAAATATATTTTAATAGCTCCATAATGGTAACTGCAACAGTTCTCTAATTCAGACAATCTACAAAAGTAATATCTCCCTGTAAATATTTTAACCTGATTAACCTGATCTAATAGAAGTAATTTTTTTTTTTTTTTTTAAAAGACTCACTTGAAAGAAAATCTAGTTTCTGCATAGTTTACTTTTGTTTTAAATAGTGATCCTGAATCTTGGAGGCTTTAAGGATGGGCTTTTAGCATGTAAATTGTTGAAATTTAAAGATTGAGGGTTCTGATTTCAAGGGGTGTGCAAGCCATTATTAGAGGGAGATGCAACTCATCTAATTTTACCCAGTTGTCTAAGACTTAAATTGTTATGAAGGTTCTAGAGACTGCTATCCTATAAATCACTAAATTTTCCCTGTCATATCTATGTGAGAATGCATGCCATCCTTTTACAGACATTTTTAATTATGCTAAGTATGTTAGTTGTTGACACAGATCACTGCTGATAAACAAAATCAAGAAAATAGTTGCAGTAAATGTATGCTAATGCTTATTAGTAAAAATGTGTAAATACACACCTAAAAGACTGAGTAAAAGACTTAAAGGCTATTGAAAGTTGTACTCTTTGTAATGTTACAGTGCATAGCACATGATACTGGTTTTTTGAAGGACTCATGGTCTTATCTTGAAAGTTGACTTTTTAAAGGTCTCCTCTCTTCTCACTGTTTCAGAACTAACTTACCTAGAAAAATTACTCTGGGATACAAACATCATAATGTGTTCTTAAACTGCTTATAACTCATGATTTATAATAAAGATAATGAGTCAGCTTACATTCTACCAGACTGGTTTAAAATTTAACTTAAAACCACCTTACAGTTTAAGGGACTAAGTCAGGCTGAGAGTGGAAGAAGGGGTCTAACTGTATTCAAATGCTGATCTGAGACACAGCCCAGCTGACTTGCAGCATTCAGGGTGTTCTCTGTCAGGACAAGACCATTATTCTGCCCTTTAGACCTTTTGTTAAGTTCTCAGTTCTTAGAATAGAAGGATGATATATTTTTGGCCATTTTGTTATTCTCTGTGAACCATTTTTTGCAGTGCTTTCTCCTTACCTCACTGTGGTGGTTTTACCATGCTGGGCAGCTGAACACCACAACCGCTCTCTCACTCCCCCTCCTCAGATGAGGAGGGGAAGAAGTAAAGGAAAGAACAACTCACGGGTTGAGATAAGGATAATTTAATTAAAGAGAAAATATATATATATATATATTAAGGAAATATTATTAATTAACAATTCAACTAAAGGGAAAAAAAGGGAAAAAGGGAAAGGGGAAAGGGAGGGGGAAAGGGAATAGCAAAAACAAAACAAGTAAAGGCTATATGGAAGTGCAGAGGAAATAAATTATTCTCTAATTCCCACAAATGAGCGATGCCTGACCACGTCCTTGAAGCAGGGCCTCAACGCACGTAGCCGGTGTTCGCGAGGAGGACGGACGTTTTCACAATGACAGCCCACCCCTCCCCCCTTCCTTCTTCTTCCACCTTTTATTGCTGAGTGTGGCATCATATGGTATGGAATATCTCTTTGGTTAGTTTAGGTCAGCTGCCCTGGTGATTTTTCTTTCTCACTTTTTGCCCACCCCCCAGGAGGGTTAGAGAAAGTCCTGATACTGTGCCAGCACTTCTCAGCTGCAGACACAACACTGGTGTGATAACACTGCTGTTCTAGCTACAAGTGCAGAGCATGGCACTGTATGGGCTGCTGCGGGGAAAGTTAACATCCCAGTCAGACCCAGTACACTCACAAAAAATGTGTCTGTGTTCAGTAGAAGAACATGCACACTCTTTGACTTTTCATCTAGCTCTTTTCCTTGTCTTTCTTTCTGGATGCAATTAATTCCATATCTATATATTATGTTTTTGATCTTGATGTACACATTCATTCCACTGAATTGAAATTCTGAAGTACCCTACCATGTGATAACTATAAATTATTCAAATTTTCAATCATAAATTTTAATTTGATTATGAGCATACTAATCTAAGGGGATGTTAAGTAACCTTTGCAAGATATGTAGACTTATAAATTGTGGCATTAATGCCTTTCAACATCTTGATAAGTGCTCCATTGTATCATACATTCTTTATCTCTCCCAGCTCTGAAAGCCATTGTTAGTATTTGTAACTTTCTTTGTAAATTTTCAGAGGCCGATTCCTTACAGAGCTGCTCTACAACTCTTTTCCATTCATTTTCCTCACAGGAAAATAGTAGAATTGTAGGATTGTGTGCAAAGAGTTTAAGGAACTACTTTTCCACTTATCATCAAAGAATCATGGAAAGATCTAGGCCATGAAGGGTCTTTGGATGTCTTCTAGTCCAAACTCCATTCAAAGCTGGGCAAACTTCAATATTGCATTAGGTTACTCAGGACTGTTTTCAGTCATTTAAAAAATATTTCTGAGAATGGTGGTTCCATGAAATCTGGGCAACTTTTCCGACTATATTTTTGAATGTTACAGGGTCAAAACCAAAAATGGCTTTGAAGTATTATGATTAAAACATAATAGTTGTCCTTTAGCTTCAGGAGGAGCTATTAGTTAGCACAGTGAGCTCCTCCACGTGGAATGAAAACACTAACAAAAAAATCTGTTTTTGCCAATTTAATTTTATTTTTAGTTATTATTACTTTGTAAACATCTTTGAGTTGTCATCTAAGAGTAACAGCCCGTAAGGTTTCTTTCAGCAAAATGCTGCATAGAAAAAACAGACATTTTTTTTCCAGATTATTAAAAATCTCATTTGATTTTTAATCTAAGAATATAAATATAAATTTAGAATATAAAGAATAAAACAAAACTTTTTTTTTTTTTGTGTGTGTGTGTGTGTGTGTCTGTGTGTGAATTACTGTAAACTGTAAAGAATTGTTTGGTATTTGTAGTGCAGGATTATTTGCAGTAAAAGGATTAAATAAACCACAGAAAACAGTAAGTGGCAGGAAGAAGAAATAATTTGAAAGTTTTATATTTTGGATATTTCCTAAAGTAATTGTTAGCTATGATAAGTAGAGGCAGATTTTATAGCACTGCAGTATACCTGACAGGAAGTATGTAACAAACTGTTTCAATTGCTAATGCACTGGCATTAACAGAGCAATACATGACAATTGTTCTATCAATAATTACTGAGACATGATAAAAAAATAGTGTACATTGCTTGATGTAGCCAGCCAAATGGAGGTCCAATAATTGTATCCTGCATCAAACTGTAAAATATAATGACTTATGAAGGTTGAAGTTTATGAGAGCAGTTCATTATGTGTTCCAAACAATGCTTTATTTTGCTATTGTTTCTTCATTATGTGGATAGAAAGCACTGTAGCAGAAATTGGGCTCAAGGGAACCAGTGTCTACCAGTTGTTTAACCTTGTGACATTCCACTAAAAAGCACAGTTTCTTTTGAAATACATAATACATGAACTTCTCGGATTGTTTAGCATTGATCAGTACTCAAGTAAATTGAGTTACTATCTTATTACTATAAACAGTAAGGCTTTAGTGATCCTCTTCACCCTCCCCTGGTATATCAAGTGGCTTAGGGATTTCTGCCTCTTTAAACTGGAAGTCAATTTAAAACAAAACAAAATGAACAAAAAACAACCAACCGAACAAAAAACCACCACAAACAAACACATAGTTAGGAAGCTCTTTAACAACAGAAAACTGTCTTGAAACACCATCCTTCTGATTGCAGATGCATCCATTTTAACTTCAATATTCATCTTCCAGTATAGATTAGTTCTCAGACTTCTTGTCTTCTGTTGTCAGTTCTGTCATCACGCTTTTCTGTCTCTTCAAATCTGTATTAAACTATTCAGATACTGCATCAGATTTCTGTAGTAACGTTATTAGTCTCCATGCCAAAGTTAACAAAAATTCTCCCCGTTATGACCTGATAAAGCAGAACATTAAATACATGTGTCTTACTCAGAAACAATGGAAGCATATTTTAGAAGCATGTTGTCCCTTTCTTTTTAAACATGTGCACACACAGGTAATTTCTCTAAAAAGCTAAGAGTTTGACACTGAAGATGCTTTGGTTTTGCCACGTTATTTTTAATCTTTTCTCCCTCCCCTTCACCTTTCAAGTTGTAGAAAGCCAACTGGTCAAAATGAGTGGAACATTGCTAATATAAAGTAGACTTACTGAATCTACTTTTGTAATTGGTTATACATAATTATAATTGTCAGCATTTATTTTTCACTCTCAGCAAAAGGTCAGGATAAAATAATATGTTGAATTGGGAAAATGCAAGATTAAGGGTAACCATGTAACCAAGAGCATTTCAACTCTGAGGTATATCTGTCTAAATTAAAGTTTGATGTTGTGGGAACTAACTTTGATTTCATAATGTTCTGAGCCAGTCATCCAAATTATCAAAGGTAAAGTAATTGCTGTACACTATAACTTACGTTTTTTGTGAACTTTGAGAGCTCCTTACTGGCTGGATATGCCAAAGGATTTCACACCCTTTTACACCAAGGGTACGTGTCTGCACAAACAGTGTGCATAGCAGTGAATTCAACCTCAAGTCAGTTAGTGGCATGAGGCAGTACTGTGAATGTGAATTCTTACTCAGAAAACTGCTAAAACTGTTGAATTGGCTCACTGTAGTAAGGAATTTAAGAATTCATATATAGATTCTTCTGTAATTAGTGTTTGCACAGATAATGATCCTTGTTGGACCAGAGTTTCAGGAGTTACGTTTAACAATAGAGAAATAGAACATTTTCCTTTCTAAATGATGAAATAGCAGTTTTAATTCTCTATAATGTCATTCTCCTCTAGGATACCGTCTCTGATTTATCTGTCTAGTATCAAAATATTCTATCCACAAGTTCCGTTTGTTTTGTTTCATCCTAGTACGTCTATTTTTAAGTGACAAACATTATGCCATGTAGTTCATACTTCTTCCTAACATGTATTGCTCTGAATATACTAGGGTGCGTTATGGCATAGGATAATCGCACCAGTTTATATAATTCAGTCATTCTGACCTGAGGTGAAAGGTTAATTTTACTGCTTCTACAATTTATTTTCAGACCTGATGAAACAATTCAATTCTGCAAATACAATTTCTTTAGATATCTTTCTTACTTGATACGTGAAGAAACTAAGTCAGAGTAATTTCACTGTAGCATATGTCTTAGGATATAACTTGTGTATAGCTACATGGCTGCAATAGAAATACATTGCATTTCCTTTTAAATAGATTAATCACGGAACTCTTGTATTCCATCTGGAAGTGCAAATAAACAGCCAGAATGAAGAAGAATCAAATGGTTATGGTATTTTTACTCTGTAAAATATGCAACTTCTTCGTAACATGTTATTGTCAACAGACTTAGGTATGAATACACTTCAAAGTGGCAAGGGGAAGTTACTGATTTCAATATGTCAGTGTAAATCCTATGAGATTTATAGATGAGCTCTGATGGGTGAGTCAGAAAATAAAAACAGTTATTGGGAATGTGCTAATAACAGTTTACAGCCTATCTGACAATGTTTTTCTCATCTGTACAGAAGGAATAATCAGCCTCATTAACATAGTAAGACTTATTAGAGCAACTGACAATTTGCAATCTCTACATGTCTTTTATAGGAAACGCTGATAAATTCTGATACATATTGTTTGATTAAGAAAGAGGTTGAAAAGAACTTGCCGAAGAATCGTATTTTTGTTATTTGTTTACCTGAGATCTCTAGTAACCCATTCTGTTAAACATTTTTTTTTTTAGGAAGGCTAATATCAAAGGTTTTGAAGGCTAATATAGTATCAAAGATTGTACTTAAGTACTTTGAAAGAATAAATGGTATGAATTTTCTGTCAAAGTGTATAAGAACTAAACTATTCTTAGTACTTACATTAGAAAAGGAACTAAAACTACAGGTGCTTTAAAATGTGGTTTTAAACAACTGATCATTAGACTAATCTCAGGCCCAGTTCCATTTAGTCGAGTTGGATTGAAACTCTTGGCATCTGAAGATTTTTATCCACCATTTTTGAGTGTAGTTTTAAAAATCTTAATTTAAATTAAGAGCATATGCTTTTAACAGACAGAAATATGTTTAATTCACTTTGTGCATAATCTCCTTCCTATTGGAATTGCTGCTGACTGTTTCTGTCTGCCTTTTAGTAGATTATAAGGCTTGAATACCTGAATATCTTTTAAAGTAGCTTTAACTAATATTTTCTAGATTCACTTTAAAAGAATTTGGCAAAAGTACTTGATTTTGGAATTCATCCTTTTTCTTCAACTGACGTAATCTTTTAGAACTTTTTTAGCTGCTATCAGAAAGATTTAATACATATATAAATATATATACATTACTAACGTGGATTTTTTTTTTTTTGGTATTATTTTTGGAGTGTGCAAATTGAATTGGCTTAATAGGGAGATTAGTATTGTGATCTTACCATCCTGGAGCACACTTCCTTCAAACTGTCAAAATTGAATACTCAAGAAATCACTAATCACTTTCTGAAAACTGACATCATATTGCTATTATCCTTTTGAAAGAATTAGTGGGGCATTTGCAAAAATCTAGTGTTTGGACAGAGCTCTGTATGTAGTTCAACCATAGTAGTTTCTTGAACAGCTTCTGTCGCATTCAGATTAATGCTGCAGCCTTGCAGTAATTAGGGAATAAAATCTAAAACAGTGAGTTCCCATGTATGCTTGACAAAAAATTGCTCTTTAATCTGTGCTGCGGGGTAATGTAATCAAAGCACCCACATCAGATAGCTGCACAGAGGCAGCCATTCGCCCTTCGGCATATATAGAGTCTGAGGCAAATTGCTTGAATAATGACATGACTTTAATATTTATAAATATTTGCATGTATATGCAGGTATACTATGAAACCAAACTGTAGGAGAGCTGGGGTGGAAGAACTGTCACTGGCCTGAGGTTGATAGGTTGATACCTATTTCTAAAAGTAAGAGATGGCAAGAATTAATACACCACCTAGTTCATCCTTGCAGTACAATCTAACAAAATCTAATAAGCTTAAGTCTTCAACTAATTTGATTGAAGATTTTAAATAATCAAACTAAATCAAAATCATGCATTTTAAACAGGAATCCAATCAAAGTATTCTCATTATGGCCATACAGGTATACATCTGTATGCATCTCTGTATGTCAACTGTGTACATCTAGATAGACAATCACAACTGATATGAACACTGACTCTGATAACCTTCAGAGAGAAATACAGAAGTTTGAAGCCTAATTAGCAGTAACGTGAATAGAAAATTGATTGGAAGTTAGATGTTAAGACAAAGTTGCTCATACTAAGGAAGAAAATACCTACTAGAGAAAAGCTTTGAATCTTTTGTTACAGAAATTGAGAGTGGAATTTCTTTCCAGCAAAACGAAAATAATTCTTTTCAAATGAGAATTAAAGATTTTTGAGAAGAATTTATTTGTTGTGCTAGATTGAAAAACAGATGTACAACATATGAAAATTTATAAAAACATTATCAAAATCTGATTCTGAAATGTTTTTATTTGAAGGCAACTTTCACTTAACTCAGTTTACCTGTATTATTAGCTAAAGGACAGTGATAATTCTCTGAAATACCACCTATCTCAAGGAGTGGAGGAAGATATTTGTCCTTTGCATATCGACAGATAACAGTGATCCTTTAGAGGTTATATTTAAATGACTAATAATGTCTTGCTTCCTGACATTGAAGGAAGAGTTGTCCTTAGCTATTTGTTATTTATCCAGCTATTTGTTATTTATCCTAAAGCAAGATTTTTTAATATCCCTTAGACATTTCAAAATACTCAAAATTGATCTATATTTTTCTCTTATGTTCACTCCATTTGTCTACAAAGTTTTGCTCTGCCCGTCTTTCAGATAAACAGAATAGTCTTGTATATAAAGTCTTAATGGTTCTTAATACTGTACTTTATGCAATGTCTACCCTTCTCATATATTATGGCTTTCATCTTTCTTTGACTGAAAGGAATATTTTCATGCTTTTATTTTTTGTAATTTATATCTGAAATATCATATTACGGGTGAATCTCCACGGATTTGGACTATGTGGCATTTGAATTCTAAGTACAAACATACAAATATTCTGAGCTGGTTTTTAATCACTTAATAGGTTAATTTTATTTTAATTATCTTTTTCTCAAACACCTAACGTCAGCAGTCTTTGCCCAGCAGATAAGCATATTTTTTTCAGGAAGAAATATCAATAAAAAATAGACTGACAAATCCATATTTATCCACTTTTTTCCACCTTTTTTTTTTTTTTTTTTTTTCTAGCAGTTTGCAAACAAAAACCTTTACAGTAGAATAGAATTGTTACCTGCTCTGCTTGTAAATTTCTCATCAAAGCCATACGCATAGAATTTAAGTGTTTCTTCTAAAACTCTTACTTTTCATTCCTTGGACAATATTTATTTGAAGTTCTCACCTAGCAAAATAATATTTTCAATATCTTTTTAGTCTTAGACTTGATTAGTACTGCATTTTCAATGGACGAGTTTTCATCAATGTGTTTATTATCTTTGTTGCCCTTCTGCCCTTCCTAAGGAGATACATGTTTGTTTCCTAAATATGCTTACCACATCATTATATCTTTTTAAAAAGAGAATCTTCCTCTCAGTTGTAAGTATTAAAAATGATAAATAGAATGAGAATTTACTATGGTCTTAGGAAAAAAAAAAAAAAAAAGGGAAGAAGAAACACTTATAACATATATTTTGCTACACTTTTAACAATAATAGTTCTGGAGTAGAACTTTAAAAAGCTGGCATAAATTCCTGGCTCTGCCTACATCTCCCTCCTCAGGGCAGGGGGAAGACTTTTTTTCTTATTCACTGAAGTAATATGTTACTTCAGTTACCAAGTAATGACTAGAGATCAGTCTTTGTCTTCAGGGTAACATAAGTTCAAATGTAAACCACCAGATATCTATTTAGTTTACTAAACCATGTTCTGTTTGTGTGTATGTAAATGTTTCTGTGCAAATGCATGGGTATAAATGAATCTACATTGTGTATATTCAGGCCAGTATAATGGTCTGAAATAATTCCTGCTTGTTTTGTATTCCTTAATAAATAAGTTTAACTATGGTTCATATGGTTCCCCATAACTCACTGATGAAGATTATTTCAGGCTTCCATTTCAAATATGGAAGGTATCTCACTGAAAAATAACATTGATTTCTGATAACAAAGGAGCATAAATTTTCCTTGTTCACTTTGTTCTCCTCTAACCATTTTTTTTTTCTTTGAACTTCTCCCACTAAGCTTGCTGATAATTTTCATTATCAAAATTTCAAGAAAAATCAACTTAAAATTTTACTTCTGCAAACAGATGTATAGAATGTGACATGCCTGATCAGTGTCGATACTGCATTTAGTAAATCAAACATACCTTTTTATACACAAAAGTCTGTGACTTTACAGAACAAATATTTTTTTTCCAGGCTTATTGCTTTTAGGGGATGCCTCTAGTGAAGGCTACAAATCAGAGTGATAGTCAAGAAGAGAAGCTTGATATCCGTTTCCTATATGTCCAAGCCACTTCATTCATACGTAGAATTTGATTGCTAGGCATAACTTGAAAACTTTAAATTATAAATTAAGCAGAACTATGTGGTTTTTGTAAATTTTATACATGTACTTCCAAGAAAATTAAATACAACATGAAATTTTATTGAAAAAATGTTCAGTAGTTTGACAGGATAAAACTTTTACTATTGGTAAGTTAAGGAATTGTGTTTCTTTTGTGTGGCAACACTTAAAATAATTGTCTCAAAAACATAATCTTGATGTGCTGAAATTGTTATCAAAAAGCATACTAAAATATTGGAATACTTTTTAAGAACTTGCCCTGCCTGAAAGATTGCTCCTTATGAAAGAGGCGGTGAGAAGGGAGATGATTAATAATGAAAAGAAAGAAAAGATGAAGAAAATTAACTTATATTAACAAATACTGCAAGAACAGATAAAACGTCAGCATCAGTATCTGTTACTCTAAGTAGTAATACTTCTGCTTTCCTCAGCTCAGAAGCTTAAATAAATACTAGAGGAAAAGATTTATTTGCTTAATATTGAAAGAATTCAAGTAACTGATGCAGCTGAAATGTCTCATTTCATAGGTCAATTTCTGATTCCTCTGCTTCTATAGGGTGAATGTTTCTCATAAATCTAGGAACTCTTACAGGAGAAAATTGACCCTTGATTTTTATCGCACTTAAAACCCTAAGAGAAACAAAGACCAAGACTTGTGTCGGGAAGCTAAATTGGCAGTTCTTCCTGACCTGTGGACTGACCCTATCTCATCTGTCTCATCACGAAGTAGAGACACTTAACTCTATTACAACTTTACACCACAGTAGATAACTTAGTTATCACACAGGAGAGAAGCACACCTATTTATTTCTTTATTTTCCCACATTATTAAGATTATCTGCTTTTATATACATAAATTACTTGTGTAGTGACTACTTTGTAGACACAACAAAAGGTAGTAATTTATTTGTGACACAACAAAAGTCAGTTTAGGCTGAGTGAGTAGTGCAGAGATAAGTTCAGGTAGGCAAAAAAAAATGTTTTGTTCTCATTTTAAATTGAATATTAAGCTGTTTTTAAAAAAGATATGTGTGTGTAAAGCTGGAGAAACATGTTAGCAAGTGGCTTCCTCTAGGCTTTTTCAGTCCTTCCTGTGTTAGTTTATTCATGTGTACATATGATGGTAGACTTGTGTCAGGCGGAGTAAAGTTCTTAAAAGTCTCATTATTTTAACAATGAATGTTGTTACTTTTGCTCTAACTTACATGTCTTTTAAATTTTATTTTGTCAGCAACATCATTGAAGTATTTTCATTTAGATCTATTAAAATCTGTTTCTGAAATATTTTTATTTTATGGCAACTTTCATGACATACAACTTAACTCAGTTTACCTCTATTATTATTAGCTAAAGGACAGTGATAATTCTCTGAAATACCACCTATCTCAAGAAGCGAAGGAAGATATTTGTCCTTTGCAAATCACCAGACAAAAATGACCCCGCAGAGGTTGTATTTAAATGACTAATAATGTCTTGAATCCTGACACTGAAGGAAGGGTTGACCCTAGCTATTTAATATTTATCCCAAAGTAAGAGTTTTTAATATCCCTTAGACATTTCAAAATACTCAAAATTGATCTATATTTGGGAATGTTACAATACAGGTAGGCCAGTGGCCCGCGTTTTAAGGTTCCACACTGTTGCACATTAGGAGTAAATTGATTAAATAGCTACTATAACTCTTGTTAGCAGATTATTCAGTCTAACAGTACACAGAATTAGTTGGTCTAAGCATTCGTATATGGTGGGATTTGTTGCAATGCCTCCTGAAACATGAATTTATTTGAACTTGAGATGATTCAAAAGGCTAATACCTTGACTGTCAGTACATTTTATTAAGTTACTGGTGACTTTATAACAGCATTAGCAAAGATAGATTTTTCTTAGCACTTTTGCAAACCTTGAGAGAAAAAAAATGAAATAAATAAAAGAAAAAAAAAAAAAAAAAAGATTACATATGCAGTAGCACAGGATATGCCAATATCAGACTTACCCGAACAATTTAGGAGGAATTTACACTGAATCCCAAGACTTTCTTACATGATACCATGAAGTTCTTCAGTATTTTAGAGTATTGCGTTTACCTGATATTCGTCTGTGTCCTCCTTTAAGTACTGTGGCTCTGTTACCAATCACTGAAGTTCTGAAAGTAATTTTTGAGTTCATAAAAGTCATGGAAGTTTTATAATTCGTTTCAGAGAGGAACAAGACTGGAAAACAGAAGATAATTAGCTACAAAGAATACGTCCCCATTAGCAGCTGAAGAATTTGGTAGTTTTGCTTGGAAATCACTCTGGCAGCTGTGTGCCAGTTCTGATATAAATTATGCTTCTGAAAAAGGAAACTCTGGCAAGTGATTTCCATAAAACGGCCAACCTCAGAGCCAGTTTGGTCCAGCTGGACCATATGGAACTGTCAGCAGTGGCAGCCCTATCCCACTCTCTCCCCTTCCTTCTCAGTCTGTATGGAATAGGAAGAAGCCAAGCACCAGCAGATTTGGCAAGTTAATTTTGGTATTAAGCAAAGTTGTTCCTAGAAGAAAGAATACTACCTGGGTCATTGCTGTTTCTTATGAGTTTTTCCACAAGTGATTGCAGTGGTTCTCTGGAGATCAGTGCTTTTGAAGTGGCAGGAGTTATATTTTTGGCTTGACAAGTTCCAGAATAGGGTAACTGCCAAAACAGTGCAACCCTGCATTTCTCTACCTCTTAAAAATGATGCATTTTTCTGTTCCTATCTAGTATGTAATATAAGATGCAGTTACCATTTAAATTATGTAATGTGTGTCAGGAGAAATTTTATCCAAAAAATTGGAAGATACTGGTCTACAACACCTAGGTTATTAAACTGCTGTGTATGCTGGGAAGGAAATGTGAGAAAGATTCTTCTACATTATATTAGGATCAAAATTACATATTGATAAGGCATAAAATTGCTGCTCTGAAGTCTCAAGTTACATGATAACACTATGAGATTTTATGAAATCTGAAAGCATTTGTCTCATCTCAAATGGAATATAATTGTGCAATATATGTCAGATAAAGGGGTTGTATACTGTCTCAGGCAATACTGCAAGACTGCTTTTAATGAACAAATATA
Source organism: Nettapus auritus (assembly GCA_011076525.1). Classification (NCBI taxonomy): domain Eukaryota; kingdom Metazoa; phylum Chordata; class Aves; order Anseriformes; family Anatidae; genus Nettapus; species Nettapus auritus. The sequence goes on from CM021768.1 coordinate 4,579,560, forward strand.
CTACTTTTTGTTTCTGTTGCTTGTATTTTACCTTGTTGAAAACAATATTATATTTATTTTCTGAAAGAATAATGCTACCTAATTGAAGACAAGTTGCTGTAATGGACAAAAGATCAGATGTAATTTTTCCTAATTTCCAATTCATCTCTTTTGCAGAAAGTAGCCTAACAGAAGAGGCATTTAAAGAGTATTAGTTCTTAATGGCTGCATCTGTACTGTTCCGTATAGAGGTCCTCAGGGAAAACAGGAATCTAAATTTATCTGTACATATTTCTTCTCTAAAGACAGCTTTTGGAATTGGATCTAGAATGATCATGTGGATTTTTCTAAAAAGAAATATCATTTCTAACCCCTGCTATAGAGGCCACTCGAGGTTAGGATACCTGCTATTCCGTCTTTACAAAAATAGTTCTGGAAAAGATGAAGGAGAACATATGGGAGTATTTCCTAGATGGGCCCTGGCATCAGTGAGTGTAGAATTTTCAAGTAGGCACACTGGTGAAAGTGTGCAGAAAGAGGAGGGATATTTGCTTCCTTCAACTTAAAAGAAATCGGAAAGAGCAGACAATTTTTCAAACAAAGAAATCTATGATGGGTTTGTAATCACTTGGTAATTGTTTGGGGTTAAATGCCTAAAAACACTGGATTGAAATCCAGAGGTGGTTTTCTAACAAAAACTTGCCAGTTTAGGCTAATCTGCAATGCAGTGTCATTATTAACCATTTTGTCCATATGAACTTTTATTTATGGCTCAGAAATTGTGATTTTAAGAAATGTACGCTCTGAAAATTTCAGTCAGTTCTAAAAGAAACATAAAGATCAGAGAAAGTGTAGTCTCTGAAAATCAGTCTAATTAGAATATCAGTAGCTGCATTTTCAGTGTAACTGCAATAAACATCATGGGAAATTAACAAGATAATTATGGGAATTGTTACGCAATGAACTTGACTGCTTATTTGGCAGATAGTCCATTTGTACTGAAATGCTTTGTGCAATGTGAAAGACATTCTACTCTTCTCTTTGGAAATAGATTCTGTTTTATACCAAGTTTTCCAAGCACTATAGTCCATTTAAAAACATATTAAAGGGGAAAAATATTGAAAAGTGTAAAGTTCATTTTTAAGCAAGTAATTTTGCTTGGTAAGATACTGACAAAGAATACCAGGAACTTTTTTTTTTTTTTTTAAATGGTCAGTGCATGATCTTGATTTTTAAAGGACTATAGTCATAAAAAAACTATGATGTATGTACATGTATTATGGCATAAAGAATCTTTTTAGTTATTGATACTTTTTATTTATTTGCTGCTGAAAGAAATGTTAGTTTTGAAATAGGCATTACATGTATACAAACTACGATTTCACAAAAATGCTCAGCAGAAATAACTCAAGACAAACTTTCCATGAGAGATTTGGCCAAAATTTGTCATCTTCTTTTTGTTTTTATGCATTTTATTATTTGTTTTATTTTCATTTTTTTTTCCTGTTGTGCAGGCATGAGACTGGGTAAAATATTGTAGACCCTGATTTTATTACAACAAATTAAATAACTATTGTGTGTATTTGTTCTTTTACCCTGTGCCTTTTTCATGCTTTTGATTTTAGTTACTGTCAATACAGTTCTTACTGTTTTCTCTCTCATTCTAAGAGAAGATTAATACCGTATGTAAGAAGAGATGTACTGTACAAAGTTTGAGTCTCAAAAGAAGTCTTGTAAACTGTGAGCTCTGACAGAAGCATACACTTATTGCTATTGTTTGGTGTTTATTTAAAGCTGCCAGTCTGACAGTGAGGTTGGTACCATCCCCGGAGAAGAGAAGCTTTATGCTGTTGCCAAGTAGCATCTCTTTGATTAAACACGTCAATTAATTCTGCTGTAATCTAACAAAATGGGGTCCTTTTGACTTTAACCTTTCTTAATGTGGCATGTCTGTTGCAGACAGGAATGTTTGTAATAGATGAAATAATGCTGTTCACGCCAAAGAATGCTAATTTTTCTAGTAGAGAGAAGCCATAGCTACCTAGATATCCCTCTGGAGTGCATTTAGATAGCACCATTAGCCAATATTTTTTATTTATCATGAGCAGCCGGTATTATTGCAAGAGTTGTAATACTCAAGTCCTGCAGCTCTGGGGGGCTTTCAAGACTCATAGTAAATCTGCAGGAATGGTGAGTGCTCCAGTCCAGTTTTCAGTTATGTTCTGCCAAGCTGATTTTTTTTATTTTATTTATTTATTTTTTTTCTTTATGCCTTAATCCACAGAGTTTCTCTTTGTATAATCTGTCCTTGCACCACTGATGGCAGGGAAGACAAGGCAATTTACACTAGATACTGAAGCTTACTGTATGGTATTATTTCATCCATATTGTTCCATGTGTATGATGGATTTGGGAATTGCTAAAAAGTTACTGTGCAAGTCCATTAATTTGTGTGGTATCTGAAGCAATCTTAAATGAAGTGGCCCCATTTCTCAAAGTTATGGAATCCATCACAATATAAGAACTAATATACATGTGCCTGTTTAACCATTGTAAATCCGTAATAAAGTGATAGGAAAATATTTTGACATTTCCCTTTTTCATCTAAGCAAGTTTTTAATAGAATCCAATAATTACTTGACAGCAGAGAGAATTAATGACTGAAATAAGTCAGCATGGAATTTATAAATCTAAGTTAATTTTTTATGTTTCTACCATGATACGGGTTAAAGATTTTTTATTTGTGTTTTTGTTTGATTGTTTCTGGTCTGTTTTTCATTAGGTTTCCCTGCAGGCTAACCCTGGCTCAAGAAAAGCTCAAAAAATGTTTTAAATAACCATACAAGGCAATGAGCCAAATTAAAATAAATGAAATTAATTGAAACCCAAATACTCAAATTCTTCAGTATTTCTGTTCATGAAGTGCTACAGTAATAAATGAAGTCTAGAGCGACAGAGGAGAATGTAACTTAAAATTGCCCTTTTCACTGTAATCCAAAGAAAGAAGTAATGAAGAATAAAAAATATAAAGGTATGACAATGCTTTTATTTTTAGTTAGTAATGAATATCAGTAATAATCATTCTTTAAGCATTGTAATAATCTGCAGCATGCTAATATGTGTTGATTACAAAAATGTTTTCGGAGGCCCGGAAATAGTGCTGTGACTCCTGTTTCTTTTAGATTGTCATGTATAGTTCACTGCTTTCATCTGAATTTGTACAAATGTGCAAATATCTATGATGAACTAACAGAAAAATGCTCATGACTTCTGCTTTTGCTGAAGTGAAGCTCAGGATAAACATTTGTCTGGCTTCATTTTCAAATATTTTTTTACCTTGTAAAGCCACTCAAAATCCTACATTTATAAATCAGAGAACAATGTCATGTAATGAAAAGTATGTAATCCCATCAAGTAGAATTGAGATGTTTTATAAATTATGATGACTGATTTATGATGATGCCTACTGTTCCCCCACCCCCTTCTGATTTTCGGCATGATTATACAATGTAGCTCCGAATTTTAACAAGGAATTCATGCTGATTATTTTTCTTTAGCCGTTAACGCAGGTTAACTCCTCACACATGTAGCTTATTGATATTTTTGCCCTTCTACTGAACGCTGCAGTTCATCTGGCTTTGTCACAAACTTTTTTTTTTTTTTTTTAATAGTCATGAACCTCTGTGTGAAGACTATCTGCAGAATCTACGATGTACTTTTTATGGTACATACAGGGAAGATGTGCCAGCAAGAGACACAGAGTTGCCTGTTCCTTTTTTATGTTTTATCCGTACTAAAAGGCCATACGCACATTTGGAGTGAAAAGTCTGAGTCTTTAAATTGCTAGAGAATGGGATCTGGTTTTAGACTGAGTAAGAAAGGCTCTTTATTTCTCCCTGGAACTGACAAAATAATGAGTTAAATGCTGATAGTGCAGTGACTTGGCAGGCAGATGGTACAAATATAGTGTACTGAAGAATAACTCACTTACTGGCTTGGACATTAACTACAGAGTATTCTGTTGAGAAAAGACATGTTGATTGGTGGGATGGATTCTCCTTTTTGGTTTAGCCCAAAGGCCAAAATGTGATTTTTGTGAGTGTTAGGAAATGAGTAAATAGTTTGAGCAGATTCGGGCCTGCAATACAGATTAGAAGCAATTAGAAAATTGCATTCCTTTTTTTTTGTTTGTTCTGTTTTGTTTCCCCCTCTCATTTTTTATCTTTGCATTTTCTATTTTCTTTCAAATTGATTAAGCCTCTAATATTGAAGGTCCTCAGCTGCTCTGTAGTAATAGGACGACAGAGCTCAATCCAGTAAAATGCTGAGCACTCTGAACCCTGTGCAATAAAGCAAATAAGTGCATGCTTACAATTAAGATGATTTGTTTAACAATGAGGTTTTCAGTTTAACTGCAGGTTTCTTTTTGACTTTGAGGAAAAAGCAATGTAGCAACTTCTAGGGATAAACTCCAATTAAGAATATGTTTATTTAGTGGTTTCTGCTACTAACCTAATACATATCCATGCTATACTGCATTACTTCATTATTAATGTTATATATATGAAAAATATTGTAGCTTGACTGGAACAAGTTTTGAATGAAATCCAGACTTTGTCAAGTTTTCTTATGCTCTTAGCTGTTATGAGTTCTGGAGTTCTGCATGCAAAAAATGTTTGCTGTTTAATGTTGAGTGATCAAGTCTCACCTATGAGTACTTGAAATACTTTTATGCCAGTTTAAACCATTTCTCATTAACTTTTTTTTTCAGTTTTTGTTTAAGCATGTAAAGATCCCTTCTATCCTACTCTGTAACTGAAACAGTGAAATGCTGGGAAAGGCAATCCTGTTCAGACTTTGTTACAGTGCATAAGCCTGGACTTTCTCATTATAATGTCTTGATTTTCTGCTAGTCTGCAGAGCATCAAATTAAACTTCTACAATCCTGCAACTGAATTCTTGTAGACTATTGCAATAATAATAATCTCAGAATTACTGCCTGGTTTATGATTCAAATGGTATTAGGAAGAAATACTGTCTTTTTCCTAAGTTTGAGGAAAAACTGTACATTTGACCTTATGTTTACTGAAGACAATAGCCAAGTAGCTGCTTCTATCTTTCAGGCCAAGTTGACATCTCAGGGCTTTATTATAGATTTGCCTTGAGGCATTGGCACTTTCATTTTGCTTGATTTAAAATAACAGAAATGTTTTGATTAAAAGGACCAGCCAAAGCTAACTTCAGTGTTTACCCTGAAGCATGATCCCTTTGAATACATGGGGTTTATTCATCCAACCATTACAGAAAATGGTTTAAAAAAATTACTCTTACATTCACTGATTTCATTGTAAATGAAGGCCCACAGCCTTCCCTGAGGGCCTGCCGTTACAAAGAAAGGTATGGATTGAAGAGGAGGGGAAGACTTGTGTGTCTAACTCAAACGTGTCAAGCGTTCACTTCTTTCCTGAAGAAGAATAATGCATTTAATTAGACTATCATTGTGACAAATTGGTTGTGATGAGGCCGTCTATCTCAGGAGAATGATGCTAATCTTTCTTGTAGTTTAAAGGCTCTCCTGTGTTGGTGTAAGATAGATAAGTAATCTGGGGGGGGGGGGGGGGCTGTGTGAAAAGAAGAATTTATTATTAAAATAATTCAATTCTTAGATTGTCTTGTATATGTATTTGTTTAAATGAAAAATAGTTTTTAGGACATAAAGGTTTAACAGCACTAGGTTCCATTACTGACTTAAGCAATGCAGAACTCAGCTTATGAGTGCATAAAACCTCTGCCTCTGTAGTGAAAGCCTAAACCTACAGTTTAACCTCACTGTACAGTAAGGAGAGAATTATGTATCTGAGGAAGCTGGTCCAGAAAGCTACGTATTGACTAAAGGATCATTCCGAATGGAACTGTACGGCCCATGATTTGCAACTGAGACACTTTAGAAGACACTGTGTGTACATGTTGCTATTTTTGCTCTGCAGTACCAAGTATTCTTTCTTTAAAAAGGTATCAACAAATTTATTTTTCAGTATTAAGTATGCCTGCTTTCATTTCAAAATGTGGTCTGCACCGCATCACCTCCCAAAATTTAACAATGAAAAAAAATGTCACTAATCTTTACAAATATTTTCTATTACAAGGCTTTGCATAAAGAGCAAGAAAGTATTGTTCTTCAGTGCTTGATGCAAATTTTGAATGCTTGCTTTAACTTGATAGGAGTGGTCTTTTAGGATCTTGTGAAATTCAGTAAAAATAAACCTTACTGTAAAGACTGTTGCAGATAATGTTGAATTGATAGAGTTCATCACAAAAGGCAGAAGATCAAATAGGTCATCAGTCTTTGGTGAAACACTTAAACACTCGTGACCCATCACCATTACCTAAGGACTATTGTTTTGCCATTTCTAACGCTGCACTTTAGCCCTTTTGTAAAGGATCTCTGTGTTCTCTTTTTTTTTTTTCCTCCTTAAACTTCTTGTTTCATAAACTTTTGACCATTTTGTTATTCTCTTGCTTCAAAGCATGGTGAACAAATATTACTGTGCCTGGAGCATCATTGGAATTGATTAAAGTAATAACTTGCTATTGTTCACATAAAGTATTAAAAAAAAAATTGTACTTATGAATCTTTCTGTTGCAAATAATCACATATTAAGTTTTTGACACCTATCATAATCTCTAACTCTTTGAGTGACTAAATGTAAGTTTTTTCTTAGATATAGTTCTCAAAAAAAAAAAAAAAAAAAAAGGCAATTTCTTAGTGTCTTGTGGCCTGTCTGCCCATACCAAGCTTCTCTGAGCAGGCAGCTGCAAAAAATCAACTAGAAAATTGAAACAGTAGAAGCATATCAAAGTTGGCATAGGCTAACAATTGTGAGCTCAACAGTTTGGCTGTTGATCCAAAAGGAACAAATAGAATAGGAGGAGATTGGGGATGGGGAAATAGCTTCTTGTTAACACCTCGGAAAGCACAGACACTTCACTTTGCAATGACTGAACTTGCTATCCAAAGCATTCTGGGTAGCACCCATCAATTGCCTGCCATTAATTTATTTATTACAAGATGCAAACACCTGTATGGTACAGCTGGGATGCAAGAAGACGAGTATACTTTATTGGAATGCTAACTAGCTCTTTTAAGTAGCTAAACTCTATTAAATTGACAGCCACAGTGTTATAGCATTAAAGGTCATGGGAGGCTGTTAAATGTGTGTTAATTATTTCCCACTGTTACATAGTGAAGTTTCAGCTGTATCTATCGAATCAGTGAGATGTGTTTTTAGAAAGAGCTGCTTCCTCTCTTCCTGAAGGTTTACCCACAATAACATAACAAATAATCAGCAAGGACTTTCACTGTTTACAAGGTGATTATATATTCCTTTAACTCTCTTATGCCTGCCAGTTAAAATGAGTTTTATATAGATGAAGCTTGTATTGATGAAGAATTAATAAGATAAGTACTGTTCTTGAATAAAAGCCTAGTGCAATGGACTTATGGGGAAAACATTGTTAATCTAGGCAATTGATATCATAGAAGGAATCTACTTATTTTTTACTGTAATCGAAATAGAACCCAGGACATGGTGAAGATAAGAATGCTTATGTGAGCTGATCTTTATATGTCCACTTAAATGTCACTTAATTTGTCCATTTATTAAGCTGCAAATGTGAAGGCTCCAGTGCAAGCATTCCACACTGCTTGGCTAGTGGTGAGCTGCTGGAAGAGAGAAACAAGAGAAGTTGTCATATGCTTGCAAGATCACTGCTTAACCTCAGCTAGGTTGTTTGCAGCAGGGAAATGGTGTCATCTTGTTTCAACGCATTTGTTAAATATAGCGTCTGGTATAATAAAAAATACGAGAATGAGTATATGTGTGTGTGTATATGAAAGTAATTGTAATCAGCTTGAAACACCTTGTTACTTCAACTGAAGGTTTTTGTGCCCCCCCCCCCCCCCCAAAGATCGGATTCAGGAGCTTGAATAGCGCTGCTGGCTGCCTAGCACAACATTGCCATTAGTTCTAGCAGCAAATGAAGCGAATGTGCTTATTAGAAAGCAAACTAAAATAATTCAATTTCCCAATGATAGTTCAAAAATCATGATGTGGTTATATCTAATATGTTTAAAGGATTTCTGCTGTGTTGTTTCGTCCAGCACATGTTGGGATTTAGTACACTCAGAAATGGTTGTTCATTTGCTGGAGTCAGAGTTTGGTTGATATTCTGCCATATGTAAACATTTGCTCGACGATACCCAGTTGCTGCTATGTAATTTCAATGCCTGAACTGGGGTAAAAATTTTTATGATGTGGTATATTTTCATATCAATCCAGTTATGATTGAAAATGCACTTCAATTCTTCTAGGAGACAATCATTATCTAATAAAAGTTATTTTTCTTCCATCCTTCCCCTTTCCCTGGATCTCTGGCCTTTCTGCTGTGTTGAAGCAGTTGAATAAAATACAAACAACATTAACAGAAAGCTATGAAGCATGTCTCAGAGGAAGAATTAGGAAAATAAATGGTTACTTAGAAACTGATCTGTAACTTGAGATGTATTTTATTTGAAAGGAATATATAGGGGGTGGGACAACACAACACCAATCAACAAATTTTCCTTGCAGAAGGGAGACAAACATTGCCATGGAAGAGTGAAAGAAACGTGGAAGCAATAATGTAATGTGTGTAACAAAGGGGGAAGCATGGTGGAGTTTTGCAAAAACTTTAAAAACAAAAACAGCAACAAAACAACAACCCTACAAACTCAAAATCCAAAGAAAAAGCCCTTCTGGGACTTGCTCCAAGAGGTGAACAAAAATAGGGGTTGGCAGCTGCAAGCAAGAGCTCTTCTCCTTTTCATTCACATACTGCAGACATGACATTTGTCTATTGTACTTGCTGATAGTTTCCCTGATTGATTCATGTATTCTCTGTATTCCCTGATAAAGCGTCACTGCCATGTCTTGTCACGTGCAACATCCCTAATTTTGTTTGCTTATTCTGATTTTTGTCTTGGGTCATGGTATAGTCTACTTGACACCTTGCAGGCGAGTTGATAGTTATCCATTCTGCCACAAAAGTACAGCAAATGACATGCTAGTTTCCAATATGTGTGAAATAAATTATAATGATTGCCTGGGAGTTATGTAAATTTGCAGGTAGACCCTGTAAATATCCCTAAATATCCGAGTGTAATGTACTGCTGCAAATATGTATGAATTGAGACAGACATCCTAAAGCAGCGCAGCAGAAGACTGCTTTCTGTTGTGTTTCTGCACAGCTCCTTTTTGTGACACAGGTTGAGACTCTTGTTAATGAAGTCTGTTTCAGTAAACTTCACTACTTGCCTTAAGAGAAGACAATAAAGAAAGATGTGCAGAAATGTGATCCTAAATATTTTAAGCAGTTTCATGATGTCTTGTCTATTTTTTTCAATTTAAACTAAATAATTGAAATTGCACATGAAACTGATCTTTACCTTTTGAGAGGAATGTCTGGGAACTATCTTAAGCATGACACTGGAAATTAACACACAGGGCGTTACAAGTTTCTGTCACAACAGCAAGCAAATTATACTATGGATTGCTATGTTAAAGTGTCAGCTGTTAAGCTTTTTCTCTGTGGTTCTATGGTTTTGGAAGCCCAAAACTTTGTGGGGCGCAGAGTAAATTTCAGTCAGTTATTTCAGATAGGTCTGAGTTTTGCACATTTACAACTAAATACTACAGGAAATCCTCTTTGCATAGGAAATGGTATTCATGGGGTTTTATACCAAGAGAGAAGTAACATCCCCTACTTAATAAAAAATAGATGAGAACTGTATGTACTGCTCCTATGCGCAAAGAAGGAATAAATTTAATACATGGATAGAGTTTGATATACATGGAATAATAGCAAAGCCCGGTCTTCTGCCTGAGTTAGAACTGTGCTCCCAGAGGTATATCCTGAATCTTTCCCATCTGAATAATGATTTAGTTTTGTGATTTATCACAAAATGTCCATGTAGATTAATCCAATAAGAGTGTTTCACTTTGCGATATTATCATGACTTTTGGGGTCACTATTTAAATAAATATATAAATTACTTTTAAAATTGTGAGTACTTCACAAAAGAATTCCCCAGCCATATCCTACAGCTCATTAATGACAAGTTCTTTGGTTTTGGGCCTTTTAACCTACTTCCGAGCCTTTCTGCCAAAGGTCACATAATACTTTACTGCCATATGGCAGTAGTGAAACTAGGCATATTTTCTCTGCAATTTTGAATGGTTTGTATCATGAATAGCAAAACAATTCTAATGAAAAATATTCTGTTGAGTGTTTTGCATTAACTTCCATGGCTTTTAAGTGCTACTGGTCTTACCTTTAGCATACAATTCAAGTGACGGGATTTTTTAGGTGGTATTGTTTTATGACATGAACATTTATTACTACTAACTGTGAGTTTCTCAAGCATGGCTGAAGTCCTTATTAGAGTTGTCTTTCTTCCAGGAGGAACTGCTACAAATTAAATTTTTGGTGACCCAGAAGCTTACAGGTTAGCTCAGTTGTGCTTGGTTCTAGTATAAATTTTAGTCATTCATTATGGTAGGTAGTGGGCATTTTGGTTTATTTTGCTTTTTTAAAAATCAGTCTTGGGAGTCCATAAAAATGTAACTGTAAGCCACTTCCCTGCAGCAGTGAGAGACACTTCAGAAGAGCTTTTCTGATAGCTTATAAGCACTGCCATGATGCAACACCTGCACAGTTATTTTTCAAGAGCTCCTTATATAAACCTAATGTACAAACAAGCATTGTATGTGGCATTAGTTTGTTAGAATTGCTACCTCTACAGTGCTTAAGAGCTGTTGTAAGATTGAGGTTTAAAGTACTTTGTTTTGTGTATTGTTGATGGATTCTACAGAAAAATTGAGCTGTTGTTATAAGTGCATTAGATGTGTTCAACTGTTTGAGTTTAGTATGACAAAGCACTACTACTAAAATTATACGTTTGGAATTTCGAAGCAGGAAGTCAAAGGTTGGTGACTAACAAGTGCCTGTAGGAATTCCCAGTAAAGTGTTCTGTTTTGTTTTAATCTATTGACAAGGCCTATGTTATGTTAGAGCCAAATTTGTGCTTTAGGAATACGATAGATGGATTTTTTTTTTCCTGATCTCTGCTGGGTTTTTGCTGCTGGTCATGGGGAAGATGTTTTTATTAATGTTTCTTGGTTTCGCAAACCCTTTTTCTCAATATCTAATTTCGATAGAGATTTCCTGACCAGGTCTGCTTACATGCTAAGTTTCTCAATACCAAAATATAAAAGCTGCTAATAAATATTAAACATATTAAATATGAGCATCAAATATTGGGCAAACCTTGTCAAGCTTGAGCTGTTTGTTCATCTTGTTTCTTCCAATTCCTAATCAGGCATCTATGTATGCACATGTATAGCCATGTACTACATTTACACTACCCAAAAAGAAAACTACAATCCTGGGTGCAGGCTGAATGTAAACTGGAAGTTGTGGGAAATATGGAGAAAATGTCAGAACTAATCTTTCTTGTACTTTGCAAGCCTGTAACTGTGTTAGATTGAAGGAAGACTATTGGCTTTAGCTTCATTGTGATCTGATACTTTAAATGATTTATTTTTCCCGTAAGGACTGATGGAACCCCCACCTAGGGAGAGAGCTTACACTGCTTTTATCAGAGTTCTGCATTTTATTTTTTTCCTCAACAGTCCTTTATTTTTTTCCCCTGGTTGATAGTGGCCAGTCCTTTTCCTGGGTCTTTCCTGCACTGACCTTTCTTGTGGGCAAGGTTTGCCAAGGTTTGTCTAAGGAGGTGATATAGTGCACTGAGTTACTTATCCTAAAGTCTCCAGCCAATTAAAGGTTAATTGGTAAGAAATGGACCAAAGCTGCAGCGAGATGATGAATGCACACACACCCTGTATTAGGTGATAAAGGGACATAGAAATACTAGTAGTACTGATGGTTTATAGAAAAATGTTTTAAAATTTTAAGATTGTGCTGGGGCATTTCAGAATCTAGGGTATGGTAGTTCTTGGCAGATGGTGGACTTTGAAAAGAAATCTGTTCATTTAGAAGTAAATCATCCAGAGAGAAAAATTACAGTAATTTTCTTGACCTGGAGAGGGTCTGGCAAAGAAGTTGTCAAAGGTTCAGTTTGTTTGTTAGAAGGTTTATTACAGTTTGTTAGAAGGTTCTTTGTTTCGTTGCAGAGGGAAATGCAAAGGAAAGATTTCAATAAAAGCTGATTTAGCTGTCATCATGACTCTATGCTAGTAGGTAACACAACTTTTACTTTTTCCTTTCTTTTGTTTTCCCTTTTCTTTTTAATGAATGCTAATCACCTGCTTCACAAATAATTGACTTCATCAAACAATGTTCTTTTAATCAGTTGCTTTCATCTGGTCTCGAACATTTAAATTAATTTAAATAAATATAACTTATTTTTCATTGATTTGAAATTTTTAGTATAATTTTCTTTTCTCCAATTAACCTCAGCATGGTATCTTCTCATTTTCAGTGTTTGATATAATCACAGTAGAAGGATATATCTCTGTTCTTTTAATTTTGCATGTTGTTTTGCCAAGAAGACTACCAGAAAATAAGTTAGAGCTGCTTTCAGGTTTTTATAGTGCTATTGTATAGTCCATTATATATTTATATCATATGTGTTGGTTACATCTCTGCATGCAGACCTAGCTTCAAAGGTTTTACCTGATCTTTAAAGTAAATAAGAGTCCAAGGACTGGATTCATCCTCTAGAAATACTGGGCCAGTGATAAAATTCAGTCTCTTCATCATATTGAAAAAAAAAACAATGCTAGGATTCAAATCCCGAGGAGGACTATCAAATAAATATGTCACATAGGTATTCATTTCAAAAGCGAAGTAAATGAACTGTGCCAGCAATATCTGTCCTCTTTAAGTTCTTTGCACATATTTTAAAGTGACCCAAACTCCCAGCTTCAATCCCACAGAAATTCCGAAGCTGTTCTTGTCTTTTTGGTCAATAGCCCTAGATTTGCCTTGGCTGTCAGTTTTCTCTTTTTCTACCTATCAAGAGTAGAATTTTAAAATGCAAAGTTTATCTACTTGTAAGAGCTTCTCTTCAGAGATGAAAATATATTTATTACGATAAACAGCTCCTTGTCCATTCTTGCTACACTGACAGGTCACCAGCATGAACCAAGAAAGTTTGATATTGCTTCTGTTTTCTATTTTCCATATTAGCTACAGCATACATCTGTACATCATTAGTAAAGCAATCTGATAATTATGTAGTCAACACATGTAATCAAAAAATATATATATATATTACTTGAAGATTCTCTTAATTATTCAAGAAAGCTACCGGAGCACAGTAGCTGTCAAGCATTATTTCTCGTTGTTTTTTTGCTTGCTCGTTTGTTTTGCAATGGATAATATGGGTTGGTCAGTCTGGATACAGCACCAGGAGTATTTTTTGGTTGTGCTTAATGCAAGGAGATGTGCTTTGTGTGATTGCATGGCTGAAACGGGAAGCAAATTTATGACTTAGTATATCACTGTAGCCCTGATCTTAATTTATATTTAATTTCTGTCCTACCTTTGAACTAACTGGAAGGTCAGTGATCAAAATACTGAAGATGATTTTAGTGACGTTAATTATTTTTCTTCATTAACCTGTACATTTCAAAGATATACTTGTGTTTGTTCATTTTTACATCTGTACTTTGTTTTATATTGGTGATCTTATTACTGTATCTCTGGAATTAGCTGACATAAAAATGCCTATTGCTATGACGCACCTTGCCATTGTTCTGCTTTGTCAACAAGTACTTTAAGCCTAGGGTTAGTTTTCTCCTTAATAAGCAAAGAAACCCTGCACAAAATTAAAAGCCACCATTAAATTCAAATGGACAAAGCACCACTATTAGTTTGAATGGAATGGTTCACTGAATCGGGGCCACAGGCTTAAGACCAAATGGGTGGTTATCCAAGTGTGCAACAAACTGGCAGGTTGAAATCACTGTCAGTCCTTATCGACTGGTAGAAAATTTTGGGGTTCTTGCTTGCGTGTCTGGTCATGGAGTTGTTTGGGAACACATGGGTGGGAGCTTAGTCTGTTTTTCTTGCCACTGTTGGATGCAACAAATATGTTTCCAAAACAATTTTCTTTAATACAAGTATTGTATATAAAAGTAATAACACTGAACAAATCATAACACTTACAAACTGGAGAATACATTTTTCTTCTGTCAAGCTGTGACTTAACAGAATTCTGGATTATCATGTGTACACGACTTAGACTTATTTTAGTTTAGTTAGATGGTATCAAGATGGTATTTGATGTGGAGGATGGTGTGTTAATTGAGTAAAAATGTGTCTCTCAGCCATATTCAAAGAAATCTTTAAACTAATCACATTGTCTGGATTCATTATTTGGGGACTATAACTTCAGATGTGAAGTTAACAGTTACAGTCAAATGTTCTAGAATAATTTATTATTCTGTGTCCAGTTGTCAGTAGGCTTGATAACAGAATTTTGAGAATATAAGTCTGCTGTGTTTAAATATTGTAATTTGGAAAACTCTGATGTTCCAGTGAGATACTTTAAAAATATATATATATATATATTTTTTTTAAAACTTTATCCTTTCATGCAATAGTTTCTGCATGTAGTTCTGTTTACTTCTGCCTCCCATCACTTCTGGCATTGCAAGTCAGTGTGATTTGAGCACTTGAATAAATTTTCCTTCAGTTTCTTCTATTTTTTTTCTATGTGCACTCCAGTCATATTGGAGGAGTTGATGTGCATATAAATCCCATTCAAATCAAATAGAAACTAAACGTTGGCAAGATTATGCCATAATTTAATAAATGCAAGTCCTGGTATTTCAGGTAAATGGTGAGTAAAGGAGCACACAACTTTACTCAAGGAAAGGTTTATCTGGGAAAATGTGTTTAAACTTAGTGGAGAGCTTTGTTTTCTGATATTAAGCTGCTAGAATCACTTAACAAATGCTCTTGAGCCTGTTTGATCTAGAACTATATATGTTTTGTTGTTGTTTGGGGGTTTTAGATCTTATTATATCTGTGTGAGTTTCCACGTTGTTTGAGCAAGGAGCTAAAAGTCAGAAGGCGGTATTCAGAGAGCGAGACTGAGGCTGCAGGAACAGAATTGTTCTCAGGAGACCTAGGAAAAGCCAGGCCAACTCTCCCATGTCAAACAAAGAAGATTCCTGTGTGCAAGAAGAAAATAGGCCGAATACTAACCGCACAGTGGCTGAGACAGGAAAATGTAGGTCTTGTTAAACATCCTGCTTCTTTTGTGGAGATAACAAGCTGATTTGCAAGAACATTTATTCCTCTAAACTTTATTAAAATACATGCAATTTTGTCTACGTCATATAAGAAATAAAACATACGTTACAGTTCTGTACTACAGATTAATGAATACTGTTTACTGTTTAAAATATGGACATCTGAGTGTTTTATAGTATGAATTTTATGTGAAAGGTGTTTTGTGTGTGTGTTTATGTGCCTAGTTTAATCAAAAGTGTTTCTAGATTCACCTGTGTGCCCCTAAAGGTAAAAGCTAGGTACTTTCTTACACTTTTCTCATTACTGGGTACATTTGCATTGAAACAAGACAATTACAATACCTTCTGCTTACAGTAGGTTCCCCATGTACTTTTAATTGGATATGGCCTCCTTGATTCCATTTTGTGAAGTTATGTAGCTTGCTATGCAATGTTAAACAGTTTGTGTTTCACCCTAGAAGTGTGTGAAGTGATTCATAAATATGATAATAAAATCTCTTTGTTGGTATAAAATTGTAGATGGCAAAAAGCAATCCAGAAACACCATGAGCAGAGATAGTCAAGGAGGTGGGTACTTTCAGGAGAGGGAGGGAGACATGGAGCCACACTTGGCAGGGCAGAGGATTCATCTACTGCAACTCTTCCTCTCGTCTTGCCTTTGTCCCCCACCCACAGTGGAAGTGAGAGGAATTTCCGTGGTAATTTAAGGAAATTATGTGCAGATTTCAAAAGACATGTGAGGAGGCTAATAATGTTCTGTAGAGCTAGTGTTTATCAGTGGGAAACTGAAATTTCTTTTTTATGCTGTGGTATCCTAAAACTCTGAAGATTATGCTGGTGTCTTGCAGAAAGACAAGTATAATGCATTGTGCCACTCTTCTGTTGCTGTGTCCTACCGTCATTGCTGTGTCTTTGCTCTTGTTCATTTCTTCACTATTGGGAGCTTAGAATTAGCTTGTTAAATGCTCTCAGTACCTTAAGCAGGGCATTCTGCAACACTTATGATATGCTCACAAGGCTAGAAAAGCCTTCTCTTCTCTTCCCTTCCCCTTCCCCTTCCCCTTCCCTTTTTTCCCTGTTCTTTCTGAGCACTTTCTGTGCATCTTGCCTATCTCAAGCGTCACTGTGCATTCTCTCTACTGGATTTGTGGCTACTTCATTGTACGTTTTATTTTCTTAACCATGGTGGGCTTTTTTCTTTTCTTTTCTTTTTTTTTTTTTTTTTTGTGTGTGTGTGTGTGTGTGTGTGTCTTTCTGTCTTTCTGCTATCAGTTACTGGCAATATGCAGTAAAAAAAAAGCTTGTCAAAAAAATGATTTTAACAGAATAGCCAACCTACGTCTGTAACTAAAGACTTACCTTGGTGCTAAGCCTGGTCTCTAAGACATCTCAGATATATCTAGATATATCTTTTGCTCATTCCTTTTTCTGTCATGAGGATTCCATGTCTCTCTTATAAATATAGTTGTTTTATATATAACAGTCATGTCATGATCACAACTTTTGATCATGTATTTTGTCCGAAAAAAGCTTCCCATACATTTACAATGTACTTAACAGCATTCAGAACAAGTGAATAGAGGCCTTCTAGAGAACTTCAGGCCAAAGTGGAGTTGGAAAAATGAGCAGTGTCCAACCTTCAAATGTTTTTTGTTTGTTTGTTTGTTTTTTATTTGTTTGTTTTCCTGAATAGGCACAAAATTTAAAATTAGTTTCTGATACTATTCCATTTCAGGGCAGGCTTAATGCTTGGATTGGCAGCAGCAGGCAATGTGCTCAGTGTTTCACCAGACAAGCCGCAGATATTTCTTCACTCTGTAGTAGAGTAGTGCTCAGCAGCCCACTCATCAGATAGCAGTCACTTGAAAATAGCTGGGAGACTATCAGAACCAGTCAGTTTTTCCATTTAATTTCCAACTAGAATAGGATAACCTACTAATGGAAGGCTTAATTAGAGGTAGAAGAGCTAAGCTTGCACCTGAATACAGACATTTGTTTTCTTTAATAGTAGCCAGTCTTAGCCATATCAGCAAAAAGTTCACAAAGATTATTATGCTTTGATTCTCAAACAAGTTTGTGTTTTTTTTTCATCAGATCTTAAAGAACAGACACAAACTTCCAATCCAGTGACTTTGTAGTGTTACCTTGTTGCATAGTTCTAACAGCTTTTTCATGCATTTTGATGTTTGGGATTTTAATTTTTAAAGCAAGTTCTCTATTACTGATGAAAAGTCAACATCAAAGATACTAATTTGGAGGCAGGTCTTCTCCTTGTCTAAAAGAGAAACAGGAACATTCTAGCTATCTGATTTCCAAGGGAATGCTTAATTTTATTATGCCAAACGCAGGTGCTACATATTAAATGATAAAACTCAGCTAGCAACAGTCACTCAAAGGTAGAAGGCCACAGTATAATGTAATTTTAAAATGGGAATGTGAGGTTTATGCATATGGAAGAGGATAATAAAAATTCTTTATTTTTATATTACCATTTGCATAGTTTAGAAACAGAATGTCCCCTGTCTGTAGTTGACTGGAAGGTCAGAGGGTTTCTGGTTTTAATGAATTGAAAATCTCTTTGTTATGACAAATCCTACTTTCTTGAGCAAATGCATTTTCATTTTGCCCTTGCTACAGTCATTCACGTTTAATATGAAATGACACATACTCGTTCCATAGAAATAATGCTGCAATGTATTTGGGTTTAGTGTCCTTCTGCATTGTGCTCTGTTCCTAGGCATGGTATCCATACCCAGTCCATCATAAGGATACCAATGTAAGTATGACATTAGCTCAGATAAAAGCAGATGCCAGCTGTCTACATCTGAGTACTACACCTCTTTTACTGTGATGGTACTGTCTCTCAAGCCTTCACATCCAGACTTGGGAATGGAACTTGGAAAGGAGTAGTGGGATATTATGCAGTCGGCATCTGACAGTATTGCTTAGTAGGTGTAAGAAGTGGTGTCCTCTTTGCAAGGCTTAGGTAGCATGTTGAGTATTTCAGAGGGCACAGGTATCCTAAGATGTTTCACTGGACAGCTTTTGCGAGAAGATGTCAAAGCATTATTTCTGTGATAAGGTTTTTTTTTTTTTTTTTTTCTGTGATTTCAAGAACTTCAAGAAGAGTGAGGCTGTTGTGTAGGGTACTGGGGAAGGCTCATTGACCATGAGCACTTTGGTAAGAGAAATGTGATAAATAGACCTTCCTGGCACAGCAAGGAAATGTCCCCCTAAACCATATTTTAACAAAGTCTTGTTTTTTGTTTGTTTGTTTGTTTTTAATACTTCAGCAGTACAGTGGTAGGAAGTAATACTATCTAGTTCTTAGGAACTGCTCATTGGCTCTTTCAAACATTGTACCTTCAGAGTTTCATGAAGTGTTTTTTCTCCAACGTTGTTAAACAATATAGTAGATTTATATTTGCTTATGTAGCTTTTGTTACACTTCATGAACACTTCATGAATGCTTTGAATACTGAAAATGTCTCAGACAACTTAGGGAAAGCTGGTGGTTTTATTTATTTATTTATTTATTTATTTATTCCCTGTAATGTTTTGTTTTGGATCTCATTGCATTTGGATTGTTCACTTATCTAAAATAAAACGGTCACCGTTCTCCTCAATCTTATATTTATTATTTATCAATCTAAATATATGTGGGCATATATGTGGGCTAAATAGAGGACCAAAATGCTTTAGACAAGTTTTGATAAAATTATTATTATTATCATTATCATTATTATTATTATTATTTTCTAATTCATTGCTACAAATACGTTTCTTAAGTCCTGACTGTCTTTTCAGTAGCAATTGTCCTTGCTGTTTTTTTTCAGTGGCCATTTTCTTTGGTACATGTGTGTTGTGCTATACATTTAATAGCACTCTGAGAGATGTTTCAGGTTGCTACTGGGAATCTTCTCTGTGGATAACTGGCTTGAATTGTCGGGCCTCCCAGGAAACTCATGGGCTGAGTGTTCTGTCTGTGCTCACAGATGCAGCCCTGATAGCGAGCTACAGCACGTTTGTAATTCGGGGGCAGCTTGGGATTTGATCCTTACATCTCCCTTATGCCTTAAATCCCACGGGTCTTGCCACAAGAACTAAAGACTTCCCAAGTAGAAGTGACTAGGTTTAAGAGCTGATGAAGTATGCCTTTGGTGGTTTTCTTTGAGTTAGATTTTATCTATTTCTTTGGAGACTTTGATCAATGTGGTATTTATTACAGTATCCATATTATGTAAATAAGTACAGATTTTTTTTCTCGTCATGGCTGTACAATGCAAATGTAATTATATTTGAGGAGGTGCAGAATATGGAGTCTGTTAAAGTGTAGAGTTCCTTACACCTTGAAGAGCAGTAGCAAAAATTAAATGCTGGCTGAACAATGATATTAATTAATGTTGATACAGAGGCAGATAAAAATAGGTCTATTAAATGTGTGCTGTTTAATTAGGTCTTCCCTTTAAAGTCATACAAAACGTACATAATTATACTAAGTATTGTATGCTTGCTCTATAGAAATAGCACTTTGTGTTCAACATTCCTTCACGTTAATAAGTCCAGTAAGTTATTTCACAATGCCAACCCCTGAGAATGTGTTGGTACTTGAAAAATACTGAGTATGTGAAAAAAACAATTGACAGGCACTTTATTCAGTGAAACAAAGGAAAGCACCCTTTCTGTCTTCTTAGTGATCTTATTCACAGCTACATGTAAACTTTTATCAATTTCTAAGGCATTTCAGAATGTTTTTAATATTTAGTCTACTTCACAATTAAATTGTCCTTGTATTAGAGAATGAACAAATATTGAAAAACAGGCTAAGGGATAAAATGTTAATGCTAATATAGACACAGTATGTTTTTTATACAGTTGTATGTTAATGTAACATAGAGTAAATTGTTTTTATTATTTTGCTAGAATATTCATTTGTGTGCTTATGTTCAGTTGTACATATATATAATACTTATACCATACCAATATTCTTTCTTATACTAAACAAAACACTTTTTCACAGGGCTTTCAAACCCCCTTCTGGCTTCTGTTTGTGCACCCTCATACTATTGCTTCTGGGAGCTTTAATATCAGTAACAAATAACTTGTTGGAGGCAATAATCATTTGACTCTTATAAATAATTTTGAACTTTTTTTTTTTTTTTTTTTTTTTTCCTAACACCTAGCATATCTACTGAGAAGAAACTGTTTTTAGCATTTTGTTTGATCATAATCAGGAACTTAATCAGTGTTCCTGTTATAAACCTGCTTCATTCATACCAGTTCCTGTATTTTTATCACAACCAATTTATTTATTTATTTATTTTATGTCTTAAAATACCATTTTTTAATGATAAAAACGTGCCTATGTCCTGATGGGATACTGTTAATGATGATTAATTATAGTTAAGGAAGGAAAATACTTTTTTGTACATTGGAGACTGGAATGGCATAAAGACATTTGTACGTATTTAATACATATTATCAAAATGGTAAAGTATTCCCCTTACAAAATATAATGTAGCATACAGTGAAGGCTATAGTGAATTTTCAGATATGTGTCTCCCTCATGCAGTCTACTTCTTGATTATATGGCCACAAAAAGTCATGTGCAAGGCCTTATGCTCATGCAGCATAACTGGACCTCAGTAAAATTTCATACTTAAACTCAGCTCATTGGTTTTGCATTGGTATCTGGTTAAGCTATGTTTCTAACTCTGTGTAAACAAGTAATTAATCTGAAATCACAGGGATGGTTGTTCGGGACTTGAAGGAACACAAGCAGGAAAGCCAAAGTCTGTTTTTATATTGGAACTGTAACTCTTTGTGCTTTAGTAGGATTTGATATAATCAAAATTACCATCTTTATGTTTTAATTAGAGTCTTTACATATTTTTTGGTGAAAGACTGGCTAAGAAAATGCTGGCTTTATTTGGAATTGCACATCTCATAGTATGGAGGTAGCAGCACAGCATGCAAATGGTTACTCCAAAAAGGGCTGGATACTGCTTTGGGCACTGGAGAAAAGCTTGATCAACGGTACTAAAATCAGAAAAACATTTACTTGTTTTCATAATATCAGCATTTCATCATGCTCATTGTAATCGTTACATGAGTGTGTGAAAATGGGAAAGAGTTGTCTCTTCTAAATGCATGAAAAACATCCCTCTCCAGGGAAAATGATTCCTAAATACTCCTCCTATTGAAAACGTTTCATAGATTCATCACAGCCATCATGCTGTCCACACTTAGGAACAAGAAAGAAAGCAAAACAACTCTCCTCCACATCTCAAATTAACTGTGTATCTAAATTAGGGCACATTGTGTACACTGACAAATTCTGTTTTCTTCTCATTTTAAAGCCTTCTGATCAAATTGTGTTTGGAAATGGCTTAGACTCCAAAGTGAGTTCAGTAAAGCAGTGCAGTGAAGTGTAAAGTAACAGTAGAGAGATTAAAAAAAAATCCTGCATGTATATTTGGAAAACAGTGGAAACAGAAGTTGTTAATAGTGTGTGTGTGTGTGTATATATACATATATATATATGTTTATTTTGAAAATACACACAACTGGTAGGTGGATGAAGTTTTCACGATAAAATAAATATACTGATATAAAATAAAAATACTGATTGTAACAGAAGGGAAGGCAATTGCAGTGAGTTAGTAAGCCTAAATCCATGTCAGTTTAATTAATAACTGCTTGAATCTGAAAATTTTGTAATCTGATGTGTAGAGTTCACCGAGTGTTCACTCTTTATTTAGTTTACATTGATGACCATGCCATTTTCAGGGTTGGGATTTGATTTTCAATATCACTAGAGGAATTTTATCCATCTTCCAGGCTGAAGTGAGTGCTTAAATTGGTGGTTACTGAAGATAGATGTCAGTGTTATTCTTATCCCCACTTCATATAGTTTGCTCTTTTTCATCGTCCAGTTTTTCACCTGGACTACACAAGAGGTGTTTTAAAACATTTGTGCTTGTGTAGTACATTGGCTGACAGTGTGCAGTCTGTTCCATGACATGTTTTTATGTGCCACTTCAGTGTTACAACATCACAGAATATTATTTGATAGATAGGGCATATCACTATAGGTAGCTTCACTGCTGTTAAGAGACTTGCACAGTAGCTCAGATCACAGTTCTGATCTTCCAAGTAACTGTCATTACTGGTAACAGCACATAAGCCTTGCAAATAGAAGGGACAACAACTAATGTGCTCAGCAACTTTGCCTTCTGGCCTCTTCTTCTGAAAAGACACATAACATTAACATTTTGTTTCAAACTTTTTCTTGAGGCTGGAACTATTATATATGTGATGTTAGAGATAATCTAATAGACATTTTGTGCATGAGAGAGTTTTTTTTTTTTTTTTTTTTTTTTTTTTTTTTTTTTTTTT